>CM029622.1:17256101-18456101 GCA_017311315.1 Dendrocalamus latiflorus | reverse complement strand
CTCCCCCCAGAGCGTTGCCGGCATGCCCCTCTGTTTGAGCAGGGCGCGCGCGGTCGCCACCACAGTCTGGTTCCGGCGTTCAACCACACCATTTTGCTGGGGTGAGTAGGGAGCAGAGTAGTGCCGCTGGATCCCTTCATCAGCACAATAGGCGGCGAACTCAGCTGCGGTGAACTCCTTTCCATTGTCAGTGCGCAGCACCCGGAGTCTGTGGCCGCACTCCTTCTCTGCAGCGGCCTGGACCTGCTTGATGGCGTCCGCAGCTCCGGCCTTCGTCGCGAGAAGGACGGTCCACATGAACCGTGACGCGTCGTCCACCAGAAGCAGGAAGTAGCGCCGGCCTCCCGGAGTCGCCGGTGTGACGGGGCCGCACAGATCGCCATGGACGAGCTCGAGCTGCTTCTGCGCGCGGTACATGGCCTGACGAGGAAAGGGACGTCGCTTCTGCTTGGTCACCACGCAGGTGTCGCACAGCTGTTCGACATGGTCGACCAGGGGCATCCCACGCACCATCTCCTCACGCCCCAGCTTCCGCAGAGCCTCGAAGTGGAGGTGTCCGAACCGCTCGTGCCATCGCCAGGCCTCATCGTCACGACGAGCGGCGAGGCAGAGGGGTCGGGCCACCTCCAGGTGCAGTACATACAGGCGGGTGCGCCCCGGCTGACCTTGGCAAGGAGACGCCCACGTCGATCCCAGATCCGGAGCATCCCTCGGTCGATCTCCACCCGTGAGCCGCCCTCGTCAAGCTGGCCAAGGCTGATGATGGAGTTCCGGAGCGCCGGGATGTAGTAGACGCCATGGAGCAGCTTGTGCTCTCCGGTCTTGGCCACAAAGATCACGGATCCGACACCGCGGATCTCTACCGCAGATGCATCGCCGAACTTGACGGTGCCTCGGATGCTTCGATCCGGATCGGCGAAGTACTCCACGCGCCCGGTCATGTGGTGCGTAGCGCCGCTGTCGAGGTACCATCCTTCGAGCTTGTCGTCGCCGGAGTCGTTGCCGAGGAAGGCGCGTGCGTGCGGCTGATCGATGTGGAAGAGGGCGGAGGCCGGTGGAGGAGGAAAGGGGAGCGGCGATGTGGATTCTGAGCGAACCGGTACATTGCTTTCCCCTTTATCTCCTGAGCACTGTAGCCCTAGCGTCGCGTGGGCCAAGAAGAGAGCGGGCTCCTCCTCCTCCTCCGCGTGGGCCATGTGGGCTGCGCCACCGCGCTTGGGCTGCCTGCAGTCCCTGGCCCAGTGGCCACGGCGACTGCAGTTGAGGCAGATATCATCCCGTGCTGCCTTCCTTTCTCCGCCGCCACCGCCTTCTTTTCCACCGCCGTCACCTCCAGCCTTTTCCTTCTTGCGCGGTCGCCGACGGCGATCCTTGGCTGAGGACGAGCCTTCTCCCTTCTTCCTCTCCTTCTGGCGGGCGAGCCACTGCTCCTCGGTGAAGAGCAGCTTCCCCCCCCAAGACGACTGGCTCAGTCGACTCCTCCACCTCGCGGTCGTCGACGGCCTTGAGCCTGCCCGTCACTTCCTCGATGGACAGAGTGGAGAGATCAAGAAGGGTCTCAATCGAGAGGGCGATCTGGGTGTACTTTTTGGGGACGATGCGCAAGAACTTCTCCACCGCCTTCTGCTCGTCGATGTCGCCGTCGCCATGCCGGATCAGCTGCTGCACCAGGCCGGCGAGACGGAGAGCAAAGTCGTCCACGTCTTCGCCTGGCCTGAAAGCAAGCCGATCCCAGTCCTGCCGCAGCTTCTGCAGCGTGGACTTGCGGACACGGTCGGCTCCGATTCGCGCCGCCGCGATGGAGTCCCAGGCTTCCTTCACGGTCGGCTTGTCTGCGAGCGACGGCAGCATCTCCGGCGGGACGGAGGCAAGAAGCGCGTCGAGCGCCAGGCGATCATCCTGGAACTCGGCATCACCGTACTCAACGGCATCCCAGAGCCGTCGAGCCTGCAGCTTCACTTTCATCAGCAAACTCCACTCGTTGTAGTTTGTCTTGGTCAGCATCGGCCATGGGGTACCTCCGCCGGTCTCCTTGATCACGCGTTGGAAGACGGGGGAAGCCGGTCTCCTGGAGCGACCTCGACGACGGTGGGGAGATGGCGAGGCTCGACGGTCGTGGTCCCTGTGAGGGGTCCGCGACATGGGGCGATGCTCTCGGTCTTCCTCGTCGATGCGGAGAGCAGCAGCAGCAGCTTCGGCCGCCGCCATGGCAGCCCTGGCCGCCTCTGCTGCCTGCGCCGCTGTCGCTTCGGCGGCGGTGATGCGAGCCTGGCGTGCCTCCTCTCCAGCAGCAACTACTGCCTGAGCAGCGGTAGCACCCCTCCGACTCGAGGAAGACATTTCCAACGAAAGGTAACAGAGGCTCTGATACCAACTGTTAGACTTGACAGTGGAGAGACTGGTTTTGGGAAGGATTTGCAGTGCTCAATGCCTCTGCTCCTTAGTCCATTATAAAGGGCTTAAAAGCCAAAACAGAACTCAACAACCAAAGCAAAAGCTTAACAAACTAAAGCAAACAGAATCAAACCAAATCAAATCAAAACTGAAAGTAAAAGGACTTTCTATCTAATCTAACATGGGTAGAGCTTCATCCACCACTCACTCTAGAACACACAGCACACACAACACACAAGATTAATACTTCAGAAATATCTGTTACTGAACCTTATTTGGTTTACTTTGGTTGTGCGTGTTATTGTGTTAAGTTTCCGAGTAGTTTTTGTTGTATTTAGGCCAACCAGAAATGGGCAAGAACAGGTTGCTGTTTAGCATTGCAAACAGTATAGGTATGTATCACAATAATGCCTATTCACTATTCCTGGGCTTGTGATTTGCGAGAGGTTATTCAGGGCAGAGTGCTGTGACTATCATAAGGCCCAAACAAAAAAAAAACACTTACTGCTTACATCTAGCCATAAAGTTGACTGTATAGATCAACGCATTTTGGCTAATCTGACAATACATTTCTGCTTCCTGATCTATTTGTGCACATATTTAAGTCAACATGGGCTAATTTTGTGCCTCTTTGATTGGTTTGCCTGCTGTTTCTCTTTTTTTCTTCTTGCTGTCTTGGGGGGCTTGTGGTGCTAGTTTGTATACATTGTTTCCTGTTTCAGGTTCCAGCCCTCCAGAAGGATGGGATAGTGCCATTTTGCTTTCCCATGATCTCTGCAGCTCTCCTAGATAATTGGTTGGGTGCCTTGCATTTGCTAACTTTTAGGTCTATGCATCCACATTATTTAGCTATGTACGCAAACAGCATGCCCAGCTGCTCTATTTTCAGTCCATCAATCAGCGGGTGTAAATTAGGTGTTTACTTATATTGTTCCTACTAATGCTTTTCCCTTAATGCATGACCGCCTCCTCCAATGTGAGATGGGTGTGGATTTAGGTTCTGTTCATGTGATTTTTTTACAAAATGTCATCTTGGTCGCTTGAATTAGAATATGTGAGTGCCATCCATTTTAGATATGCAATACCCACCGCTTAAAATAGGTAACAATAAATGATCAGATGTAACTTCTAGAATGTTGTTCTCACTTATGTGAGACCAATTTGTATTTTGCAGGAGTTCCAAAAAATAATTCTATATTTTAGCAACATTGAACTTTCTCAGTTTCTCTGTGCTTTTCCTTTTCAGCTGTTGGAGTGCCATAAGCTAGAGGCGCTGCCTTCGACATTGGCCTTACCGCCTTAGTTGAGTGCCAAAGTGCACGACATTGAAGTTGCATTCTTTCTAAGGGCCATTCGATGGACATGTTTTGTACCATGTTTCATGGTAGAATCCACTCCATCCCTGACTAAGCTTTCCATTTACAGCTCATCTTTCATACCATTCAACTATATGTTGCTCTCTGTGAGTTTGTCCTTAGGAGAACTATAGATTAGTCACTTTCCTGAAGTAGCTTTGCTTTTTGATGAGCAGTCTTCATCAGCATCCAGCAAACAGAGTGTATCTATCATAATCAGAAAGTCGTTTAGTTACATTTCTTTTTACCGTGTACACTTCACTTTTTAAATAATCATGTGTGACTATAATACGTAATTATTCTATAATTTATTCAGTTGATAATGACTTTATTTCTTAGTTAGACCTTTTCTTTGAGATGATTGAATTCTACCTGCTTGAATCTCCTTTGTTTATTGTTGTCTAGAAAAAATCTCCATTGTTTATTGATCTCAACATCTATTCTACTTAGGTTGCAATTACTGTGGCACATGAATTGGCTCATCAATGGTTCGATAATCTTGTAACCATGGAATGGTGGACTCACTTGTGGCTAAATGAAGGTTTTGCTATTTCAGTAATCAATTTGGTGACCCAAAATTTCAGAAATTTAATATTAGGCTACCCAAACTGTGGCATTTGATATGTTGTGCATTACTTTGTATAAAATCATAGATGCTATGCACTATATTTTTGTAGAAATGAGAATCTATTGTGGAATGCAAAATTTGACAATGGTAAGCACTGATGATGCATAAAATGTTAGCTACATTCCTGTCATATTCATGGGCTGATTCATTATTGACTCTTGATATGCCTATGGAAAATGATGCTTAGATCATGGATGTTCTAATACATGCTAATACTGACCACCACCAAGTGACAATTTATTCCATGGATGTTTTTAGTAGAAATAATGATTAAGGATTTTTAAGATAACATTTGGTAATAGTTAGTTTTTTAGTGTATCTTTTCTTGGTTTTATCCCACCGAATAGTTGTTTGCAACTTTGGATACTTCAGTGTGTCTTCTGATTCATCAAACAAGACATTTTTGTGAATATTCTCATTCTGTTACCCACTTGGTATATAGACATATCACTGCTGGTTAAACTAAAAATATATTATCAGCCTAATTGATTTTGAACACATTGATAAGTGGCAGTACGATTTTGGATTGTTGAGATATGATGAAAATGTGTGTACATCATTATAAAAAAATTACAATTGTACCTAGAGTTTATCCTGCCTCTTGAGCCTTGAGTAAGCCTTCTAATGTACTGTTATTTACACACCTAAGTTCTCTTCTAGGGCATATAACCAAACAGTGCATGGCTTTGTTACAAAGTATTAAGTTTCACTTAAGATCATACCTGCAATTTGTCTTTACTATGTTCTTTAATTACTATAGAGCTTTATAGCTAGAGGAGGAAGCAAAAAAGTATTCCTTAGTCTTAGCTCCTGGTCAACATGGTGATTTAAAGTATGATCTTTTTCCTTATTCTTTTCCCATTCGGACACTATATTTCTAATTATTCAACATTTATTATGTGTGAAACTACCTCTTGATATTCTGTCGGAATTTATACAACTCTTAAGTGCTCTCTTCAGTCTTTATATGTAATTATACTTAATATCGACCCACCTATGTACCCCAAATGTTATGGGCCTGTTCTTTTTAGCTACGGCTTGTGGCTTTTGAGCTGTTTTTACAAGAGGTTACAGAGTAACAGAAACTCACATGCGGTTTTTGCTGATATAAATGAAGTCAGTAAAGTATGCATTACAATTAACTAGTAGACCCTACTTTAAAAAAATACTCTGTTTAAAAACTAGTTACTGTAGAAAAATCAAAAAGCAACTTTTAGAATCTGAAAAGAACAGAGTCTATATTTGATTCCAAAGCTATCACTGATGATGGGACCTCTTATACGGCTAAGGTCCTGTTTGGAATGCGGGAATTTTTCCCGATTCCTGCGGGAATTGAACAGTTTCCTGTAAAATTCCTGTAAAATTTCTGTGAAATTCCTCTGTTCCAAACAGGCCCTAAGTGTTTTCTTCAGACTTCGCATTCTCTACGGTCTTTACGGTCTTCGCATGGACGCAACTAGCCCGTCTTTCCTGTCTAGTTATCCCTAAAGGAATCGGTCCCTCCTGACTCACTTGACTCCACCTTGGTGTCTCATTCCCCAAGGGTTCCATCGCGAACTACCACTGCCACAACGGAGCCCGCACCGGGGGCCATCGGGCTCGCCGCCCCCACCTGCCAGCGACACACGCAAAGGCACCGTTACCCGGCCCGGCCCGGCCCGGCCCGGTCACTCCTCGGCTCGGCGCGTCATGCCCCCCGCGACACTGACAGGGGTGTCCCATCCTCCCGTCGCTGACACTCGGGGACTACCGTGCCGCGCTTTTTCGGTAGGCAGCTCCTCCTCGGCGTTGCGCTGCTTCCTGTCGTGTCCTCTTCCTTCACACCTCTTCCCTCGCTCCTGTCGTGTCCATTTGTATACGACGCCGATGCACCGCCCCGGTGGCCTCGCCCTCGCGCCGCCTTAGGCCGCTGCCATTTCTAGCCACAGACAGAGGCGGCGGAGGAGGAGGAGGGAGATGGCGTCGTTGCCGGTGGCGCGGTGGGGCGGGATGAGGCAGACGGGGGTGAGCCTGCGGTACATGATGGAGTTCGGGGCGCGCCCCACGGAGCGCAGCCTGCTGCTCTCCGCGCAGTTCCTGCACAAGGAGCTCCCCATCCGCATCGCCCGCCGCGCGCTCGACCTCGACTCCCTCCCCTTCGGGCTCTCCAGCAAGCCCGCCGTCCTCAAGGTGAATCCTAGTACGCGCGTCGCCTTCGTTGTTACTGCTGCTGTATTACTAGATCGCTGCTTGTTTCTTTGGTGATGGTGGCCTAATTTGGGCTGACGGTTATCCGTACCTGTGGGTATCGATTCGTTTCGCGGAGCGGTTTCCTTTTTGTTCTCGTCTAGTGTGATTCTTGTGGGAAGTTTGGGGGTTTTTTTTTCGCTAGATTTTGCTTTTGTTTGGAGTAGTTTGATTTGGGCTATTTTTTTTGGGTGTGAATAAAGGGTTGCTTCGTTTCGCGAATAATACTACTACTGGTTTATCAGTTTGTCTCCCAGGATGTTTATTCGGGAGCATTTAAAAACAGTTCTTTTAGGATTCAGTGCTGTGTTCTTCGTTTTTCTCCGCTGGTTTCGGCAATAGCTTCCCGCTTCTGCTTTTAATTCATTATTTCTTAATTTCGTTTTTTTTTGCTTTTTTGCTTTTTTCCTTTTCTTTCTTTTTTTTTCATATTTCTTTGCATTGTCTGTGAATAATGTCCCCGTTCAATTTCTTGTTTGTGATCAGTTCTTGGGAAGAGGAGCAGGGGATGGCCACTGTTGAGACGGTCCCATTTTCTGGGGAATAACAAATTGTTTATTCTACTAAATTATCTGTTTGGTTGCTTTCGTTTGAGCCTGTAGCTTTTTACGAATTGAAATGGTTCTGTCAGTTCTTGGTTAACATTATAGTTGTAATGTCATTTTCTGTCTCTTCGTTTGACTAAAATACATCATGAAAATCTTCTTGTTCAACCCCAGCCAGGTTTGACAATTGCAAAATTTGTGATTCACATGCTTGTCATTTCGGTTCTTGGAGAGAGGCGTAGCATTGTTGTATCACAGGATAAGGGGGAATTTTGTAGATTCCTTCCTGCCAACTTGCTTAAATTGCTTTGAATTTTTTATTATTATATTGGCTTCTTGAACTTATCGGTTCAGGTGTCAGAAACACCTGAACTCATCAAATTGCACATATTCTAAGAAGGATTAGCAGAACCGAATCAGTACATTCTTGCCCATGAGAGTGCCCATTTACAGCACTAACTTTTGGTCTATTCGGTACTGTGAAGGTGAGAGATTGGTACTTGGACTCGTTCCACGACATCCGGTACTTCCCGGAGGTAAGGAACCGGGACGATGAGCTTGCATTCACCCAGATGATCAAGATGATCAGGGTGCGGCACAACAATGTGGTGCCCACCATGGCGTTGGGTGTGCAGCAGCTGAAGAAGGACCTGGGTGGTACAAAGGCATTCCCCCCTGGAATTGATGAGATCCACCAGTTCCTCGATCGCTTCTACATGTCAAGGATTGGGATCCGCATGCTGATAGGTTAGCAGACTCAGCACTTGCCCATCTGTTACATGCTAAATCTATAACATTTTTACTTGTGTCTGCTGGCAGGTTCAGTTATTAACATGCTGTCAAGTGTTTAACTCACATTCCTAACTCATAAGTAGTGTTTGGCATACTGCCCTAACCAACTGATACGAAAGTTCATTTTATTGGTTCTACTTTCTGCCTTGCCGAAAGAAGAACCACTCTGAACCTGTCATTCTGCCTGACAGCTGCCTAAAAGTTTTTTCATTACTTAATTAATTTGGAAAGTATAGCTTGGGTGCAGAAATGGATATCTTACTTGCCTCATTTGGAAAGAGTAGTTCTTAAGTGCTCTCCAAAAATAAATAAACTACATGAGTCCTAAAGTTGTATTGTAAGTAGTGGAGTGGTGGATGGTTGCAGATCAGGACCTCAATGTGCTTTAAAATTTGTACTTTTCACTATCGGGAGAGCATTTCTTAGTTGGATATAGAAGTGCAATTGCTGTAACCTTGTAATGTTCCAGCAGAATATATTTTTCCTTGGAATGTGGTGGTTAGTGGTTACCCTTACCCAATCATTTTATATCTTACTGCCCAAAAACTACAGCAGTTGCCGTAAGATAACCGTCTATGACTACTCTTACCCGATCATTTTATATCTTCCTGTGCAAGAACTACAACAGTTGCCGTAAGATAACCGTCTATGACTACAAGTCAAAAAGGAAAAAGAGAATTATTTTGCTGTCCCTGTCCTGATGTGAAAGTACTAACACAAATAGATAAATGGCCCTTGTTAATTCACTGTTTCTTTCTTAGTTGTGCTAACTTGCTCGATTTCAGGGCAGCATGTTGCTTTGCATGATCCTGATCCAGAGCCTGGTGTCATAGGGCTCATAAGCACAAGATTGTCCCCCATGCTGGTGGCTCGACTTGCTAGTGAAGATGCACGTGCTATTTGCATGCGGGAATATGGATCAGCTCCTGATGTCAACATATACGGAGACCCAGATTTTACATTTCCGTAAATCCCTCCTTTTATGTGCTTGCTATGTACCTTTGTTTTTATTTGATTTGATCATATCATCATACTTTAGTGTTAATTCTTGTTTGCCATTAATATATCTGTCAGGTTTCATATACTTCCATTGTCATTAAAGTGTTTCGTGTCTTTTATGCAACATTCAGCTTATTTGCTTCATTTTACTAGTTCATGTGCAAATTGCAATTCTTTGGCCTTTACTGTGTTTATCAGAACCCGTTCAACTCTAACCTTTATAGTGAATTTCATCAGTGATATAGTTGAAGTGCAGAAAGTCTTAAAATGGTTTTCCTGAACTGCTTTGACTTCTCAATTGCAGATATGTTACACCACATCTACATCTCATGATGTTTGAATTGGTGAAGAACTCCCTTCGTGCAGTACAGGAACATTTTATGAACTCTGATAAACATGCACCTCCCGTTAGGATCATAGTTGCTGATGGAGCAGAGGACGTAACTATCAAGGTATGACTCTCCCCAAGAATATCCGTTGCCTATTTTGTGGAGAACTTTCTAGGCTCAAACATGTTAGAGAACAAATTTCGCGAATACATAAGCTTCTGTGGATACAAGAGTTTCCGTTAATCATTGCTGTTGGTATTAATTTAACATTTCTTATTACTTGTGGCATATACTGCAACTGTAAATGTAGAGAATAGAGAATTAAAATTGAGTTTTTAACGAAAACTGTGCCTTTTTTTTTTAATAATGTGACATTAACCTTTGCGATACACTTATGTATTAGTTCTGCAGAGACCTCATTTCTTTACTAGTGAGTGATGACAAATTGACAAGTCCAAATCCAGATCCTCATGGCTCCACATGTTTTTTCAAAGCAGAAATATTAGCTCAGGCCATGTTTCTCTCTTGCAAGAGTGATTCAATGTCTGCAAGAACAGTGTGCAGTAGCATATTAAGTTCCACTACAATTTTTTATAGAGAGATCATTACTCTGTGTTGCACATTAACCATGTCATAATTGTTACAGAAAATTGGCTCCATGTTTATGTGCAAAAAACAACCCCTATTTTCCCTTTTTATGTTACAATTTTCCTTTTTCATTAGTTAGTTTCTCCTTGTATGATAGTCCTATTGGAATGTATTACTGTAAATAGTTCCCTATATGAGACCACAAACATGATAATATGTTTTTTTTTGCAAACTTTGATACATTCAATTCTTCATAATTAGGCATGAGTGCTGCAATTATAACCTTTCTAATGCAGATTAGTGATGAAGGTGGTGGAATACCAAGAAGTGGCCTCCCAAGAATTTTCACATATCTCTACAGTACAGCAGAAAACCCACCTGATCTAGACGGCCATAATGAAGGAGTAACTATGGCTGGGTATGGTTATGGGATCCCAATTAGTCGTCTTTATGCTCGATATTTTGGTGGAGACTTGCAAATCATTTCCATGGAAGGATATGGTATGTCCATATTTCACCTTTTTTTTTGTTCCTGTAGCGAGTATTGAAGAATGTGACCATATTTTGCTGAGCTTTCCTCTATATGTTGCTCTTCGATTCCCATAAATTGCTGTTGAAAGTTGACAACTCTTTTCTTCTCCGAAAGTTCATAACTCTTTTCTAAAGAAAAGTGAAGGTTAAAATCCTTAGTCCTTAGGATTGGGAGTTAAGCATCAACTATGTCTCTCTTTTTAACTTTTCCTAAGTTGCTGTTCAGAACTTAACCACTCTTGAAATATGCTTGCTGAGATGTTGCATTACTATCGTCACTACTAAATTGATTATGATCTTACAGATATATGACATTACTTTTTCGTCTTCTATGTAGGAACTGATGCTTATCTCCACCTATCACGGCTGGGAGATTCAGAGGAACCCTTACCTTAAGAGATTCGGAAGGAACCCTTGCCTCAATGATCATATTCCTGTTCTCATACCATTATTGTAATTAGGATAGTATTGCTTTCGCAATTGCTGTGCTAGCATGTAAATATAGTTACCAAGGCCAGCCACTTATATGTAGTTCTGCTGTTCTGTTCTAGCCACTATGTCTTCGTGTTCATTCCTCGGCTACCTGGAATGTTGTCATAACTCAAGAAGCCTCTGGTTTATACTGTCATTAGAATTTTTCTATCTCGTAGAATGGTTGTTCTAGTCTTCTAGAGTACTTGGAGCTCAGTCATTGCCTGGAGAATGTAATCTAAGGCTCTGTTCGTATGTAATCTAAGGCTCTGTTTGTACCCGGCTTATTGAAGTGGATTCTTCGCTCCTCTCGCTAACGTCTTGCTCCGAGGATAAGACAAGAGGTTACAGGTGTATCATGCATCCTACTTCTTTCGCTCTCGTCATACATATGTATATTTCCTTTATTTTTTCGGCACTCATTTATTCCTTCTAAAAGCCGCTTAGTTCAGTCGTTACTATTTATTTTTAATCAAAAGTTATAAACTATAGGTAACAGTTATCAGCAAAAAAAGTCTGTCAATAGAAACGCTTCCTAAATTGTCCCTTACATTTGCGGCAGCTGATTTCATCAACGCCACCACATACTATGCACATTTTCGCTTCAGAATGAGAACAGCTGGCATTTGATTATACAGTGCCTTTCCTTCTGCGTGTGTAGCAGTCGTTTCTGGTGCTGTTCTTCATACAAGTTGGATATCGCGACGATGAGTTCATATCACGAAAACTTGATAAATAGTTCACAATTGCTATCGGTAGGAATTGAACTCTAGTTTTTAGATGAAAATGTTTAGTGCAACGTCGGTACTGGCCAACGATTGGTAGGACATTGCTACAGGGTATGTTAAAACGGAATTGCATAAACGAACGCAAGAAAGCAGGAGCTGATCTGATCCATTCATTTGACATCGGACGGCTCGTATTCCCTCTCATCGGCCCTTTAACGGGTTCCCCTCGGTCACCTATCCTCCGTGGCGGACAGCGACGGCGTCCCAGGGATATAAAGTCCACCCGCCTCCACGGCTTCACCAACCTCCGGCACCGGCGAAACCTAAACCAGCCCTCCTAGGCACCGGACTGGCGTGCTGCTGCGGAGGCGATGGGGTGAGTGCGCCGCGGCAGCGGAGACGTCGGTGTAGTAGGACATCGATGTTGGAACTTAGTCTAGGAATCACACACTTATTTATCTGTCGACACACGCTATATAGAAAAGATGGGGAGCAATAGAGAATTTTTCTGACGTAAACTCGACTTACGTCTTTTTTTCTCTTTTTCTAGTATTTCTCTCCTATGTAACAAATTGATTACAAATATATAAATAGACACTCTATGATCCGGTTCTAACGACCACAACTCCACAATGAAGGATAACGAGTAGACTACGCTAGCTACAACATTTGATTTTCTACCGCGTTCAAACAGAAAACATGCGTGTAAGGGAGTCATGGATAGTTACCACTAGATGCGCTGCACAGCGGAAGAAGAAGAGTTGGAGCAGCCCGGTCCAACGTAGATGCGCGTTGATGAAGAAGAAGTGGTTGATCGTCTCACGAACTAAATGTCTCCTCCTCGCGTCCTGGCAATAGCCTTGCGCTTCTCGTTGATCAGCACAACAGCAATAGCAGTGGCGCCTCCACAGAGTCCACACATTCGGGATGGAATGCCGTGCGCTGGTGTGCTAGCACCGCGCGCCCGGCTAGGGTTTCGGGATACGGCCGAGGGGAGGTGGCGGCCAGGGTTTTCAGCATAGTAGTCTATCCTACCTGCAGCCCCGCCTCCACATATTTATAGAGCATGCTAATGGGCTTCCATGTTGTAGACCCATTAGAACCCTGATCCCATATGGATCAATATCCCTTTTAGCCTATAAAACCGAATTGTTTATGATTGCCTCTTAGGCACATCACTAACACATGACTCATGCACATCGCACACTACCCGAAAGACCCGGTCTCGCTGAGACCACGTCCAGGCTCTTACGACTTATGACCACTCCTTGCTGCAGTACTCACGACTACAACAGTGCTCATTACAACTACTACAGTAACTTTCAGATTACTATAGTACTCTTCAAGTACCGACCAAAACACTTCGACTCGGTACCTGACCACACTACTTCCTACGACCACTTACAAACATGCATACGACCACATCTAACAAGTATTTACGACCACGACCACCAAACAAACTTATGACCATGACTAAGCAACCATATGACCATGCATGAAGAAACCAAACTAAGTTTACGACTATGACTAAACTATCAAGATTAGTTCTAACATTCTCCCCCTTAATCTTGATACTTTGACTCACAAAATGCCGATCTCCTGACATGTCTCCAAAGAGTTTTGCCTTCTTCTTACTGACCATGCTGCCAGTAACACAATTTGCTGGCAATGGAGACTCAGACCGAAGCTTGCACACTCCTGATTACTCACGCTTTCTCATGGACACAACTAACACAAGAATACATGCAAGTACACTAGACATACACATTATGTGGACACATCTAACACAAGAACTCACACACTCTCACATGCATCATGCACTGACTCATCTACATACACGACCATGTATATATATCCGACAAAAAATATAAAAATAAATATGATAGAGATATTATCCATCCGTATTCGATCCGTTTATATCCCTACTT
Source organism: Dendrocalamus latiflorus (assembly GCA_017311315.1). NCBI lineage: Eukaryota > Viridiplantae > Streptophyta > Magnoliopsida > Poales > Poaceae > Dendrocalamus > Dendrocalamus latiflorus. The sequence continues at coordinate 18,442,587 of CM029622.1, read as the reverse complement.
TACAGCAGAGGTTACACCTGCATCCCTACCAATCTTCCCCAATCAAGTCATCTTAACCCACAAACAAACCACACTTATCTCAGATACTGCCGACCAATGGATCAATGTCCAGTCTAGTCGTCATTTCCTTCACACAACCAGCAACTCTCCTGCTCTATAATGTCCATCTCACGCATATCTTCCCAACAAACCAAGGAAAATTAGCACTCCTTCTCCCTTCACTACGCATGCCAAATAAAGCAAGTCTATGCTCGCCACAAATCCACAAGTCTATGCATGCCAAAGCATGCATGTCTCTGCCTTAAAGCATGCAAAAAGGCCATCTATATCATCCAGGAGTGCAAGCAAACCAACATGCCCAAACAGACATCCTTCCAAGCAACCGTTTCAATTACTACCCGTCCGCCTAATCTTGCTAGGCTCTTCCACAAGATTAGCATGCGGCAAGCAGTACGAACACCTATAAATCGTCACAGATCACAAGCCATTCTACTCACACCAAGAGGAGCCAAGAAGCTGAGCATCAATAGAAGAACACAATAAGGCTAGGCAACTGCTAATGGCGGCGCCGACGAGGAACCTGAGCATGACGGACAGGGCGCTGCGCGGGGTGGCTGATCTGATCAAGCTGCTGCCGAGCGGCACGGTGTTCCTGTTCCAGTTCCTGAGCCCGCTCGTCACCAACAAAGGCCACTGCGCCGCCTTCAACAAGGTGCTCAGCGGGGCGCTCGTCGCGCTCTGCGGCGGCTTCTGCGCCTTCTCCTCCTTCACCGACAGCTACGTCGGCTCCGACGGCCGGGTCTACTACGGCGTCGTCACACCGCGCGGGCTGCGCCCCTTCGCCGCCGACCCGGACGCGGCCACCAGGGACCTGTCGGGGTACCGCCTCCGCGTGGGGGACTTCGTGCACGCGGGCCTGTCGCTGCTGGTGTTCGCCACCATCGCGCTGCTGGACACGGACACGGTGTCGTGCCTGTACCCGGCGATGGAGGTGAACGAGAGGACCATGATGGCCGTGCTGCCCCCCGTCGTCGGCGGCGTCGCCAGCTACGTGTTCATGGTGTTCCCCAACAACCGGCACGGCGTCGGGTACCAGCCCACGCGCGCCACCGAGGACTTCGAGCACAAGTACTAGCTACCTTGTTAATGGCGTGGCGCGTGTGACATTAATTAATCGGATGCATATATTGCTTAATTCTGTCCGTGTGTGTCTGCATGTGCCTGGTTTGATCGTTTGTTTGGGGGGCTTGAAGACTCAAGTCATCAAAGTGTGGAGGTGTGTCGTTTGAGTGACGTGTCATCATGTTGTTCTTAATTTATCAAGTTTGTATTGATACTGGGATGCATCTGGGGTGCATGGTTAATTGGTCAGCTCCTCCTTAACCAACGCTTTCGGGTCAAAATGTTTATTTTTGGGGTTTTATTAAACAGCATCTGAACGTTTTCTTTCTAACTATCATCCAGATTTAGGACTGTTGGATTAGAGATCCAATGGCCATGAATTGTCCCTCATCCCCCTTGAATTCTACCAGCTCCTCTTGAAAAAATCTTTCCCTTTCAAAAACAAGGGGTCTCTTAATCTCTAATTTAAGGGTCACAAATTTAGATAATAGTTAGGAAGAAAACATACGAATGGGAGGAGTCATTTTTCTCTCGGACTTCCAGCCGACTATCTGGCATGGCGCTCGAACCGCATAAAAAGCTTTGTTTTTCTCCTTTTAATCATTATAAACCCCTGGTTTTTTTACTGGTAACAGATTCTTAACCTCATTGCATGTTGTGAAAATTGAGTTAGTAACTGTGCGTATGATATGCATCTTCACCAAAGTTAATTTCTGCACGGCAGGCCGGGGTATATATGGTTTTGCACCCAACAGGCCATCCCGCTGTTCCCATCGCATGTCGCTCGCAAGGGAATGCTTGTTCGGCTTAATTTGAGCTGAACATGGGAACCTGCTAACGACTTTGCTTGCAGGCTGTGGCAACTCGTGCCGTCGTGCGTGAGGTTTGCTTCTACTCAACAGCCTAGGCTTGATTTCCTCGTCCCCATCTCTCTCGAGGCCGAATTGACACGCCCGCTTCGCTGGCCTGCGGAGCTTGTTTCGGCTACAATTTCTAATTTCTGGTTCACTATTTATTAATTTTATTTTTTAGTATTTTGATTTTTTTAGGTTTTTTATCTTTTTTTCGTATTCATTTACATTGTCCGTGATGAGTTTTATTTTTAATTTTTTAAATTTAATTACGCTAAAAAAAGCTGCTAGCGGCTACAGTATAAAATAAACCAACTATAATAAAAAAAAATCATAAGTTGATTTATTTTAGTCGAACTGAACTCCGCAGCACTAGCACTCGAGCTAAGTTTATAGTAGCGTCGATATCTTGTCCTTTTTTTCCCTATTAAATGAGTGCTTTTAGATGGGGAGAGAAGATGAGAATGATCTTTTCTGTTTTCTACAGGAATTAAATCGATTTCTATAATATTTATCAAAAATCTCGCGTTTCAAGGCCAAGGGCATCTCTAACCTACTTATATGTAAAGTTGTCTTCAAAGACATTTTCAATATGTATCTTGGCGATAGCTCTAGGTTCTACTATACACACATTGGAGAGAGAGACCTATTGGTAGCTTTATGAAGCTCTTAGCTTCGATTATGAATCATCTAAGCCTAGCATGGGGCGATTCCCTTCTCGAGAGCATCAGAGACGGGCATCATTCTTTAAGTGGGAACTTCAGATAGCGTGAAGCTAATGTGCATTAGAGTATGATGTTGACAGAGGCGTAGCCAGCTTGAGGCCTAGCCTCGGACCTAACCCATTGCAAAGAAGAAAAAAAATCAAAGCCTTCATTATATTGCTACAGTAAATACAAGGGTTTTCTCAGCTGGGCCTCAGGCCATTGCCCCGGCGGCCCGAGGCCCAGCTCCACCTCTGGATATTGAGGTGGATGGAATTCATTGCAATTCATGTCGTTGTGTTTATTATTAGTGACATCTATGCAAGATTAATCATTGACGATTTCTTCGATGATCCATTATCTAATATGGATTACTATGGTAAGACCTACACATATAGTGTCAAAGGTAGAGTTGCAGTTTTTCAACAAAATGAGTTAATTTGAACTACGCTTGATCGATGAGACTTTGAAAAAAAGCAATGTCAATTGAGGGCATAATTGACTTACCGTTTGATAACACCCGATGGCAGCTAACATAATATTCTCTGGAATTTCTTATTCCCTAGTGAAGATTATGCTCCAAATATAAGTTCGGGAAGAAGGAGCTAATTATCTGAATAGATATTACAACGTTTGGTATTGTTGGTGCAATACATTCTATTGTCATAACTTAATGAGAGGTCTATTGTAGAGATTATTTTTGCTTCATTGACGGTATAAGAGTTACTTTCATTTAGATGTTCTTCTACAGGAGCAGTTTTTAACCATGTTATGGAATTCAATTACTTTTACAGTCGGTAATTTGATGTACGTGATGGTCACACGTGTAAATTGCTCTTTGTGAGGACCCTGGATTTACTAGAAATCTCCATATTCACCATAATGTGACGATGGCTTGATCTTCCGAAAGATACTGATAAGTTGATTGTGGAGAACTCGATGTTGATGATCCAAAGGCTCCGACCAAAACAGATTGAACCCCTCGCAATCACTACACCACTGCTCTGTTGGTTATCAACCGTGCCGAACACGGTTGACCTTGCCAAGAAGGCTATCTCCTACAAGCGAATCGAGAACACGAGCAAGAGAGTACAAGATGCAATCTGAAATTGCGAATAAAGATTAAGTTCATGAGTTGGGGTTCCTCAACAGAACATGCGGTGAAACTGCTAAGCAGAACAATCTCTTAAGAAAAACCCGAGAAAAACTAAAGGGGTGCGACCTCCTTAAATAAAGAAGGGGAAGCTGCACTTATCTAATGAAAAGGGGTGTGGTACTATTCACAGTTACTGTTTACATGAACAGTACCAGCCCACATAGCCTAAGTTACAAGGCCCTCGGCCCACTTTGACTCGGACTGGAAAAGTGATGCCACTTGTTTGGCAGTTTCTGATCGTCTCGAGTGGAGTTTTGAGGTGAGACTAGATTCATCTGAAAGTAAACTCCAAGAGCTTTCCAACAAGTACTCGTGGAGCTCAAACGGACTCCGTATGTGACAGTTATGCACATTTGAAGTTGGGCCTATCAGGCTGAATCCGAATTGATCTGGAGGTCGAATTTGATTCCAAAACTTGTCCAACTTGAACTCTTGTTTCAATTGGTCCACAAGTGATATTGTGCTACAAAAATATATTTTTTCATCATTAGATAGCATTATATTCTCATTTAAAATATGTTAAAGTTGAAGAACGAATTCACCTTTAGTTCAATCTTGATATTGGTCGCTATGGTCGTATGTGTTTGTGGCGTGGTCATATCATCCTCCCCTTCTTGATAGAAAACCGTCCTCAATTTTAACATATGTGTAGCCTCCCGTATTGCATGATCTTGATCATAAATCTTAGTACATGATAACAAACGCAACAAACTCTCATTATGTAATATCATACGTTCTTTATTAAACAAAGTAAATCCTCTTTGAAATGAGCTCACCTGATAATTTAAGTGATGCGTAGGAGCTTTTGTAATTGGAACAACAAGCATAGCAAATATGGTTGTATCCATACGGGTCATGTCCTCATCACACCAATTGTCCAAGATTTCAGTTATGCACAAATTGATAAATAACTTTTTTGCGATTATAATACCATAACAAAATTCTTACATAAAGTATGACATAGCAGTCAATTATAGAGTTTTAAAGGTTACAAATCAAACTTATATTACGGGCGAAAGACAACAAAAGATGACCACACCACAGGCAATACTTGAGTGTAAGGTCGACATAAAATGTATGATCTTCACCATCTTAGTACTTATCATCTGCTGGTATGTCCTCTCCATAATAATCATTCTCTGAACCAAAATATGCAAGAATGAGTACATTCTTACTCAACAAGTCATGGTGGTAAAGTTTTATAATGCACTTGAAGATTTCAAGAAAAATGTCAATTAAGGAGGGTTTCCTTTGGACCTATCATCACTGACTTAAATCAAAACAAGTTCATAAAGAAGATTCTGTTAGGGGGGCCGTCCACTAACAAGTTCTTAGTTTCAATTTACCATAATTTTAACTAATAATATTACTTATACCTTGATTTAGGAATCACCCCTTTGACATAGCTCCATTAACCGAAAGCATGACACATTCGAATGATTTGATTTAATCTCTACAAAGAATGCTCAATTTACCTACATGATATCCACAACTTATATGGAGTCAGGATAATAGAATTCATCACTGATTCACAAATACTAGTACTATCCAATACAAAGAACTTCCCTCTCAGCAGTGGGCCCCTTACTAGGCCTTGGTATAGGTGACTCCTCCACTGCTCTCAGGGGTCATACTATGGTATAGACCAGTCTGTGGTCCACGCCAACATTGAACCTACCCATGGCAATACAAATGAAACTAATATAGTAAATGAATCAAGTTCGAGTAATCAATCCTGTGGATGGGCGATATTGTGGTTACATGCTAAACAACGGATAAGAGGGGCTACAGGAAAACCATAGTGGGGTTGCCTGGAATCGAATACACAATAGGGAGTAGTGTAGAAGATAGATAACACACCACTAGTATTACCTATGCTTATTCTTATAAAAAATGAGCTTTGCCTGCCCCATGGCGTCCTAAGGGCCATATTAATAGCCATGAGGATATTGTTTACATAAATACCCCTACTGGGGTCGATAACAGTAAGGGTAAATACGTCCTTTCCTTGGCATAGCTTTTTTGGGCTAGCCATGTAAATTACACATTCACTGGCCATTTGGTGTAATGGGCCGATTCGGCCAAGGTGGGGGGCACTCCCCAAATAGGCGGTAGTCATGTCTTTTCTGATGGCACAAGTTAATTTCTTATATGCCTCGGGCGGAACCACATTTCTAACAGAGACTTATACACTCAACCACCGGATAGCATATGCACATAGCCACATCTAAACCACACACCCATATCCGCCCTTAGCTAACATTTCCCGTAATATCACTCCAGGCAAGTGATCCAACATTTTTATTCATCATACAACAAATGGTCATAAATTTCAACACGTCAACTCGTGATGGTGGACTACAATGTAATGAGATTATTGTTATCCATGTTCACCACTATGTTAATCTAAAGTATAATATACTAGTTCTAAGTTCATCAAAGAAAACCATATCAGATTATTATCAATGATAGCAAGTAAACGATGTAATTAATGCATTAACTATTTCAACAGTATTATTAAAAAATAATTGTAACAAATAGCATTAGCAAATAAATAAATGCAAAAATTAATCCATACATAATATAATCCAATTAATAGGAATTCAATACGATCAAGGAACGTGGCCTGCCTTGCGACTCATAGTCGACTTTCACTCCTTCATAGATTTCAAGGTCATTGCTTCCTGTTCCAGTTGTCTCAAACGTTTCTCCTCCATAATCTAGCACACATACACACACACACAAATAAAGTCAAATAAACCTATGGTAAAGCTATAAATAAAGTACTATCAAAAGAAAAAGAAAAACAAAGCTAAAAAGCGAACGGAAAGGAAAAGCTATGAAGGGTTGGCTTTGGAAAGCTTGGATTTGGAGATGGAGGGTGAACAATGATGTTTGGAGGGACCACTAGGGTTTAGGTTTAATCTACTATGTAGAATTGGTTCAAACTCATTGAGAAATGGTCTAGAGCTAGGTGAATCAGTCACAAATCGGTTTAAAAGCTAGCTTGAATTGGACTGGACCAGTAATAATAGGTTGGACTCGGTCAAAATGGTTTGATTCAGGTTGGATTTGGTCTCAAACCGGTCTGAGTCCGATTCAGGTCGGCATGAGGCGATTTGACTCAACTGTGTGCACATAATACTAGTCTCACGCTTGGTCGGGTGCAAGCATTCAGGTCAGGCACACGAGATGGCTGGGTTGGACCACGTGAGCATAGTATCAACCAACATTGTTCTTCTTCTTTGTTGAAAGAGGAGAATAGAGAGAGAAGACGATGACGATGATAACTAGGCTGCGGAACAACGATGGCGATGTGCGCAAGATGTTCCCAGACATCGTGAACCCATTTTGGGTGGTTTGGGAGGATGGTGGGGGGATCATGGTGGTCAGAAAAAATCAAGGCAAGGGCGGTAATCGTGGAATGGGAGAAACTCGCTGGTGGTGAGATCTGGCATTCTCCGGTGCAAATGATGGGTGCATGAGCACAATGTGGCATGGGAGGTCTTTCTGCGAGGATGGCTTAGCTTGGGGTGCGACGAGGAAGGCTAGTGGCAGTAACAACCATAGCGGCGGGGTGAAGCTCGGTGGTGGTCGTGCATGGTAGACGCGTGGTCGGTGGAGGTGAGGGAGGGCATCAGTGCGATGACAAGCACCTCGTGACATGAATGGCGTGGGAAGGGGAAGATGAAGGCGGTGGATTGGCGGTGGTGGTGACAAGGCTAGTGATGTAGTGAATGGCAACGGTGACTCCAGCGGTGCCTTGGCTCGAACTGGTTTTATAGCTGCTTGAAGCGCGGTGGCGCATAGGGGGTGGTAGAGGCGGCGTGTGGGTGATGGCATGGGTGAGCGAGCATGTTTCACGGGAGAGCTGGCGAGCGACGGTGCATAAATCTTCACATGGAGTTAAGGTGGTGCTGGCACAAGCGCAAGGTGGCAGAGACGATGAAGTTTTGGTGATGGCATTGACTAGGTGAGCTGGATGGCACAAGAGCGGCCAAGGTGTGGGCTGGCGTGGTGTGGGTGTTGGGTCGGGAGTGATAGGCTGCGAGAAAAGGTCGAGCATCGGTTGGCACGATGCTGGGTCGAGCGAGAAAAGGGCATGTTGAAGGAAAATAAAGGGAAAAAGTTATGGGTTGGACCAGACTCGGGCCAAGAGAGTAAAGAGGGAAATTTGAGAGATTTAGTTGTTTTTGGGAAAAAGGGATATCTTTTTCGGAGTACGAAAAACATGAAGAACTGAGAAAAATGCAATAAACAAAATAAGATATTTTACGTAATATTTTTTATGAAATTTTGGAAAATTTTGGGCTATCAAACTCTTCAATGGGCATTGTTTGCCGAGTTATGTGTTTCAAGTGTAGCATGTAAAAGATCCATGAGATAAGTTCTTCACTATAATTATATAGTGACACATGAGAAGTATATGGAGAAGACTGATTCGATCTTACTCATTGATTAATCGTATGGACTTTCAACACACATTGATCATTGATGATGAATTATGATTTGAGGAAATTTGATTTGTTTTGCCTACAGGAGTGAATTTATTTGAAGGTGGAGATTGTTAAAGCGTGATTCAAATTCGGATCCGTGTCCAAACCAGACACGTTCATTGCGTCATATCAGACGTGGCAACGACCAGGCGCAACCGACTCTGATTCAGTTTCTTTCCCTATTAGGTACTCTTGTTCTATGGCCTATATATATACCTTTATAGTTGCACGATTGAGATACGCCGAAGTTTTTTATGCTTGTAATATCTTCTCATATAATGAATTCCGCTTTTATGTGTGTTTTTCGAAAAGAATTCATATTAAATCTGTATATACTTTTCTTTCGATAATGTATTTTTACCGTGAGTTTTATAAGCCGCCAGTAACCGGATATGCATTTACATAACTACACACCATTCCCTTGGGGAAGATTGGAAGAAATTACGAGTCTCGGTCTTCCTCGTTGTGGTTCCCATTCCGGCTGAGAGCCATCGATGGAGGCCCGCCCGCCGAAGCTATCGAGGGAAGGTAAGCGCGCCGACTGGCTGCTGGCCATCATCGGAAAGCTTGGATGCGTCGACGTGCTGCGCGATGGCCTCCGGCAACCAAGCAGTGCATGTAGCCATGAATACGGGATTACGGGCCACTGAGGCACTGACTTCTTTGGAACTCGAAATCCTCTTCCAAATAGGAAGTGAACACCACACGGTTTAGTTGATTGGCTAAAAAAATCGGTGCTTTACATGAAGTGAATTCAGTTCCTTGTTTTCTATTTTGGAATTTTCAAAGCATTTTATGATTTACTCCTTTGCTCAGTTTCTTCAAATCTCAAGTTCTTCGTATTGGTACAATGAGACACCGTCCAGCTCGGTGTGCTCGTCAATGGTCGCGCGGCGGGCGCCCATCAAGAAGCGTCGTACATACGGAGGACAGACAAGAGTTCTTTTAGCTACGACGCATAATTTTTAACTATAATTTATTAGTTTAATAAATAGTAATTATTAGAAAAATAAAAATTAAAAGTGGCTGAGAAAAAACAGGCTGAAGATAGAGATGGATCATGCATCATGGGATGCAGTAGGGCACTAGTGGGTGGAGGCGCTTTGAGATTCGTTACGCTACGTGTCATGTATAATAGAGGTCCTGTTTGGATCCTTTGGGCTAACAACTAGTTGCTAAACTTCAGCTCTTGAGGATCCAAACAGGAGGGCTAATGGGTGAGCTAAAGTTTAGCCAAAGTCCCAACTAGTTGTTAGTCAACTAGTCCATCAAACCCAGTTAATAAGGGCTAAAGGACCGGCCGGATGGAAAAAAGACGTTGATACCCACGCCAACCCTCCCAGACCACCATGCATAGGGGTATAACAGACTTTGCACTGAGATAGTATCACTTATTAGTCCTTGGATCTAAACAGGACTGGGCTAATCTTTAGCCAGCTAACTACTAGTCAGCTAACAACTAGTCTTAGCTAACAACTAGTCCTAGTCCATCCAAACATACCCTTAGATAATGACTTTTTACACGTATATAGACGTCTATACACTATCCTAATTATCAAATGCGTTTAGAGATTGATGCAAACTTCTAAAATTCAAACAACTATCTCATCTTTCAATTATTGTAATGTTTTTTCATAAATCTCGGAGCATTTTGGATGGTTGTGATAGTGTTTGGAGGTACTTTTCCCTAATATTTATTGCTTAAAAAGATGCTTTTAGTTATTTATCTATCAAAAACTTATTTTGAGAGTAAAAATAAAATAAATAAATCACTATATGATAAGCGACCGCGTTACTCCCCCATCCCTTCCCTTCCCTTCCCCGCTAAAACCCTCCTCCCTTCCTCCCTCCCCCGCCGCCATCCCCTAAGCCCCGAAATGTCCACCCCGCCGCCGGCCGTCGCCGCCTCCCCGGCCTCCGGCCACGCCAAAACCAAATCCAAGAAGAAGAGTAAGAAGCATCAGGACGACTCCACGGACCCCTCCGCCGCCGCCCCCGCGCCGTCGCTGGCCGAGGCGGAGACCAAGGCCGACGGCTACCTGATCAAGCCGCAGCAGCTGGTGCCGCCGCTCGACACCTCCGCGTGGCCGCTCCTGCTCAAGAACTACGACCGCCTCAACGTCCGCACCGGCCACTACACCCCGCTCCCCGCCGGCCACTCCCCGCTCAAGCGCCCCCTCGCTGAGCACCTCCGCTACGGCGTCATCAACCTCGACAAGCCCTCCAACCCCTCCTCCCACGAGGTCGTCGCCTGGATCAAGCGCCTCCTCCGCGCCGACAAGACCGGCCACAGCGGCACCCTCGACCCCAAGGTCACGGGCAACCTCATCGTCTGCGTCGACCGCGCCACCCGCCTCGTCAAGTCCCAGCAGGGCGCAGGCAAGGAGTACGTCTGCGTCGCGCGCTTCCACGCCGCCGTGCCCGACACCGCTCGCGTCGCCCGCGCGCTCGAGGCGCTCACGGGCGCCGTATTCCAGCGCCCTCCGCTCATCTCGGCGGTCAAGCGCCAGCTCCGGGTGCGCACCATCTACGAGAGCAAGCTTCTCGAGCACGATCCCGAGCGGCACCTCGTCGTGTTCTGGATCTCATGCGAGGCCGGGACGTACGTCCGGACGCTCTGCGTGCACCTCGGGCTGCTGCTCGGGGTCGGCGCGCACATGCAGGAGCTCCGCCGTGTCCGGTCGGGGATTCTTGGTGAGGGCGATAACATGGTGACTATGCACGATGTCATGGATGCGATGTGGGCGCTGGACAACCACAAGGACGAGTCATACCTGAGGCGAGTCGTGATGCCGCTCGAGGTGCTGCTCACTAGCTACAAGAGGCTTGTCGTGAAGGATTCAGCTGTGAATGCTATTTGCTATGGTGCGAAGCTCATGATCCCTGGGTTGCTCCGATTTGAGAATGATATTGAAACTGGGGAGGAGGTGGTTCTCATGACAACCAAAGGGGAGGCGATTGCGATTGGCATTGCCGAGATGACTACCGCTGTCATGGCAACTTGTGACCATGGGGCGGTGGCCAAGATCAAAAGGGTGGTCATGGATAGGGACACCTACCCAAGGAAGTGGGGGCTTGGTCCTGTGGCGCTCAGGAAGAAAAAGATGATTGCTGAAGGCCTTCTTGATAAGCATGGGAAGCCGAATGAGAAGACACCAACTGAGTGGCTTCGGAATGTCGTGCTTCCAACTGGTGGTGATGCAATGGTTGCCAGCATTGCTGCAGCACCTGAACCAGAGAAGCCAAAGGTGGAAGAGGAGGCAGCTGTGGCTGAAGAGACCAAGGAGAAGAAGAAGCATAGAGATGAGGAGGGTGACAATGCTGATGAGGGGCGGAAGAGGAAGATTGGAGATGATGATCTCTCTGCTTCTGTGACTGCGAAGAAGGTCAAGGTTGAGGAAGATGCTGATGCAGTGGAAGGGGATAAGAGTGAGAAGAAGAAGAAAAAGAAAAAGAAGGACAAGGGTGAATCAGCATCTGCTGATGCAGAAGAAGTGAAGGTGAAGAGTGAATTGTCTGATGGGGATAAGGGTGGCAGTGAGAAGAAGAAAAAGAAGAAGAAGAGCAAGGGAGGTGATGCTGTTGATTCTGAGAGTGCACCAGCTGGGGATGGTGGTGAAGCTGGGAAAAGCAAGAAGAAAAAGAAGAATCAAGATGCAGAGACACAATAGCTGGAGAGTGTAATTTTAACCAGATTGTTGACTTCCTAGTTTGCAGTTGGTGGAGGTTTGAATGTCTATCTGGTTTCGTTACTTGCGAACAATAATGATTCTAGAGGCCTAGTGTAGCATTTTCTATGGGCCTGTTTGGCAGAGCTCCACCAGCTCCAGATTCACAAAAAACAGATCCAGATTCAATTTTCCTAGCCAAACACTTCTAGCTCCAGCAGCTCCACCATGGATCTGCTCCACGAAAATGGTGAATCTACCCCCAGATTCATGGATTTGGTGGAGCACCTCAAGGGGTGCTCCACCAACTCAAATTTGGTGGAGTTGGGGAAAATTACCCACCATTGCCACTGGTTACACAAAAAAACGTTTCGTTCTATTTTTTCCCCTCCTCCTCCCGCGGCCTCCGCCTCCTCTCGCCTCCTCCCGGCCTCCGCCTCCCCGGCCTCCTCCCGGTCTCCGCCTCCCCCGCCTCCGACCGGTCTCCGCCTCCCCGGCCTCCTCCCGGTCTCCGCCTCCGACGCCTCCTCCCGGCCTCCGCCAACCCCGCCTCCTCCCGGCCTCCGCCTCCTCCCGCCTCCGACCGGCCTCCGCCTCCCCCGCCTCCGACCGGTCTCCGCCTCCCCGGCCTCCTCTCGGTCTCCGCCTCCCCCGCCTCCTCCCGGCCTCCGCCTCCGACGCCTCCTCCCGCCTCCGACCGGCCTCCGCCTCCCCCGCCTCCGCCTCCCCGGCCTCCTCTCGGTCTCCGCCTCCCCCGCCTCCTCCCGGCCTCCGCCTCCGACGCCTCCTCCCGGCCTTCGCCTCCAACCGGCCTCCGCCTCCCCCGCCTCCGACCGGTCTCCGCCTCCCCGGCCTCCTCTCGGTCTCCGCCTCCCCCGCCTCCTCCCGGCCCCCGCCTCCTCTCGGTCTCCGCCTCCGACCGGCCTCCGCCTCCCCCGCCTCCGACCGCCTCCTCCCGGCCGCCGCGTCCGCCGCGCCTCGCCTGCGCCGCCTGGGGCCGCGCCCGCCGGCCGCTGCCGCGCCTGACGCGTGGGGCCAGGTGGGTTTTTTTTCATTTTGCCCCTGACGCGTGGGGCCCAGGTGTAAGTGAGATAGAGAGGGAGGTGGAGCTGTACCAAACACTTTGACGAATCCCAGATCCATCATGGAGCTGCTCCACGGTGAATCCAGCTCCAGATCCATGTTTTTCGTGAATCTGAAGTTGGTGGAGCTCTCCCAAACAGGCCCTATATCGCTATCCCTTTTCTGCTTTGAACTTGAAATGCAAATTTGCGAGGTCTTCTTTTAACTTGTCCAAGATCATGATGGCCTATTATTGTGTTGTTGTTTCGTTTATCACTTAGATCTGATGAGTATTGCTCCATTGCTGTCTTCCATCTTCTATTTTTAGCATATGTTGCTGCCATGATGCTTACGATATTGTCGGCGTTGGTGAATGATATTCATCTTGATGCTTAGTAGCTTTACTAATGCTAGCTTTGTCGATTGGGTTTTGGCATGCTGCTCATATGATGGGAGTTCTGGGTTGGTTTTCTGCATTGCTGCAAATGCCTTTTAAGATATTTTGGATTGGAGGTGATAGTTTTGTGTACTCCATTGTTAAGAGAGGCATTAGCTATTACTGATTGGTCCAACACATCGGAGAGATTTATAGTGTATATCTGCTTTACATATATGTCTTCCATGGCCTTCTGCCAAAATTCACAGATATCCTGGTGCTTTATATTGTTCAACAATTTTTAAGAATTCCATTAGTTGACTGACACTGGCATGTTTGCACAACTTGTGATGTTTTGTTGTAGGCGGAGGCAATGGGTTTCTGCCACACGTCCTCGCAGCATATGCTCTGCTGTTTTTGAGGGGCTGGTATTCTCCAGATAGGCGGTATGTGTCTTACATTACATTTATCATAAGATTGTAGATGTGGAATACCTTATGAAATTCCCATTCTCACCAAGTTTCTGTGTTAATTTTGGTGAGAACTGCTAAAATGTGTGTGCCATTTGCTTGTTTAACATGAAAATCTATCTTATATTGATCTCAACTGCTTGCAAGTGCAAATTTGGTCAATACTATGTACAAGTCACAACACAATCATGCTGGCACAAAACAATTTCACCTGTTCTGATGTTTACATGCACTTTATTACTATTTAAGCTGAACTTTTCTAGCGACTGCCTATTCCAGACAGGAATAGCCAATCCTCCGCACCCCAAAAACAAACTAGCCTAAAACTGCGGTGAACGATTCCATTAATAGCCACAATATTTCCCCGTCCAAGAACTGTTCTTGCAAATGTGAAATCTTTCCTTCTCACGATCTTTACAAAGAAGAATCAATCTCTGTCCCAATGCACAATATCTTTTAAGTATTGTAACATCCCAAAATTTGGCTTTCTTAAAATTTAGTTTCAGAATTAATTATTTCATAGTGTTTAGTTTGAAGAGTGATTCCATGCTTTCCCTTTCTATAGTATCTATGGGTAAGTAGCTAGAATCACCCCTTGAATATACATCAATATTAGTGCAATTCATTATGTGCTTGTGCATGGAAGCATCTCCCGTTTAGTTTTTATTTGGCTTCCAGTGAATCTCAAAATTCAAATTCCAGCCGAACCTCTCCAAAGCAAATCCCAATCCGAAGTTCAAATTTCAAATTCATCTCTCAATTCCAATTTCAATTTCCCAATTCGTTTTTCCTGGGCCTAAGCCCATTTCCTTTTCCTTGGGCCGAGTCCATCTCCTCCTTGGTCCAGCCCAGCCCAGCCGTCCCACCTTTCCTTCCTCCTCCCCCTGCCTGCTCTGCTCAAGCACCGCCCAGGCTGCGCCGCCTGAGCACTGCGCCGGCCAACCGAGCCAGTCCCAAAGGAAGCAAAGCTCGCATTGATGTGGAAAACGCCCACCGATCACGCGCACAATCAATTCTTTTCGTTTATCCTTGCTATTAAAACTTTCCGTTTCATCTGTTTCCAAGAGCTTGAATACTAAAAACCGTCGCACGTTTGGCTATCGATTCCGTATCAAATTCCTTCCTTCTGAGCCTATAAATAGGAGTACTAGACGACGTTCAAGCACTTCACAAAGTTTTCGAACTCCCTGTTGTTGCATTGCTTTACACCGCTTGAAACCGACGCCTGCGCCTGACGCAGCGCCCAACCGCCGCTGATCCACCGTTGCAATCGGAAAATTTAACTATTTGCCACCCTTATGACTCGAGTGGCAACAGATTTGCGACCCGGGCCCATTGTCAGTGACTTAGGTGACCTCACATGTAAGTGACAGAGTGAATTGGTCAATCTTAAGAGTGGCAAAAAATTGAATCCCCTTCTTCGGTGGTTTTCCAACAAATTTGTTCGCGTCACTTTGCGTGCAATGGCTTTAGCGTGCGAATGCGATTACCTTGCGGCGGCGCAAAGCTCGAGAGCGGTGGCTACAGGTCTTCAATGCTTACTTCGCAAACTTAGCTCGGTGATAAGGAGAGAGAATGAGCGGGAGAGAGCTCAGCAAGAGAGAGACACGGGAGAACAAAAACAATAGTAAATTAGGGTTGACGGGTGGGACCGTGGGTTCTGGTCGTCGATGAAGCAAGGTAGAGAAGGATCGACATGGGCTGGCGTGTGATGGGCCGTGATGGCGTTGGTGTGGGCCGCTCGAGGGAGAAAGGTAGGGAGGAAGCGGGACTGGGCCGGCTCGGCTTGGGCCATGGCGTGGAAAGTGAGTCGGGTTGGCAACTAGCTTTCGGCTCAGAAGGCTTGGGAGGGAAATTTCAAAATTTAAACTTTAATTTTTGGCTTTTAAATTGAGTTTGAATTTATAATTTGAATTCCCAGCGGTATTTTCACACAAAATTTTTAGGAAAAATTTCTTAGCATCCAATTGACTTTTAGAAATTTTAAATTCACAATTTTGAGCCAAGGAAATTATTTTTAAAAAATCTTAAACTCCAACAAGGCTTCAGGAAAATTTAAAAAATGCACCAAAAAATTTGAAAAGTCATGAAATTATGCATGATTTAACGTGAAACTAAAATTAGGCTATTACACTGGATTATCTTGGAACGATAGAATTTCTTAGACATGCTACTTCGGTGGATATCAACCTATGGGTAGAAATAATGTTATTAATTTTTTTTAATCAAATGTTTGGCAATAGGTGTTACCATTGGTTTACAAAATAAAATAAAACGATGAAAATCTATTTTATACTAGGGCAAATGGCAAGTTTAGCTGCGTGTAGACTGAGCATGAGACCTTGTAATGTGATAGTTCTGCCTAAGTCAATTAAGGACCGACGCATGTGACTATCTAAACTGAGCACTACCATACAACCACAAGTCTGGTATCAGACGAACTTGGCTGATTAATTTGCAACGACCTAGTTTTGATTTTTCCAATTGGAGAATGTGGGTGTCGGATAGACAATCCCACACGGCACAAAGAGGGGGCTTCTGACTTGGTAGTTAGAACCCTTCAGCGGTGAAACCTTGCGGGGGGAGTCGAGTTGGGTTGATGCATTGTAAAGGGTTTGTGATAATCACCAAGTAATAACCTCTGCAGAGTAGTAAAGGGTGTGTATTGGCCAGTAGAATAATTTGATTATCTTGTGGGTAAAGCTGTATAACCTCTGCAGAGTGTAAAACTATTTGAACTAGTATAGTGCCCGTGCTAACGCTACGGTGGCATTTCAAGGATGCACATGAAAACAACCAAATGACGATATTTTTTTCATAGTTTAAGTTTTACGCAATTGTATATCACCATGTATATAATCTGGAAAACACTCATGTATATCATCAGCAAGTTCAAGTCATGAAATTACAAGTCTAGGCCAATTATAATGCATAACAAGGCAATAATAAGTCATGTCTCGCCTGAACCATCTATCAAAAAACCTTGACAGAAACTTGTATGTTGTTTTCGCAAGAGCAGCTATCAAAAATATTTGAACTCTGCGGATTTCCAAATGAGGAAAACTGGCCAGGAATATCAAAGCTACCATTGTACAAGACTATATATCCTGCGACACCAACCAAACGACGCCTGAGAGATATATTTCAGAGGTAATCCAGCTGCTATCACTTATCGCATGTGTATTGACAATAGTTACTATTTTCCTATTAAGATTGAATGTAATGTGACAAAAAAAACTCCCATTTCCAGCTTTGACTGCCATGCTGTGGAATTAATTGATCGCATGCTGATCCTTAATCCTACTCAGGTGTGTTGTCCTTTCTTATGTATCACTGCACTATAATTCTTTACGATTTTGATGTTGAGACTTGAGAATCAACTCAATTTATGGTTGGTTATTACCATATTAGATGTAAAACTAAAGTCTACCTTTTATAAAAACCAAGAACTACCTGTTGGACCTCACAAATATCCTTGCTCCAAGACTTGGTATGCTCACAGCTAGCAAATAAATTTGATTAGAAAATTCAATCAGGTGAAATGGCAATTAGGTTCATGATTCTAAAAAAATAGGTTCGATTTGGTGCAGTGGAAATTTTCCGTTATTCTGTTCTGGGAGATTAGTTGGTATACCGTGGCATGGAGGTATAAGTTGGCCGTATTTGTGAATAGTAGATTCTATGTGAAGTTTACAATATTCAAACTAAACCAAACCATTGTAAGCATTGAATATCAATCAGATACCTATATTTTTCTCTAGATACTCTTTAATTATTTGATAGATATTAAGCCGTTACATCTACAACACAAGCACATGCAGCCCAGAAATTTTAATGGATGACTGCAGTACTGGAAACTGCGGGGAGCACATTCAGAGTGGTCAAGTCATCTCAAGTCCCCTCTTTCATTAAAATCAAAACCATCTACTATGTTCTAATACTAACACCAACGTGGACACAGTATGGAGGAATCGATCATGATAGTTTGAGTAGTTCTCTTCTCCATGTACCCTATACTTATATGACCACAATTAGCTTAAGTTCTGAACAGCAGGAGCTTTTGCCGATCTACGGCAGTGATATCAGAACCAAAGGATGTGCCCTAGACTCTGCACCAAAGTTCAAAAGATACTTTTTGTTCAATTAAACTGTACTCAATATATTAAATTTTCCTTAACATAATTTACTTAGCATGAAAATTTTGGGATGTGCGGTCCTTTTTGTACAGATTAGATATTGTTTATCATTGGTTTAATAAGTGCATCCCAATGCAGCAATTCTGGACATTGTCTTGAGCTGGAAAGCAAGAAGAAGCATGTCTCTTGCTGTTAAACTGCAGTACATCTTGAAGTTACTATCAGCTGCTGCATGGGTTATAATTTTACCAGTAACTTACGCATACACCTGGGAGAATCCTACTGGTCTTGCAAGAGCAATCACCGGCCATCTTTATACATCTTGGCTGTTGTGGTATACCTGGCACCAAACATGCTGTCCGCTACATTATTTCTTTTCCCTGTCCTCAGGAGAGCTCTTGAGAGATCAAATCTGAAAGTCATAACATTCAAGAGGGAAGTCTGCACTTG
The DNA here is from genome assembly GCA_017311315.1 of Dendrocalamus latiflorus. Lineage (NCBI taxonomy): Eukaryota > Viridiplantae > Streptophyta > Magnoliopsida > Poales > Poaceae > Dendrocalamus > Dendrocalamus latiflorus. Next base: position 18,424,096 of record CM029622.1, on the reverse strand, counting down.
TTTTCTGTTCTACAAAAAAAGGTGCACAGGAAGCAGCACAATTTTTGTTCAAATTTTATTATATGCACGACAAATACTTTGGCACAGGGCATCAACCTACCTGCACATACAGTAGTGATAAAGTCAACACAATTTTTGTGAGAATTCCGTTTCAAATGTGGCGGCAATTGAGCTAACATCTATTCCTTTTTTATGATATTTTTCTGACATTAATTCTATTTTTCAGCAATAAAGAGAAGGGCTTGTATGTATAATATGAGAGATCCATGGTGCTTCAAGAATGCTATTATTATTGCTTCAAGAATGGTGCTTCAAGAATTCTATTTTTCATTGTCCGGACATAATTATTATTGCTTAATAAAGAGTAACATTTCAAATAACAAAGGAACCATTATTAAATAATAAATAAGCAATACCATGAAAAGGTTAAGGGGCTGAATTGGACCCAATCCTAGAGTTGAGGACAAAAGGAGGACTTTTTTCGAGCCAATAATATGATCAGTAGAAGATAGCTACATTTGACAAACGCTAACACAACAGAGATTTCCTAAAGGTACATACTCTGTTCTTCAGCATTACCTTTACCCAGAGCCTTTATCAATATGGTTAATGATGAATTACCTTTTGTACATCTGTGTATAGCCACTGCTAAATGGCTTAATGCCTCAAAATGTATTCTAGAGCTCCTCTTTGTATAAGCTATTAGAAAGGATGTCACCCTGGACTCAATTTCAAGAAATCAGGATTGGTTGTTTAATTGCTTATAATGATCTTTCCTATTAAACTATAACCATAATTAAGGTGATCATACCCATTTGTGCTTCTTTCTTTCATGAAAAAAGTTTCGTATTTACATTTCTTTAAAAAGTTTAAATATGAGAGAGGACTGAGGAATTTTAGCAAGAACAAAAAAAAGAACATATCTATAGCATTTCATTTGATCCGATTAACTTACTCATAGGTATTGTCAACCACAAGCCAGGCGGCGGCCGGGAGTCGCTTCGGGGGAGGCGGCGGCCGGGGAGTCGCTTCGGGGAAATCTGCATAAATAGTTCAGCAATAACTGCATAAATAGTGGAATTTACTTGTTTCATGGTAATACAGTCAAATCTGGTACTTAGTTTTAAAGATATCCCCTAATGATATTTTTTTAAGTTGTTGAACCCACAACAGAGATGACACACAAAAACTGTTGTTGCATACCTCCGCTTGCTTTCCAGCATGCAATCTGATACCAGAGGCATCGTACATCACCTGCCAATCAAGTCACAAAATGGATATTTCTGAGACCTCGCCATCTTGGATCAACATAAAGGAAATAAATATAAACTTTTGCACGGTGCCTACACAACATTATAATGTCCAACTCAAGATAGAAAATTGTGTCCAAGCAACACCATCTCTTTAAGACCAGGAAGCAATAACTTATTTGAAAGGAACATTGCACGATGTGGTAACCTACCACACTTGCGAATATTGCTGCTGTCGCAAAGAGGGCACTGCCAAAGCCATCTTGGAAGCCAATTGCTACCGCTAGTGCTGTAACCGTCGCAGAATGCGATGATGGCATGCCACCAGAGCCAATTAGCTGCTTAGGATCCCATCTGTTCTCCTTGTACCTTCGTTTCAGAACCAATACACATTAAACTTGTTGCAACATTAGCATCTGTAAAACACATGTCGAGAGTGGAATCACAAGATAAGGAAACAAGGATCCCTTGAAGAAATAAAACTGCTGAAATGAAGCACATAACGGTAAGATATGCATGTCTAAGGTTCTAAGCAAAATGGATTTTTTTCAAGTGTAAGCATCACAAGCACTGTGGGTTCATATCCTCTGCCATTGGCTCAAAAGGCAAAATAGTACCATAATACCATTCGAAGCCCCATGACCATCTATCTAATCGGAAATTGGACAATCAGAATAAAGGCAGATTGCAAATTCATATCCACAATATTTTGTGAGAGAATTCGAATTTCTCAAATTTCTCACTCGTCTTGTCATGTATGATTTTCTGATTGAATGATCAAGGTCCTCCTAACGGAACATGCTATTTGAAGTGCACTATAGACATTGTGAATTCCAGATCCATAGGTTCACCCAGCACGAATCAAATGCATACCATGATCTGTGAATTCAATTGTAACCTAGCCAAGCATTGCAGCTGAACAAATCAAAAGGCCACCCCAGAACAACACACAGACCGACCAATTCTCCCTTAATTTGAAGAGGTCACAGCCAATTCCTTTCGTTTCCAGCTCAGTTCCCCAAAAACATTCAAGAAATCCACAGAATTCGTCATAAAAGAGGCCATTACATTCCCAATCTACCGTTCCTCTGAACAAAAGCAAAATAAAAGAAAAGAGGAACCAATTCTTAAGGTCAGATCTCCAAGAAGCGAATGGGAATTCCACCATACCTCGACAAATCCCCACGCGATGCGAGACAAACAATGTCAAGACGCATTTTTTTCAGAATCTCACTCCTGACGGCCGGATCCCAGGAGCCCACGTCACGCCCGACCCTAATTCTGCAACCGAACACCACAAGACGAAGCGGGAACGCGAGGCAAAGAGAGCAAGAGAGGAATCAGTTACCATGTGACGAAGAACTTGATGGATTGGGCGACGGCGAAGCCGAGCACGGCGGCGGCGAGCGGGTAGTTGTGGAAGACGGCGAAGTAGGAGAAGCCCGCGGCCGGCGGCGTCATCTCCACCACCACCGTCTCCCATGGTTTTCTTGGCTCCTGGACGGCCCGGCTAATCCTGGTATTCGTCGTAGGTGTATACTATATTTATAGCCCGCCTCCTATGCTAAAATTCTCCTCCCTCCCTGGCTGCACTGCACCAATGGCGTAGGGGCGGAGGAGGCGACGGGGGAGGAGGCGGAGGGGAGGAGGCGGCGGTGGGGGGAGGCAGGCGGCGGCGAAATCCAAGGGAGGAGCGCACGAGTTCACGAGCCGAGGTGGGGGAACGGCGGGCCGAGGCGACGGGGAACGGCGGGCCGAGGCGTCGGGCGCGGTGACGGGCGAGACGACGGCCGGATGCGACTGGCGAGCCGAGGAGCCGCGCGAGGCGGCGGGCGAGCGGAGGCGGCGTAGAGGCGGCGGGCGAGCGGAGGAGCTGGGCGAGGCGCCGGGCGAGCGGAGGCGGAGGGAGGGGAGGCGCGGGGGAGGATGGGGGGAGGCGGAGGGAGGCGCGGGGGAGGCGGAGGGAGCGGAGGAGGCGCGGGGGAGGCGGAGAACGGAGGGGTTTCTGCGTAGCGGGATGTGAGGGGTACTGCAGATCCATTGAAGGATGATCGTCGGATATGGTTGAGTAAGGAGAGAGAATAGAGGAGAGTTAATCTGGTGCGGACGTTTTTAGGATGGTGTAATTCTGGGTGCATATTGTGGTGTGGACGTAGTTAAGGTCATGACTATGGAGCAGGTAATTGTTGGGTGGATGTAGGATAATTTTAACTGGTGGTTTATAGGGGTAGAGATAGTTGTGTTCATGGACCACGATCAAGGGTGAGTAATGTGCTTTTTCACATGGTAGATAAGATTTTATTTTTAAATAAGCTTTTGGGAATCTAGGAGTGGTTAGAGCTTTCAGGTGTTTACTCTGGCAGCTAGAGCTAGTCACGTAGATAGAACATGATCTATTAAACTTTGGCCGATAGAGTCTTAATACTAGTGTGAGTAGTTAGAACCTTCACTATAAAAATATCTAGTTTCAATTGTTGCAAATAGTTTATCAAATGAGTGCTTTGTAAAAATATGAAAAATTTATGAACTATTGCTTTATGCTAAAGAACCATAATAATCCTATTTTGTTAAACCTTGTATGTGAATAACCGTATCTTCCCAAGACTTGCAGAGTACTCTATGTACTCACTTTGCAATCTACAGAGTTATGAAGATGTAGAAGGAGACTACGACTACTTTGTGTGTGGCTTCGATGAAGGACGTCTGGAGTACTAGGTTGCGCTTCTCTAGTCAAATGCCTATGGTGTATTGATGGGTTATCTTCAGAGTTTTATTTTACTTCCGCTGTGTTTGTAAGTCTACGAGGTTATGAAACCTCACTTGTAATTAGTGGCCATAAGACCAGTATTTTTTGTTATTGTAATAAAGTGTTGCTTGGTTATATATTCATCACTGTTTAATTATATATACTAGCTTTAATCTAAGACTAGTGCTTCAAATATCCATCCAATCTCTACTCCTTTATGATTGCCAGACGGCGTATATAATTCCTGGCAGGTAGCCGAAAAATGAGAGGACGAGGCAGATCCAGAACTCAATCTGCGGCCAACAGCGACAGACAAGAACCGATCAGATCACGAATTCCGGATGCCACTTTCACATCGATCGTGCGCCGATGTGGAGGCGCGTGCGTATCTCGAAGCCGAACTTGAGGAAGACGCCGAGGGGAGGGAGGATGATGGCGAGGATGAGGACGACGAAGGTAGTCATGTTGTCCGCCATCTATCTCAGAGGTCAGGCGCACGCGTGCGAGGCGAATGTATTTGTGCTACGTGCAACAGAGATCGATCGATCACCGGCGAGCGAAGAGGGCTGCTTTTTTTTTTTTTGAAGACAGAGCATCTCCGATTTCTATTGAAGAAACCAAATCAGTAGCACATAGCTCATAACATGAATAGTCTCACATGACATCCTTATATAATCTTGGAATGTGTGTATGAGACTAGCTCTTGATCAAGAGTTAGCTTTTCTCTCTCTTCTATTAAAATATGAAATAATATGTTTAGAGCTAGCTCATAAATCACCATTAGACATGCCCTAAGTATCATCAAAGAGCCTTGTAAACAACATTACCAGATTCCCACAGCCAGGTCATCAAAATAAGCCAAAAGCAAACTAGCTCGACAAAACCTCAAATTAAAGCAGACCGAGCTAAACCAGACTACAATTACAGCTCCAAGATCATACAAACCATTGAAACACCACTAGAAATCAGCTTTTTTTTTCCAAACCAAGAGCTTCCTCATTCCACCCTCCTCCAGTCATTCCCAATCCCCATAGGTCAACCAATAGCAAATATAATGAATGAAAGAAACAGGATCGTGAGGCAATTTATTTTCAAAGCAATCTTTGTTTCGAGTTTTTTTCCATATAGCCCACAAAATTGCTGAAATACCCACTGTAACCAGCATCATATAGTGTGGACTTGCGAGAGCTAAGCCACGGAGATGCACGTAAGGCTGGCAAGGTTGTGACAGGCTTGGCGGATTCGCTCTTTCTTCGGCTTCAAATAGGAACCAAATTTACGACTTCTGCTTTCTACGAGCCGTGAGACACCAGTAAGGTGGTGTTTGGTTCAAGAATGGTAATGTAAATGTAATGGGAATTAGTCCGCAGGGGAATTTGGTGGTGTAATCGAAGTTTACCTACATTGTTTGGTTCCACTTGTGAAAGGTATTGGATACCAGTTCTGCGTTTGCACATGAACTCTCTTGACGCAATTATCTTTGCCCCATCATCGGAGTCTTCTTGATCTCTCGCCAATCGAAGCAAGGTACTCTCTCCCGTTGGGAGCTGATGAGGGTGGAGAACCTGGGGATGCAAGAAGCTGGCCATGGTGACGTCCTTGGAGGAGAGGATGGCGCAGACGATGTCTTCCTCTGCGTGGCCACGATGTGAGTAGAAAGAAGAACAAGACATCGTATTTCTACTCCGACGCAGGCGGCAAGGATGCCATGACGGTTGCTCGCCCGCCACGCTACGCCTCGACAAGGGCCGGAGCAACACCACGCCGTTGTTGGGAGGTGGGGGGCTCCCCCACACTTATAAGTTGTGCTTTCTCCTCTTCCACAACCAATGTGGGATTATTCCCAACAATCTCCCCCTCACACATTGGTTGGACACATCTACAACCATGAGGTCCAAGGAGGTGTTAGGCACCTAGGCTCTGATACCAAATGTTGGATCGGACCCGGCCGCATACCTAGGTCCAACCGGGTTTTACTCCCCGGGCCACAGGTCCACATGGGCGGAACACATCCAAGCCCACGGGGCAACGGAGCAACAACCTTATAAGTGGCACTGGGCCTTCTCCCCCCAAAAGACTAGTCCAATGGGTGGGGGGCTCCCCCACACTTATAAGTTGTGCTTTCTCCTCTTCCACAACCAATGTGGGATTATTCCCAACAATCTCCCCCTCACACATTGGTTGGACACATCTACAACCATGAGGTCCAAGGAGGTGTTAGGCACCTAGGCTCTGATACCAAATGTGAGATCTGGACCTGGCCGCATACCTAGGTCCAGCCGGGTTTTTACTCCCCGGGCCACAGGTCCACATGGGCGGAACACAACCAAGCCCATGGAGCAACGGAGCAACAACCTTATAAGTGGTACTGGGCCTTCTCCCCCCAAAAGACTAGTCCTATGGGTGGGGGCTCCCCCACACTTATAAGTTGTGCTTTCTCCTCTTCCACAACCAATGTGGGATTATTCCCAACAATTATCTTTGCCCCATCATCGGAGTCTTCTTGATCTCTCGCCAATCGAAGCAAGGTACTCTCTCCCGTTGGGAGCTGATGAGGGTGGAGAACCTGGGGATGCAAGAAGCTGGCCATGGTGACGTCCTTGGAGGAGAGGATGGCGCAGACGATGTCTTCCTCTGCGTGGCCACGATGTGAGTAGAAAGAAGAACAAGACATCGTATTTCTACTCCGACGCAGGCGGCAAGGATGCCATGACGGTTGCTCGCCCGCCACGCTACGCCTCGACAAGGGCCGGAGCAACACCACGCCGTTGTTGGGAGGCGGATGTTCGCGTTCCACGCCGCCGACGATGGGTGTGCACATACTTCGCCACCATGCGGAGGCGCGAAGAGGCTAGTGGACAGATCGAGGAAGAGGTTACTCGTGGGGAAGAGGGGGTTGATCGCGTGGGAGGCAAGGAGACTAGGGAGGGGATCGCTTGGGGTAGGAGGTGACGGGCTCCAAATCCCTTGATTTGGAGCATTATGGGCTTTCTATTGCACTGGGAACTGATTGCATGGTATCCAGTTACAGCCTAGCCCAACCAAACAGAAAACAACGGAATCCCTTTACCAAGTAATCGGATTACGTCCTTAAAACTCCGAACCAAACATCACCTAAGGCTGAGGAGAAACATGTAAACTTGCAAACGCATTCAATGCGTTCCAAACGCATTCCAAATTCATGCTACGTGACCGCAAACTTCTTGCGCGTGGGCGCGCTCGAGTTGTGCGGTATACGGTAGGAAGTACCCGATCATACATCAGATCAAAGTAAGCATAGGTCTCAAAGAATCAGGTGGAGTTTTTTTGTGTTGTAACTCATAGCTTATTGTTAAAATTTTTGAATTTTGACTGTTTACACAAGAGAAATACTCGTGCGTGATTTTTATTAATATAGTTAAGCTAGAATAATGCCTACTTAAAAATACTTCGTTTAAAACTAGCTACTATAAAACACCAAACCTAAACACAAAAGGACCAAAAGAGCCCATCCGATCACACGATGTCTATGGAGCACACCTTGTATGTAGCTCGTTTCCAGTTTCGGGCCTGTTCTTTTCGGCTACGGCTTATCGCTTTTGGCTGAAATTTTTGAATTTTGGCTGTTTACGGTACAGATTACGGAGAGACAGATACTCACTTGCGATTTTGGTTGATACAGATATTAGGTTTTTAACATATAGATCGTTTAACTTGTAGATCTCGTCTTGAGAAAATACTCTATTTGAAAATTAAATACTATAGTAACAGTCAAAAGCTTCCCGCTTACGAGGAAAAGAACAGGCCATTCATAAGATGGCTTTGCGTCGAACCGAGAAAAAAACTGTAGCACTGCAGCTTCGCCAACCATCCAGAATCACTGCACATCTAGTGTGTCAACTGTCAATTGGACTTGCTTGCAAGCAAGCTAAGCCGATGACACTGACTGGCCACACTCCACGTCCACGCCAAGGCGTAAGATAAGTGACACCGCCACGAAAGTCATCCTCGGCGTTTTCCATCATAGAAAACTCCCGTATTCATTGTGCGCAGGCAGCGCAGCGACACATGAAGTCTCTCGCATGGTTACGTTCTCTTATACTACTATTTTTTAATTACAGATAATAGTATTTGTTTGTGTTTTTAGATAGTAGGAACACCAATATAGATGACACATATATTTTTAGACATAAAAATTATTTTAAAAATTCACTGTTTATTTCAATTTTTTAGAAACCAACGACCAAAACACAAGGTACCAAAACGATAGGGCCTTAGCCAGCCTCCGTACCTATCCAGTGTCGTCCTCCATGATTAGGTGTGGACATTCAATTTATACGGTTATATTTATTTGATAAAAAATATTTCAGTTTTTTAAAATTAACAACCGAAATAACTAAATTAAAATAAAAAACTAAAGCTAATTAACTGAATTATTTCAGTTCGGTTAATTCGATTTTTCAGTTAACCGCAATATACACAATATTTTAATGTATAATACTATTTTTTAGTTTAGTGTTATCATATCAGATTTATTTTTGAGTAGTGGTATCTCTAGAAGATACTAATGTTCTTTCTTTTGAGATGTTGAAAAATACTTATAAAATTAAATGAGAATAGCTTTTGTTTACTACAAATTCACATAACAAAAAATAATATTTCGGTATTTCGGTTAATTCGATTTTCATAACTTAAAAACTGCATCAAAAACCAAATAGTATGAAAATTTTATCTTATCAAATATCATACACCGAATAAGCTATTTTTTTTTATTTTTCCAATTCGATTCGGTATCTCAGTTTAAGTATAAAAATACCCACACCTATCCATGATCACTGTCATCAAGAAGAGAAAATTGCTATAATGGGACTCCAAACAACGTGTTTCGCTATAATGGGACTTCTAACATTGACATCGCTAAAATGACACCCGAAACATTGGCTTCTCGTAATACATGACATTTGGCTCTTTTAATTCTAATGTTCGGGTATTTCGAAACATTAGCCAAATGTCATGTATTACGAGAAGCCAATGTTTCAGATGTCATTTTAGCGATGTCAACGTTAGAAGTTCTATTATAGCGAAACACGTTGTTTGGAATCCCATTATAGCAATTTTCTCCACCAAGAACGGTCAAGCGGCAGCAGCGACACGGGGGCAGATTCCTCCCAGCCTACGCCGCCGCCCCCCCCCCCCCCCAACCCCACCCAAGTCGTCTGTAGCACAGCAAAGCAGTCGCCACACCCATGGCGCCCGTCCTGCTCCCGGTCCTGGCCGCTCTGCTGGCGCTCGCCGCCTCGTGGCTGTGGAACTATGCCGTTGTGCGCCTCGCGTGGCGGCCCCGCTCCGTGGCGAGGAGGTTCAGGGAGCAGGGGGTCCGGGGACCCTCGTACAGGTTCCTTAGAGGCAGCAACGAGGACATCAGGAGGATGAAGGCGGAGGTCGACAAGATGGCGACGCTGGACGTCCGCGATCACGGCTACCTCCCGAGGATCCTGCCACACTTTGTCAAATGGAAGGAGCAGTACGGTACGGTTTGTGATGGATTCCCTTGTGCTTGTTTCTTGGGTGTGCTATGTTCCTGTTTCTGCTTTAGATATTATGATTTGTTTATCTGTGAGTAATCAAATGGTAAGTGGTAACAAGGCAAGTTATTGTAGATAAGCAGCATGGAAATGAAAGCTTTAGGGCCTAATATTTGCAGAAAATACGCGGATAGTTTGATGACTCGGCACTGGGAACGGATTGTCTAGCTAGCTAGTACCTTCTGTTGGTCAGAAAATTGCAGTTTTTCCAATAGGATAAATGCTGACTCCTGTTTCTTCAATTGCGAAAGTGTATAATGACCTATGCTTTGCTTGCTTCGTTGTCTATATTTACTTGATAGCACCCTGGACCCACTGGACCGAAAAAATGTTTGGTTGATAGGAACAGGTATAGCTGGTTAATGTAAACCAGCTGCAATTGTTTTCAGTAAGAGATAAGTTAAATTTGGAAACATACCTTACGATTTCTACTTCAGACATTAGTGATAGGAAGTAGTGAAAGCAGTATGCCATGAAGTGGGAAGAGGAAAATAGAAGAAATAACAATATCAGGAAGAGAAATAGAATGGCCATAGAAATTAGTAAATTAATCCCTGTTCTGTGTAAGAAAATAACTATCTTCTAACTAACATTGGATGTTAATTACTCCCTGTTCTATGTAAGAAAATAGCTATCTTTTAAATAACTAGCGGATCTACCCGTGCAATTGCGCAGCTAGATATTACGATATATTTGTCTTTAGTATATAACTCTACTGCCTATAATTAAAATAGGAAAAAGTCTATATAACATCTCGAGCTTTTCTCAAAAGTCCATCCAGCACCCTGAACTATAAAATCGGACATTTAACCTCCGAACTTTGCAATCCAGTTCAAATAACACTCTGACTCGGTTTCGGATGGTGGTATTGCTCGTGTGGCATGATGAATGGGCGGTTTTAACACGTAGGATGATATGCTGATCAAGTTAGGTAAATGACAATCAGCTAGGTGCATGACACGTAGGGTCCATATGATATTCTCTCCTAAATTGAAACAGAGAGGGAGGGAGCTACAGGGGGTGGTGGCCATGGAAACATAGCTGGGAGCTAGGGGGAGCTCTTGTTGGCCTCACATGTCACTGGCCAGTGTGTCATCGTACGTAGTAAAACCGCATACTCATCACGCCACGTGGGCAATATCACCGTACAAAACCAGGTTAGAGTGTTATTTGAATTGGATTGTTAAGTTTGGGGAGTTAAATGTTTGATTTCATAGTTCGGGGTGCTAGACAGACTTTCAAACAAAGTTTGAGGTGTTATATGGACTTATTCCATTAAAATACAATTGTATTTGCAATACAACTCTAATATAATCATATGCACCGTTATAATCTGATCCTACCAAAATAAATGGTGAAGTTGTTTATCTTTTTTATCGATTAATGTGAGAATTTCTAGGATCTTTTTTCTTTTTAGGATTATTATGGGATTTTCTTAACTTCAAAATTAAGGAGGTGCCTTGAATCTCACTGATTGTTTTTATTTATATAGATATTGGATGGTTTATATAAGTTTTCAGTCTGTAGAATGGGAATGAACACATATCATTCTAATCCCATTTAAGTACCTATGTACTACACCTTTTTATGGAAGTAAATGTTTTCATTTGAATGGTATGCAGGAGGGCCATTTCTATATTGGTTTGGCCCACAACCCCGAATCTGCATCCTTGATTATGAGTTGGTTAAGCAAATTCTTGTGAATAAATCTGGACATTTCGTGAAGAATGATGCACACCCAACTATTCTGGCAATTATTGGCAAAGGGCTAATAATGGTGGAAGGCACGGACTGGGTGCGACATCGTAGGGTGGCCAACCCAGCTTTTGCCATGGACAAGCTAAAAGTAATGGTCTACATAATTTCCAATTCAGTTCCAATTTCAAGCCATGGACTCGCTTTCTTTCAAAAATCTACTCAACTAGGTCAGAAAAGGTGCTGTTCCTACTTCTGATAAATTCTCAAATTGTCTTTATCATTCTACATTGCAGATGATGACAAAGACAGTGGTTAGTTGTGCTGAATGCTTGATCAAGGAGTGGGAAGATCAGGCATCTAATAGCAAGAGCAGAGAAATAGAAGTTGAATTCAGAAATCAATTCCAAGAGTTGACAGCAGATGTTATATCCCGTACTGCTTTTGGAAGTAGTTATAGGGAGGGAAAAGAAGTATTCCATACACAGAAACAGCTTCAGGCCATCGCCACGGCAACTTTCCTCAATGTGCAACTACCTGGATTCAAGTAAATTCTATTTATATGTCAAGAGTACTTTTTTCTATAGACAATCCGTATTGCTCACTAATAAACTATTGTTTTTAGGTATCTCCCTACTAAAAGAAACAGATCCAAGTGGATGCTAGAAAAGAAGCTTAAGAACACACTCATTCAAATGATACAGTCCCGACTAGCATCAAAGGGAAGTGGATTTGGAGATGATTTGCTCGGTGTGATGCTTGAGGCTTGCTTCACAACAGAACAGGGAGAAAAGCAAGATGAGTTGGTTCTAGGCATGGATGAGATCATAGATGAATGCAAGACATTCTTCTTTGCAGGGCATGAAACCACATCCCATTTGCTTACTTGGACAATGTTATTGCTCAGTGTGTATCCAGAATGGCAGGAGCGGCTAAGAGAGGAGGTTCTGAGAGAATGTGGAAAGGAAAATCCTAATGCAGACATGCTTAGCAAATTGAAAGAGGTAAGAAGAACATGGCTTGCATGAATCCACTAATTAATTATGGGAAATTTTTATTTCCATCTATTTTTAGTTCTTGCATGTGTCAGAAAATATCTGTAGTAGGCTATGGTTTTCTCTACGGTGGTGATTCTGATTTCTATTCTTGTGACATGTGAGTCAGATTAATCTTGGTTGTGCATATTTTGGTTGTAGCTAACACTGAAGATTGATATTGCAGATGACAAAGGTGCTTCTTGAGACACTAAGACTGTATTGCCCTGTTATTGTATTACTAAGAAAGCCTATCTCCAATATGAGATTGGGAAGCCTCAACTTACATAAAGGCGATACAATTGTGATACCTATTCCAATGCTGCACCGAGACAAGGAGGTTTGGGGTGACAATGCCAATGAGTTCGATCCGTTGAGATTTGAAAATGGTATCACAACAGCAGCAAAGATTCCACATGCTCATTTGGGGTTCTCCATAGGGCCAAGATCATGCATCGGTCAGAACTTTGCAATGTTAGAAGCGAAGTCGGTGATGGTCATGATCCTGCAGAAGTTCTCCTTCACTCTTTCCCCAAAGTATGTCCATGCACCTGCAGATCTGTTAACACTTCAGCCCAAGTTTGGTCTTCCCATACTTTTGAGGCCACTGGATGTATGACGACAGATGGTTTTATATGTGTATGTACATGTGAGATTGCTAGTGTTTCAGGTCTGTTCAGTTCAACCCTCCAAAAAAAAACACACACACACAAAAGGTTAAGATGTTGAAAGGTGGAAACCAACATTGTTCTGGACTCAGGAGTGTTTAGCAAGTTCAGTTTCTGTACCAAATCGGAGTTAATGTATGCAACAGGAATAACTTCTGGGATATGCCCAGATTATGTATGAAAGATTATAAATTTAAATCTTTATATTCAAGTTTGAAATCTAGTTGAACAACCTAAATTTTCCAAACACGAGCTTTGGTCTGGCAGACCAAATAGAAGGCCAGTTGACACCCAGATACGGAATGCATTGGATGGCAGAAATTGCTGAACAAGTAGACAATCAGAGGATGTCCACTGTATATGGCAGAGGAAGTTCACCGATAGTGAGATAGACCAAGGTGGCTCGTAAACATGGCAAAAATAGAATGCTCATCCTTGCATGCACCCCTAGGCAAGTTGGCGCGGGCCGAAGGGAACTAGAGAGCTGCCAGCGGCGAGCTCGACTGTAATACCACTAAATTTCAAAAGAGAGAATTAAGGGAAGAAAGGGGCAGTTTGTGCCGTCAGACCCATCGGCTTATAGAACGCCGAATAAGCAACGCTCGCAGAGGTTTCCATACCGCCCCGGAATGGTCGGCACCGTCTAGAAAGCCGCATAAAGGTAGCTCTCAGAGGTTCCCTGACCGTCCAGGGCCGGTCGGCACCATCTCGCGTTTGTGGGTTTTCATCATTCGGCGGAAAATTCTATTCTTACATGTCACCGATTTACCTGCCGTAGTAGAAGAGCACCAATTAGCTTAGGGCTACTGCTGGACCAAAAAGCCCTTAGGGCCATAGCCAGCGAAGGCAAAAAAGGGAGGGGGTAGAAGTGACATTTCGCAGTGAAAGGGATAGCTATGCCTCTTAATTAGACAAGACTTCACACAGCCCCTTTACCTGCACCCACTCCACTTTTTCTGCCACCCTCAAGAACCAAGCCAGAGAAGCCCCAGGCTTCACCACCACCACAACCAAGCCCCAGAGACCGGTGCCACCAGGGAGAAGCCGGCGGAGGTGCAAGGGGACGGCGGCCACCTTGAGCCTTCCAAGCCGAGAGCTCCCAAGAACCGCGCAAGGCAAAAAGCAGTAAGTAAATCCAAAGCATAATGTAAGTAGTAGGGGGAACTGGACCACCATGGCCACCGAAGTCGGCGGCGACCTCCGGGGGCACCGAGCCGAGGGGAAGCCCAGATGGTCGGCACCGGAGAGCGGCATCACCGACTAGGGCCCAGGCCAGGCGCGCGCGGGAGGTAGAGGGCGGCGGCGGCGGGTCCGTCCACGGCCGACCGGAGCCGAGTGGGGAGAAGGGGAGTAGGCGGCGGCCGGCGGCCTAGTGGCGGCGGATCCGCCCACGGCTGACCGGATTTGAGAGGGGAGAGGGCGAACGGGAGGCGGATGGCGGCCGGGTCGGGCTGGGCCGGGCCGGGTTGCGGCCAGCCGAACCCAAGGGAGGGGCGGCGAGCCGGAGGGAGAAGAGCGGAGCGGCGAGCAGGGGGAGGAGAGGAAGAGCGGCGCCATAGGAGGGAGGCAGAGGGGGTGAGGCTTTCGGGCGGGCGAAGAAAGAGAGGAGGAGGCGAGCGGCTTCGGCCAGGAAGGAAGAAGGGAGGGGAAGAAAGGAAAGAAAGAGGGGTGCGGCCGGGTAAGAAAGGAAGGAAAAGAAAAAGAAAGAGATAGGGAATAGGAAAAGAGGAGAGAAGAGAAAAAGAAAAGAAAATTAAAGAGGAGAAAAAGAAAAGAAAAAAAGAGGAGAAAAAGAAAGAGAGAAAAAATTGGTACCTACGCGGGAGGACCTTAACCCCGGGCATTTTACGCTAGAACCAGGACATGCGTGTAGTATCAGCATTGCTTATTTAATCTTTGGTTCCGTTATAATATGTTAAGTCGAATTAATTGCTTGTCCAGGTGAAGGTCCTGAGTCGACGTCGTCCTCACGTCGCTTCGCTCCGCTTGGTTAGCAGGCAAGTACATGGTAGAGCGGTAGACCAAGGTTTATGAATATGCGATGTTTACCTGATATGATGATATTTATGTGGAAATGCGTTGATTACATGATATCTATGTGGAAATGGGATGTTTACATGACATGAGGTTGCACGGTAAATGATGGCAAAGATGATGGAGTGAGGTAGGCAATGATGCTTATCTGCTAATAATATTAATGATGAGCATGATTATGATCATGGGCATATGCATTTGCATGAGGAGCACTCAAGAGTGAGGGCGGTGAGAAAGTCCCTAGCTATGAGTAAAGCTAGCGAACTAATCCGGAGTGCTCTTGAGTAAGACCTGCTTCGGTAGGCCTCCACGGGAGTGGAGGGGTCCCGTGCCTAAGAGGGCGGGCCCACGATGGGTGAACATCGACGGGTGTTCACTCGGCAGTACCGGTACTTGCAAAGTGGTGAGCATATGAGCATGTAGAGTAATGAAGCATTGCATTGATGGCATAGCAATGGTTGGCTATGAGAATGATGACACGAACATGATGATATATGTGGATTATGTTTAAATGCTTACTTATGTTGGTAGTGCCTATCGTTCTGTTATGTACTTGCTGAGTCGGTGGACTCACCCTTGCTTCATTGATGTTTTTAGGTGACCGTTGAGGACGACATGCATGGGCGGGAATAGCACATGAATAATTGGCACGAACCAGCAGCACTCTTTGTATCACCTTTTGTCAGTTTATCTAGCCTTTACTAGGCTAGAGTAATCGCTAAAAATGCAATGTTGTATCCGAACGCAGCAATATGAACAATCTTAGTGTTGGCTTAAATTCTCCTAGTGTTGTTGAAATGGTAAGAGTATGCGGAGGTGGTAACATTCTGGCCCAGAGGGTGGGCGGGGTGTTACAGTTGGTATCAGAGCTGGCGTTAGGTCCGTGGTATAGGAATTTGATAACTTAGGTTAATTATTCAACTAAAATTTGACTTAGGTCTAATAATTAAATTAAAATTTGACACACTGGTGCACCATAGGATGGGAAATGAGTCTTATATTGCATTTACGCTTTCGCAGCCTTGGTGTTGATTTGTGCTGTTGAAATAGATGCTGAGAGCTAGAGGACACAGACGTGTGCACAGTAGGATGGGATTAGTCAAGCATTGCATTTTCGCTTCTGTTAATCATGTTGTTGATTTGCAATGCTTGATGTTGATGCGTGTGAGTTGATAGCAAGCATTTGAACTTGTTATTTGTGTGTCCTACGGGATTTTGCCGTGATTGTGTCGTGTACCGATGCAATAGAGACTGAGACCGTGGCCACTGGAGAGGCCTGGTCATGTGCCATTTGTGGCATTGAGGTAGTGATGTTTTGCTTCAGTTTCGGGAAGTTGATTCCTTTTGGTTAGCAACTCGTTGAGTTGTTTGATAAATACCCGATAGTGGGGAGTGTTCCATGCAAGTCTGGTATTCGAAAGAATTTTGATTATATGAATGATTTGAGTAACTTGCATGATGAGACCAATTTTTTTAGAGAAGGCAATACCTAATAGTGGGTGAAGTGATGGATTAGGCCGTTAGGCGTATGTGGGATATGGTGGTTAAAGTAACTAGTTGGTAGGACATGGTATTCTAAATTGTGAGAACCTAGAAGAGTAATTAATTTTAGTTATGGTTGTGGGATCAAAGTTGATTTGAATCCAATGGGGATTTAGTAGTTTCATGAGAAGTAGCAGCATAAGGCAGATCCATTTCTGCTCAATAGTTGGATTTGAATTACTGGTGAACCAGTCGGTGATTACGGTTGCTTAGACTGTTGAGCCATATCGAATGACTAGTTTTACTTTGGTCCCAATCGATAAACCTAGCTAGGCGATTTAGACTTGCAAAAAAAAAAGAGGGGTGTGTTAATCTACTGTCTTGGTGGAAAATCCCTCATTTGGAGTTATCCTTTCAATTGGTAGTAGGCGAATGATTATAAAACTAAGTCCGCCAAACCCGCACCATGATTGATTGTTTTAATCACGATTGATGTTTTGGGAAGGTTTTAATAGTTATGATTTTATGACTCTATTGGAATTCGTTGGGAGGACTAGAATAGGGATCTTGATGTCGGATAGTTTCCCATCTAAACTGAATGGAGAAGAATTGTTGTAAAGTCGTATGAGACTTAAATTCTGAGGGATGAAGTTAATGACGTTTTAGTGAGATTTGGTAGCAATATCTAAGCCTAAGTTGGTGGAGTGGCCACCGCGTTTTGTAGGAGATCATGTGCACACCTACGAAAGTAGAACAGGTGGATTCTATGCTTAAAAGTAACGGTGGTTTACAGAAGTACATATGATGTGTGCAAAAATCCAGGCGCGGGGGAGCGGCGGCGCGGCGGCGCGGCGAGGGGAGGCGCGGGGGAGCGGCGGCGCGGCGAGGGAGCGAGCCAGGCGAGGGAGAGGGAGGATGGGCAAAATGGTCATTTCGCGTAGAGAAAAAGGGCTGGAAAATGAAAATGAAATTAAAATGGAAAAAATACCATATTTTCAAAGGGGTGCTCAACTCAGTTCTATATTTACAAGTGCAAATAACTTAGTCCTATTTTACTAACGCCATCTCAACTTGGTCCTATATATTCAATTTTCCCGTAATCAAATGGTAAGTGGTAACAAGGCAAGTTATTGTAGATAAGCAGCATGGAAATGAAAGCTTTAGGGCCTAATATTTGCAGAAAATACGCGGATAGTTTGATGACTCGGCACTTGGAACGGATTGTCTAGCTAGCTAGTACCTTCTGTTGGTCAGAAAATTGCAGTTTTTCCAATAGGATAAATGCTGACTCCTGTTTCTTCAATTGCGAAAGTGTATAATGACCTATGCTTTGCTTGCTTCGTTGGCTATATTTACTTGATATCACCCTGGACCGAAAAAATATTTGGTTGATAGCAACAGGTACAGCTGGTTAATGTAAACCATCTGCAATTGCTTTCAGTAAGAGATAAATTAAATTTGGAAGCACACCTGACGATTTCTACTTCAGACATTGGTGATAGGAAGTAGTGAAAGCAGTATGTCATGAAGTGGGAAGAGGACAATAGAAGAAATAACAATATCAGGAAGAGAAATAAAATGGCCATAGAAATTAGTGAATTAATCCATGTTCTGTGTAAGAAAATAACTATCTTCTAACTAACATTGGATGTTAATTCATCCTCCCTGTTCTGTTTAAGAAAATAGGTATCTTTCAAATAACTAGCGGATTTACCCGCACAATTGCACAGCTAGATATTATGATATAGTTGTCTTTATTATATAACTCTACTGTCTATAATTAAAATTGGAAAAGTCTATATAACATCTCAAACTTTGCTTGAAAGTCCGTCCAGCACCTGAACTATAAAATCAGACATTTGACTTTGAACTTTGCAATTTAGTTCAAATAACACTATGACCCTGTTGCTTGCGTGGCGAGATGAGTGGGCGGTTTTACCATATAGGATAACACACCGATCAAGTTAGGTGAATGACATGTAGGACCCATAGGACATTCTCTCTCTCAAATTGAGAGGGAGGGAGCTACAGGGGGTGGTGGTCATGGAAGTACGGCTAGAAGCTCGGTGGGGAGAAGCTCTTGTGGACCCCATATGTCACTGATCTAACTTGGCCATCGTGTCATCCTACGTGGTAAAACTGCCTACTCATTGCGCCACGCGGGTAATACCATCATACGAAATCGGGTTATAATGTTATTTGAACTGGATTGATAAGTTCAGGGAGTTACATATCTGATTTCATAGTTCGAGGTGTTGGATATGCTTTCAAACAAAGTTTGGGGGGTGTTATATGGACTTATTTCATTAAAATACAATTGTGTTTGCAATACAACTCTAATATATATATGATTAATATGCACCGTTATAATCTGGCCACACTAAAATAAGTGGTGAAGATGTTTATCTTCTTTCTCGATTAATGTAAGAATTTCTAGGATCTTTCTTCTTTTTAGGATTATTGTGGGGATTTTCTTAACCCCAAAAATAAGGAAGTGTCTTAGATCTCATCAGCTGTTTTTATTTATAGAGATATTGGATGGTTTATATAAGTGTTCAGTCTGTAGTATGGGAATGAACACATATCATTCTAATCCCATTTAAGTACCTACGTACTACACCTTTTTATGGAATTAAATGTTTTCATTTGAATGGTATGCAGGAGGGCCATTTCTATATTGGTTTGGCCTACAACCTCGAATCTGCATCCTCGATTACGAGTTGGTTAAGCAGATTCTTACAAATAAATATGGACATTTCGTGAAGAATGATGCACACCCGACTATTCTGGCAATTATTGGCAAAGGGCTAATAATGGTGGAAGGCGCGGACTGGGTGCGACATCGTAGGGTGGTCAACCCAGCTTTTGCCATGGACAAGCTAAAGGTAATTGTCTACATAATTTCCAATTTGGTTCCAATTTCAAGCCATGGACTCGCTTTCTTTCAAAACTCTACTCAACTAGGTAAGAAAAGGTGCTGTTCCTACTGCTGATAAATTCTCAAAATGTCTTTATCATTCTACATTGCAGATGATGACAAAGACAGTGGTTAGTTGTGCTGAATGCTTGATCAAGGAGTGGGAAGATCAGGCATCTAATAGCAAGAGCAGAGATATAGAAGTCGAATTCAGCAATCAATTCCAAGAGTTGACAGCAGATGTTATATCCCGTACTGCTTTTGGAAGTAGTTATAGGGAGGGAAAAGAAGTATTCTGTACACAGAAACAGCTTCAGGCCATCGCCACGGCAACTTTACTCAATGTGCAACTACCTGGATTCAAGTAAAGTCTATTTATATGTCAAGAGTAGTTTTTTCTATAGACAATCCGTATTGCTCACTGATAAACTATTGTTTTTAGGTATCTCCCTACTAAAAGAAACAGATCCAAGTGGATGCTAGAAAACAAGCTTAAGAACACACTCATTCAAATGATACAGTCCCGACTAGCATCAAAGGAAAGTGGATTTGGAGATGATTTGCTCGGTGTGATGCTTGAGGCTTGCTTCACCGAATTTTTTCTATTTAAACCCTTTTTTTGAAAAATATTCACATTTAGACCCCTGGTGGTTTTAATTCCGTTTTTGGACCCAGGGGGTCGGAGCCGTGGATCACGGCGCCGAGGTAACACGTCTCGGCGCCGTGATCCATGGCTCCGAGGCCCCAGGCCGGCACCAGCGTGGCGACCCGCGTGGTGCCGACGTGGCAGAAGCTCGGCGCCGTGATCCACGGCTCCGAGCTCGGCGCCGTGACTCGTGGCTCCGACCTCGGAGCCGTGGATCTTGGCGCCGAGCTAGCGGCATTTACCCAGTCGGCCGGGCCGAGCCATTTCGCGTCGCGTCTGCCCTCAGCCCCCGACTCCTGCCGTGACCGCCTCCCCGCCGCCTCCCCGGCCCCCGCCGCCTCCCCGGCCCGGTCGTCTCCCCGCCGCCTTCCCGGCCCCCGCCGCCTCCCCGCCGCCTCCCCGCCCCGGCCGCCTCCCCGCCGCCTCCCCGGGCCGGCAGCGCCTCCCCGGCCCACGCCGCCTCCCCGGCCGCCACCGCCTCCCCGCCCGCCACCGCCTCCCCGGCCCCCGCAAGCGTTCAAGGTGAATCTCTAGTATATCGTGAATTTTTTTCCACATATGTTACACACTGTCGCTTAATGTTCACTCCATATCTATGGTACCTACGAGAAGGCATAATGATTTTAGACTTTTGGTGTGATTAATACAATATCTAGATAAATATTGGTGGTTCTGTTTGACTCCAAAAAAGACATTGTAGGCTGCATATTATAACTGAAAATCTCATGTGACTATATCTGGATCGTATTAGATATATAGATGTTTGAATGGGAAAGAGTTCATTTAGATATTTTATTGCTTAAACAAGTATGCATGTGATTTATCCAAAATTTCGCTTAAAGGTATTGAGTTTGGTTTTGTGTATGAACTAGATGGACAACGTAGTAACCCTATATCATGGAGGCAGTGTGACAAGTGATGATTATGGAAATGTTCAATTTGTTGAAATGCAAAGGGTGCCTCTGATGTTCAGTGATCGGCCGTCGTTTAGTGAGTTGGTTGCTAGGGCCCGGGAGAAGCTACATTGTCATGGAAACGAGGAGAGCATCACAGTTGAGGGGTTACTTCACTTCGGTTCGAAAGACACAATTCTCAGGCGGTTGATCTTAATTGGTTGTGAGGATGAGTGGGACAAATATGTCAAAGTGGTTATGAGGAATGAGTTAAAATGTTTGGACCTTGTTGTGCGGAAGGTGTCTATTGAACCAACCCCTCACGGTTATTCACCAGAACTAGGTGATCAGGCACCCTTTGACCCTCCGTTACTGGATCTTGCGGTGGATGTGGAAAAAGTGCCTGAGGTGCCCGATGCTCTATCTGCCCCGAACGAGGTTCAGATTTCTCAACCAGTTCGAGTTGAATGTCGGACTGATGATGTCGTGGCGGCCCCTCAGGAGATGGGATTGACCCAGAATCATCCCAGTAAGTGTCGAGCAACACTTTAGCCTTTTGTCGTCATTGCTTTTTTTTTGTCTCAATCCCATCGTTTTCGTGCTTATGATGCAGGAGACATTCCTGATAATGTTGGTGTTCCTCCCGTTGCTCCATCTAGCAACGTTGAAGAAGTCTGCAGGGACTCCAATAGTGTGGATGTTCAAATTGTGGATGATCTGCAGCCTTACGAGATCGCAAGGGCCGTTGAATCTGACGATGACCGCCCTTTTGGAGAGCTGACCGAAAGTGATATTGAGCTGATCAGGCGTTATTGCCCTGGTCGGGATCCATCAGTTCATGAATTCAGCGATCTTAGGCATTCTCATGGGGCTTATGCAGAAGGAAGGGATGACGAGCTGCTAGATGCTCCTGAGGCCGGTTCAAGCATGACAATTGAGAAGGGCATGATGTTTGAGGACTTGTCTGCATTGAGAAGGTGGCTGCAGGAGTATTCAGTGATTCGTGAAAGGCCATTCAAGGTGAGGCATTCTTATGTGGAGCGGAGGTACACAGTTGTGTGCGAGAAGGAAACATGTGAATGGAGGGTTTGTGCTAGGAAACAGAAGGACACGGGAAAGTTCAAGATCACAAGAATCGTTGGCCCACACACTTGTGCCGAAGCAGAGCTCAAACAGAAGCATCGGCAGTTGACCTCTACCATTATTGCCAAGTCACTGTGTCACATAGTAAAGGGAGAACCCAATATGAAGGTGAAGACTCAGCCTTCACAGCCTGTACCACGCAGACGCCGCCGGGAGCCTAGCCGTTACACTCCAGGCACCGACGCCCTTGGTAAGGGTAAGGGTAAGGCTAGGAGGCAGTGATATTTATGTGTAGGCTTGTGGGTCGTGTTGTAATGAGCTACTTGTTTGTATGTATGTGTATATGTTATATTCATGTGATATTTGTGTACGAATCCGTAGTCTGTACTTTGTTGTTCTATAATTCCTGCAATGAATTTATGTTTACTGCAAACGACTGCAAATAATACGAACTATGAATTTTTTACTTATGAATTTATGCTTCCTGAAAAAGCACAATCGGCTGAAAAGGCAAACGACCTAAAATAAAACAGCTTTGCCCAGTCACAACACGAAACAACACATAGATTGCACGTACATAAAATATAGCAAGTACTACAACCATCAACACAGCAACGACGGTAAACATGGAGGGTACCAAAAAATGACAACACAACCAAGTACTACAGCCATCAACACATCAACGAACACAACAACTAAAACACAACACAACCATACACCTTCTTACCTACATGCCAAACGAGCCTCGTGGCACCCACATGGAGAAATGCTGAGGGGGTCGCCTCGGACGTGGTTGTCCATCGTGGTAGTGGCATGCACATATGCAGCTCGGGTTCGCGCAGCAACATGTGGGATCATAAGAGCTTCCTATATTCACGACCTCCTCGTTGCCCCTCTCGCGTTGCATCTGTTCGCGGAGGTCGTTGTTCTCCTCAGTGAGATTCTCCATTCGGTACTCCAAGTCCCATATTCGAGCCCATAATGTACCCACATAACGATCAACATACCGTTCGTGAGGAGGGTCGATCCAGTGGGAGAAGTCGCATTTGGCCATCTGCACAAAAAATGACGGTAAACTTCGAGGGTCCATAAGCAATACAAAATGTAACATTACTAATTTGTACCCCGGAGCGTGAGCATCGGAAGAAACGTCGCCCGCCATCGTTCGGGGAATCTAAGATCTGGACGACCGCGTACTCATTGTGTCTGCATTTCGGCCACGGTGGTTGAGCACGCCGGCTTGGTATCAATCGGTACTGCGGACCGAACATATCCCTCGTTTCTAAGGGAATGTCGTCCCACTGGCCCCTCGACTTCAGACATGGTATGTTTCACCACGAAAGAGAGGGTACTACTTTGTTCGATTCACAATGTCATGGGACCCCAACCCTGCTACTTATAGCCAACGGGGCAGCTTAATGCAGTGACCACCAAAAAAAGAGGCTTTTGCTCAGGGACATGACAACACGCCCCTGCTTTGCTCAGGGACATGACACAAGAGGTCAGCTTTTGCTCAGTGAGATGACAAAAGAGGGCAGATTTGCTCAGTGACATGACAAAAGAGTTCAGATTTTGCTCAGTGACATGACAAAACGAGGCAGCATATGCCAGCTTTGCGCAGTGACGGAGTAGGCCTTTAGCCTGTACACATATAGGGCGTAGGTCTTTAGCCTTTACAGGAGTAGGCCTGTAGGCCTGTACACATATAGGGGCGTAGGTCTTTAGCCTTTACAGGAGTAGGCCTGTAGGCCTGTACACATATAGGGGCGTAGGTCTTTAGCTTTCTAGGCTTTGAATGGTCCAATCTCTGAAAAGGCTACGAACTATGAATTTATTACGAGACTATAGTCTCTGAAAAGCCTACATAGGGCCATTTATTACTACACTGGAATCCAGGAAAAGCGAAAATATCCTCTCCATGGACTATGCCCACTGCACCAGATAACCTGCCTACATAAAGGCCTCCCTCCTATGTCTTCCATACATCTCCTCCTCAAGGCATCACAATACTACTACACAACAATGTCTTCCTGGAGGTCCGACCCATTTGGAGTGCCGGAGTGGCATGAGCGCCCGAAGTGCCATTGCGGCTTTAGGACGATGTTGGGAGTCTGGACTGATCGAGTACAACGAGCCAAATACGGCCGTAGGTTCTTCAAATGTCCTGACCTGGATGACGACTTCGTGGTAACGACCACAACTAAATCATTTGTTTCTCGTTATCTTTTTTCAAGTTGATCGATGACATCTACCACGCCACACATAGGCTTGCAGGTTCATCGAATGGGTGGATCGGGTGTCGCCGGCATGGCCAAATAACCGGGCAGTGGAGGTGGAAAACAAAGCACAATACTTTGTCAAGATGACTCAGGCTCGCGAGGTGGAACGACAGATGCGGCTTGACCAAGAGCGTCGCGTGAGGGTGGACCAAATCCGTCTGAAGGGCAAGGAGGATGAGCTGCAAAGGAGGCGGGAGCAGTTAAGTCTGCGTGAAGCTGCCATCAAGCGTCAGGAGGAGGAGCTTCAAGCTCGGAAGGCAGCTCTCAAGACCAAGAGTGACAGGAAGAAGGATGCAGCGGAGCCATCTTCAGGGCGTGACAAAAAGGGGAAACAACCACGCTGTACCCAATAGACAAAATGTAATAGACCCAGCAAGTTATTTTCCCTAAGGCATGCATGTTAGGACTAGTGGTGGAATTCTGAACATTAGAAGTACAGAGTTGCACACATGCCACATGTCTGCCATGTCAAAATATCACTCACCTTCGAAATATCACTTACCACTATATGCATCGATATTTCTACGCTCAATCCTTCGGCAAAAAAATTTAGCTTAATTTGGTTTGCATGTCCAACCTGCAATGAACATAAATTTTTATTACGACTTCATCAGATTCGTTCCCATATTACAACTACAAAATAACAAACCTTGCAAAAACCACGGGAATTGCAAACCCTTAAAACATATCAAACCTTAAAAGACACTTACCATTTTATATATCGACCGTTCTACGCACAATCGTTCCTAAAAAAAATTACCATATTTTTTATGCATCTACAACGAGCCAATCAACATAAACTTGTTTTACAATTTTTTCAAATTGTTTTGTAATTCACAACTACAAAATTAACAAAACTTATAATCATTACAGTTCAAATTAACAAAATACAACTAGTAATTCTTTTTGCGACAACGTAAAGCCTGATCGGTGCAAACCCTAGACGCCGAGTGTCTGCAGACGTGGCAGGGAGCTCGGCGCCACGTGGCAGGCATCTCGGCGCCACGACCCACGGCTCCGAGCTCGGCGCCACGACCCACGGCTCCGAGCTCGGAGCCACGATCCACGGCGCCGAGGTGCTGCCACGTCAGCGCCACGCAGGCCACCAGGCTGGAGTGGGCCTGCGACCTCGGAGCCATGGACCACGGCGCCGAGACGTGTTACCTCGGCGCCGTGGGTCACGGCTCCGACCCCCTGGGTCCAAAAACGGAATTAAAACCACCAGGGGTCTAAATGTGAATATTTTTCAAAAAAAGGGCTTAAATACAAAAAATTCGGCCAGAATGGCAGGAGCGGCTAAGAGAGGAGGTTCTGAGAGAATGTGGTAAGGAAAGTCCTAATGCAGACATGCTTAGCAAATTGAAAGAGGTAAGAAGAACATGGCTTGCATGAATCCCCTAATTAATTATGGGAATTTTTTTATTTCCATCTACTAGTTCTTGCAAGTGTCAGAAAATATCTTTAGAAGGCTATGGTTTTCTCTACGGTGGTGATTCTGATTTCTATTCTTGTGACATGTGAGTCAGATTAATCTTGGTTGTGCATTTTTTGGTTGTAGCTAACACTGAAGATTGATATTGCAGATGACAATGGTGCTTCTTGAGACACTAAGACTGTATTGCCCTCTTCTTGTATTACTAAGAAAGCCTATCTCCGATATGAGATTGGGAAGCCTCAACTTACATAAAGGCGATACAATTGTGATACCTATTCCAATGCTGCACCGAGACAAGGAGGTTTGGGGTGACAATGCCAATGAGTTCGATCCGTTGAGATTTGAAAATGGTATCACAACAGCAGCAAAGATTCCACGTGCTCATTTGGGGTTCTCCATAGGGCCAAGATCATGCATTGGTCAGAACTTTGCAATGTTAGAAGCGAAGTCGGTGATGGTCATGATCCTGCAGAAGTTCTCCTTCACTCTTTCCCCAAAGTATGTCCATGCACCTGCAGATCTGTTAACACTTCAGCCCAAATTTGGTCTTCCCATCCTTTTGAGGCCACTGGATGTATGACGACAGATGGTTTTATATGTGTATGTACATGTGAGATTGCTAGTGTTTCAGGTCTGTTCAGTTAAACCCTCCAAAAAAATACACCCAAAAGGTTAAGATGTCGATGAAAGGTGGAAACCAACGTTGTTCAGGACTCGGGAGTGTTCAGCAAGTTGTGCACGTATCAGTAAAGAGCTGATGAATGGTAGCCTCCTCCCTCTCATCTTCGACTATCATATTGTGCAGAATCACACAAGCTAGCATGATCCTACCGACACTATTTCGCTTCCATAAACGTGCAGGCCGACGAACAATGGTAAAACGGGACTGCAATACCCCAATTCGCACGCTCCACATCTTTTCTTGCCCCTTCTTGGAACTTGGCAAACAACTTATGCTTCTCTGTTTGAGGAAGTGGTATAGTCTTCATGAATGCAGCCCATTCTGGGTATATACCATCAGCAAGGTAGTAACCCGTACTATACTCATTCCCATTGACTGAAAACTGAACTTGAGGAGCTTCTCCTTTCAATGCATCAAAAAACAATGGGGACTGGTTGAGCACATTAAGATCATTGTTTGACCCAGCAATTCCAAAGAAAGCATGCCAAATATGGAGATCCTGGGAAGCAACAGCTTCTAGGACCATTGTTGGTACTCCATAATCACCACGGGTGAATTGCCCCCTCCATGCTAAGGGGCACTTCTCCCATCGCCAGTGCATGCAATCAATGCTTCCAAGCATTCCAGGGAAGCCACGAGACTCGTTGATTTGTAGTAAACGCTCAAGATCCTCTTGTGTGGGGCGTCGCATGTACTCCCCACCAAACACCTCAATCACCCCCCATGTAAACTTGTCCAAACACTCTAATGCAGTGCACTTCCCAATCTTCAAGTACTCATCAAGGGCATCTGCAGGGGTGCCATATGCTAGCATGCGCATGGCTGCTGTACACTTTTGAAGTGGTGAAAGGCCTATTCGACCAACACAATCTGCCCTATAAGTGAAATAGGGAGACCACTGACAAAGGGCATCTACAATGCGTTGGAAGAGTCTTTTGTTCATACGGAATCTTGTACGAAACATACTCTCAGGGTAGAGTGGTACTTCAGCGAAGTAGTCCTCGACAAGACGCTGATGAGCACCAGAATGATCCCTCCGGATGCTCTTTCTTGAACCAGACTGTCGATTAGACATCCCATCTGAGAAGGAAGCCTTGATCTTCATTGAGAGCGTCCTAGCAAAGGAGTCTAAGATGCTCTGATCAGCAACATATTCTTCAATGACCTTGGAAGGGGCTAGTTCATCGGAATCATCTGAGTGTGCAGACGAATCCGACATGGTTGGTAGGCAGAGAAGGAAGATGTGATGTATGAGAAGGAAGATGGGCTAGGGTGGATGAGTGTGAAGAACTGATGGAGCATTTTATAGATATGACCTGTTGTGGTTTAGGTTAATGCTGCAATGGGAAATGTTGAAAGATGGATGAAATGCTGCGAAACATAGGAACTAGAACAGATGGATGAAATGTGGTTAATGCTGCAATAGTTAATGCTGCAATGGGAATGCTGCAATGGTTAATGCTGCAATGGTTAATGCTGCAATGGATATGTATGGGAAATGTGGAAAGATGGAAAGATGTACCACAACAATGCTGGAATACATTGATATCAGGGAAGCTGAGGATACATTTACGATGCTACAAAAATGCTTCCTAACTCTCAGCTTGTAGTCATGCTGGATGGATGATATCCACAACAAAGGTGAAATAGGCATACACAAAAGAACTACATCCGTTTAGGAGCCCAAACGAGCGGTGAACACCAAACTACAGTGCTCGGCAAGAGAGAAAAGATGCCCACTGAACTACAATGCTCCATGCCCTCATATCAATACACGACCATGGTAACCTGACATGAGTACATGTGTGCGGCATTATTACTACTCTTGCTGCAAACTATTTTATGTTACACTTTGTTTTAATCTGATGTCGCTGTTTCTTACCCAGTAGGGTGGTTAGCAAATCACAGGCATATCCTTCATTGTATCATTGTATCATGGATTTTAAGAGGCTTAGCAAATCACAGGCAAAGAAGAAAGCAACTGGTATTTATTGACAAACTGAAATTACTTCTTTAACGGAGTAACGTGTGGCCAGTAGCTCCTAAACTTGATTTTGGACAAGGCCGCCAGGTCACTAATATTGACAGAATTGACATCAGTGACTTTGTTGGAGAATTGGGTTTGTTCAGGTCTTAAAGACATCTAGCACCAGATACCAATGATACCTCCCAACTGATCCTAGTCAAATTCAAGAGAGAAAAGAACCTTTTATCTTAGTGTGAATTGTGAAATAACTAGATCTTTGTTCTGCCATGCTTCTTGTTAGTTGAAACTACAGATATTACCAGTGAAATAACTACAGATGTTTCAAGATCTAACATTAGTGGGAAGGTCCTTCCAACCATAATTGGAAGCAACGTTACAGTAGGTCAATAAAGAACTTTCTAGCTTGTTGCAGATTGATATTAGTACACACACCAATACGCATACACAAAAGGATACTAGATAACACAAAGTACAAACATGCTCAGTTAACAGATTAATATGAACCAGCTAGGAATAGGATTGCATTCAAATAAACATGGTTTCATGTGCTATTATAGAGCAAAAAAGAAGTTAAACAATTAATTTTGATTAGGTTCCTATTTGTTTGCTCCCTACCCGTAGATAACTATTCTAGTACTGATCCAATGGGGTGTTACATTAGTTCCAACTTCCCACTTCCCAGGTCTCCTTTGTGGTGGTACAGGAGGGTCTTTTCTAATCACTAGGTATTGTCTGCAAATTTTGTAATTTTTGCTCGACACATGTGCTGCTGGGATAAAATTATAATGCCAAATTACTTGTGAGGGACTTGTTAACATTTCTGATAAGGAACAAGTGCCAGGGCTGTTGCACACCTCCTAGTACCCAGATCAGGAACATTTCTGATAAGGAACATTTCTGAATCATAGTACCCAGATCAGGTTTCTATTTCTTATTAAATGAGGGCCAGGGCTGTTGCACACCTCCTTTATCAAATAAAAATGCATCATAGCACACAGTGGTATTGGTCCCTAAGCAATGACAGGAGGAGCAGACATTTAACATGAGCTATACTGAAATGCAGTTCCCAATCACATCAGAATTGAACTATAATAAAAACATCAGATGTTGTTAATGTACCTTGAACTCAATTTTGCAACAAACAAAATTATAGAATAAACACTGCCATCTCAGTCAATATGACATAAAGAAAATTAGCACAAAGTACAGTCAACTAATAAGAGGATACTAGATAACCAGTACCTTAGTCAGTGTTGGTAAATAACTTTTCCCTTAGACACTTCAATGCCAAAACATGCTCAGATCTCACATCTTCATCCATCCCAGTTGTATCTTGTTTCAACAACTCTCGATATGTTACTAGCATGCCTGACTCCTTATTCTCTTTTGCTGCAAGATACGCTAGCTTCTGAGCTTCAAGTTTGTCACTGGACACACGCTTCTGTGTCTCTAGCATCTCTTTGCGGCCTTCATTTGCTTTATTCTGAGCCTCTACAAATGCGTGAAGTTCATCTTTAAGATCTATTACACAAGCTTGATCCTTTATTTTCCGTTTCTGCTGTTCCTTAGCTTTCTTGCCTCCTATTGGCCGTTCATCTCCAGTATCATCTAGAGAGAAAGGTTGTCCAACATCGTCCACAAATTTCCTCTTGTGTGGCTCTAAATCTTCAAGGCGTTCTAAATAGGCATCCCATTTCGGTTCCTTGCGCAGAACATCCCAACAATGCTTAAACTGAAATGGACCATCTTTTTTATGCTCTTCTTCATAAAGTTTGAGTGCCCTATCCATTAAGTCCACGTCAGATTCACCACTAGCCCACAAAGCATTAGCCTCCTTCCAGGAAGCACAAAACCATGCAACTTTTTTCTTAATTCTTCCAAAGCGATCCTTGACATGCTTGACTTGCCTTGCCCTATTTTTTGGAGTTGCACTATTGTACGCAGCAGCAACATCTTTCCAATATTGGTCGTTCTTCTTGTAATTTGATTGGATTGGATCTTTGGAATTATTCAGCCATGCACCAACCTAAATAATTATCAAAAGAGGGTTAAGAACAGTGCTATATATGTAACAGATGGAGGCCATTACCCAAGAAAAATTAACTTACCAGTACACAATCCTCCTCTTTTGTCCATGGCAAGCGCTTCTCAGTCCTACCGTCATTTGTGTCATCACAAACATTGATTGGCTGCGATGAACTCCCATTGCTCACATCTTGTTCAGGGCTTGTGTTTTTCTTCAAAAAATTAACGAAACCACCTGGTGGGTGTGAATCCACTCCCCTGTTCAACACATATACACACAAAATTAATCACAATATGCTACTGATTTCCTGCATGTTCAATATTGTTCTCTACTTTGACCTTTTTTATAGGGTAACACATATATTGTATTTCTCATTGCATATGTACATTACAATTCCCTGTCATATATTTGTAAGAGCCTTGGACTCCTTTGCAAACATACAAATTAAAAGATATATTTATTTGGTAGGATGAACAATGTCATCACTATATGACCTGACATTAACTACAGAAGAATAAATTAGTGTGAAGTAGCAAACCAATTCCACACCATAGCCTGCAGCAGGAGCAACACTGGCTAATAAAGCCATGAAGGCTAATTTCAGTAGGCATTAACCTTAACAAAATCAGTGGGCATTGCTGCTTTCAGATTTTACAGTGGTTATAGAATTATCAGCAGCCAGAAGAAACAAAACTACGTCAGTACAGCTCATTGGTGGATCAACACTGATTATACACATCACTTTATCCATGAGTTAGAGAAACTCTCAACATAAATAAAGAATAAGCAGGCCAACCCAATGCAGTGAAGGAAGAATCATCATGAATAGTTGGTAAACTTGATTTTAATCATTTCATGTGATTGTGTTCAACAGTTATGAGATCTAGAAAACATACAAGCTACGAGAAAACTCGAATCTTTTTTTCCTTTGATTACTGGATAGGTAAATAGATAAGAGTCTGCGAAAGCATCGAATCGAATCCAGAAATTCAACTATGAGTACTAGCTAATTCACCTGTCTTTCCAGCAATTCTACTAACCACACTTAGGCAATGATTTGTTACACAACACACAGTATTAGTAGCTAACAACAAAATAGAGAAGGTGCGGCAGGTTCTATACCATGCTTGTACATCTGGGTCCTCGACAACTGGGGCACCAATGCCGGCAGGTGCCCACCAAGGGCCTTGAGCCGACGACGATCCCGCCATGCCTGGTTGTTGCAGTCCGGTGAGCCAGTTGAGTGCGGACGACGGCGTCGTGGGCTGCGGTAGAGGACATGGCGGACACCAAGCCCCGGGTCCAAACATGGAAGGGATGGCGGGGAGCGTAGATGGCTGAGCCCCAAGGGGAGGAACGGCCTGAGGCGCCGGCGCCGAGGTCCTCTTGGACTGCCGGCCAGTCATCTCGCAGAGGCGCCCGGCGGCGGCGTGCGACCTAGGGTTTGGGGGATGGAAGTGGGGGACGATTTGGTAGGGATTTGGGGCTCTATGCTTCGATGTGGCGCTCGTGGAACCGATTTGGCTCTGGTAGGAGGGGATTCGCGCGGGAAGTAGGGGGGATTCGCGCGGGAAGTAGAGGCGGAGCACTGGATCGGGGAGGAGGATGAAGCGCCGGTTGAGTAGTCGGCAGCGGGCTGGATGTGGGCGATATTTTCTCGTGGGGAGCGCTTCAGCCGGGCGATACATCTTGCGCCCGCTCATATCTCTCTCTTCCGCCTTTGATCCTCCACGTAGGATGCATCTGACGTGGATTGCCTTGGCGCCGGCTGACTAGGACCCATTATACTTGCTCTAACGAGCCAAGCAGCTGTGACTTAGATAATTTCCTCTAGACGCCAATAATTAAAGTACCAAGCGGAACGGTTTGGTTCTTTCTCCTGCAAGTGCTCTCGCAGTTGGTCTATTTTCAAGATATTTCATGTTGCCAATGTATCTTGTATAAGCGACCTTTGAAACAGGAAAATGAAAACACTAACCGCAACCGATGGATCAGATTTGGAAAGCGCAGATCAAGGTGGGCTGCTTGTATCACTAGAAGGTGAAACATAGGGTAAATCCTGAGTAATTTAGGGAATTCTTGGGGCATGGAATTTAGGGAGCCATGCCGATCCAAGCAATCACTGCATTCTTGCTCCTTTGGCAAAAGGTGTCGAATCCAGATTTAGCAAATCCAAAATTCTGTGTGAAACCGCTGTAGTATTCGCTGGATCAGTAGATAGTATTCACAGATACATAGCTAAATCATTTCAGACACGATACAACCTATACCATTAATTAATATTACAATAGATCATACTGCAAATAATCCACATCAGGATAAATTTACAAAAAGGACCGTCAAGCCAAATAAATTCATTACATAAATGAGAAAGCGATAGTAGGAACTAATGGAGGAGGCTCATCTCGCCACAAGCAAACGACTGGGAGACTCAGGTGCGACCAATATTAACCAGGAACCTGGCGAATATTGGAACCACCCAAATGTCAACTTGGTTGACTAGACTATGATTCATACATCTCACATGAAAAAATATGCCACCACAAATCAAGGGTGCCTTTTTTAGTTTTTGTACTACCTCCTTGCACATACATCATTGGCTGATGCATTGTCCAAAGTAAGTGTAAGTAATCTCTTATCAAGATTCCAGTCCACTATACTATCATAAAATTGTGTGCACAAGTTCTTTCCCGAATGATATCCTTCTATATGCATAAACTTAATAATTATTTTTCGCATGCTCCAATTGTTATCTATCTAATGAATAGTGATGCACATGTAACCTTTATTTTGATTAAATGTCCACATGTCCATGGTTGTACTAAAGCGACATGATAGTGTTTTGAAGTACTCATACAATTTCTTCTTTTCCTCTATGAAGATAATCAATATATCTTTCCTCACAGTAACGCGACTCTTAATTGAAAACTAGGGCATAAAGACTTGATAAACTATAATCATGCTCAACAATATTAAAAGGATATCCATGCATGATAATTGCCAAATAAAATTTCTTCAAACTGTTAGCCTCATCATACCTATAGGTCTCCACAGTTGCAGTTTCACCGTTGCCCTCACTCTTCTTGAATTTAAGTTGTTGTTGACCTCCTTTGATTTGGTGCTTGTTCGCCAAGTGATTCCAAAAGAGTGACATCCCTCTCACACTCACAACAAGATTTATAAGTGCACTTGAGGTATTTATCCCACAGCTCTTTAACCTCAATGTCATCTGGTCCTTTCTTCTTAACCTCATACTTGTGGTAGTGATCCCAAACATCAGAGCTGCACTTCTTTGCTCTCTTCCTAGTAGGAGCAAGAGGGTCAGTCTCAGTACCAGTTTCACCAGTCAAATCAACTTCATTTTTGTGCACCAACACACCACATCGGTAGGTGGTTGTAGCACTGGCAGCAACAGTAATGCTGGAGATACATTGCTCACACTTGTACTACTACTTCCAGTTGTAGATTCCATCACAATCTACCATAGGACGGTGGGTGCGACACATAAGAAATCAATGAGAGTGCATAAATCTAGCACTTGAGAATGCATTAGTACCTTCAAGTTTGAATTGGGCCGAGGTAGGATGAGGGCGGTTGGACAAGGACAGCGTTGTCTAGATGCCAGCAATATTAAAATGCAATCACAAGCAAATAGGATAAATACTCTTTGGAATAATGTATGCCACTTAGACCATTAAGCATATGTGGAAATCAAGCACACATGGTAAAACATTGTAGCTTTCAGAGATAATGGCAACTTACATGGATTGTGGAAATCAATCAGACGACAACGTCACTCTCCAGTATATATGGCAAGATTAATCAGCAATGCTACATCAGAAGTAGGACGTGTAATTAGGATTTGTGTGAGCATAATAGATCAATTGACAATCGCCCCCTCATCCGCTGTGTTGGATCTCGGTGATGGATTTGCACCGGTTTAGGGGAGTGGGAGGGGAAAGGGAGGGAGGGAGAAAGGGTGGTGGTGCTCAAAAGCCATAACTACTCAAATCCAACACACATGACATAGGAGGGAGGGAGAGGGGGTGGTGGTACTTAGAAGTCATAATTACTCAGATCCAACACATATGACATAGGACATAACAAAGAAATGCTGAATAGAAGAAGAGGGTCACTATGGACAGATGCAAATGAGGGGTGACACTAGTGAGAGGTGGGGCTGCGCCGGTGAGGCCGCGGTTGGAAAAGCACTGGCAAGGCCACTGTTGCACAAGCACTGGTGAGGCCACAGCTAGGAAAGCATTGGCACCGGCAAGCGGGATGGGATTGGATTTGGGATCGAGAGGAATGACTGAACCCCAGCCGACTATGGCTACGTCATGTGACATGTCTCATGTATTGCACTATTGATGTTAAGTGTACATGACTACATGGGTTGGGCTAGGCCAAAATAGCAAATAGGGCCAGGGGTTATAAGTCCGGATATTCGGCTTTCATGACATCCAGATAATTCGTATTCAACGGATAGTGGGCTACCGTATTCATTTCTATATCCAACAAAAATATCTGTATTCATTTCCAATCCAACACTATCCAAAAATTATCGGAGCCAACAAATTCCATATTTGAAAATGTTCGGATCGGTTAGAAACTATCCGATCCGCTTTCACCCTAGTAATGAAGCTACTAAGGGAATCAATGTCGCTGTTGAAGATAAGAGATGACATCGAAACCAATACAGAGTTGACCACTAGACTACAGAGGGAGCATCTTGCTACTACATAGCTACAGTGGTGAAAACGAATCCAGATAATATTCGGATATCCGGCTACCGAAACCGAATATGTTGGATCTGGATGCAAAACATATTCGGATATGTCAGATCCGGATACTTGCTTCCTGGATGCAGATACGAATATAGTATGGGTCAGCCTGGATTCGGATCCGGATATCCGGATTCATCAGATATAATAGCAGCAACTTACTACAACATATCTTTTGCATTTGACCTTCAAATTGGGCATATTATATATGCATTTCAATCATCTCGACGAGACCGTCATCATGGTGGGCTTTAATTTGGCATATCATATTTTTTTATTTTAGCAAATCCCCCAATAAAGATTTTTGCATCCTCTTTTTAGCTAAATTTGATATTAAAATAATTCGGTACCATGTTTTAAATAGGAGAGGACACAAATAATTCTTGGAATCCGAAAAATAGTCAAATCCGATCCAATTTTTATTATAATTCGATCTAAATTTGTATCTGATATTTGTCTGATCCATATTTATATCCGGCATTTGTCTGACTTGTATTTGAATTTGAGAAAAAATATAGCTATAAATATAATTTAAATACCATCCGATCTATATTTGATCCGTTTTCGCCCGTAAAAGTACCTGCGCGCGCGGGCATGGCAATTGACATTGATCCGGGGTTTAATTTGGTTTGGCACGCGCGATAAGCACAGCTGGCCCATCCCGCTCTGCCTTGATCCAGATTTGCTACGTGGTCTGGCTTGACCCACCGGGCTGGTTTGTTGGGCTATGGCAGGCCCATGGAGCCATTTCATCGAGCAGCGTCTTGCCGTCTCCGTCACCTCTGGTTTGTTAGGCCTCGCCTTCCCTTCTCCCTCTTTACAATTTGATCTTTATGGGGCTGTTTGGTTGCCTGCATCGGGGTGGCTCGCACCAGCGCATGCAGGGAGATGGTGTTTGGTTGCCTGCATCGGGGTGAGAGCCTGCACGAGCGGATGCAAAAAATCAACTGGAGCCAGGCTGAGGAGAAACGCGGCTGAGGACCTTCTCTACTCAGCCTGGCCACGCTCATGCAGCTGCATCAGCTCATGCAGGCAACCAAACAGGCCCTATGTTGTCCATCGTTTCTACTGCCATTTCGAATTTCGGTTGACTGAGATAAATATATCCTCACGAAAATATTCCCTGTACGTCCAGTTAATTTCCCTTGTGTCCTTTTCAAAAAAAAAAATTCCCTTGTGTCCAAGACCAATTTCCATAAATTCATTGTTTGGACACCTATTTTCTAAAACCAAAGAACTAAGTTCGATCTTTTCTTGCAAAGCCTATGATTAGAGACATGACTATTTAAATAGATTAAGCTCTCACTCTGTAAAAATACATAATTTTACCTACAATATACTTATACTGTCGACTAACACAAGCTTTCTTAGACGCGCCACGAGATAATCATATTAACCCCTTTACCATACCTCGCCGTTTTAGCACAAGCACAGCTGCACGTGAATCGCAATGAGGACATGCAACTTGACCAAGAGTGACAGACAACGAAGCACAAGACAAGTTTAGGGAGGTGATGCAGGCCTTTTGTGGCTGACACTTTTTAGTTGTCTTAAATAACTTTTAACTAAAAATAAATAGTTGTAATTGAGAAATAGCTTTTAAAAGAAATGAGTGAGCAGTAAAGAAGGGGAAAATTGAATATATAGGACCAAGTTAAGAGTGCTTTGGTAAAATAGGACCGAGTTATTTGTCCTTGTAAATATAGGACTGAGTTGAGCACATTCTTGCAAATATGATATTTTTCCTATTTTAATTTTATTTTCATTTTTCAGCCCTTTTTCTCTACGCGAAATGACTCTTTTGCCCCTTCCTCCCTCGCCTGGCCCGCTGCAGGCCGCTCCCTCGCCTATCCCGCGCCGCCGCTCCCTCACCTGCCCCGCCGCTCCCTCGCCTGCCCCGTGCCGCGCTGCCGCTCCCTCGCTTGGCCCGCGCCGCGCCGCCGCTCCCTCGCCTGGCCAGGCGGCGCGGCGCAGGCCAGACGAGGGAGCGACGACGCGGCGCGCGCGGGCCAGGCGAGGGAGTGGCGGCGCGGCGCGCGCGGGCCAGGCGAGGGAGCGGCGGCGCGGGGCAGGCGAGGGAGCGGCGGCGCGGGGCAGGCGAGGGAGCGGGCCAGGCGAGGGAGGAAGGGGCAAAAGAGTCATTTTGCGTAGAGAAAAAGGACTGGAAAATAAAAATGAAATTAAAATGGGAAAAATATCATATTTGCAAGAATGTGCTCAACTCAGTTCTATATTTACAAGGACAAATAACTCGGCCCTATTTTACCAAAGCACTCTCAACTTGGTACTATATATTCAATTTTCCCGTAAAGAAGTGAGAGATACGTATACAAGATAGAAACAAAAAGAGTAAAGTGTGTGATAAACTTATGATCCCTGTTTTATCTACAGAACGAGATAAGTAAAGTTGTTTTAAGAATGCGCAAAACTCGCTCGGCATCCATCCCATGGAAGCCGCCGCGTCGTCACCACCGCCCGCCTTCCAGAAAACGTCTTCGCCTTCGCCATACCGCAGATTCGCCCGACGAGATCCGCAGGGGACGACGACATCCCCCCTTCTTGTCTCTTTGACACTACACCGTTTCTCCAAATTTACCCCCAAAAATTCAACGAAAACAAGAAAAGGCTAGGAGAGCATCAAGTAACCAATCTCCTAAAGGAAGAAAGAAAGAAGAAAG
Organism: Dendrocalamus latiflorus; assembly: GCA_017311315.1. Lineage (NCBI taxonomy): Eukaryota > Viridiplantae > Streptophyta > Magnoliopsida > Poales > Poaceae > Dendrocalamus > Dendrocalamus latiflorus. The sequence continues at coordinate 18,386,213 of CM029622.1, read as the reverse complement.
AAAAGAACCAACCAAACATTTCTTGCGCATTCTAATTAGCCTTGGTCTTGATCTGAGCAAGCAAACTTGTCACAGCAATCTGCAGAGCGATTCAGGAAGACCCAATTACTGCAAGGGGTTGCTGTTACTGTCCATGTCCTTGGCCATGTGTGAGGAGCTTGATCCGATGTCCCATGGAACTCCTGGATCTCAGCGAGCACGTTCTGCGTGCGCACGTCGGCCATGGACACCCAATTAAGCCAAAGTCGATGTAGGACATGTACTTGAAGTGCTTGGCCGTGCCGAAGTTGGCATCGTCGACGAGCCAGATTGGGGGGGGGGGGGGGGGGGGGGGGGGCGGTGCGGCCGGCTGTCGATCTTGGTGACGCTGATGTCCCGAAAGGCGGAGAGCACCTTGAAGAGCACGGAGGTGCCATCCCTGTCGTTCGCGAAGACGATGCTGGTCTTAAAGGGCCTGTCGGTGCGCGGGATGATGGGCTCGCGTGCGAGCATGACGAATCGCCTGATGCCGGCGGCGGCGTCCTGGATGCCGTCGGCGAGGACGTGGAGGTCGTAGAGCTCGGCGGCGCGGGCCGAGGCGGCGGTGTCGCGGAGCGCGCCCGCAGCGACGTGCTCGGCGGCGCCGACGGTGTCGTCGAAGGCCTCACGGGCGACGTTGAGGCCCATGGCGCTGAGGGTGAGCTCGCACTGCGCGAGCGCCTGCGGGTGGGAGATGACGCGGGTGACGAGCTCCTTGCGGACGCCTGGGAGCTCGAGGAGGGAGTGGTGGACGGGGAGCTAGACCTCGCCGACGATGTAGAGGCGGTGACAGAGGAGGAGGTCGTAGCTGCGGTGGATGCTGCCGCCGAGGGAGTTCTTGACGGGGAGGACGGCGCGGCTGGGCGACCTCGAACTGGTCGTAGGGGATGGTATAGCAGCCCGGGTAGGCCTTGGCGACGGCGGCCTCGCTGTTAACGCCGGGCACCTCTTGGGAGGACCGGAGGAGGCGATAACATACCAGACCCGATTCACTGTTGCAAGTAAGCATGAATGGTCAACATGAACCGCCGATAAACATCGAAGAATGGTGGGCGATTCATGAGATGAAAATATTTCAAAAGCATGATCTAGAGCGGCAATTGCAGGCCGCATTAAACAAAGTGTAAGAAACTGGAGATAATAGTAATGATGTCTTGCAAAATTAATTATTTGGAATGCTCATGGGGGCAAACATAAAAATAGTGGTTAGACTGTAAAGTTTTTATTAAAGAAATGCAAACGGGGTTTGCGTCGCCTAAGAGCTCTCTCTGCGATGGCCAGGTAGATGCCAAATACAATGCATGGAACAACAACGTCCCTGCAGGTGCCAACAAACTTATATACCTTCCCAAGATAGCAAAAAAGGTCCATCAGTAAATATCTAGCTAAAATTATATTGATAGATGTAATCATGTAAGATACCTATCAAAATCCAGCATAAAAAATACAATTCACTAAACAAATCTGAAGGCTTCCATCATTGGTGAATTTGCAACAATGTGTTGTGCCAGATATAAAGCAGGAGCCTCAACAAATAAAGGCTTCCTTGTGCCATTATTGAAAAGGACTGAAGTACCAGCTCAGCACTTAAGCAGTGTATGCCATAATATAAACACGATCAGTCATATAATCCAAATAAAAATCGTATTAATACTGCTGCGCAGCACAAAATGGCCAATTTAAAAAGCATATACCAAAGAAAATAACAATGAGATGGCAAGTATACGTACCAGTTTTGGGCTTAGAGCTATCGTGATCGTGGAGAACGTTATGAAGCAGCGGATCCAAATAAAAAAAAAAGTTGAAGCACAAGATGAAAGATTAAAAAAAATGCAGCATAGAAATAACAATGAGATGGAAAGTACATGCATACGTACCAGATTTGGGCTTCCCTATTGTCATTTTGGCAGATGGTTTTGCAGCAACCGGAGCAGGATCAACGTCGACGGTTTGACCGACGGAAGCAACTGGCGTCGGGATCGGCCGGCTCCCTCACGGAATCCCTGCGTCGAATCGGCCGGCGCAAGGTGTGCCGACGTTAGCCGTCGGCGTCCCAATCCACCGCGCCGTATCTCACCAAGGATGCTGGGATGGAGACCACCGGGGAATGAAGACCTCATGATGCGCGCGGTCGATTAAACGCATGCCCGACTCCTCGAGTAACTGCGGCGGTTTCTGGGAGGCGCGCTACGTGGAGGAGGTGAACAGTGGCGTCGGTTTCCGGGAGGCGCGCCACGCGGATGAGGCGACGGCGGTTTACGGGAGGCGGAGCGCGCTGCGCCGTGAGGATGTCGAGTGGAAGGGGATTTGGTTTCCAGGAGGCGCGCTAAGCGGAGGAGGCGAACAACGACGGCGGTTTCCGGGAGGCGAAACGCGGAGGCGGCGACGGCGGTTAACTGTGGGGCGGAGCGCGCTGCGCGCCTGCGCCGTGAGAACGGGGAGGGGAAGGGGATGTTCTTTTTCCTTTGGGCCGGGCCACGCCGGGCCGTGCTGTACGGAGGAGGTGGAGGGTTGACGTGAGGGTGTTGGGGCCAATGCTTTGGGCCGGGCTGCGCGGGTTGGGCGGGCCTGACGTGAACAGCTAATCTATACCTTTCAACGAAAATAATTAAAGCGATCGATCGAGGACGTACATATATGTACGCCCTCACCTCACGCAACGATTCGATTCGATCCCGGCCGGCCGAATCATATTCGGTTCGTTCCCGTATCGGCATGCATATCCGTCCGCCTGGTCAGCCAGCCAGCGCCTCGCGCGCGGCCGGCCACCCGCCTCCAACGTTCGCATGCACCTGCGCCTGCACCACCACCACCACCAGGCCTAGCTTGCTCCCCCTTGCCAGACACCGCTCGCAGCTACAGGTGTAAACGGATGGTATACAGACGAATATTATTCATTCTATATTCTTTTTCATATTTTTTTTATCAAAATCGAAGTCGGACACAGATAGTACCGAATACAAATACGAATACGGATATTCTCGGTCACCAATACGGAGCGAATACTGGTCGTTCCGAATACGATAAGTCTTGGTCTCGATTATTTAGTCGAATAATACGCAAAAACAAAAACCATATATGTCGATTATAAGAATCAATCAACCATACTACATGTCTATAATGAAACTACACTAGTAGCTTAACAAGCAAATTTAACTATATGACACAATAATAGGGACTAGTTAAGCAAATAGTAAGTTATTTTATCTTTGTATATACTACAACTACTTGCTGTATTCTAGATTCTAAATGCTCAGGGTGGCATGATATGTCACCTAAAGCTCTACCCTGGACATGAAAAAAAAGAGCTTCATGCCTCCAGCAGCTACTCCTCATCTAGCATTTAATTTATAGATATTCCTTTTCCAAGGATGCACCAAATTTCCCCTTCATCATAGAACTCCATTGTTTGCTTTGAATATGATACAAAAGCCCTCCTCCAGGCATCAAAAAATAAGCAGCAATTCCTCATCGAACATATAGTTTATGGACTCTTCCTTTTCTAGAATGCAGCTAATTTTAGGGTTTCCATATGTATACACCTACTTGACATTTTGGATTTCACCATATTGTGTGTTGTTGACTTGTGAGAATAGTGTCAGTTATCTAGTTTTACAGTGCCACATTGATTAGCATTATGTGCCTGTTTGTTAAAGTATCCTACTGAATGGCTGAATTGCTGAGTTATAATTATATTCTAGAGTTTGTGATCTGTGATGGCTACTGATTTCTCAGGGCTTGTTGTCTAGTATACAAGAAGTGTAAACACGCCTATCACTAGTCAAGATCAAGTTTAAGCCCTTCTCTCCTAGATTTTGTACTAATTCATATATGGAGCTTGTAAGAGAGGCTAAGCGCTTGTACGAAATTTTTGTACGGATAACCCATTTTTATTTGAAAATACAGAAATATACCCGCGACAAAATTTTTTACACAAATAGGCTCGAGTCGCCAAACCATTGGGCGATTTACGCTTGTCGCCCCACCAAAACGCGACTTAAAAAGAATCTGGTAACCGTTGGGCGATTAAATGCAATCGCCTCCCCGTTAAGCGATTCAATTGAATCGCCCCCCCGTTCGGCGACAAAAAGAAGAGTCGCCCAACGGGGGGGGGGGGGGGGGGGGGCGACTGCATGTGAAACAGCCCGACGGCCGAGCCCCTTTTCTTCCCCACGCCTGCTCGCTCGCCAATCACTCTCTCCACCGCGCGAGAAGACAGAGCAGAAGAGAGGAAGGAAGAGGAGGAGAGGGGAAGAAGAGGAGAGGGAGAGGAGAGGGAAGAAGAGAAGGAGAGGGGGAGGAGAGGGAAGAAGAGAAGGAGAGGGAGAGGAGGAGAAGCCACGGGATTTGCAGGTATTTTTCTAATTTTAGAAAATTAGTTTAGATAAATTTAGTTTAGAAAATCTAGTGTAGATATTTAGTTTACAAATTTAGTTTAGATATTTAGTTTAGAAAATTAGTTTAGATATTTAGTTTACATATTTAGTTTAGAAAATCTAGTTTAGAACATTAAATTTAGAAATGTAGATGCAGTTTACAAATTTAGATGTACAAATTTAAATGTAGAGAAATATAGTTTTTTGTACAATATTTGTAATGCATTATTGTGGAAAATTTAATTTAGAAAATTTGTTTAGATAAATTTAGTTTAGAAAATGTAGTGTAGAGTGTAGATATTTAGTTTACAAATTTAGCTTAGATATTTAGTAGAGATATTTAGTTTAGAAAATTAGCTTAGATATTTAGTTTACATATTTAGTTTAGAAAATCTAGTTTAGAACATTAAATTTAGAAATGTAGATGCAGTTTACAAATTTAGATGTACAAATTTAAATGTAGAAAAATATAGTTTTTTTGTATAATATTTGTAATGTATTATTGTTGAAAATTTACTTTAGAAATTTATTGTAGATCATTCAATGTACAAATGTAGATGTAGTTTACAAAATTGAAATGAAGAAAATTTAAATGTAGAAAATTGTTGTGTCGAAATTTTGTATACTATTTTTCATGTATTATTGTAGAAAATGTAGTGTACGAATTTACATTTAGATAATTTTACAGTTATGGCGGGTGACTGGCGGTACACGCTGTTGGACGAGCACTTGGACCGCGTGCACCGCGCTTCCCGTCGTGCGCCGCCACCGGGGAGCACGGACGAGTCGACTGAGCTGGGAGTGGTCCGGACTCGCACACCTCGTGTGGCCTGGGGACTCGACCCCCGTTGGACTGCCAGGTTTGCACTACGCCAACGTTTTAGTATTACCGTAAAAATATTTAATGCTGACCTTCACTTTATTTGCAGGCTGCGGGATGCCGGACTTCTCCCTCTTGCCCGGATGGTGCAGGCCACGGATGAGGACGGAGGTGCCTTGGCCGGGGAGGGGGACGAGGCGGGCGTGGAGCGATCACGACGCTTCCCGTTCGACCGTTCCCTGCTGACGGCTTTGGTGGACCGTTGGCGGCCCGAGACGCACACTTTCCATCTACCAGTCGTGGAGATGGCGCCGACCCTGCAGGACGTGTCTGTACTACTTGGCCTTCCGGTCGCGGGAGACGCTGCCTTCCTACCGGAGGCTCCCGCCGAGTGGCGCGAGGACCTGCTCGGCAGATTCCAGGGGGTCCTTCCACCGGCCGATCAGCACCACATCTTCGACGAGAGGCAGAAGCATGGACCGACGCTGAGGTGGCTGGCACAGTACCGGGTACATGGTGTTTCAAGTCGATCGCGTCTTCGAAACTCTTATTTGTGCAATTACATACTAATAAAAACTTGTTCGCATTCAGGTTGAGCGCATGGTTGCAGATGCTGACGATTTCCAGGTCGCGCGCCACCTGGAGGCTTACTTGCTGTGGCTGTTTGGTTGGGTGCTCTTCACCACCAGCCACGGCAACACCGTTGACGCGCGCCTTATCGCTTATGCGAGGGCGATTGCGGACGGCGAGGTCGTCCAGATCAGCTGGGGATCGGCCGCACTTGCCGCGACGTACCGCGGCCTGTGCGATGCGTGCACGAGGATTAAGGCGAACTCGATCCTCACGGGATGTCCCCTGCTGCTGCAGTTGTGGTCGTTTGAGCGCTTCAGTCTCGGACGACCTGTACTAGACGACATGGGTCCCTACGGGGCCGAGATGTACGCGGGGGGAGACATCGACCGGCCGACGATGGGTTCTATTTGGTGTCGTCGACGAGTGAGTTTTATTTTATCGTAGTCAACTTTTTAACGATCGTCGTACTAAAATAATTTGCCTTTCTTGCAGGTACAGTTCGCGCACGTGCAGGTCACGCGGGCGTACCACCCCTTCGTGGAGCAGTTGGACCGCCTCGCAGACTCCGACGTGCGCTGGGAGCCTTACGCACCGGAGGCAGTGCAGGCCCGTGCTCCTGACGGGCTGTCTGCACTGTGCTGGCGTTACCAGGCTTTCTGGCTGACCCGCCGGAAACTCGTGTACGGCATCTACGTGGAGGACTACGCACCGCAGCGAGTCATGCGGCAGTTTGGGCTGCGGCAGGCACTTCCTGTACCAGTCGGGCCGCCGATTCCGCCCCGCGTGCACGCGTGAGTGATCGCTTCTGATATTTTTGTACGTACTTACTATTGTGATCGCAAGTAGTTACATTACGTAATGGTTCCATAAACAGGCACACCACGAAGGGCGTCAAGAAAGGCACAGACTGGTCCAGGAGGATGCAGCCCTGGATTGCGCAGTGGGAGGGTGCGCTGGATGACCGCGTGGAGGAGGACCGGCCATACGACATAGCCGACTACGCGGAGTACCTCATCTGGTACCAGGCGCGGACTCGTACCAGGCTGGTACATGTCGTTGACCCACCTGCCCCACACGTCGCCGCACCGACAGACGCGTACCCTACGCACTTCGCACGCGATGCTCACATCGCGGTACGTAACTTGTAATTTCAAAAATTCTCAAATGGCAATATCGTTTCGATGATGGACCATTCTATGTCTTTTTGTCCAGGCTGACGTCGGTGCCGCGCTGTGGTCGGAGTCCTCCGCACTAGTGCAGAGGTGGGGCACAGGTGGGGAGTTGACCCGCGAGGAGGCCGTCAGCTTTGCGCGACGGATGGAGGCCGGGTGTAGACGTATCGTCAGCCTGCTGTCCTGCACGAGGCTACCGGCGGTCTCCACACCTACGCCCAGTGCACCCCGACCACCAGTGCCACCCCGACCACCAGTGCCACCCCGACCAGCGTGGCACTACTCCGGAGGTAGTACGTGGACACGTCCACCTCCCCCGGAGCAGCTAGGGAGTTCTACGTGGACACGTCCACCTCCCCCGGAGCAGCCAGGGAGTTCTACGTGGACACGTCCACCTCCCCCGGACCAGCCAGGGAGTTCTCCTTGGTCACGGCCTCCTACGTACATCCCCGGCTTCCACACGGATGATTTCATGGCGCCATGTACGGGTACGCATCGTCCGAGCTTGTTTTTAACCTAAGACGACATGCAACGAACTAACGATATTACTATTGCAGGTCCTTACCAGCAGCAGGGACGCTTCTCCCCGGGCCACATCGAGGTGGACCAGTTTTTTGCGGACTGGCCTGGGCCGTCCTCCGACGCAGCACCGGAACCGGACGTTCTCTCCGGCAGTGGCCTCCCCGGTGCACCGGATGCCACACAGCCGGAGGTGCAGGTGACTCCACCGGCGCAGCCGCGGGTGCGAAACCCACCTGCTCGTTTTACTTTTTCGGACCCTCGTCACCCGCCGCCTCGTAATCCGTTGCACCGGAGGACGGCCAAGCGGGGCCGTATGGCAGGACGCGGGCGCGGTGATGGAGCAGGTGATGGAGCACCTTAGGGTGGGGAGTGAGGGGTGTATGTCATGCATGTAATGGATAAATACGCGGCATGTTACTGCATTATATTATAAAGTTCATTTAAATTCAAACAATGCTATTATCTCTTCTTTTCGTATAGAAAATTATTTCTATATCAAGTAATGTGACAAATATTAAATACCAGTTCTCGTGAGACTTAATTACGAAATTAAAAAATAATGTGACATATACCAGTACATGTGACTATACCACATTTTTTACGAGTTTCAAATTACAAAATTCACAAAACCCTTAACAGGATCCATGCAGTCGCGAGCAGGCGTGGGGAAGAAAAGGGGCTCGGCCGTCGGGCTGTTTCACATGCAGTCGCCCCCCCGTTGGGCGACTCTTCTTTTTGTCGCCGAACGGGGGGGCGATTCAATTGAATCGCTTAACGGGGAGGCGATTGCATTTAATCGCCCAACGGTTACCAGATTCTTTTTAAGTCGCGTTTTGGTGGGGCGACATGCGTAAATCGCCCAATGGTTTGGCGACTCGAGCCTATTTGTGTAAAAAATTTTGTCGCGGGTATATTTCTGTATTTTCGAATAAAAAATGGGTTATCCGTACAAAAATTTCGCGCTTGTACGCTGTACCAGATTACTAAGGATTTTATTTTATCCCAGTATCCCAACCAGCAACCATCAAAGATTGAATTCGCTCACCACTGCTAAAAATTCCATGCCCAACTAGCTCATCAGGAGACTGATTTTTGTACATACTGATCAAATTTCGTCATCAAGAGAAGCTAGCTCCTAACATCTGTAAGAATTGCAGTTTCTTGTTTGAATGGAAAGGAAACTATGGCGCAACGTAGTAGTACCAACAGAATCAATGACCTAAACAAGCAAGAGCACAAGGTATGCTTATCGTTGACCTAGGCGGCGGGACTCCTCGTCGCGGAGACGGGTGGAGCGGAGGGCGGCAAGGAGGAGCGGGTCGCGCTCCTCCCGCTGTGGGAGCGGGCCCCCGCGGCGAGTGCCTCCGCTTCGTGCAATTGCTCCACAAGGAGGAGGCGACGAGTGATGGGGGTGGGAGACATGGAGGTGGCGGGAGTGGCGGCGCCGTGCTGTGGGGGAGGAGAGGCTGGTGGTGGCGGCGTCGTGGTGAGCTTAGCATCTCAGGCCTTAGCTGACTGGATCTGCCGATCTAGTCAATGGTCATCTCATCGCTAGGGCTGCCGCAATAGCATTGCTTTGGGCCTTTGTGCAGCTTTTTTACGGATAGTTACCGAATAATTATCCGATAACTATCCGACAAATTATCCGGATAGCTTCAAATCCGACGGATCGTACCTTTTCTGAATCCGCTTTCGTATCCAGCAAAAAAAATCCATTTCCGTTTCCATATCCGATAAATATTTCGGATGTCCAAAAATTTGTTCCGATTTAAATCTAAATTAAAATGGGTAGATGATCGGCAGAAAATATCCGCTCTGTTTGTACCCTGCTTGTAGCTCGATATAAACCCCCACACCCACAACGCGTCCTTCCACTCCGCAAACCGATCACACTTGCTCGATCTCCCGTCCCCGGCCAGCTGATTCAATTCCTGTGTGTGTGTGTGAGAGAGAGATCTCGATCGATCGAACATGGGTCTCCCTCTTGAGCAGTGGCGCGATGGCGGGGCGGACGGCGGCTCCGAGAAGGAGGCCTCCGGGTGCAGGACGCCGAGCAACGCGCAGGCCAGCGCGGCCGCCGAGGCGGCGACCGGGGACTGCCCCGCCGCACCCAGGAAGAGGAGGGCCGCTGCGGGGGCTGTCTCGCAGCAGCGCAGGGACTACTACACCGGCGCCGACGTCGAGGCCTTCTTCGCCGCCCACAATCTCTAGACCCTACCTAGCTAGGGCACCATGCATCTGCTACTAGCTACTTAGTAATTACAGGCAGCCATGTAAGTTCGATCTTACGGCCGTACGAGTGCGCGCTAGTTCCAGTCTTGTGTTTCTGCAGTACAGGATGGTGTTTAATTAGCTACGTTACGTACCTACCCATGTATATTACTAGCTAGTTTTAGTTTTGAGCTTGTGATGCATGCATGCATTGCCTAATGCTGCTGGTGTACTGTGCTAGCTAGCTTGATCAGTCTCTACGTGCATTTTGTTTTTCTTGTTCTTAGTTGTGTGTCAACTGTCGTGTCGTGTGTGTAAGGTAATTTGCGGACTAAATAAAGTTTTGCCTTACCTTTATGAGCCAATTTGACTTCTTTAAAAATGTCGCTGAAATTTGCCAACCTCATCATGACAATGACCGATCAAGATTTTCGAGGTCTTTCAAAAAATCAAGTTTTTTTTTCTCGAGAACGCAATGATCAATTAATCAAGTTTGGCATCTCCTGATGATGAATATACAAACATTGCATAGGTGTTGGACATTTGTTAATATTTTCATATTATTAATTAGAAACCAATGAAATATTAACCATGACAATTCGGTGGTCCATGCACTTGTTCCACTTAAGAATTGAGACGGAAATATTTCTCTCCAGTTTTGTTGGTTTTGTAGTACGCGTGTGCAAGTATCAGATATCACTCATGCACAGGAAAAACTTATCGCCGAAAATCGCCAGTTATTGATAGAGTCTGATAAAAATTCAAACCAGGTAAATTTTTTTGGAAATATCTAATTTTCATCAAATATAAAGGAAATTTGTAAATTTTCAAATTTTAATTTTTACATTTGAAAAATACAAATTTCAATTGAAAATTTAGTCCGAAAAAATCCGATGGTTACCGGTACCCAGGGTTCAAAGTTTTATTTTGAAAAAAAATCTTAGAGGGCAGCGAGATGACGAAAGGATGAAATTTCGTTCAAAATTTTGGATAACATTTAACCAAAATTTGGATGATATTTGGACAAAATTCAAATGGCGATAAATTCGGCCAAAATTTGACCGAACCATTATTCTTTCGGGGTAACGAAATGGATGAATTTTCCAAAATTTTATCAAAATTTCGGTGAAATTGTGAACCCTGCCGGTACCCTCCTATAAAATTTGTAAACCGATAGGGTTTCCCTGCTCACGCATGGTGAATCACATATGTCACATGGTAGTATATCAAACTCAGGCTGTGTCCTTCATGCAGCTGCTGCTATACTTCTATCTTCACCTGGCCTGAATTTTAGTCTTGTATGGTATTCATTTCCATCATAAAACTGATCCTGGAAGGAGAGAGCTCCATCCATGGCAGAGGAATCTAGTAGTAACGTGCAAGGCATGCATGCATATAGTACATGCATGGCAGTACAGTTAGCATATGATATGATATGATCCGTTTCATATATTACAAAGAGTAAGAACTTTCAATATTCAGGTGCTCCCCAGTCCATATCCTGGAAGAGTGAGAACTTTCCACATCCAGGTGTGCTCCAGTCCATATCCATATCCAGAGAGAGAGAGAGACCCAGGTGTGCTCCAGTCCATATCCATATCCAGAGAGAGAGAGAGAGAGAGAGAGATCCAGGTGTGCTCCAGTCCATATCCATATCCAGAGAGAGAGAGAGAGATCCAGGTGTGCTCCAGTCCATATCCATATCCAGAGAGAGAGAGAGAGATCCAGGTGTGCTCCAGTCCATATCCATATCCAGAGAGAGAGAGAGAGAGAGAGAGAGAGATGTTTGCACATGCTCAGATATTCTCCATGAGGCAGGGGACCAGCTGTTTGGAGTGCATGTGAAGTACTAGACCCACAGCAGCGAGAGCTGTGCGTGCTTCATTGGCCGGGTAAAGATCTTGTACTGAACCAGAGCTCGACGTAAAGGCTCAGGCCAGCTTCAGACTTCAGATGGGTGTACCCAACCAGCCCTCGAGGTAAATGTTCAGAACTTCAGATGGGTGCTATGTCATACCGCAGAACAAGTTGTTACGATCCTCGATCTCCTTTGAAAAGTCTTCTTGATCTGTCTGTCCACCGCGGTTGATTTTCCAGCAGCAATGTGACGATCATTGTTCTACTGTCAGTGTATACAGCCTAATGAATATCCTACTTTCTACAGTTGATTGATTTTTCGCATGCTAGCTAATTAACTGAATGAAGCCCTATACTTTGGTTTCATACTCCAAAGTGTTGATTTGTTTGGGCTCTATTATGCTGGAAGCTCTGGGTTTAATTGGCAGTAGGCAGGCTCACAATGAGCTAGCAAAATCTATTGCCGTCTGAACTTCTGAAATGCTAATAGTTACTGTTTGCTTTGCTCGCATGCAATACTTGCATGACCCTACCTACGTCACAGTGATCAGTGAGCTATACCCTGCAGCAGGATCGAAGATCTCCCCTGAAAAGGTATACGATTCCTTTCCATACTTGTGCTTAGTTAAAATATGCTGCTACTGATTACTGAACTGCAGGTCTGACAAATGGACAGACTGATCGATCCCGTGCCGTACCTGCAAATACCTCTCCCGATAACTCAGTACTGCATGTACAGACTGCAGACAAGTTATTATCCAAAGTTACATTTCCACTCCGGCCGGTTGGTCATCAGGCAAAAGGGCAGGTATGTGTATGTGCAGACCTGAGGACGACTCCTCAATGCTGTATGTATAATCATGGTGAGGCTGACAGCCACATCCTGACAAGTGATAGTTTGATATATCCATTGTAATTCTCTACTACATTATTCCAGTCAGACCCCCATGTGGCTTTCCTTTTCTCATGTGAGTTGGCCACCATGCATTCCCGGACTAATGGAATGCCTGATGAACTGTAGATTGAAGACCCCTTCACCAATGGAGTGACCCACCTAATTAGACAAGCCGGGCCGGGGCATCAGAATATCGATCGATATGCATGACCATGATATAGTGCTCATCCTCATGATTAGGACCGATCGAGGAATCTTATGGCTCGCCCATTTTGGCTAAAAAAGTGAATTATGACTGAAATTGCACTGTAACTGATTGAAATTATACTGTATCTGATGATGACTTATTTAACGTAATTAAATTTTAAAATAAAAAATAGGTTAGCCAATTACGGAAAATACAAACGAATGCGAGAAAAGAGAACCAACAAAAAATCTAAAAAAACAGAAAAAACGAAATTTAAGAATAGTAAAAAATAAATTAAAAATTAGAAGCTTAAATCGAAATAAGTGGAGCCATAAGCTTTTACGTGGAGAAACTAGGCATCAAGGAGAAGGAAAAGCCATGACGGAGGAATCTCGCCTAGCTAACAAAGTACTACATGGCAGTTACTGATTACCGCATGCGTGGAAGCGTATAAAGCATACAGCACGATATGCTATCTCTTTGCTTGTCCTGCAGGGCAAGGAAAAGTGTGTGAGATCGAGAGCTTTCTAACAGTAGGCGCGAGGGACAGGCAGGGACCAGCCAGCGTACGTACCAACATTTGGGACGGATGTGCATCAGTGCATGTGAAGGCGACACCCACAGCGACTCAGCGAGCGAGAGGGAGCTGGCAGTACTGTTAGACCTAAGATAATAGAGGATGTAAATGATGTATTAAATTTTTTTCAAAGTATTTCATAATCCTTTACTTTAATACCTACAAAGGTATGAAGATTGGATAGAAAACTTACACATGTTGGGATACATGTAGGCTATACTTCGCAGATTAAAATTTTCTACCACGTAAATCAGGAAACTATGCGAATAAGAGATCATAAATCGTTACCACTAGACACGCAGTGTAGCGGAAGTAGAGTTGGAACAACCGATTCAACGAAGAGCGCGTCAGTGTAGTGGTAGTAGTCGATCGTTCTCCGGCCAACCGTCTTCTCTCGCGATCGTCCCGATCAACGCCGCAGTCGCAGCAGCGCCTCTACTGAGATCCATACGTCCAGGGATGGAACACTGTGCGTCAGCGTGTTAGCACCAGCTGCACGGTAGGGGTTATGAGAGTTGGTGGCTAGGGTTGTGTTTCGGGATGCCTCCCTCAGTCTCACACCTCTCCTTATATAGTCTCCAATTAGATTCTTATCCGATACGAGTAGAAATTGTATCCCACTCGGAGACTTTCATCCGAACCCTTATCATTCCAGTCCATTAAGTATGTGACCCTGTAGGTTCATGTATATTTGGCCATGGGCTGAAAACTCCTTTCCGGTCCATAAGTCAGTAGCGGTCTCTAGCAGGACATAACGACTCCCAAACATACATAAAAATCATATCGAATGAAACTATATAGTGCTTATGCACTGATCGCTTTGCCTCATGATACTAGATAGAACTCAAGGCGCGAAGCGTGCTATCCTATGATAGCTTAATCCTTCACTCGAACCTATAGTAGATTACTCAATTGTGATTGACCCCTCAACCACATTTGGCATGGCTATGCACTTTCTTAATCCAACCATATCGAGGGGTCTAGAGATATCTCTCCTGTTATATAGGAGGGGCAAATTCCATCTTGATCGCTCATATTCCTCCACATGTTTCACAGTAAACTTGAAAGCTACTTTTATGACCACCCAGTCACGGAGTAGTGTTTGGTAACCCTTAAGTAAACTATTACATATATAGAAAACAATGACGATCTTAGGTCTAAAGATCCTACATACACTATGTATAAGACCAACTGATGACACTTAAAAATATAATGATTCCCGCAAAGTCTCATGGTGGGTTAATCCAACATCATATTTTCTAACATGTGCCCATATTATTAACTTGATATCCCATACCTATGATCCATGAAACAAGATCATCAATCAATACATGTCTTGATCTATATATCATAATTGTCCCACATAATAATATACGATCAGGAATAATTTACAATAACATCAAAATATGAATAAAGAGTTGCATGAATAAGTCACATACTTGTTGATCAATACAAAAACATTTATTCAAGAGACAAAATAACATATTATTCAAAAGATTATAAACATAGAAGTGATTTAATCATCTCCATACTTGCATCTAGGGCATATCACTAACAACACAAACCCCAGATAACCAAGAATCTAAATCATTCTAAAGAACACAGCAGGCGCAGTACCACCGCGACCGGTCGAAAGCCAACATAGTCGGAATACGACTCGAGTGGTTAACGACCAGTGAGTGGTCGAAAATCTGAGTGGTTGTAACATGATTCGGGTGGTCGACGACCAGTGAATGGTCAAAAATCAAAGTGGTCGAACCAAGTCGAAATACGACCAGTGAGTGGTGGAAAACCCAAGTAGTCGCAACACGATTTGAGTGGTCGACGACCAGTGAGTGGTTGAACCAAGTCGAAATACAACCAGTGAGTGGTTGAAAACCCAAGTAGTCGCAACACGATTCGAGTGGTCGATGACCAGTGAGTGGTTAAAAACCAAAGTGGTCGAACCAAGTCAAAATACGACCAGTGTGGTTGATGATCAGTGAGTGATCAAAAATCAAAGTGATCGAAGACTAGTAGCCGCGGTACTACCACTACAGAGCTTGTGGTACTACTGTTGCTACACAAAGAACAGGGTTTTCAGCACGACCACAAGATCCCAATCCATGTAACTTTTGATTGAATGATCCAATAGCCGTAAAATATTGTACACATATTTATTAAGGTCTCAAGAAGCTATTCCATCTATTGATTGCAAAATCCATAACAAAGTTAAGACCTTTTTGAGATTTGAGCAAGCATGCACCAAAAGTAACCTAAAATCTACATCAATGATCATGGCTTACTCGTGGGTTAATGATAGTTAATATGGCTTTGGATATGCTCTTAGATATTACAGCAAGCAAGAACACCGAAACAATCACTTCAAAAACTCTCATATCAAGAAATCTCTTGGAAGATCAAAAATAGGCAAAACCCGAGTTTCTTGATGAACTTGCTTCCAAAGTGTCTAGATGGATGGAGGATGATTTCCAGAGATTCTCTCCATCTCTTTGAAGAAATCACTTGGAAGATCAAGAGAAGGGAAGAGGAGAGATCAAAACCAATCGAAAGAAGAGCAAATCAATCAAGACATAACAAATCCTTGTAGGTGCACAAAGATTGATGTATTGCTTACGTAAGAAGGTAGGTTTTAAAGCCACTCTACCTTGAAGGATAGATCACAGAAGGCACTCCACTCTCAAACCTTAACCCTAGACATGAAATTATAAGAGAGATGGGTTGGATGGTTAACCATATGTCTCCATCCCAATCTCTTAAATAGGTGGGCAACCATCCACACCTAGCCCTTAGTTGATCCTATCCATTATTACAATGGGAAATCCGTTAATCCCACACACACGGGTTTTGCTCATATGTTCACTTATGCATGTTTTTCAAAGCGCATAAATCCGGATCTGCTAAGTCCTTTATCGTTGATCCATCTCGATCAAACCAGCTTCACCTTAATCTAAATCACTATCCAACGCGCCGCGGTTTTGATTAAAGGTGGTTTCTAGTATTTTGGTCAAACTACCAAAATACCCTTTGTTGACCCGATCTTCATCTCTCATTGCAAGCAATCGTTATGCTTGTCACATGTAGGTGCACCATTAGCTTGCCACGTGTCGCCAAGTCTCTCCTATCTCGGTTCCACCAAACCACGGTTCGCTTGGACCGTTCAAGCCTCATGATGCAAGCCCGTCGTTTGAACTCATCAACATTTCCCGCCTTTCTCATGCCATGCTTGAGCTCATCATCTCATTTGACATCCCCGATCATTCTGGGCCTCAACTCCTCCATGAGTCTAGCCCCGATCCTCGCCGTTGACCACGGTTGACTCCAAGCGACTCTACATATCCAAAGAAAAAATCATTTCTGGGCACAAGTTCTTCACAACTTGACCCACGTTAGCTGTAACATAGCTCATGCAACATAACACCACTGACTATACTCACCAAAAACCTTTCCTCAACTCAAAATCCACAAATATGAATTCTGACCGAAGTCACCATCTGGATATTCCTCAACCTATCAGACCACTAACCCTCGGACGGTTAGACCGATCCACCCAAGCCGTCTGGTTGCTGACACAACCGGTCTCTAACCGATTAGCAACACTGTCAATCAAATTTCTAAATCTACTAAATTGCAATAATTTATCATATCATAAACATCTTCTCACATGGTTATTCAAGTACAACATGCCCAATTTGCGCGAGCGTGAATGAACGGAGCTTGTGCTGGACCATGCAGTAGTGCACTACATTGTTGGACTGTTGGTTGATCATGTTAAGAAACCTGGGCCTGGGCCGGCAGCCCAGGGCCCATGGTGGGCACCTCATTGTAGTCTATAAATAGAGAGCCATACCTCCTCATTATGTACACATGAATGAAAGCAATAAAGAAAGATCAGGAGTTCTCTCTATCTCTCTGTGTGTTCAATCTATTCTTCTGTGATTCTGTGATTGATTCGTTCTTGTTCTAACAGAGGAATCGCTCGGACTGGTCGCCAGCGACGGTTTCTCAACACGTTATCAACACGACTTCGCTCCAGTGAACGAGGTAATCATCGAAGCACATATTGAATTTCTAGATCGCTTTTGAATCTGTATTTTCTTTTCGCGTTCTAGATTGGAATTCTACGGTGCAAATCCGCCCTAATTTACCGCGAGCAGACTTGAAGTCGCCGGCACAATGCCGATCGGTAAATTGTGAAACGGGGTAGATGTTGATTGCACTGAAGATTAGATGCAAATCCGCCCTAAATCTACCGCGAGCAGATCTGAAATCGCCGGCACAATGTCGATCGGTGGATTACGAAACGGGGTAGATGTTGATTGCATCGTAGATTGAAATCAAAATTTTGCATAATTTTGTTTGATCCTGCATGATCAACGCATAAGAAAAGAAATATATTCTCCTATTCAGTTTCTGCACGATCATTGCATGAAAAAAAACTGGACGAGAATTTTGCATCGTTCTTTTCCTGTTCAATTTATGCACGGCATCACACAGAAAAAGACATTGCCGTCGTGCCTGCATGCGCGTCGCTGGCCGCCGGCCAGCAGCTGGCGACGCCGCCTGGAGCCGCCCAGTAGACCGGCCGAGGCTTCCCGCATGAAGCATCGCTGCCACTGGTCGACGAAGCGCCGCCTTGTGTGCCTCGGTCCCCGAGTCTGACAGCCGCCCGAAGCGCCGTCCGGTCCGCTTTGGTCTCCACGCACGGCCACCGCAGCATCGTGCCCGAACGCACGCGCCTCGGCCGCTGCTTGCTACCTCGCCGACACACCTCAGCCCCGGCCCGAAGCCGGCCACCCACACGCCGGTCTACAGCCGCCGCCCCCGGCCTTGGCTTACCTGCCTGAGCGCGAGCTGCGCACGCGCCACCGCACCCGAAGCGCGCTCGTCGGCCTTTGCCGCCCCGAATAGCGCCGCCATAGCCGACGTCCCCGCGCACGCGCCCCGCATGGTGTTGTCGCCGACGGGCTCGGCTTGCCGACCGGAGCCCCCGCCCGAAGCAACCTCCCGGCTCCCCGCCGCGTGCGCGCGCCCCGCACGGCGTCGCCGGCTACACCACCCGCCGCCTGGGATGCGCCACCCGAAGCCGCCGCACCCGCCCGCGCCCGAACGCCGGCCGCTGCCTCGCCTCTTGCGCCCGAACGCGCCGCCTCGTCTCCCGCGCCTGAATGCGCGCGCCGGCCGCCGCTCGCCCCACATGGCAGCGCCGACCGCCCGCCGCCGAGCCGGCCTCGCGCGCCACCCCGCTGTCGGCCGCGCCCTCCCGCCCGCAAGCGCCTATGCGCCGCCGCTGGCTTTCCCCGCCTTGGCCCCGCCACGCCTGGAGTCGCCGAGCTCGCCTCCCCGAATGGCGCCGCCGAGCTCACCGCCCCGCTGCTGGCACTCCACACGGCACCCCGCACGATGCCCCGAACGGCGCCTCCACCGGCCCCAGCCGCCCGCGTCGCCGGCTTGACCGGGTCGCTCCGCCCCCACCCGAACCGCACTTCGGGCGCCGCCGCCGCCACTAAGGAACAGGGCAAGGGGGAACCCTAGCACCCCTGAGGTAGCACCGGCCGGATGGGCTGAGTGGGCACATGGGCCTGATAGGCCGGAGGGGGGAGCGAATGGGCCAGGCAGGAGAGAGAAAAAAGGGGCCCGGCCGGTGGGAATCATGGCATAATTGCATAAAAGGCATTGTAATTCCTAACAATTACGAATAAGCCCTCAAATTTACGAGTGGGTCCAAAATTTTGCAAAAAAACCCTCGGTAAATCAGAAAATTGCGTGAATTTTCCTCTGAACTGGAAATTTGCGTAAAAACCCCTCTGGAATTGCAGAATTTGCTGAAATTTCATATTTTAGCATAAAAGGGCCTCGGAAATCCGAATTTTGCATTATTTTTAGCATTTGAAGCATATTTATTTCTGCCATTATTATTCTCTGTATTTTTTGTATTTATTTACTGTTTTGGTTAATTGTAATTACTGAAAATTGCTTTTAATCACTGAAATTAGCAGTAAAATTATAGAAAATGCACAGAAAATTATGAAACATTACGAGAATCTTTTGTACCATTTATTTACCCGCAGTGAATTATTCCGTGCATGTCTACCAGTAGTAGACTTATGCACATTTTGATGACTAGCATCACGAACTGGGAGTTCGAGGAGCTGGCCCAGCATGGTCAAAACTATCTGACGTAGGCATCCGATGTCAAGATTGTGCTTAGAGCCAAGAAGCTCCGCGCTACTATTGGGATTGGCGGACTGAATGACGCTTAAACCACACCAGAGGAGAATGATCAGGCACTTCATTTTCTCAGGTACCACATTTGCCTCACTCTCAAGAATGAGTATATGGCGGAGAAAAGCGCGCTAGCACTTTGGACCGCACTCAAGAAGCGGTTTGAGAGGCTGAAATACATCATTCTTCATCAAGCAGAGCAGGAGTGGATCAGACTGAGGTTTGCCGATTGTAAGACGGTCGGGGGTATAATTCTGCCTTGCACAGGATTTGTACCAATCTTGAACTCTATGGCAAGCAGATCACAGACGAGCAGAAGATCGAAAGAACCCTATCCACCTTCCACCCCAATGCAGTACAATCCGCATGCAATTATCGTCATGACGGCTATGAGGAATATGCCGAATTGATTGATATGATGCAGGTTGCGAAGGCTCAGGACAAAGTTCTCCGCAAAGAACTATGTCACTCAGCCATCTGGGAGCTCCACTGGCCGTGAAGCCAACGCTGGGAGCAACAAGGTGCGAAAGCCCTTGACAGAGAAAAGGGGAAGGAAGAGTAAGGCCGCAGCCCAGAAAGGCGAATCAGATGCTCCACGAAAGAATAAGGCCAGCAAGCCAAAATGGGATGGTAAAGGGCACATGAAGCCCACTCTGTATCGGTTGAGGGGGAGTGTTCTGAACAGCTGCCTGCGCTGATGGTGTTTGAGACCATTACGACAGCAGCACCCCTCTCGACCTAGAAGCAGCCACCGCCATGATTTCTCTTAAAGAGAATGTCACCCCCGAGAAAATAGCAGAAGTCTAGTGCACAGAATGCATTTAGACTTTAATTGTCATTTATTTTGTGTGGAAGAATATGTTAGAATTTGCATGGATGGTACTTAAGAATTGTTATTTTCTTGTGATGGTTGGATGATATTTGAAGAATTCATTCATTTATTCAGTTTATGATGGCATGATATGTTCTGATACTGGAGTATTTTATTTATGTGTTGATTGCCCTCTCATGCATGTTAATAAAATATCCTATATAAGAACGAGTGTAGTGCCCTATGAAGGAAGTGTGCTTAGCTAGCAGCAGCACAATACATATCATCTTAAGAGAGATTAAGTGTTTTGAGTCGATCCGTAAGAGCATTGGCAGCCTTACGACAATCGCCAGAAGCGATGCGTGAATATTTGGTTCACGAAGAGCCACAATGGGCAGAACTTTGGTCACTGAAGAAACCTTATTGTACCCAGAATCGACTAGCATTCTCCTAAGTTTTAAGGATATTTGCGCCAATAGTTTCCACGTTGAGACTAAAAGAAGAGTATGGTAAGTAATACCTACTCATTAAGAAGCCCAAAGAGAACATAAAATTGTATTAGAAAACTTCCTTCACTAGAAACTGGGCTATATTATACCAACATTAAAGCGCCTACAGCGTACACTGTTCTGAAGACAGTGTTTAGAAGCTCTGAACTCTTCTGTCTCTGGCATGACAGATTAGGCCACCCAAGTCTTAGGATGATAAGAAACATAATAAATAACTCGCATGGGAATAATATTAATGTGAAGAATTTCCCGAATCATGAAGATTTTGTGTGCCCTGCATGTGCCACCGGGAAACTAATAACTAGACCCTCCACTCTGAAAGTGAAGGATGAAGTCCCTGCATTCCTGGAACGCATCCAGGGAGACATTTGCGGTCCTGTTCAGCCCGTCTCAAGGCCATTTAAGTATTTCTTGGTGCTCATTGACGCTTCATCAAAGTGGTCGTATGTGGGTTTATTGTCCACAAGAAACCACGCCATTGCAAAATTGATCTCGCAGATCATCCGCATCAGAAATGTGTTCCTTGATCATCGCATCAAGTCCATCAAAATGGACAACGCCGGAGAATTTACTTCAAAGGCATTTGATGATTATTGCATGGCAATGGAAATTGCAGTTGAGCATTCGGTACCGCATGTCCATACCCAGAATGGTTTGGCAGAGACTTTAATCAAGAAAATTAAATTTATTGCCCGACCTTTTGAAGAATTGTAATTTGCCAGCGACATGTTGAGACACGCAGTCCTACATGCAATGAATCTCATCAATTTTAGACCATTGGCCTACAACATCCATTCACCTATGCAACTAGCGCAGGGGTCACCACCGGAAATTTCCCAACATTAGGGGGAGGAAATCAACCCCTTGATGAATAATGTCAGGAAATTACGTGGCAAACCATGGGAATCTATGCAGATAACCCGCGCACTAGTGAAAAAATAGAAGTCCAGAAGACAATTGATTTGCAAGTATTAGCAAATCAGCTGCCTGATCACTTTAGTGATTTGAAGAGCGTGACTAAGTCGCATGTGCCTCCACGCACTGCACCGAAGAGGGTTGAAATACCAAAGAAAGCAGAAGGTATCCCTAATCTCGTCCAGAGGCCTCAGAAAAATAAAAAAGAGGACGAGAACTCTGGTTCCTCGAATCCTTAGTAACCGGGGACGCCTGGTAAAGAAGGATAAGAGGGATTTATCACAGCCGATCATTGAAGTCCCCCAGAAAGAGAAGGGGAGCCAGTTGAGACCTGGCACAAGTATGACACCTTCAGAAAAATAGCATACATGATCTGAATATCCCCATCGGCATGGATGTGTGCGCACACATCGGAGCCGAAAAACTAAAGGGACTTGCCACCGCAATTGAAAGAAGCGATGTGCAAGGTAAAGCTCCAGCAGAAGCAATCGCTCCAGAAGAAGCAACTCATGAAGAAATAGCTATAAATTATGTGCACACGGGAGAGTCCCTGAATAGGACAACAGCTAATATCGATATCTACTTCGCAAAGAAAATTGCTACCATCATCGATCTTGATCCTGAGCCTGCATCGCTCGCTGAATGTAAGAAAAGAAAAAGATTGGGAAGATTGGAAGAAGGCAATAGCAACTGAATTGCTATCTCTGAATAAAAGAGAGGTGTTTGGGCCCGTATGCCGCACACCTCCCCACATACACCCCGTTGGGCACAAGTGGGTATTTGTTCGAAAGAGAAATGAAAGAAATGAAGTAGTGAGATACAAAGCAAGGCTAGTAGCCCAAGGTTTCACTCAACGTCTCGAAGTTGATTATGAAGAAACCTACTCCCAAGTCATGAGTGGAATTACCTTTAGATACTTGATCTCAATGGCAGTGAACTTGAACTTAGAAATGAAATTGATGAATGTTGTGACTGCATACCTTTACGGTAACTTCGATTCGGAGATTTATATGAAAGTCCCTGAAGGAATATCTCCCCCGAACAAAGACAGAGCAAATAGAAATCTGTACAGTGTGAAACTCATAAAGTCACTGTATGGACTGAAACAATCTGGAAGAATGTGGTATAATCGCTTAAGCGACTTTCTCTGCAAGAAAGGCTACACTAATAATGAAGACTGTCCTTATGTATTTATACAGCGATCCCAGAATGGATTTTGTATAATCTCTGTGTATGTAGATGATCTGAATATCATCGGGACAGCAGAAGACATAAAAGAAGCAATCTCCTACTTGGAGTTAGAATTTGAAATGAAAGATTTGGGCAAGACCAAGTTTTGCTTAGGCCTGCAGCTTGAGCATGTCCATGAAGGAATCTTGGTGCTCCAGTCAACCTACACCCAGAAGGTGCTTGAAAGGTTTAGCTTTGAGAAGGCATTTCCCTCGAAAGTACCGATGATCGGTAGGTCTTTACAGCAAGAAAAAGATCCTTTCCGACCTAGGGAAGAGGGGGAGGAAGTCCTAGGACCAGAATTCCCACACTTGAGTGCAGTGGTAGCATTCATGTACTTAGTAAACTGCACTAGATCGGACATTGCATTTGCCGTGAACCTCTTAGCAAGGTACAGTGCAGAGCCCACCAAAAGGCATTGGCAGGGCATAAAGGACATCTTCCGATACCTCTAAGGAAGCAAGGACCTTAGATTGTCTTACAGAAAGAATCAAGATCTGAACTTGATTGACTCTGCAGATGCTGGGTACCTGTCTGACCCGCATACCGCTAAGTCACAAACAGGTTATGTATTTCTGTATGGTGGAACTGCAATTTCATGGAAATCGTCTAAGCAAAGCCTGATAGCTACTTCGACGAACCACTCAGAAATCATAGCACTATATGAAGCCGCACGAGAGTGCGCTTGGCTCCGCCGAATGGTTCACCATATCCAGCAGTCATGTGGAATGAACATTGTGCAAACCCCCACAATTATCCATGAAGATAATGCAGCTTGCGTTGCACAAGTGCAGACGGGCTATGTAAGCATATCAACCCCAAGTTCTTCTATGCTCATGAATTGCAGAGATGGACAAGATTAAAGTACTGTACACTAAGTCATGTAGACTTGTTCACTAAGTCACTCCCGCATCTAGCTTTGAAAGGTGCGTGCGTGGAATTGGAATGACGAGACTTAGAGAAGTGCAGAATTCAGGGAGAGAATTCTCACAAGCCCGCTAATAAATCTTGATCAAGAAGATTAAGTACCCAAAAAATAAAGTCCTGCAGACCAAATGAATTTGGGTGAATTGTACTCTTTTTCCCTTGACGAGTTTTCCATGAAGTTTCTCAACCAAGGTTTTTAATGAGGCAATTCGTGCATCGCAACATCACATGTATCATGTGCTCTTTCTCCAAATTTTTCCCACTGGGTTTTTATGGAGTTTTAGTGAGGCATGAACGTGTCGGATGAGTGCCCAAGGGGGAGTGTTAATAAACTTGGGCCTGGGCCGGCAGCCCAGTGCCCATGGTGGGCACCTCATTGTAGTCTATAAATAGAGAGCCATACCTCCTCATTATGTACATATGAATGAAAGCAATAAAGAAAGATCAGGAGTTCTCTCTATCTCTCTGTGTGTTCAATCTATTCTTCTGTGATTGATTCGTTCTTGTTCTAAACAGAGGAATCGCTTAGATTGATCGCCAGCGACGGTTTCTCTACAGATCAGCTAGCGCGAAGGAAAAGCAAAGGCTTGCAGCCTGCCTGCCCCGGGTAGATTCGTCAGGAACGCAAAAGAGGTGGTTAGAACCAGCCAGCTGCCTTGTCCTTTTTCCTTTTTTTGTGTGGGAAGTCTTGACTCTTTCTCTGCTACGTTTCATTAGCTTTTGTTTTTTTATTTTCAATGAGAGAATGCATGGTTGTTTCCATGCAAATCGGTGTACCACGACCATCATTAGTACTTGATGCCATTCTGACCTTCGCTCCAGTCAGTGTCGTTGAACCGATGGCACATCATAGTGTATAAACAATATGACGGCCACACCATCGCAATCCTTGTCCTATTCGTGATTGAGAAACCACATAAACATTTCCAGCCATGCAATGCCTGGTTGGATGCCAAAAAGTCAAAAGCATACGAGCCGATCGGTTGGTTGTACCTTGTACTTTTTGTCGACCCTAACTGCATCTTTATCCGCCTGCTCGCCAATGATTATTACCCTCCAGACTCGAGAGAAAGGATACTAGAAGCATATGATCCATCTCGTGAAAGATCAAAAGATACGCCTTTGCAATTCTCTCTTTCCCTTGGCTCAGTACTTTCTCTCCCATGCTAATTATTGAACTGCTGACCCAGACACTAGTAACTAACCATCGAGACTTCCAGTGCCTTTCCAGTACGATTTTCCTGCTTGACGCGGGCCCACTGGACCCACAGTTCACTTACTGCAGGATTCAGGAATGAGTACCAGTAGAACCTGCAGATCCAAAGCTTTATCCAAAGCAGGGATACAGCATTTGCTACGAATTTTTTAAATAATTTATTTTTAATAATGTTATAAAAATATATTGTCGCCTTAAAAATAACAGAAATAACTCTCTATCGGCATTTGAATTGGCGATAGATGCTCTGTTCCCAATTCAAATGGCGACAAAGCTTTTGTCGACTTCTGTCGTTATTTCAAATACCGATAGAAGCTCTATTGTCGAACGAGCAAACAACAAAGAGCCACATCGGTGCCATGGTTTCTATTGCAATTTCAATTGACGGTAGGCAACCGAATCATCAATTGAAATAGCGATAGAAGCCTACTATGATTCAATCACCATTTCAAATAGCGACAGAGCCCCCCCACACCCTCTATCACCATTTGAAATGGCAACACAAGCTAGGCTATAAAAGGAAAAAACAGGCAAAACTCATTGTAATTCATAAAAAAACCAAACAGGTCTGAGGAGGATTGAATAAATCCTTAGATATGGCTTTAATATTTAATTAAGGTCAAAAGACCTATGTGGTTGTAAGCCTCTAGAGGCTATTTTTCGAGTACCCTGGTCGGATATTCACTTTGCAGCTTACCCGACTAGATGACCACTTTGAGAATCTATGAACTGGTACCTGGGCCCACTTCCAGGAAATTCCTCCCGTGCGGTGAATAGAATGTGTGCCATATCCACCGGAAATAGTATGACGCTTCGGCCCTGAGTCTCTGACAAACAACCGTCATGCAGTTGTTCTCTATGTTCGTCTCCCACTAACAACAACCGACGGTCAGGCGACCTCTCTTTGACAACAAATACCCCCCATCGAATGTGCTAGTTCCATGAGGCACCTTCTTAGGCGGATAACTGATGTTATTCCAATGGTATTTACGGTTGACAAGAGAAAACAGAAGGACATTGAACAATTCAGAGTCCAGTAGATCACGCAAGTTATAGTCTTCCAACCAGAGGGAAGAATATAGAGATTTAGGGCTAGTTTCATACTTTTGTAAAGGCATCCTGTTACCATTTTATATTAAGAAAGAGCATCCCCATTCATTCCCAGGGAATTCAATCATCTTTCTCATATTATTTCGTAAGATCAGTGAGTCGATCGTTGACAACTGGGGTCATCTGTGGGGAAGAAGGCTCAAATCCTTAAAATTTTCTTCATTCAGCAATCATCGTCCTTGTTTCTGTCATCATTGCCCATGCGATCATGGCAGGAACCTGCGACGAGGAGAACTGATTTGACTTCGCAGACTACCGACCTCGACAGGATGCATGCATCCGTGCCATGGAACATGATGCTTCCTCCTCATCCTCTTCCATTCCAAGCTCGCTGCTTGCTGAGACCAGCGAGATCGACCGGATGGAAGAAGACTCGCCACCCCCATCATCACCACTCCTAGAGGAATCGGTTGTTCCGACCAGGTCAGAATGCCCGATACTTTTGACCAGCAAACACGATAACAAGAGTGCGACGCTACGATCTAAGGGTCAGAGTACACTCAATGTGGTCGTGGGCGACCACTATTCACCAATGGCTTCTAGGTATTCTGAGAGCTGACCGAGACCTGGTCACAGTGTCGATAAAGTTACCTTCAGCAGAAAGTTAGGTGAAGATGATAACACTTAGCATCCAATTAGCAATCCATCAGATCAGCTTGAGTCCCTCCACGAAGCCGTCCAGAGCTGGTGGTCTCTAATTGTTCCCTATAGTGGAAGCTACTTATCGAAGCGATGGAAGGCTCTCATAAGGAGACGAAAATAACAGAACTGGTAGACATTAATCGATTAATCCACCTACTTCTACCCCACCAGGCTTGATAGGACGAACGAGACAAGTAGGAGGCTCAAACAGAAACTCAGGTCATCGTACCCCTTCCGCCAATAGAAATCCTCCGAGGCCCTCAGTAACCGTTCAGAACTTGCAACGAGTCCATGACATTTTAAACAACCTAGATCGTGCTCTGTTAGAGACTCTAGGATATTCTCAGGTTGCAGGTCAAGTATCAGAAATCCTCCAGCAAACTATGTGGCGCACGGGGATGTACAGGGAGTAAAGGTACTAGAGTCATACTTTGACTTAATCCGAGCATTCCTTCCTTAGCAGAAGCCAACATGTCAAGCTAGAAACAATCTGATAGCTGGCACATGACCCCCTCAAAGATTCTGAGAAGGACACCATGAGGGAAGAATGCTCTTCGACAATGAAGCCACTCTTCCCCTCAATATGAGGGATGAACACATGGATCAGGTGATATGCAATATCACCTGAACCAAACATCTGGTTGAAAACATAATGTGAGTGTCCATGACCCAATTAGAGCATCAGTTCCCCACTACGACTATCGAAGGATTCAGTCTCCAATAGACTACAATCCTGCCCCTTTTCAGAGAAGGCGACATGACTTGATCATATGCTATCGAGTTTTCTTGGTAGGCCTTCAAGTAGTACGCTGGTCGAACAGGTTATAGCCAGTAAATCTTGAGAAATTTGATGGAAAAAATCCATTAGAATCTCTATAGATTTATACCACTACCATAAGAGCTGCGAGATGCGATGATAATGTGCTGGTAAACTACTTGCCCACAGTTCTTGAGGGGTTCATCTGGTCATGGTTGCTTAACCAACCAGTTAGATCAATCTACACTTGGGAGCAACTCTAAGACTTGCTGATCGTAAACTTCCAGGGTTGTATGACCGCCCTAAAAAGGAAGATACCTTTACCGAATCAGACATAAACCCAATAAGACTTTGCAACGGTATATCAAGAGGTTCAATCAGGTTCATAATTCTATTCCAGAGGTTATAGATTCTTCTGTCATTATGTCTTTCACAACTGGATTAACAAATCAATGATTTATGGTGACATTGCAATGAACCCTCCAAGGACAATCGTGAAACTATTCAATATGGTCAATGAGTATGCAATTGCTAGTAAAGTAGTTGAATGGAACAAGGTCATTGACCGAATAGAGAAAATTCCTCAATTTGGCCTGGAGAAGAAAGAGAAGAAGCCCAAGAAATCCCCCAAAGAAAAATCACAAAACCCAATACTAAAGGGATCCTTATAATTCTAGACAAGTACACTAAGAGTAAGAAGGATTATTCTAGTTGAAATAAGGCAAAATCTTCACCGACAAATCCTAGTAGAATAAATGATGTTGTCCACTCCACTAAGCAGCAGGGCATGATCTGTGCAGCTACTATGCCTAGCAAAAGAAGCTGGAAGATTATTACTTAGGTAAGGGTTTTTTTCCCTTCCATTCGGGAGATTGGAGAACTGAGCTCCAAGGAGGACAAGGATGGCGATGAAGAGATAAATTATTAAAAGCCACAGCATGCTGTCGACATGATCTTCGATGGGTTCTCCTCCTATGATTCCAAATGGAACCTTAAGGCTATGGAGCGGGAAGTGAACCTCACCAAAGCGCCGATCACCGCCAAGCCCGTCCAGGTGGTCGAAAACAACCATTTCCTTCGGCCAAGAAGACTGTTCGATTCCTTCAACTTGGCTAGGTAGGTTCCCTATTGTCATACAACCTATTATAAATGACTACAGAGTTAATATAGCTTTAATAAATGGGGGTAGTTCTCTCAATATTTTGTTTACTAGAGCTTTAGAAGACATGCAAGTTCCTAAGGTGAAAGTGAAACTCGTGAAGTATGCCTTTTATGGCAAAGTCCCAGGATCTATGGCCAACCGAGGCAAGTTTCCCTGCTGGTTATGTTTGGAAGCCTAGATAACTTCTGAATAGAAAGAATCTTGTTCGATGTAGTAGATTTTGAAGCTGTATACAACAGGATCCTTAGTTGACCGACATTGGCTAAATTCCTGGTAGCCACACATTATGTTACCTGAGTCTTTAGATGTTAGGACCAAAAGGGCTCACAACGACATGAGGGGATATAAATATAGCTTATGTGTGTGATCGTAAATCCTTAGAACTAGTCGATGAACTTCTGACCAGGAATGCAAACTCGCCTTCTATGTAGGCCAAGCTCTCAAGACCAAAGGTGGCCCCAAAACCTTCCAACCAGCTCAAGGACGTTCCACTCGATAAGGACAATTCTTTGAAAAATGTCACAGTGTTGTTTGGACTCGAGAATGCTAGTGCCACCTTCCAAAAGATATTGGTTGGGGTAGGACTCGACCACAAATAGGAAGAGTCGCTCATCTTCTTCCTATGAGCAAACTCAGATATATTCATATGGCAGGCATTTGGCATGCCTAGAGTCCATAGGGAGGTGATCGAGCATAACTTAGCACTCTGGCCTGCCAAAAAATAGGTCAAGCAAAAGCTAAGGCACTTTGCATTGACCGGAAGGAGGCAATCTAGTCGGACATCGACAAACTTCTCAAGGCTATATTTACTAGAGAAAACATAAAACAAACCATCCAGTTAAACTTTTTGTTACAAATAATATGGCAGAATATGAAGATTTACCGGTAGGACTCTGAGCAACCAAAGCGCTTGGGATTCACAGACTACTAGGGAAAGGCGATTCTCAACTAGTAGTGAATCAAGTCGGGAAAGAGTATTAATGCTAGAGTACTGTGATGTCATCTTATCTAGTGGAGGTAAGGAAACTCAAAAGACATTTCTTCGGTTTTGAGGTCCAACACATTTCTAGAAAGGAAAACTTTCTGGCAGACCAGTTAGCTCGAATGGCTTTCTCAGGATCAACCGTCCTGCTCGGAGTATTTCTTGAGTAACTCGACAAACCCTCGGTAGTCGAGCATTCCGAAGATGCTCCAATGGAGGTCACTTAGATCAATCCCAACATTGATTGGATGACAACAATCTACACATATCTATAGTATGGCACACTTCCTAAAGATGGCGTAGAGGTTGATCATATAGCTTGAAAAGTTAAGTCATACACTCTAATTGAATGTACTCTCTACAAATGAGGACCTCACAGAGTGTTGATGAGATGTATATCTCAAAAGTATGGTTTGAAATTACTATCCAAAATACATGGAGGAGTCCGTGGAGCACATCATTCCTATAGAACTCTAGTCCATAAAGCCTTTCAATAAGAATATTATTGGTCAACTGCCCTCCATGATGCAAAAGACCTTGTGTCCAAATGTGTACAATATCAATTTCATAGCTGACAAGTACATTAACCTGCACAAGCTTTGAAAACAATATCGCTTTCTTGGCCTTTTACAACCTAGGGTCTAGATATTCTAGGACATTTCCTAAGAGCACCTAGGGGCATTGAATTATTTTTTGTAATATTGATACATTGACAAAATGGATAGAAGTTGCGCTAGTTGTTAAAATAACAACTGAAGCTGCCAAGAAGTTTATCACAAAAAATGTGATTACAAGATTTGGTGTCCCTAGTCATATAATCATAAACAATGGTACCCAATTTTCTAGCAAAAATTTCCAAGAATTCTATGAAAATCTAGGTATCAAGGTATGTTATGCCTCAGTGGCTCACCCATAGAGTAACATGGCAGTAGAAAGAGCCAACGATATGCTAATACAAGGTATCAAACATTGAGTATTTGACTAGTTAATACAATAGTTAGGGGTTGGGTTCAAAAACTTTCCTTTATATTATGGGTTGTTTAGACCACAACTAGTTGTGTGATCGATGAAACACCCTTTTTTTTCTAGTTTATGGTGTGAAAGCCAAGCTTCATACAGAACTAAAAATTGGCTCTACTCGGATAGATCGTTATGATGATAACAATCAAGCAGAATGAAGGATCAATGACATCAATTTCCTTGAAGAATGACGCAATGCAACCTTCATATGATCGATAGTCTACCAACAAGCCATGCAAAGGTACCACCGTCATAAAGTGCAGCTCATAGTCTAGTTGTAGGTGATCTAGTTCTCAGAAAAATTTAGAACCAGGCAAATCGTAATAAACTTTTGCCTAAATAGGAAGGTCCTTATACTATGGTCGAAGTCACCAAACTAGGCTCAGCACAACTGGCCATGCCAGATGGATGTGTTATTTCTAATTCTTGGAACATCAATCAATTACATAAGTTCTATGTGTAATGTATTGTTGTTTCAATATTTCAAAAAAGTTGCATTATATTCATTCTTTTCCAATGAATATTTTTATTTGTATTTCATTATCCCAAGTTTGGTCATATACTATTATTGTCTTAGCTACATGGAGAGATTTATTTTCCTCTAAAACCCTTTCAAGGGATGTCTTTTACTTTATTGGCTTTGATATTTTTGTTAAATGCCATGCAGATCATCATCATGATCTTCATAGAGATGGTTTTTATGATAATCTGCACTCTTTCCTTAAAGAAAACAAGTAAAAGAAGAACCACACAGACAACTAACATAGTTGCTAACCAACTCGAGAGCTTGAAGGCTTTCTTTCTCACTTTTACATTCTATTCTTCTCTTGTTTAAACTTGGTCAAAATCCTTCTAGTCAAAATCTCTCCTCTCTGCACATGGTCACGCCCACTAGAAGGGTTTCCTAGCAATAGTCTTTTTCCTACAATGTTTTCTACCAGTCAGAACTAGAGAATGAATACGTTTCAAGAGGTATTGTTCATGTCTTTAGTCCTCAACTATCTTGCAACCAGTTCAGATAGCATTTACAAAAAAAACACTTGGATTTCTCTTGCATAGCGTTTCTTGTTCTTCGTGTCAGTATGTTTATGTCATAGTTTTATTTTGATCAAGTTTTGGATTATGTCAATTATGGACGTAATATCTAAGACTTGCCGAAATCATTCATTTACTTTGCCTGATACGATTTCCTAGAAACTACTAGATCATTTCTACAACATAATCGGAGTTCATCGATCATAATAAAGTACATCTTATTCCTGGTCTACTGCTTCCTTAGTAAGTTCTAGTACTAAACAAGCAGTTGAGGACTAATAAAGATATGAGTACTTATTAAATTGAGAAATGGCATAAACTTTATTGATAGTAAAGGTAAGTTTTTTTTTACAAAGAATACTTCATATTAAATTTATACTACTACTCGGAGCCACCAGATTGGCTGCTATGCGATGGGGACTCTACCTTTATCTCCTCTGCTATTTGGTTCCTAAAGGGTTTCATCTCTTTGAAGAATTTAGAAGCTTCTTCCTCTGAGCAGTCAAACTCCATTCCGAGTGCTTGAAGACTGAGATTAGGGTTAGTAGCTTTAAGCTTTGCTAAAGAAAAGGTTACTCCAATAGTGACAACATCTTTCATAGTCTACTCATGGTTACTTTAAGAAGTAGCCAACAAAATTTGAAGGTGTTCGAGCTGTCAACCAAGGTAACTCACCTTCTTGTTCATTTCTTCCGAGGAGGGCACAATTGCTTTTGAGCCCATTTTGGCTAGCTTGCTATTGAAGAGGACAATTTTGTCTTGGAGAGATCCCTCGATCTCTTTCCTCTTCTCCTCCTCAGAACCAAGAGCTTTCTTCAATTCTTCAACTTTGTGAGTTTGCACTGCGCAAATAATCCCAAGTTAGACACAAAAACTTATAACCAAAGTAAGACTGGTTGGGTTTCTTATCAATTACCTTGGTTCTTCTTCTCAAGTGCTTCAACTGCTCTTCTTTATGCTGAAGGGCATTGTTCTCAAACTTGGTCGACCAGTCTTTAATCGACTGGTCCTTAGCTTTGAGCGTCTCCTCTAGCTTGAGGATGACAACACCTTTTGCCTTTGCTTCTGCTTCATAGTCTTCTAGTTTTATCGACCGTGACAAAGGATAGAAGTGAGAAAAAGCAAAGACAAGGGAGCAACAAAAACAAGAAGAAAAATACTTACTTCTCAGTTGCAGCCTTTTTTCCTCAAGTGTCTTAAGGAGTTGCTCATTCTTGGTCAAAGTAGACCCAAACAGCTCCCTCTCTTTCTTGAGAGTTTCTTTGAATACCGTAATAGTGCTATATGATCTTTTGATATATGAGAAAAGCTAAGTATAAAATTTATGACCAGAAGGTAATGAGGAGAAATATCATTACCATTCATCAGCCACTTAATGGAGGGTAGCCCATTCTTTCTCCAAGGCTAATGTTCATCTAGTCATCTCTCTGACCAGAGTGACACCCTCCACCATGTGCTAGAAAAAAAAGAAGTAAAAGAAACTTAGAAGAGTTTTGAAAAATCCAAAAAATGCATCTTATAGTTGTCCTGAGGATTTACCTGGACCACTTCATCGGCATACGAGGAGTAGAGCACCTCGGGACATATCCTCAACTCACAATCCAAGATCTTCCTCCACCAAAGCTCCTCGAGCCTTTAGTTATTGAAGATCCGAAGACGGTCGGGGATGTCCCTTAGGTGTGGAAACTTTCTGATCAGAGAAGAGCTTTCCACTTCATGCCCTCCAAAGAAAGGAGGAAGCATATATACTCCCTCTTTGACTACTTTTGACCACTTTCTTTCTAGCAGTGATATGATCCTGCTGACACTTCTCCTCTGTATCTACATCCTTTGATGGGGTTGGAGCCACCAAACGGCCCATGGTCACAGTAGCATCTGATTCTTTCATCTGCTTGGGAGCTACTATGACCACTACTTCTTTACGAGTCTCCTCACATAGAATACTCTGATCAAAATTGATCGGAGTAGTAGAGGTGCTACAAAGAAGAAAAATCAAGAAGGAAGGACATCAAAATGACCAAAATATCCAAAGGTATGAATTTACATGAAGTTTTACAACTAGTACATACCTGGTCCTTTTTGTTTTGAAGTTAAAACACCCTGGAACATAGTCCAGAGCGCTTTCCTTCCTCTTTTTCTTGTCAACCAACTTCACTAGTATAGCACTGGTAGGGCTGGTCGGACCCTTTGAGCCCTCCAACTGGATACACTTGTCCTTAATTAGATCCTCCATGGGGTAGTAGAAAACAACTTCTTTGACCACCTGCTCAGAAGCTGGAGCTCCCTCGACCACCAGAGTAGTTGTCTCCTTCGGTGCCCTTGAATCTTGAAGGATGGCCACCAGAGCTTCAATCCGATCGGTCACAACTGTCTTGGAACTCAATACTGGTGAATTTGGCATCAAAATAGGCTCTACGGTTATAGTGGCTCTAATCAACAACTCTTCCTTGTCTTCTGCCTTGTCACTGACCAAGGTGAGCTCGGCGACAAAATCCTTCATCCAAGAAATATACTCCCATCAGTGTAATTTCTCTGTTCTCCTTATAAGAGAAGGTGTAGTCTTGTAAGAAAAACTTTTGAAGTCATAGTAGAAGCCTACCTCTGAGTGGATTTTCATCTTGGAAGCTTGTGCGGTTGGAGGAGCGATCACAAGAGCAACCAAAGGCACATTCGAAGGAACAGTCGGGGTGGTGGTTGATGGAATATGATGTGATCTTGATGCTCCATATTACTTCTTCACACTTCGACGCCTCTTGGGATTCGAAGGAGCTTCCTTCGAGCTCTCAATCACCTCACAACTCTCCAACGCGGCCGTCTGCACATCACAAGAGTTTTGCAACATACCGATCGGAAAATATAAAATTGATGAAAAGAATTATTATGTTTCCTTATGTCTTTTGATCTTGTCTTCTGGAGAGGTGGCGACAAGGATCAAAGGCACTTCTTCCTTCTTAGGCTCCCCTATGTAGATCATCATAATCCTTTGCAAATCATCATAATCCTTTCTCTCACTTCAGCAACAGATTGGGTATGAATTAAAGGAAGAAGAAAACCCTTATGGTCAGAAAAACATAACCAAACAAAAATAAAAATGGGCTGGTTAGACTTTTCGATGCTTACATTCTGAAGAATCCCTAGTTCATATTAGAGCATGATGTGGTCGCATAACTTCAGAGGACTAATACGGTGCAAGAAAAAATCCTTTACCACGTGCCTATAAAGTTAGTCCTCTATCATTGAGATAGACGATGGCATCGATCCATTGCCCTATCTTCCCCTACTTCTTCAAGGAAGACCTCCACCTTGGATTCTCGACTGCAATCCAACCGATGAAGGAGAGCCTATCTTCTTTGCTAAGTGTCATGTAAAACCATAACTTCTTCCATGATGACCACAAAGACTTAGAATACGTTGGAATGTATTTCCCTGCCTTCCTATCATGGAGCCACAGAGCGCAACCCCCAGGTGACGCTGCTGATTCCCCAGATTTTCCACATTGTAGAAGTATTTGAGCAACTCTAAATTAGGCGAAGCCTCCAAATACGCTCCACAGAGATAGACAAAGATGCTCAAGTTGGCGATCGAATTGGAGGCCAGATTAACCAATTTGATCCCATAGAACTCTAGGACCTCCAACAAGAATGGATGTACTGGCAACCTAAATCCACACTCAACATCGGGATTTCACCATCATTTCTACTTGAATTTTCTCTTCGCTTGTTGATCTCCAAGGGATCAAAACCTTGTCAGGAAGCAACCCCTCCTCTTCCATGGTCTTCAGCTTCTTCGATCGAAGGTTAGCCATTGACCAATCGGTAATCAAATCCGACATTTTGGCTATGGTGGTGGAAAATAAAAAACGGGATTAAAAAATATTCAAGCTATAGTTGAAGAGCGCCAGGGCGGAAAAGAAGATAAAAGGTTTCTCTGAAGGTATGAGGCTAACAAGTACCACATTGACTTTTTATAGGGTTTTTCTCCAATTTCTAGAACAACCGTTGCTACATTTGAAGCCCAATAAACACAAAACCTTTTAGTTTATCAGTTAGTTTCTCAACACTAAGTGAATGAAAACTGCTTCTTTACTCTTGCCATTAAAAAGTATCCTTCGCATGAATACTGATCGACAAGAGTTCAAGTTATAAATTAACTTAAAGTTTTGGGGCTAGCTGACAAGGATTGAATAAATCCTTAAATATGGCTTTAATATTTAATTGTTGCCCAAAGACCCCTATGGTCGTAAGCCTCCAAAGACTATTTCTCGAGTACCCTAGTCGAACATCCACTGTGTGGCTTACCCCACCAAATGAACACTCATAGAATCTACAAAATAGCATGATGCTTTGGTCCTGAGTCTCTTACAAATAATAGCCATGCAGTTGTCCACCATGTTTGTCTCCTACTAACAACAACCGACGGTCAAGAGTCCTCTCTTTAACAACAACTACCCCCTCTTGCGATCGGATGCACTGGTTCCATGAGGCGTCTCCCTAGGCGAATAATTGACATCCTTTCAATAGTATTTAAGGGTTAACAAGAGAAGACAAAAGGTCATTGGATAATTTAGAGTCAAGTAGATCACGCAAGTTATAGTCTTCCTACCAGAGGGAAGAATATAGAGGTTAAGGGCTAGTTTCAAGCTTTTGTAAAGGCATCCTGTAACAAGTTCATAGTAATAAAGAGCATCCCCATTTATTCCCGAGGAATTCATCCATGTATCTCATATTATTTTGTAAGATCGGTGACTCAACTATCGACAAGGTTAGAACAAAATAGGAGAAGAGAGGAGAGTAGAGGAGAGGAGAAGGGAGCGGGACAAGGAGTTGATCTTTGCATCCCACAGGTGAGTTCTTTCTTTGTTTGTAGATTTTATTTTGAAACTATGTAGGTTAGCAAATAAAATTATTAGATGAGTAATTGTATCTGGTAGTCGCCATATGTGTAAATAGAGATGTTTAGTTATATTAGGTAGTTATAAGTAGTGTAGTTGTAGATATGTAGTCATGTGACATAGTTTGTGTGGACTTATAGAAGCTTCATCATTGTGCATGATTAGTTTTGCAGTCTTAGATCTGTAGATAGATTTATTTAGAAAAATAGATGATACAATGTATAGGACCCATTATTAGATCGGTGCACTATAGAGGTGAAGCATGCATGGTAATTTTGACTTTTTGTAGGACATGTACGAATAGTTGTCCTTGTCTAGGGTGTCACATGCTAGAGAAATTCCCTCGTTTGCAAGTTTTTTTACCAGGGTGGTGGGTTTGTTATTTGGTCTAATTCATGTTTATTTGAATGACTGAGCAGCTGTCGTTAACATAAGATTTGTTGTCGACTGTTTGATAGGTATGTCTAAACGAGTAGTTTTTAAAATACACTATAAAGAAGGGGTTCCACGGATGGGTGTAGAAGGAGTTGAATTGGACAATTTTTTGTCCGTGATGACTGGTTTGTCAAATGTAGAATAGCATCCATGGAGCACTGTTGTGAGATGGTTGTACCAATTATTCTCACTGGATCATGCGTTGCATGACCTGTAGTTATGTGGCGTTGCTACCCAGGCATGACAGCGCTCGTACTGGGAGTTAGTGGAACTTAAGGGGCCAAACTCATGGCGTCCTATGTGAGTTGGTGATGGACCATGGATGGCCACTAGTTTTATTTCCACAAGCCTATGAGAAAGTTAGCCAGCTCACACGACACAGGAAGATGCCAATGGTGGTGATGGTGAAGAAGTTGGGCAGCCTAGCGAAAGTACACCATATTCTTTGAACCTAGAAAGAGTAGGTGGTACCAACTCAGTGGAAGCTAAGATTGAAGACCCTCCTATGGTTGAGGCACAAGAACCCATGGGGATTACAGATGAAGGTGAGCTGATCGAAGCTTTGGTGGGACAAAAGGAGCTTGAAGACAGTGATTATGACGTATTGTCAGGTGACGAAGCTTCTGATGGTGAGTAGGATGAAGGTGGTCCGCCCATCCCCTTGGACTGGAATGAGTATGAATTTGACAAGCTAGCAATGAGCTCAGGTGAGTGGGTGGCTTGGGAGTAATCACAAAATAAGGTGAGTCAAAGAGCCTTCTACAAAAGTAAGGGGGAGGTGTATGAAGCAGTCAAGTTATGGGCCATGTCATTGAGGACGATGTTTAAGGTGGTGAAGTCCACTCTGCGCATGTACGATGTGAAGTGTGAGATAGAGGGATGCCCTTGGCGAGTCCATGCTTACCAACCAATGTGGGATACCCATTGGAAGTGCTCCATAGTTGTTCCATACACTCGTGTGGCGAAAGAGTCCTTGCAATTACATAGAAACGTGTCCTCAGGATTTGTTGCATATGTCATGTACAGAGAGATTGTCAATAATCTGGATTTTGAGCCATATTCAATTATTCATGCACACAACTTGTTGGTCCACTCCATGTCATATAATAAAGGAATCCTAGAACCCATGTTGAAATTCTGGAGCAACCCTCAAAGCAATTCCCAAGTAAGATGGTGCTGAAGTGAGAAAGATGGTACTTAAGTGTGCATTCTTCACTTTTACCACATACATCAATGCATTTAGGTACTATTATCTATTGTTCTACGTGGATGGCACCTTCTTGATAGAGAAGTACAAGGGGCTTATATTGATTACAATCGCAATAGATGACAAAAACTAGGTTCTTCCTATGGCAGCATGTGTTGAGAATGAGAACATCGATAGTTGGTTGTGGTTTCTTAGGAATGTGAAAGTTGGTATTGTGGGCAAAAACCCATGTGTGTGCATCATACATGATCAACATGCTGGCTTATTGAAGGAACATATGCTACTACAACAAGGTGAGACGAGTCGTACCCTTGGCCTCATTTGCAGTGTAGGTTATGCAAGAGGTACTTGGGTGCTAATTTTTACAAGTAGTTCAGGAAGAAGGAACTAATGAACTTGTAATCAGAAGTAGCAGAGAAAGTTTGACACACTCTGGAAGGTACTGGATGACCTGATGATGAAGCACACTAGAGAGGTGGCGAAGAAGCTTGCAATAGGTACCAAAGAGCTCCCTGTTGCCCTTAGTGAGTTACCCATAGACCCTGCACATTTGTTTAGGTGGAATGCTAGGCAAATGAAATGCTTCTCAAATTGGATTAAGCATGAACCTAATGAGAAGTGAGCATTATTGTACGACACTGATAGTGCAAGGTACAGAGTCATAACCACCAACTTAGCTAAGGTGTATAACTAGGTCATGAAGGGCTTGAGGCCCATTCCCTTGGTAGCTATTGTGGAGGGAGTGCTACAGGATATTACATGGTACTTCATTGAAAGAAGCACTCTGGCTCGCATCTCCATGAGTAGTCTGCAACTAAGGTACTCTAATATGATCATGAGGTACATGGAAGAGAAAGAACAAGAAAGGGGAGATGCATAGAGCCCTTAAAATGGGCACAAGGGAGCCTTGTTTCAAGGTATTATGTCGGGCCAAAGGTCATTGTGGGAGGAACCATGAGACAATTATTCAGGAGTGCATGTTGGGAAGGCACAGTTGCTCCTGCACATGCAACAAATCATGTCTGTTGCATAGGCTATGCACACATATCATGGCTACTTGTTCAATAGTTGTGTTAGACCAGGTGGTGGTCGCGCATTTTATTGATGATGAATAATTGACATTGGGTTTTAGTGGAATTTACGTTCGTGAAAGTTCTGTTCGATGCGCTTTTGTGCTTGATTTTTTAGGATGGCGAACGACCAAGGCAGACTAGTAATTTTGACAACGTAAAGCTTTAACCACAGACGGTAGTCCGATCGGCCTTGTGATGGTTGGTTCGATTAGCCTTGTGATGGCTGGACCGATCGGCATGTTCGAATGACAGGCATAGACCATGGTAGCCTTCGACTATGGTATTTCGACCACAACAGAATGACCACAACAAGTAATTGGTAAGCTCCGACCTCGAACTATGAACCGGTTGTAAGTAGTGAACTGATCGTGAGCTACAGTGAACCGGTCTTATCTACAGTGAATTAGTCGGTGGTCATAATCATGACTACTACAATACCGGTAGGTGGTTATAGCTACAGTACTTTTTGATAGTTGTAGCTATAGTCCTTTGTCATAGTCGTAGACTTTTTAGATCGGTAGTCGTAAACTTTGCTATCGACTATTGTTGTCTTAGGCTTTTTGATCGGTTGTCATAGAACTCACGATCGGTAGTCTTAGGCTTTCGCGATCGATTGCTGTAGGCTTCATGGTCGATACTCGTGGACTTCATGATTGGTACGAGTGTTTCAACTCTTGTGATCTTCGAGTACCTCGAGTACTCATGTTGGGTTAGTGGTTGATTGATTTGTGCATGGCAGTCAGTGATCGATGGTCATTGCTACAATACCTGGTCGATACTTGGTGTTCTATGGTCTACAGTAGAGTACTGTAGCAATGCTCAAATGAACAGTACTCGAAAGTGAACAGTACTTGGAAGTGAACAGTGCTTGGAGTGAATGGTACTCTGTAGTCAAAAGGACTTGGTTCTTGGTAGTTGGAAACACTTGGTACTCGGTAGTTGGTATTCGATGGTTCTACGGTCGGTAGCGATCAATGTTATTCCTGAGTGTTTAGAGCGATAGGAATTCTTGAGTACTTGTGTTTGAGTACTCGATGAGCTAGTGACCGGACTTTGCATGGAGGGCATAACCGGTCGTAATGAGTAGTCTAAGGCTGATTGTTGGAAAGCGGTGGAAATTGTGGTCTTGGATGACCTGGTTGGTATTTGTGGACATCCTGGTTGGTGTTTGTGGATGGTTTGGTTCTTGTCTATGGATAGACGAGGGTGTGTTATACATCTATGGACTAATGACTGCCAAGTTATGAAGAACTTGTGCCAGGGAAAATGTACTTTGGTCTTTGCATGTGCAGATGGGTGTGGAGACGATCATGGTTGGTAACAAGGAGTATTGGGACTAGGATGGGGAAGTCTGAGGTCCAGGCGGTCAAGAATATCATGCGAGGTGGTCGGGCTCATGCTGGAGCATGAGGAGATTAAATGTGGTGATTCGAGGAGAAGCTACGGGCGGTGCAGCCCAGGAGGGTAGAACATGGAAGGTGATGGTGTGTGATGAAGATACAGGAGGTGTAGATCTGGAAGTTTCATCATGTGGTTAGGAGTTATGGATGGAATCCATAACCGAGAAGATTGAGAATTTAAATAAAACCCGTGTTCATAAGGGTTTTGGGTCCCTTGATTTTTGCAAGAGATAAAGTATTGTGTTCATGCTTGAGTTAGACACGGTTTGGGACGTTAGTCTATAAAAACATGAAGAGGCTAAGGGCTAATGTGTGGCTTTTGGGAGAAAGTTTTTAGACCAGTTTTTGAGTGCTTTCATTGAGAAGGCTTTTAGGGGTGCTTGTGAGGGCACTTTGTAAATCTACAAAAAACTAGCAATAAATATCATCTTGAATCAATCTGGTTCGTGATTTGCTGGAGATTGCTAGTGATCGTGATTGGGTTGAAGCGAATGACCATGTGCAAAGGTGTCGATTCACTGCCAAGCGAACAGAGTGATCGAAGTCAACAGAGCGATTGAAGTCTTCATCGATCATCAGGAGACTCCAAAAAGCGGCGACAATCATTCAGCCCCCTCTGATTACAATATTCGATTCTACAATTTGAACATGGATTGGCTAGATTCCTATCCAACTATTTCATGAAGGAAGTGGTGTTGGCAACATGAGGTGGAGAATTATATGGTTTTGGTGTGGTTAGATCTTTCACTGTCGATCCCAGTTGGGAGTAGAAGAGTTGGGTCTCCGACATTGATAGGCTAAAGGAAGGAGTGTGTCGTCCACAAATACAACATATTAGGAATGACATGGACAAATTAGAAGCTGGGTCTCATATGCATAACTGGTCTATTTGCAATGAGAACAAGCATACCTTCAAATATTGCACTTGAGTAGTGGACTTTCAAGAGGGGGTGGCTGGGACCTCTGCGACGGTACTCAGCATTGTGATGCGGGTGCTCCCTAAACATATGCTGCACCACCTATTATTTGAGCAATGTCATAGTCATTATACTGTCTGTGACTTGTGTGTGACCTACTTATGAACTACGGAATTACCTATGTTAGGTTACTTTACTTGCAGATTTACCTCGTGCCACATTATGTTACTAGCAAATTTATATTGTGTTTTGCAATTTAGCTTGTAGATTTATGTTATTCTTGTTGTGATAACATCCTATGTTTTTTGATCAGGTATGGAGGAGCCCACAGATGGTGCACGGTAGCCGTACAAGCTGCTCAACTCGTCCATTGACACCACACACTGCAACCAGTTGGCAGCTGCCTTGCCTTAGCCTGATAGCCACCCGTCAAGGTTGCTCTATTGTAGCTATGCACCCCCATTAGGAATGGATGATCAACCCTCATTGGATTCCCAGGTACCTGAACCATACAACCTTTTGTTCTGCAGTTTTGGGGTCTTCTTGCATGCACTAATATTTCCTCTTTTTTGCAGATAGATTTAGGGCCTCTAGACTACTCCCCCTTGTGAGGATGGTGGAGTCCATAGTGGAGAATGACCAGGATAGGCACGGGGCATCTAGGAGGTTCCCGTACGACAAGTGCATGCTCACAGCGCTTGTCGACCGTTGGCGGCCGGTGACCCACATGTTCCACTTTTCTGTATGGGGAAATGACATCGATGCTAAAGGATGTTTCATACTTCATAGGCCACCCTTGCATAGGGAACACAGTGGAGCTAGTGGGTGCTGATCTAGACTAGCGTTCACAGCTACTCGCGAGATTTCAAGGGGTACTACTAGCTGACACCGGATTCAGGGAGTTCACCAGCACCCATGGTCCCAGCCAGAAGTGGCTTATGCAGTTTTATGTAAGTGCTCTTTAATTTTACTCTTTTACTTGTTCCAAAAATTCTATTCCTAACATGCAGTTAATGTTGTATTTCAACCTAAGAGGATGGCCCCCAATGTGGGGCATTATGTTGTTCGACAGCACTTAGAGGTGTACCTCCTGTGGTTCTTTACCTAGGTCTTATTCTGCTCATCCCATGGGGATAGCGTGGATAAGCACATGATCTACTACATCAGGGAGATAGCAGACATAGAGTTGGAGGATGTCCCCCAGCATGTGTGGAGACCTCGACACTCACCAGATGCCTACTCCTACAGTAGTTATGGCCATTTGAGCGTTTCTAGATTGGACGTCCACACATCAACCTTGGTCCATATAGCACGGGCCTCTGCGTAGTCCCGGTGAGTGACGTTGACCCTCCTACAATGGGGATCCTATGGTGTCGTTGACGGGTTAGTATCTTTCTTCCGCTATGATTTGTCCATTACAGTTGAACTAATCTTAATTACTAATGCACTCACAATCTCTATTTTTGCAGCCTGTTGTTACTCTGTGATAGACCATGTAGAGGTGACCCCATGTGTGTGATGAGTAATTGACATCTGTTTTAGGAAAGTCGAGTTTGGTTTGTGTGGTTCGGGCCATGTCGTTGCGCGGTGCAATCGGTTTCGGTCGGATTTGGTCAAACTAGGTCGAACATGCTTAAGTCGTTTATTTTTTGTTTCGATCGGTTTGGGCTTTGAGCATGTCTTCTGATGGTAATGTATGGTTACAATATTTCGAGCGGTGCTATATGATTTGTTTCTTATCTGTGATAGCTACAGGACGTCATGGTGGAGTCGTGGCGAGGCACAGGATGACCGGACTAGACGCAGGTGGTGCCGAGGTCTAAGCGGTCGAGGTGTGCCGAAGACGACGAGGACTCGAGGTGGCTGCGTGGCTTGGAGGGCAAGGAATGAGGAAGCTTACTGGA
This sequence comes from Dendrocalamus latiflorus, assembly GCA_017311315.1. Taxonomy (NCBI): domain Eukaryota; kingdom Viridiplantae; phylum Streptophyta; class Magnoliopsida; order Poales; family Poaceae; genus Dendrocalamus; species Dendrocalamus latiflorus. The sequence continues at coordinate 18,342,637 of CM029622.1, read as the reverse complement.
AGGTGCACGAGGGGCGTTTTGGTGAATACGCAAAGCTGCACTGAAGGAAGTGGATTGTGGATAAAGCGCCATGAGTTGTTGAGAGCTAATGGGTAAAGTGTGTTGTAAACCCATTAGTGGAGGCTATAAATAGAGATGGTGTTCTCTAGTAGCCTTATGAAAAATGAGAGTGATTTTTAGAGAGGGGACTTGTAAGATGGATTAGGGTTTTTAGAGTTTGTTGTGTTTTTGCCTCTCTTGCCGGTGTTGGTTCTCCTTGATTTGTAATTGTGTATGGGGTAGTTCTTGTGTTCTTGAGGTGTGAGATGCTGTAAGAAACTCCATGTAATCATTCCTCTCTTTGACCCTCTATGAAAAGTCTTGTTGTGGAGATGGTTTGCCTTGAGATGTTTGTTTTTCTGGTTTATCTCTGTGTGGTTTCTGTTCATTTGGTTGCCTCGGCTTTCTAATCTTTACTATTTCATTTTCGGCAGCTACAAGTTTATTCTTGACTGCAGTCTGAACTGCTCTGTTTCCAGTTAAATACTGCAGCCATCTTGCTCTAAATTTCCTCTCTGCCGAGCAGCCACTGTCTTCATCTACTAATTTCTTGTCTCGACAGTGAACTCTTCTTCTTAGCTCTCATTTGTGTTCAGCTAGCAGTAGGTTCTTTTCGGTTTTGTTGGCAGCAAATCTCTTTTGGGCAGTGCTGAAATTTGTCTCTCGGTAGCAAAGTCACCTTTTATTTCCTCTTTATTCAGCTAGCTGTTCTCTGCAGTGTACAGTAGGCTGCAGCATGCTGTTTTTGGTCTGAAAAAGCTCTTACGGCTGCTGTTTTTAACTTGGTTCAGTGATGTGCCGACAGCAACTTGTCCACTGCACTGCTTGCTGTTTTCTACAATATTTTGGCTCTTTTGTCTTGCTGTTTTCCCTGTACTGCAGTTGCTGTTTTCTGCAGTCTTTTGCTCTTTTGGTTTGCTGTTTTTGTGCTGTTGCTCAAAGCTCTTCTCGGTAGGCATTTTGGTCTTGCATTATTTCAGCCAAGTGATTTTCAGCAGTGTATGTTTGCTGTGAAAAACTTTTACTGCTGAAATGAACAAATCTTTGTTAGTATGACCAAGTGATTTCTCTGTAGACAGTTTGGGTCAGAAAGTAATCTTTAGTCTGAGTTTCCAAGTTTAGGTCTTGCTTAAAATTACTTGATCTAATTATTTTCTCAGCAAGATCTTTTTAGTTCTGGTTTTATACATTGGTTCTATGCCTTTTTGGCTGAGCCCGAGTCAACTATTTTGTCGATCTAATTGTGATTTCCAGAGATGCTTGAATCATCTTCTTCGTAGCTTTTTATAGCTATCGGAGAGTTGAACTTTTTGGGGGCTATTTTTGAAAGCAACATTCACCCCCTATTGCCGTTTCCGGTCCAACACTCTGGTCACCTCACACACATCGTACATTGAGTACGTTGCCATATTTGACCAGCTGACGGACGACCATGTCATCCAGAGGCCCTACATTGGTGAGCTCATCGCCTCCCATGCAAGTGGACTATCTGTGCAGTCCACCTAGGACACAGCCTTTTGGCACACACAACGTCACCTGGTGTATGACATCTTTGTTGAGATGTACATTGTGCGTCGGGTGATGTGGTAGTTCGGACTTCGACAACCCTTCCCACTCCCTATGGGTGACTGCATTCCACCTCACATTCATGGGTGAGTTGTATACTCTGTCACTTTCTACTCCAGTACAGTTTGTACATACTAATGTTCATCACTTTTTGATAACTGTAGTCACACGAGGAAGGGGGCTATAGGACATGCAGGCTGGGCTCGACGCATGGAGCCGTACATTCACCAGTGGGCACTTGCATTGGAGGATGTCTACGTGGAGCACATCCCCGACAATCACTTGACCTACGATGACTACATCGAGTGATACAACACACGCACGAGGACTCAGGTGGTGTGTGTCATGGAGGATCCACCGAGACACTTCACTAGCATGGCCAACACGTGCCCCACTTAGCCAGACTCTACCTTCCATTGCATGGTAAGAAAAACATAATTAATTATATTCCATTCATTATGGTCGTATTAATTCTAACAGGTTTTCATTGGTGTGCAGAGTGATCTCACGAGGGAGGTCCACAACGACTTGACCTCTCATATGTCGAGGACTGGAGACAGCGGGCTCAGAGTTGTGCTTGGCCATATAAAAAATAAGGCCAATTGCATCATCTCGCTGATGTCATGCAGGATGACCAGGAGTGACATTGTGCCACATGCTTCTACAGTATGTGCACGAGGGGTTGGGCAGAGCACACCACTCACATCACACACACCTCCACCAGATGTTGTGGGGGGGGGGGGGCTCCTCATGGCAGGCTATAGCCCCTATGGCTCCGTATGCCTAGATGTACCCAGGTATACCACTCACCCCCCCCCATTGCCCCAGGCTGCAGATGAGATGACAAACCATGGGTGGAGTGGGATGATGACGACGATGACCCAATGGATGACTGGTTGGCACAACTGCTAGAGGATGAGGTGGCACACATACTTGGTGGTTCATAGCTCTTCGATGTGCCAGGGCTAAGCCAACCTGCATGCCAGGACATTGTGACTCCTGCACCCACTGCTCGCCTAGCCAGGGCATGACACACACCGTACTAGTGGACCTACCTATCAGGTCACGCATAGCATCGGTGCAGGGCTAGGGCCACTCAAGGGGTTGCAGCTAGGGGGAACCCCGCGTAGGTAGGGTTGGGTTAGTGGGTATTTGTGATATGGTGCTATGTGTTATCCATATACTACGATGTTCGTAGTGATACCTTCCCCGCTCTTTGTTATTGTTTGTTTGTAAAGTTGCTACACTACATGATTTCTTGTATGAGTACGAGATAGCCCCCTTCTCAGTAGCGTGATGAAGGGGCATTTATTGAACCAAGGTAAAAGAAAAGTTTATAGGCATCTCCAAAATTACAGATCAACTTATATTTAAAGAAAAGTTTATAAGGCTAAAATAATTTACATTTACAATTGGACAACCCATTAATAAAAGTTTATGAAAGAAATACATTGACAAAGGAAGAAACAAATGTAAGGATATTTTATTGCAATAGGGTGATAGTGTAAGGTGTTGACATATAGTGACTCATCCTAACCTACTAGGACTTGAAGACTTCTTAATGAAGCTGTGAATTACATGGCACATAGGGTTTGATTAGGTTCAAATGTTCACCTCACTACTCCTATGATACAAATGGCCACATGCACGAACCATTAACAAGAACTACAGCTAAGATACATGTGTGCCTAATGGAAGTTAGGCTTGCAGTCATTTGTCGTATAAATTTGGGTCCATCGGTGCCTCTCCCTTAGCTCCCCTGCATGCTTTGGCCTTTCCAACAGTCATCCAGTACTTAACTTCCACAACTTCCATAGACTTGTCCCAATCCAAAAAAACCTAGTGTTCAGCACGGGCATCAGGGATCATCATCGTCCTTCCCATGTCTTCCACCCTCTTGGCCTTTCCCATGTCATCTGAGGTGTAAGGTTTCCAACGGGTGAAGTTCTCGAGTGCTACTAGGTAGTTCAACATGTATTTTTGCTCAATAAATACCCTGTCATACTTATCTTGGCTGTGGATCTATTGGAAGAAGTAGCAACGCTCGGTCGCCTACGGGGATTCATGGAGGAACTTAGCGATATGTGGAACAAACTTGCAATGTGATTTATCAATACATGACATTCACTTACACGTATATTGCCACAGATGTAGTGCGCCTGGGCAACAATGGCTGGATGTGTCAACTGAATGACGTGTTCTAGATTATCGCAGCCGTACTGCAGGCGTGGAAACACTGGTGGCATAGGTGCATCCTTGCATGAATTGTCAGGGTAGGATCCCTTCTTCTTGGCCACTCACTTCCGCTTTTGAAGCATCTCTCCATAGTTCAACATCCCAAAACATGTCGAAGTGACACCCTGTACCACTACTCTCTTCTCCCTCCTCTCTCCCCTATTTTTGATATTAGCTTGAGTGTGTTGTTGGCTTTGGATAGGGAGTCTGGTCCCTTTTAATAGTCCCTCATAGCGTAGTGTTTGAGAGTAAATTTTACCGAATGGAAGAGCACTCTCGTCCACGATAGCGAATCTTGTGGGCACTGGATAGGTCGCGTCAGTGTCATTTAACTGAGAAAAGATGGTGTGAGTTGTGAAATCACTGATACAAGCTACTGCACACTGTCAAATCACTGACAAAAACCGGTGCATGGTGTAAACTCACTGATAAAAGCCATGGTAGGCTATCAATTCAGTAAGGCAACCTAGTGTGTGTTGTCAAATTACCAATGAAAGCTAGTGCATGCTTTCAATGCATTGAGAAAAATTGGTGCATGTAGTCAACTTATTGAGAAAAGATGTCACATGCAGTTAATTCACTATGGAAAGTTGATGCGTGTTACCAAATCACTAACACAATATGCTGCGTCCTGTCAACTCACTGAGAAAAGCTGGTACATGATGTCAAATCAATGAGAAAAGTTATCGCGTGCTATCATTTCACTAAAAACTTTGGTGCGTGCTGTCGGCTCACTGACAAATGATATCGCGTGTTGTCAACTCGATGACAAAACTTGGTGCATGTTGTCAACTCGTTGCAAAAAGCTGGCACGTGCGGTGAATTCTCTGACATAAGATGGTGTGTACTATCAACTTAGTGAGAAAAGCCTTTCTGTGGTAGCAACACAATGACAGAAGCTAGTTCGTGTGGTCATTTCACTCGAAAAAAGTGCTGCCCATTGTTAAACATTGCAAATGAACATGGTGGGACTTATGGAGTTTAAAATTGCATAACTTGTAAAATATAGATGGCACCATGCATGGATCACCGAACCGAACTACATCTAAGATACATGTGGTCGTTGAAGAACACAAATGATATTGGCGGACATAATTCTAGTAGGCCTTGACAGGGAACACCCTTAAGGCCAAAAGGGAGAAGTGTAAGGCACCCACATGGTGTGGCAGTCATCAGGGTGGCGTGGACATGATTGGTTGTCGTAGTAGTGGCAGGTGCAATTATAGCTTAGGTTAGTGTTGCAAAAATATAGGTGGTAGTCGTTACCAAGGTAGACCACACCCTTATTGTTCCTCTCCCTGATCCTTTGCTTGAGGAGCTTGTTGTTGTTGGCGCTCTCAGTCCAAAGCTCCTCCCGCAACTCTTCCAGGTAGATTTGAAGAGTGTGAATATAGATCTAGGCAGGTATTACGTACAATGAATCCACCCACTCCGTGAACTTGCAATCCACAGTCTGTGGAGGTGTAAGTAGTAAACAAACCACTTACCAGGAACAAAGGACAACAAAAGAATCAAAGTCTTGGGTGCATGTCATCATCACAAAACTAGATCACCACGTCAAGTTCATGCTTGCATTGTGGCCAGGGCTCAAGTATGTGTGCATAGTCGCAGAGTGGACAAGTAAATAGCAGAAGTATCCAGTGGTATGCCACCATAGCCACATGCAACTGATTGGTGATTAGGTGCATCGTTGAACTCGTCAAAGTTGGGGGAGAAGTACGCATCGTTTGTATCTTTCTTCATTATCTGATCAATAATAATTTAAGCAAGGTTGAGTACATTGCGTACTCAGCAAGACTTGTAGTGTATCGTAAAATTATATATATGCAAGGCTATCAAAAGATAAGGCCCTATACTAAGTTATTTTTAGCATGAAGTAAATTTTATTTGCAATATCGACAAGTAGTAATTTACAAATGGAATTGTAAAGAGCATTTGACATATAATGAAATCACATTCCATAACAGTAGACCAAATCCATTCGCAGCATTCCTCATCTATGAACATCGCACAATTCCCACCCATGGGCATGGCACACGATTAGATGTTTATGCCATCCCATATGTTCAGCAAAACAGTTTTGAAAAAGGAAAACTACACCTATTACGGCTGCATCCAAGCATGCTCATGACCACGAGCATGACTATTTAAATAGTTTTTAACACGTTGCAGAGGTTGTACAACTTTACCCACATGAGATAATCAATTATACTGTTGGCAATTGCACGCTTCCTTTGGTGTGTGACGAAAGCTGATTATCATATAGCCTTTAGATTATCTAGTCTTAACATTGCACCAGCCCAATGAATGCCGAACCTCTCTTAGATACACTCCTAAAAGAGCATTCGAATCCTCACTTAGGTACACCCCTAAGCGAAGACTCTCACTTAAGTCTATCCCCCAAGTGGGCATTCATCGTTTTATTAGCAAGCTTTGTTCCATCACCGTGGTATGGGAGCCTCTACGAGCCAGACCTTTACTCGGAATGACCTTACTACTTCTACGCCTACCACAATGCAAGGCTAGATCTAGACAGCTTTAATAAGCTAAATACCAGAGCCCATATAGCACATGTAGTCGTACAGTGTGACTTAGATGTGCGGCAGTAGCGTTTGGTCCTTAATTGACCCAGGAGAGAATCTCCCCCTATATACATGCGAGATTTCCCCTCGCATTTGACAGTGTATCATATAACTCGCTCGCGTCCAAAAACTAGGTTTTTCATTTTATTTGATACCAAAGTAATAGAGGTTCTGTCGGAACCCGGAGCAACGACTCCTGGATCCTCTGTGTAAATCGCACTAGTCCAGGATCAGCTAGTGCACACAGCGTACAACAAAGATAAATATCAACCATAATGACATTTATTAACTGAATATGGGCATGAATGCCAAAGTTTACATCAACGGCACATAAGCCAAAATTAAGTAATAAGCAGCGGAAGAAAAACCAAAGCGGAAGAAGCCCACTGAGCCTGCCCACAGGCAAACCATAGTAAGACGCGGCCTATTCGTCCAGATCTTCACCGTAGTTGACGTCTTCCTTCTCTGTGTGGAAAAAGCAACGTGAGTACAAACTTGTACTCCGCAAATCACCCGGGAAAATGCAACATAATGATAAAGGCTTCAAAGGAAGGCTTATAGGGTTAGTTTGCAAAAACAGCATTTAGAAATACAATTGAAATACGTTGAATAAAAATATGCATGCAATATAATTTAAATCAACATAGTTTTATTTTGAAAACTGGGATCAACATGATCAAGGAGGGTGACTTGCCTTACTCTTCAGCTTGGTTCAAACCTTCGTCGTCGAATTTTCCCGAATCGTCGAAGTCTACACGTGAAAACAACCCACCAAATTCAAATAAATTCAAATCAAATTCAAATTGAACTCAAATATTTGAATTGAGGCTATAAATGGATAGAGGGGAATTTTTGATGAATTGAGGCTAGAAAGTAGACGAAGTTATGGGCTGTCAGTTTTCTCTTTTGTCAGCAGCCATAACTATTACTTGTTGTTTGTTTAATAAAGGTTTTATTAAAATTGAAGTTTTGGGTTGTGCAAAATATCCCCTATTTCTTCCTTTGCCTTGAGTCTCCTCTTTCCTAGTCTTTGGAAGCATCAAGTTAGAGCACCAACGGCCAACAACCTTTGCGAAGGGAAGTTTAAACCAAATCTCAGCTCAAGCCACACCGGGTAATATCCAAACCTATTTCTCTGCTAGCCCGTGCGAATCTCGGGGACGAGATTCTGTTTAAGGGGGGTAGATTGTAACAGCCCAGATTTTTATTAAAATTAAAATGAAGTAATGAATAAATAAATAATATTAAAATAAAATCTGAATTAAATTTAAGTATTGTTGTGCCTAAAGTTTAAAGTTGGATTTGCCCTGGATTTCTGTTTTTGAAAAAAAAGCTGGATTCGAAAAGCATTTTCAGGAAAACCTAAAAATATTATTAAATAAAAAGATATATTGATTTTCTATAAAAATCCTAATTCAAATTAATTATTTGGAGTTATTTGGCTTTTATCTGGTTCCCTGGATTTTCTGGAGTTTAAAAATGTATTTTTGAAATTTAAAAGTATTTTAAGGTATGAAAATTAAATACCAACATTAGTTGGAAATAATTTTATTAAGTTCCAAATGTCTCCAGGAGATTCTCTGAATTTTTTTGAGATTTTTGGAATTTATTTCATATTTTTCTGAGGCTTAATGGAATTTCTAGGCATTTCTGAAAATCCAAAATCAATTTCCAAATATAAATCCCCTTCTCCCCTCCGGCCGCCACGTGGACGGGTGGATATCGCCCACGTCGCCACCCATCCGGCCGTTGCCCCCATCCCGCCTACCCCTCCTCCGCTTTCGCCACGTGGCCACCCGATCAACCATCCACCCGCGCTCCATCCTCGGCCACCCGATCGCCCCCTTTCCCCCCGTGGCGCGATCCCAGCCACCGAGCCCGCTCCTCTCTCCCACTCCCGCTGGCCGCCTGGTCCCACCCGTCGGCCACTCGCCTCTCCGCCTCTCTCGCTGCCCCGCGGACCCCAGCCGACAGCGCCTCCTCTCCGCGCTGGGCCCGGCCTGTCAGGCCGTCTTCCCCGCGCGCCCGCCTCCTTCTTCCTCGACCGCGCCGCCGCCGAGCCGCAACGGCCACTCCGCCCTACCCGGCGCCCCTCTTCTCCCGCGCACGTCGCCCCGCCCCTTCGTGCGCCACACGCCCCGCCTCCGCCACCGTCGCCATCTACGGCGAGCCATCGCCGGCTACCCGCGCCCCCCTTTCGCCCGACCGACGCCTCCCTCGGCTTCACCTCGTCGCCCCCGACGTCCCTCACCCCTCCGCCGTGCCTCCCCGCCGCCGGAAGGCCGTCCCCGTCGCCGCCCGAGTTGCGCCGCCACCTTTGCTCGCCGCCCGCTCGCCGCCGGCCGTCTCCGGTAATCCCGCGGCCACCGCCGTGCTCCCTGTCTCCTCCTCTCTCTCCTCGGCACCTTGCCGCCAGCAGCCAAGCCGCCGTTCGCCGGCGAGCCCCCAGGCCCGAGCTTCCCCCCCGCCGGCACCATGTCACGTCGGCCCGGGAGATGAGGTGGCTGCCGACGTGGTCGCCCGCGTGTGCGCCATCTCAGCGCCCCTCTGCCCACGTCAGCACCCGTGCCACCTCGGCCGCCGGCTCTGCGGGTGAACTCGGTCCATAGACCCGGGCCCACATGTCAGCCACATGTCCGAAACCCCTCTCTCGGGCTGACGTCATGCTGACGTCATAAGTCCCTTTTCCCATTGAAAAATAATTCAGCCGAAAATTAAAATCTCGAGCTGACGCAAGGCTGACGTCATAAATTTCTTTTCCAATAGAAAAATAAATCCAAAAATCCAGTTTTTCCTTTTTCCCTGATTTCAATCTTCCCGGAGCCCGTTCTCCTTCGTTCTAACTCCGATTTAGCCCATTAAAATTTCTAAATTCATCAAAAATTCTCCTCTATCCATTGCTAGCATCAATTTGAATATTTGAGTTCAATTTGAATTTGATTTGAATTTATTTGAATTTGGTGGGTTGTTTTCACGTGTAGACTTCGACGATTCGGGAAAATTCGACGACGAAGGTTTGAACCAAGCTGAAGAGCAAGGCAAGTCACCCTCCTTGATCATGTTGATCCCAGTTTTCAAAATAAAACTATGTTGATTTAAATTATATTGCATGCATATTTTTATTCAACGTATTTCAATTCAGTTTTAAATTTAGTTATTGCCTACTTGTTAATCCCGCCTTTGAATTTGAAATCCTCAATACCTTGTCACCCTAGATTCAAACTCTAGTTAATACATTAGTGTTGGCTAGAGAGTTTAAGCAAATGCTTAGCCCTGCTTAATCGTATAATTTTGTTTTGGGATATCTTTTCACATAAAATGATGACCCTGTTTACATAAAATGATATGAACTCTTGACTTTGGTGAGTCAAGGAGGATTATGAAATATTTTGAAAACAAATATAAAACTGGTTTAGACTTAGGCAATTGGTTAGAGTGGTGGGTGCAGGCATGCCCTGTTGGTTGGAGCCGCAGTGGTTGATTGTCGTGCACGGGGGTATGTGGTTGGGCCTGAGTCAATTAAGGACCGGTCTATGAGCTACTGTTGCAAAGCCCTAATCGTACTACCACATGGCTGGTATGGGACAGCCCTGGCTGAATAATTTGTGAAGTCCCAATCTGAGTCGAGTCGTAGGTTGAAAGTGAGCGTGGTTGGTGCCATGTGAAGTCTCACTTGGGCGAGCGTGGTTAAGCCATGAGAAGTCTCGTCTAGGCTCAAGAGGGGGTCCCGGTCTGGTGGATTCCTTACTGGGGTGAAACCTTAGAGTTGGCTCGACCAGGTTGAAGGCTTTGCATTGTAAAGGCCTTGTCACGACTCCTCGCCGCACACCTAAGGAAGTGTGTAAACCGGTGGCAATATGGGATGATCGTGTCTTGTGGGTAAAGCTGTACAACCTCTGTAGAGTGTATAATCTATCCTGGATAGCCGTGCCCACGGTCATGGGCATGCTGAGTAAAAGTTTTTCATGGATTAGATTTTGTTTTTCAAAATGTTTTTGAAAACCTTGTGGATAGATGGAATCCACGAGAGATGAAAACCTTGCGGATGGATGGAATCCGTGAGAGATGGAAATCTGGTGAATGGATGGAATTCATCAGAGTTGCGCAGTGAAAGCGTGTGGATGGATGGAATCCATACGTGGTCTTTTGGAAAAGATGGTCCGGGTGGGATGCCCGTGGATAGGTTGGTGTATGGTCGGAGCCTGCACTGACGGTATTACTTTCTACTACAAGTAATGTTTTTACTTACTGTATTAAATTCAGCAATTTCAATCTATTTATTGTATTTCTAAATGCTGTTTTTGCAAACTAACCCTATAAGCCTTCCTTTGAAGTCTTTATCATTATGTTGCATTTTCCCGGGTGATTTGCGGAGTACAAGTTTGTACTCACGTTGCTTTTTCCACACAGAGAAGGAAGACGTCAACTACGGTGAAGATCTGGACGAATAGGCCGCGTCTTACTATCGTTTGCCTGTGGGCAGGCTCAGTGGGCTTCTTCCGCTTTGGTTTTTCTTCCGCTGCTTATTACTTAATTTTGGCTTATGTGCCGTTGATGTACACTTTGGCATTCATGCCCATATTCAGTTAATAAATGTCATTATGGTTGATATTTATCTTTGTTGTACGCTGTGTGCACTAGCTGATCCTGGACTAGTGCGATTTACACAGAGGATCCAGGAGTCGTTGCTCCGGGTTCCGACAGGTTCCCCCTCTGATTCAACATTTTGAAACCATCATGCACACGTGTAAAATTGTTCGAAAGTTCAAACTTAGCAAAAATTAGTGCTTGGTTAAGCATCTAGACCATATATCCATGTACTATTCCCAATTTGATGGTATATATTGTCTAAACCATGTTCTAGAGGTTACAACAGTGAGGGTATCAAATTTGAAAGGAAGGTTTAATGTATGCGAGTGGTCATAATTACCATTACCCATAGTACATCAATTTTACTAAAATATACACGCATGCATAATAGATTTTACAAACAGTGTACAATAATTGAAATACTATGATCAACATAGTCAAAGGGGGTGCTTGCATTGCTTAAATTACTATGGTCTTGATTTTACTCAAGACCTTCTCAGCTTGTCATCTTGAAGCTATTGGCCTATGTCTTTGTCTCAATCCTGCTCGAGTTGGTGCTCCTTCGGGTCTTCGACATCTAATTACGCGATAAGCGATCGAAAGATCAAATAAATCCAAAGGACTACAAAAGATCCAAATAAATCCAAAGAGAACTTCATTAAGTTTTAATAGGATTGAGTTCAGTGATGTAAGAGATGGTTTAGAGTGAGGGCTATTTGACATAGTTTGAGTTTGAGTGAATGAGGGGATGGCGGGGAAGGTTTGCTGGGAAGGAAAACAAGGATAGATCAAAGGTGAAGGAATATTCACAAGAATAATCTACTTAACTCAAAGAGGGACAGGAATAGCCGATCATAGAGTACCTCGGATTGGTTTGAATTATTTCTTCTAGGTTGGTACATCACTCTCTATGATTACTAATGTTCTTGGGCCACTACAGAGTTTTACCAACTTCTAACACTTCGGCCACTACTCAACTCTATATATGGCAACTGAAGCCTACGACCACTGTGGCCACCAATCTTACGAGTACAGCTAATGACTCCTTCGATACTTTAGATGTTCCGATCGCTACGGTACTTTGTCTCTCTGACTACCGACTACCGATCATGGCACTTCTACCACACATGTCTTCAACTACGTCGATCCTACTGCAACTCCAGTCGTATCATTTACACAGAGCCCATACTACCCCTTTTCATTGACGTGGGTCTTCTGAGCATCGACCGAGTTTTGTAACTTACAACTACCAACCAGGTACTGTTCCGTATTACTACCGACTAGGTTAAGTGGCACAAGAGTACCGACCATGTTCTGTAGGTTTTGACTACCGACTATGTTCTGTTGGTTTCAACTACCGACCACGTTCAGTAGGTTTCGACTGATTTACTATACTTACAACCTATCTACTATACTTACAACTGATATACTATTCTTACGACCGATCTAATGTAGGTTTCAACTAGTTTACTGTATCCGAGGGTTATGAGTCTAGCTATGGTCAAAGGTTTTGACATGGCTACGGTCAAAGGTTTCGACGCCCGGCTGTAGTCGAAGATCACGATCACGCCACTAGTCGAAGATCATGACCATGTCAACGGTCGAAGATCACGACCAGGCCAGTGGTCGAAGATCACGACCATGCCAGCGGTCGAAGAACACGACTAGGCCAGTAATCGAAGATCACGATAATAGCTGCAGTTAAAGATCTTAACAACGACAGTGGTCAAAGATCATGGCCACACCAGCCATCGATGATTTTGACACCGGCTATGGTCGACACCTGGCTACAGTTAAAGATCTCGACACAGCGGTAGTTGAAGATTTCGACACCAGCTACAATCGAAGATTTTAACACAGCAATAGTCAAAGGGTTCGACACTAGTTGTGGTCAAAGATTTTGACACAGCAGTGGTTGAAGATCCCGATAACGCCAGTAATCAAAGATCTCAACATGGCAGCAGTCGAAGATCACGACATAGTAGTGGTTGAAGATTTTGATAGTGGCTGATGTCAAAAATCTCGACATGGCAGCGGTTGAAGGTTTCGACAGGTTAGCGGTCGAAGATCATGACCAAGCCAACGGTCAAAGATCTTGGTTCAAAGATCATGGCCACGCTAGTGGTGGAAGATTTCGATGCCCGGTTGCGGTCGAAGATCACGGCCATGCCAGCGACCAAAGATTTCGACACCTGGTGTGGTCGAAGATTTTGACACAGCAACGGTTGAAGATCTCAACAACGCCAACGGTCGAAGATCTCAACATGACAGCAGTCATAGATCTCGACACAATAGCAATCAAAGATTTCAACAGCTGCTGCGATCGAAAATCTTGACACGACAGCGGTCGAAGGTTTCAACACATCAGTGGTCAAAGACTTCGACACGACAGCGGTCGAAGAGTTTGACTCCGCAGTGGTAGAAGATCTCGACTCTGGCTGCAGTTGAGGATTTCAATAATGTCAGCGGTCGAAGACTTCAACACGACAGTGGCTGAAGAGTTTGATACAGCAGCGGTCACAGATTTCGATAGCACTGCCAGATTTTGACTTTGACTACTACAGTTCTATTCTCATGTTCGCCTACTGCAGATTTCTTTTCAAGTATATTTACTTTAGTTCTCTTTTCGACTTTAATTACTTTTAGTTCTTTTATTCACTCCAACCACTATGGTACTCCTATCTATCAAGAGAGCTACGGATTATCGTCGGATGGGGTGTGAGCTAAAATAGAGTCAGGACCTCGGTCCGCACACCTAGGCAAAGAATCGAGGCTCGACCTGGAGGATAGGCGGTTGATGGTGGGGTTTTGCGGTGACGGAGGCAGGGGAAGGCACTACGGGACTGTGAGCTACTAGGGCTCGATTAGGTGCTGGGAGAGATTCCAAGGGGGAGGAGAAACTCAATGAAGATGATGACAGCACTCAAGAAGGAATGGAGGAGGCTGGTGTTGGAGACCTCGTTGGCGATGAAGGGGTCCACGGTGACAACAATGTCCAGCAATAGAGAATCTACAAAAGGATGTGAATGAGCTTGCATACATGCATGCGGAGGTACGGGTGAAAGGAATAGAAGTATGGCTCATCGGAGATGGAAAGTTCTTATGGCGGCATCTTGGTCGGAGATGAAGAAGAAGGCCTAACCCGAGTGGTCCACTGCATGAAAGGTCAATCAAATGAGTAGGGTGCTTAAGGAAGAGGTAAGACACGTTGTGTCGGAGTTGGGGAGGAGAGAAGCTAACACATGGCAGTGTGCTCGCCAGCATCGCATACAACTTCAGTTTTCTCGATGTTCCATAGAGCGGTGTGCTCAAGGATTGTGCACAAGAGACCAAGAGGGCGAGCTGAAGAGGAAGGCACAGATAGGGGGTGGTTTTATAGGCATGGGAAGGCTGAGTGCTGGTCACAAGTTCTCATGAGCGCGGTCGAAAACTCACCGTAGAATGTGAGGCGTGGGCGGGGGCAAGGGGGAAGATATGCATCTCATTTGAGGCGATGGGTAGGTGGAGTTGGCAGCAGCAGAGGAGAAACCACAGGCGCGACGTCTAAAACTGGGGGCAGCTCAAGCCACGACCTTAGCAGAGCTGGCGTATGCGTGCGAGGTGGAAGAAGATCTTTGCGAGCAGGCCCGACGCATCAGCGAGCATAGAGGTGTGGCCAAATAGGATTTGTCTTGATGTGCAAAGGGTTCAGGAGTCATGTATTCGAGTACTTGTATTTTTGAGTACTCATGACAGAGCTTGCTAGCTGGTCTAAGCTCCTCGAGCAAGAGCAAACTGGTCGGAGATCTCAAGTGCCAACTTAGTAGTCGTGAGGCTCAAGGCCGAGATGCATGGAGGAAAGGTGTGGTGCAAGGCATGGCCACGTCATCATGGCACAGAGGCGGGATGGGTGGCACGGCATGGCGCGTTGCACATGGGCTGTCAGCAAAGAGGAGAAACAATGCCTGTTGTATCAAAAACGATGAGCATGGCGTCAAAAGTAGTGTGACCTGTGCTCATGCAGGATGGTGGTGAAAGAAAGGTACTGCAAGTGGGCCACACTTGGCAGTGAGAGGTGAGGAGAGCTAAGAGGTTTGAGCAAAAGTTAAGACACATTAGATGAGCTCGAAAGATTATGAAAATCTTTGCGAATGCTTTTGATATAGAGTTGATGATTGTGTAAATTTTTCAGTGTTTTATCTTCTCTTGATTTTTCTAGAAGAATCTGAGAAGACTCCTTATTGAATTGAAATATACTTATCTGATTTGAATTCAACTTGGTTTATATTTCGTGCACTTTTGATTTTTTTTTAAAACCAAACATTTCAAAGAAGCTCCAATAAAGAGCCAAGGAACCAAAATGCATTCAAAAAGTTTAAAATTTTTCTCATTTTTGTATGCTCTAGAATTTAGGATATTACAGTTTATTTATCACCAATCAAATTGGCGACAGAAATGATGTCGCCAATTCAATTGGCGATAGAGCCGTCCAAGCTGCCACGTAGGATTCCACGTAGGTCAATCACCATTTGAAATTGTGATAGGAGTCTATCGCCATTTGGATTGGTGATAGAGGATTATTTTTGTGATTTTGGTAATCAATGGTATATTTATGTAATATTAATAATAATTATTATTATTATATTTGAAAAATTCCATTTGCTTGTACCTAGCAGTCAGGCACTAACTTCTCCACTCCAAGACCGACGTGGAAGTGGCCCGGCCCGACATGGCACGGGGCCACTTAGATTCGAGCATTTGAAAAAGGAACCAAAAAATGACGAAGCAGCAAAATTCATGTCTTCCGAACAATCCTTTAGAATCAAGGGGAAAATGTGTTTTTCCTACTAATTTGGAGTGAATTTTTCTTAGACCAACCTTTTTACTCATAGCTAGTGGAAAAAATAAAATGGAAAAATTTTGTTCCTACCATTCAAAATATGTGCAATTTTGTTTTTACCATAGAAAATCTACTAATTTTGTTTTTATCACTCCATCCAATTTTTCGTCAAAGTGTCACCTATCTCGCACGGTCAAAGCTTGTTGGCTTAACGAAAAATTAGACGGAGTGATAAAAACAAAATGCGCACGGATGGAAATGCCCACGGATGGAAGGATGGTAAAACGAAATAAGTAGATTTTCGATGTCAGAAACAAAATTACACATATTTTAAGTGACATAAATAAAAATTTTCCCATTATCCCTAAAATCTAAGGCCTGGGAGAGGTACGAGCAGTCTAGCATAGCATGGCTGCATGGGCGTGGCTTGCTCATAATAATAAGCTCGAGAATTTATTTGAAAACCCCACTTAAAAAATTATCTTATTTATTTCAACTCTTAGAAAAACTAAAACCCCAAATATGCCATAATATGCGCCACACTTCCGCCAATTCACAACCAGGCCGGGTTTATAGTCGCTCGTGCGAAGATCTATAATTGTGACCCAGATTTTTCACCTCCCATCATACTAGGTTCACGGCTCTCTGATTAACTACTGTTAATAGTAATATCTCTGTAACTCTACTCCCACAAATCCAGCTTAGAGATTAATGATACCAGATAACACCCGCACACCAGATTACACCCGCAGATCAACCACACAGTTCACCCAAGAACGGGACCAAAAATTTGCGGTAATGGACAAACCAAGAAACGACGAAATGCATGAGAATAAGGGACCCCAAAGTAAAGTCAAATATATGTGCGCATGCATTCATGCTGAGGTCCATATTAATCAATTATTAATCCACTCTTTTATTTAACCATGCATGGCCCATCTCTCTCTATATTCTGTACCATCATTACCCGTACTTTACATGTGTGGCAAAACACTTTTAATTTAATTGCCACACAGTTAAATCTGATCAACACCAAAATAAAAAAAATTGAGGGAGAGAGATAAATTAAGAAACACCATATTAAACACTACTAGTAGTAATGTAGTGTAATGTAATACTTGTAGTAGTAGTATGTCGGTAGTCAGGCTCAGCCAGCATCCATCCTTGCCTTGCCGGTACATATGAGCTAATTTATTGCTTTGCAGTGATGATCTGTTGCTGCTTTCGTTGGTTTCTTGATTGATTTATTAGCACCAGTTGCTTAGGCCATGGACGTCGAATTGCACCGCGCCGTCGTCCTTGCCGCCGTCGTAGACGCACTGTCCCTGCAGGGCGCCTTGTTGGGTCGCGGCGGCTTGGAAAGCGCCGTCGAAGTAGTCCGACCACCTGAGCTCGTCCAGCGCGCCGGCGTAGTGATCGACGTGGCCGGAGACGGCGCCGACGGTGTTGTTCGGCCCGAGCTCCTGCCATGGCAGGTTGGCGACGGCGACGTTGTTGTTGCACTGCTCGACGTCGGCCGCGGCGGGGCTCAGGCCGGCCATCGAGGTCAGCGTGCTGGAGCTCGACGACGACGGGACGACCGGTGCCTGGATGGCGCCGCAGTGCTGCAGCGCGTCCACGTCGAAGGCGCAGCCCGCCTGCAGGCTCGGTACCTGGTAGCCCGACAGTGACGACGGCATCCCGTTGCCGGTGAAGGCGACGGACCAGTCTGGCGGCATCTTTAGACCGTCCAGCATTGGCTCCATCTCCGTGAGCGCCGCCTGGACGGGCGTCGTCGTCGGGATGATGAGCTCGGCATTGCTGAACACCGCGCGGGACGCGCTTGACGTCGTGGCCGGAGGGCTGCCGCGTGCGCCGGCGGCCTCGGCTAGCGGCTTGTGGGTGGCGGGGTCGATGCCGCGCTCCCTGAGCTTCTTCTTGATGTACGAGTTCCAGAAGTTCTTGACCTCGTTGTCCGTACGGCCAGGCAGCTGCGCCGCAATCTGAGACCACCTGACACGAACAAACAATTCTTCTCCATCGTCATCACCACTAATTAACTAGAATTGATAGCATATATATATATATATATATATATATATATATATATATATATATATATATATATATATATATATATATATATATATATATATCTGCATTTGGAATCGATGGAGAGAGAGAGAGAGGTGGCAATTCACATACTTGTTTCCTAGCATGGAATGGAGGTGTATGATGAGGTCCTCCTCCTCCTGCGAGAATGTGCCCCTCTTGAGGTCTGGCCTCAGGTAGTTTATCCACCTCAGCCTGCAGCTTTTGCCGCACCTCTCAAGGCCTAATTCAACAAAACCAACCAGCCAACAGTGCACCGATTTTAATTAGCCCCAAGATCGACTAGCCTACACAATTGCTCTTATGTTCTTGGTGAGTGAATTTGTACACAAGTAGGGAAAATAATTTCGGATGAAATTTCACGAAATTCGGCGAATTTCGGTTATCTCAGCCCCCTCTGAGAAAAGGCACTTTGACAAAAAAAAATTCGGTCCTTTTTAAATGTTTTTGAGAGTTTGCTGAAATATCGCCGAGATTTCCGTGATTTTGCCTAGATTTATGAGATTTTGCAGTTTTCATATAATCGTATTTCTTGAATTCAAACTGCATATTTGAATTTTTTGGATGAAATTTTCTAAAAATCCAAAATCTTCGAAATTCCTGAATTTCTCGAAGGGTCCAAAAAATTTTTAAAACCGAAATTGTTTTCGCTGCACATGACTACATATAGGGAGGTGGCGTGCCATACCTGCAAGCTTAGGGACGGAGCTCCAGCATCCGTGGCCGTACCTGGCAATGTGGTTCATGAGCTTCTCGTCCTCCTCGGGGGACCAGAGCCCTCTCCTCAGCTTCTTCTTGTGGCCGCACGACTGCTTCGCCATGCCGAGCTCCTCAAAGACGCACAGCCTGCCTCGCGCCGCCGTCGACCGAAACCGGCCGGCCGCAAGGATGGAAAAAGGGCTAGCTAGAGGCGGCAGGGATGGTGGCAGGGAGCTAGGAGAGGGAGAGGAGGAGCTATAAAAGGAAGAGATAGAGGAGCTAGGTGAAGCTCAGGGGTGGTAAGAGGGAGGTCGCTCTCAGGTAGGTGCCGGTACGTACAGTGCAGCATGGGAGTGCCTGCCCTCCGGTCCTCCT
Source organism: Dendrocalamus latiflorus (assembly GCA_017311315.1). NCBI lineage: Eukaryota > Viridiplantae > Streptophyta > Magnoliopsida > Poales > Poaceae > Dendrocalamus > Dendrocalamus latiflorus. Next base: position 18,323,641 of record CM029622.1, on the reverse strand, counting down.
CTCCCCTCCCCGTTAGCAGTAGCAGCGACTCTCCTCAGTCACACTTTGCAATTGCACGGATGCACAACTTTGCTGTATCGTAGCGTGCTGCTGGCTAAGCTAAGGCCCGGGAAATTAATAAAGTTGGCCATGGATCATGCCAAGGCGATCTTCACCAGCGCCTGCACTTAGGCCTCTCATATAACTGTCCACACAGCTGGTGTGGGGCAGTTGACCTCTCTTTTATTTCCCCCCGTCCTCTCTCTTCCCTCGCTTTTTTGGCTTAGTTTCTCTTGCCTAATTACTACATCTTGACATTTCGCGCAAATGACATGTGTCAAAGGTTAATGATGGATGGTGAACGTCCTTTTTTCAAACACTATGATTAACCTTCTAGAAGTTTTGTATATCATCTGAGTCTTTTTTTATTACACGTCGTCTTGTGCATTATATGTAGTCCCTGATGACCTCCACACTGCCATGTAGGTCCAAATCCACCTTGTCATCCTTGGTTTCTCACACCGAGGGATTTTACACTTAACCGGTAGCATAAAAGGAATTCTCCCTTCTGATTTTGCGATTTTGCATAGAGTATGGTATCATAATCAGTTTTCTTTGTGTACTTTGCAAATACTTTTTCCACCTTCCATCAATCATTGCATAAGTGGGAATATTGTTGAGAAGTGGGGTAAGTGTTTTTACCATAGCTATCCCCATATATATTTTTGTTAAAATGGTGCAAAATTTTTCATCTTCATGTGATTTTGGCAGGAGTACTAGGTAGTACGTACTCTATCGTTTATCGTTGTTTTCAATCTTTTTCCAAGCAAAGTTACTGGCCTTCTGGAGAAAAGGATTGATCAGAAAGCCCTGCTGCATGCCCCTGTAGTTCTGGTCCGACATTCACTTTGCTTTAACATCACTCTCTTCTTTTCAGAGATATGACTTAACATTAGTACGCGTCCTCCAACAAGTGTGGCATCTGTGTCACCCAAACCAATCTATTGTAAGTCCATATGGTGACAGCCTCATAAGATTGATGAGTATTTGATATTGCGTGTACCTTGTTTTTATCGTTTCAGTTTGATTTTTGTAAAATTGCATTTTAACCTATACTTTTCTGGTAGCATCGGTCTGACCGGCCTGGGGTAGTAGTCTAACCGTTGTGCGGCTGCGGTTAGACTGGCCCGTGGCAACAATTCACTACAAGAAATTTGAGCATCGGTGATGATACGTATTTGTCACAAAATCATGGATTTTTGTCATAAAAGCATAATAGTGACGATTTTCTTGCGTCACGCGGATCGTCACAGATTCTGCGTCATAGAATGTTCTTAGTGACGATCATGGGGAAATTGTCATAAAACAATACACATTTATGACGAATAACAGATCGTCATACAATAATATTTATGACGATTTACTTAGTGTCATAAAATATTTTATGACGATCGTTTTCGTCATGACATGTGGTCCAGGACGTGTAATTTATGACGAAATTATTCATCATGAATATATTTACAACGTCACAAAATTTAATCCAGACATACATGAATGACAAAAAAAAACATCATGAACAGTAGCATAATTCTCCAGATAATCACCATAGAATTATTCCATCAAAGCATATAGAATTAATTTACATTTATCCAATACATGCCATTACAACCATTGGTTCAACACATCATGACAGAAGCATCAATCATATCATGATGTTGTAGGCAAAAATTCATCAAGAGTTCTATCTGAAGGATTTTGTTCCACAGCATTAAAAACTCTAAACATGTCTTGCATTAGAGCAACTGATGATTTCGTGACAATCCAAATCAGTCCACAAGGGTACCCAATATGTCATGCTCTCTTAAAAGGAAGTACCTGAAATTCCACAAAGTAAAGATAATTAGAACTGCAATATAAGTGAGCAAACAAACACTTAGATTATATACAGAAACTATATTAGTCTGCCAAAGGTAGAAAAGGTAAGTGTCATTAAAATTTGCAATATCTTGGATGGATAAAAACACAAAACAGATTATGCTGCCACTCAAAAGTTAGCACAAAATGTTGCGATCGAGTAACAAAGAGCATGTTAAAGACTGGAATATCAGTAGGCAGAAGTCAAAAATGAAACACTTGTCCTTAATTGACTAACATTTAGGTGCTATTTGTGTACTTAGAACTTCAATATGAACATATCTAGGTATCTAGGCTATCTGTGCATTGATAAGCTAGCTTAGCTTTGTTTTGTTCAAAAATACTGTAATAGATTGATTCTTTGTTCTGTGAATAGAGTAATATTGTTTTTGTTTTTTCTAATTATTTCTACATTATGCCCTACACCAAAAAGTTGGCACCTTGTATGTTAACTAGATCTCCATATTGTTGTTTGGACTGCAAAAATTGTTGTTACTCTCGCTGTAATAACTAATAACTATTCCATTCATTAAAACCTAGGAATGCTGGTGATTTTTACGCACCTAACTATGCTTTAAAACCTAGGAATTTAGGCGTTCTGCATTGGCAATTTAAATCTCCCTTTCAAGAGGGAAATTCAATGATACATGAACAGACTATGCAAATGAATACCAGGACCAAATTACAGGAAATAGAATGCAGAACACAAAGATAAATAGAGAACCACAACTAAGTCAGCATCATTCTTATTACAAGAAAACCAAGCGCAACAAAGTGAGAAATACTCATCCATGTAAAGAAGCATAAGTACAAAGTGAAACAAAAGAGGGACAGTTCATAGAATGGTGCAGACTATTATGATCACTGTTAACTAACATTTTAGAGAAGCATAAGTACAACAGGAATGAAAGCAATTCCTCCACAATCATCACTGTTAGTTGCTGCTTCATAGCATAAAACGCAACCAGCATAAAGAACAGCATATAAACTGATAGATTTGGTCATCCATGTGGCATAAACGAGTTTCCAGGTAGAAGTCTGTCCACTGCGCTTATTTATATACCCAACAGGCAACAGCCACTTATTGCATAATCCAATTAACAACTGCGGAGCAGGCTATTTATGATCTTGGCAATGCATCTTAAGCCATAAGACATCTGGTCACCAGACATGCATCTTAAACACTGTACCAAACATAACAGGATTTATCGCCAAAATGGAGTGCACATCAATATGTGAAGACATTGTTATGATTTGTTAAGTGATTATCTTATAGATGAGGGCTTGTGTGGACGGACAGTATCAGTATGTAATTCAGTATATATGCGCTACGCGTGGTGCGTACCTCCCGGCGCGGTAGACGTAGAGGCCGGCGCAGTCGCAGGTGCGGAAGAAGGCGCGCGCGGACTCGAGGGTGCAGCGCACAATAGCGGCGTCGGAGGCAGGCAGTTGGAGGAGGACGGCGTGGTGACGGCTGAGGGAGGCGGCGAGCGCGTGGACGGCGTGCGCGTAGGCAGGGGCGGCGGCGCCATCATGCGGGGCGATGTCGTCGAGGCGCTCAGCTGCTGCTGCTATGGCGTCTGCCTCCTCCTGTCGTTACTTCGCCCGCCGCCGCCTCCGACCGCCAGTGCAGCGCAGAGTGCACTCCTGCACAGTCCACAGTACTACGGGCTAGATCTGGATCTGGAGGTGGGGCGGGGTGGCGGCAGCCGACGGGGAGGAGGATGTGGGAGGCAGCCGACCGGGTGCGACGGCAGATCTGGGCGAGGCGGAGGCGCTGAGGGCTGAGGCGAGCGGGGCGCAGGGCTGCGGGCGAGGCGAGCGACGAGGAGGAGACGGATCTGGGGGTGGAGGAGGAGGCCGGCGGCGGGTTGGGGGCGGAGGAGGAGGAGGCGGTTCTGGGGGCGGCGGAGGAGGCCGGCGGCCGGGTGGGGGCGGAGGCGCCGGCGGAATCGGTGGATGAAGGAGGAGACGCGAGAGAGGGGCGGAGACGCGAGAGAGGGGCAGAGAGGGGCGGCGGGCGAAGAGGTATCTAGGCGGGCGGCGGGGAGAGTTAGGGTTTACTGTTTTTAGCAGGGCCCACTTGTCAGTCTGTTTTTTGACAACACTTTTTTCGTCATGCAATAAATCGTCACGAATAATAATTTCTTTGATGACGAATATAAACAATCATCATGATTTTCTGTATATTCTGTGACAAATATTTGTTTTCGTCACAAAACTAGGCGTCGAAGGTACCGTCCCGCATATTAATGACGAAATCACTTGAATCGTCACGGAATGATAGCTAATCTATGACATTTTCGTTTCTCATCATAACTATATTCGTCACTGATACTCAAATTTCTTGTAGTGATTTGACCCGTGGAGTGTGACTGGCCGTGACGGTAGTCCAACCGGGGGAGTGCTAGCGGTCTGACCGATTTGGTGGCCACGGTCAGACCACCCCTATTTCTGAGAGAAGTTAGTTTTGAGTTGTTTCTGGTAGTATTAGTCATGGTGAGAGTCTGTGCAGTATTAGTCATGATGTTTCCATACAATGGTTAGTCATAATGTAGGTCCATACATATGTTTTGCTAATTGAGAGTCAAGTGCATGTCATTTGTGCTCGGATCGATTGCTTTGTCTTTGGCATTTAGATGCTTGATGATTGAGTACGACCAGCCGTAAGACTGAGGCTTGATGGCCGTGGCATATCATGTAGGTCCGGGTGGAGCATCGCCTCAGCCGAGAAGTACGGAAGAAAGATAAGGATTGTGAGGAGGTAATACGTGCATGTGGCGTGCCAATTGGACTTGTACGTTTGGATTTCTCTCTTCTTGATCTTTCCTGGTGCAAAGGTCATGTAAGATGTTGAGATATCTCTTGGAGATAAGATCACATCCATCTAGGCATGATCTAAGTTTTTGAGTTTGTTCGGTTTTCCTCAATAGAGAGATGATTATGAAGTTTCACTCTTGTGGACGATTTGGATTGAATTTGTGCTATAATTTAGTTTGCTATGACATGTGAGAACCTATCCAAGGTCATCTAGACCATCAAGGACTTACGAGCAAGCGTAGATCAAGGTTTTACTCTTTTACCCGATTTTGATGCAGCCTTTGTTCAAATAGGAAAAATATCAGGACTGTTGTAACGATTCTCTAGATCATTAATTGGAATAGGTTCGTGATATTTTAGAGAAGGTGCATACCAATTTTTAAGTCATTTGAATCATCAGATTAAAAATTGTATAGATTCTTATTTTGAAAATCATGCTGATTTTCTTTTTTGACCGTCTCCACGTAGAGGTTTGATCAATGTGGGTTTGCAAATATAGAGTTTTGCTCTCTTTAGCTCTAGGCTTTGATGAATTTATGAATTTATATTTTTGCTACGTGTTGTTACTGATATTTAAAGGAAGATTATGAAAAGTCATTCACCCCTCCGACTCGTCATAGGAAATCCTACATCTATCTATACGCCTTTAGTGTGTTTTTTTGGCCTCGGAAGATTCTCCCAAGCTTAAGAGATCACATCACTTGATCACTGTGTTATTAAGTGTGAACACCTCTGCTTAGAGGCAAGCACAGTACAATGCAACCAAAAGCACATCTTGCTTTTCTGGCTGCCTATGTGTAGATAGATATAGTGATCGTTGATGTGTACTGACGCGTGTACATTCATATCATCCCCCTTGAGCTTTGCCTCACCAAAACCAGTATTTTTTCAGTTATGACTCTCTCTCTCTCTCTCTCTCTCTCTCTCTCTCTCTCTCTCTCTCTCTCTCTCTCATGCACACACAGCTACGAACTGAGTTGTTCCCTCATGAAGGAGAAAGAACCTTAGCTGAGACGAAAGGGAGGTCCAACGTTCATGTCATTCTGAAGTGAAATATCAAATGGGATAGCTACACACGAGGAGTATGGTCGTATTACATAGAGCTAGCTAGCATGCATGCATAGGCGTACTACGTACGAATGTACGATAGCTAGTGTTGTCACACACATCACGTAAATACGGCAGCGTGCATGTTACCCGAATACCGTCTTCTGCATGCAAGTTTTCGTATATACGCGTACGTACGTACCTACTTACGTGGCCCAGTAATTAAACTAATCTACGTGACACCGTCTGTCTCACATTCTCACTGTACGTCTGTCCATGCATACATGCATATGGCAGTATGTCCTGTTTTGTTATTATTGCTTAAGTAGCTACGCATACACAAGCCCTTAATTGCTTTGGATCGTGATAGTTGTGCATTACCTACAAGCCATGCATACGTCTAAGTCATGCTACGTACGTACGTGTACCCTAGAATAGTAGAGCTAACGCAAAGCACACTTTCTTGATTTTTCTTGCTGAGTTTATCGAGAGACGAGGTAAAAGTGTCTTTGCGATGAACCATTGTTATTTGTGTAGAGTTAAATTTTACAAAATTTGTAGTTTTTGAGACGTGTTGTTTCAGTTGGAATTTGGTATTTTGGAAAATTTGGTCTTGAGTTGGTTTTTTTTACCTAGGTCAGTACATACGTATTGCATGAAGAATATTTTTGCTAACATAGGTCAAGTTATGAAAAACTTGCATCCGAAAATAATTTCTTGGTTTTCGATGTGCAGGAAGGCTTGGAGTCAACAATGGTCAATAGCGAGGATCGGGGCTACACTCATAGAGGATATGAGGCCTAGAACGATCAAGAATATTGAGTGAGATGACTTAGCTCAAGTATGGCACAAGGAAGGTGAAAAATATTGAAGAGAAGGTTCAAACATAAGGTTGTACCAAGTGGTTTAGTCGGTTCAAGTGAGGCGTAGTCCGATAAAACCGAAATGAGTGAGACTTCTTGATGTGTGATAAGCCAGTAGTGCACCTACATGTGGTAAGATGGCTAAATACCGAAAACTACTTTAGATCAAAACCACAGTGTTTAGAAAAAGTGGTATAGATCAATAAGAAGCTGAGAAGATTAAGTTGAATCAAAAGTTAAGCACTTATCAGATTCCAACTCATGTGCGTTAACAAGCTTGCATGATTTAAGTGTGTAAGTAAAACTCGTGTTGTGTGGGGTTAATAGGTTTTTCACATATGTGCTAGTGGATAGTATCTATTAGGGTTAGATGTGGGTTGATTGGCTCATCTTTTTAATTAGTTGGGATGGAGACTTACAAGTTAACCATCCAACCATCCATCATTCTAACCAAGTGTTCTAGGATTAGGGTTTAAGAAGTGTGAGTATTGTGATGTGCTCTTTTGTCCTCTAGTTAGAGTGGTTATAAAACATTTATCCTCAAGTAGTAATAAATTGACTTTGTTCTTTACTTATAGAGTCTCCTTGATTTGGTTGATTTGCAGCTATTCTATTGGTTTTGATCTCTTCTCTCCTATTATTGATCTTGTTGTGTGCCAAAAACGTTCAAGTGATAGAGATGGCTCATGAAGATCAATCCCCATCCATCTAGCCATTAAGTCTTGCAAGTTCTTGAAATTGATTAATTTTGCTTGAATTTAACCTTTTCGTGAGTTTTCTTGATCCAAGATTTTTGCCTCGATTCTTTATGAGTTCTTACTTGCTGTGATAAGCTTGATACATCTAGAGTCATTTTGGCCATCCTCTACCCAAGAGCAAATTATATTCCTAGTTTTAGGTTTATGCCTAGTTTTGATGCAACCTTGCTTATCCTTGGGAAAGGTCTAAACTTTGATAAGGAATCAAGCGTGTGTGCAAAATCTCATCTCATTTGGCCATGAATTTTTGGAGTTGCACCAAAAGTGGGTTGGGATCAGGCTAATTTTCTGTTCTGGGAACAAGGGCAGCGCGTGGTCACGCCACTCTCAGGCCCAGTTAGAACAGAGGCTGGTCAGACTACCATGTAGCAACCGGTCATACCGCCTTTGGGTTGTCGTCAGTCCTCTGTTTAGTGTAGGTTTTAAGTTCTTTGGTTTATGAGTTGATTGCTCTAGTTTTGGTTTCCATTCCTAATCTTCATAGCTCTCTAGCTTTTGGAGTAAATGATTGGTTAATATTTGGGGGAAATTTTAGAAGGTACCATCTACTCCCCTCTGTTACCATACTGACCCTACAGTGGTATTAGAGCCCGGTTAGCTCTTCTCATAGATCTTAACCGGTGTTAGAAGCCATGGCATTAGACAAATATTCAACCAAGCCAACAATTTTTGGTAGGGTTGATTTGTCATATTGGAAAACTCGTATGCAATCCTACATCGGGAGTCAAGGGCACGCAATTTACATCAAAGTCAAGAATCCATATATTGTGTCAGCTGATGATCAGGTGAATACACAGATGTAGAGGCAAATAGTAAGGCTCGTGATTTTCTAATTCAAGGATTTAGCCGATTTGGGTCTGAGCGAGTTACCCATTTCAGGTCTAGTCATAAAATCTAGAAGATCCTCACTAACTACCATGAGGGCTCTACCGTGCTCAAGAAAGTGAAACAGAACCAATTGAAGAAAGAGTACTCAAAGATCGAGCAAAAATATGATGAATCTTTGGATGAATTATAGGGAAGGTTAGTGAAGATTATCCATATTTATGTGCTATTGGTTTGACCTTTTTTTTAATTTGAGAATGCAGGCCAGCTATTGGATGCACCTGATGTGAAAGTTTAGGGAATGAAGATCACTTCCATCAATAATAACACTGTCATGAGTGAGCTTACCATAGATAATCTCTACTCGAGGTTGAAGATGTGTGAGATTGACTTCATCTCACGTCTTTCCAAGATAGAGTTGATGGCACTTGTGATTGACTCTTCTCAAAGTAGTTGTTCTAATCTTGGGGATTTTGATTCTTTTGGATTTTCATTGCCCGCTTTGCATTCTTTGAGCGATGATTAGCTAGAAAATTTTTCTGGGGATGACTTAGCACTCTATCCACAAAATTACCAAGAGCATACCATAAAGTGAGGAACAAGAGGAGGAGTGGTCTTGTCACTTGCTTTGAGTGTGGTGAGCCAAACCATATTCGAGCAAATATCCCAAGCTGAAAGGCATAGAGGAGAATGACTCTCGAAGGCGTCTTCAAGCTCATGACGTGAAGTATAAGAAGCCTAACTACCGTAAGTTTGTCAATCGAGTCCTTATCACTCTTGAGAATATTGACACGAGTGATGTGGACTCAGGAACGGAGGATGACGAGGATGACTTTCAGAGCAAAAAGAAGGACCAAGACTTTATCGGCATGTGCTTCATGGCCAAGGACGGCGTCATCAAAGTTGACTCCTCTAACGATGAACCCTACAGTGATCTTGATGAGGTATGTTCCTCAACTCAACAAATGAAACATGTTCTTGCTGCAAATAAATAAAAACTAAAGAAACAAGCTAAGTTAATCGAGAACCAAAATATTATTATTGATAACTTGAACCTAGAGGTTTTTAGTCTTAAATCCATGTCTCTTGATGATGAAAATTATGAATCTTGCTTGTGCTTGCATAATCAGTTGGCTATTCTCAATATTGCTCATTCCTCTATTGTGAATTGACAAAAAGATGCTCTAGATAAATTAGAATATCTTAAGTCTAGTAATGATCATGGTTTCTAGAATGCTATTGCTTTGTATATGATTTCTTTAGATGCTATTCCTTTATCTTGCTCAAATTGTGTTTTGCTAGAATTGAAACTTAATAGTGCCATTATGAAATTACTCAAATTTAATCCTGATCATACTTGCTCTCATTGTGAGGATAGCAAACTAAAGACGAAAGAAATGGCTGACATACTCATTCATTCTATGACCGAATCTTATGAAAATTGTCCTAGGCTCTCAATTGAACCTGATGCTCTTAACAAGACACTTGAGGATAAATATAAAATAAAATATCATTATCCATGACTGCATCTAAGAAAACAATTAATTATATTTCCTATGCATTTTGTGCTAAACTTGGGACAAATTTATATGAGATGCATGTGGCTTTCAGAATTAAATTCCAGGAGCAGTTGGGTTGGATTAGAGACACCCGTTGTGTGTGTTGTGAGGTTTTGAGACTTCAGGTAGCTGTCTATAATGAGAGATATGCTAGGGCAACTAAAATCACTGAGTGTGCCATATAAAGAATCTAGCCCATGAGAATGCTTATCTCAAAAAGACCCTTGAGCAATTTTCTAGTGGGAAGAATAATCTTAAGATGATCGTCGACCAATCTAAGGTGAGTGTGAAGAAGAGAGGTCTAGGATCTAATTCTTTAGAGTATTTCAAAAATCACCTACCTAAATTTGTGAGGGTAGTTGAGAGTAGCAAGTTTGAGGTCAAACCCCTTGAGCCACCTAAGACTATATTTAGGTCAGTTGGATTTGCCCAAACCCCTTCTAGCAAGATATGTACTTCTACTTTAGTAGTTTAGACCCCTTAAAAAGATCAAGTAGCATTGCATCTTCTGCAAGAAGAATGGCCACATTGTTGAGTTCTGCTTTCGTAGGGTTAAGCTTGAGAGAAAAGAGAGGATGAGTGCTTTGAGTTCCATTAGAGGAGTTCCTTTGCCAGTGAGTGTCTCTAGAGTTAGGTCTCCAGTCTTTCCTTCTAGATACAAGCCAAGGTTTATAGATGACTTCTTTGAGTCCTTTGGTGGTTCTAAGCAGCACTTTGAGTTAGGATATCATGAGGGTAGACCATGGGCGTCTAGACAGGAGGAGTATTGGCCTTTTATAGAGTGATTTGGAGAGGTGTAGGTGATTCTCGTTTGCATCCTCATGATTTTCATGCTAACTATTTTATTCCTGCTTCTACTGCTATTCCTAGATATCATGTGGCTTAGTACTAGATTCTTAAGTCTTTTGTTACTAACCTCCATATTGAGGCACATATGTTTCCTGCTTATTCTCTATAGGTGTATTGAGCGAGTAAGGAAAGCATGTGGCTTGTTGACTCTTGGTGTTCTCAACATATGACCAGAGATTCTCGATGGTTCTCTTCCCTCGCTCGTGCATCTAACAGTGAGTGGATTATGTTCGGGGATCCTTCTACCGGGACCGTCACCACGAAGGACACTATGCACATCAATAACATGTTTATGTTCAAGGATGTTTAGGTATAACTTCCCTATCGATTTCTCAGTTTCCTGATAAGGGTCTAGATGTGAGATTCATGAGTGGAGAATGTAGAGTTCTAGACTCATCAGGTGAGTTTATCTTTGGGATCTCTAGGTTTGAGAGGATCTTTAATACTAATTTTAGGTTTCTCTTCTAGCTCTGAACCTAGGAGTCTTGTGGCTTCTGATTCTCATGATCTAGCATTGTGGCATCATTGGCATGGACATATAGACTTCGATCACTTGACTATAGTTCATAGGCTTGGACATATAGACTTCGATCACTTGACTATAGTCAGTGGCAAGGACCTTATTAGAGGATTTCCTAGGTTTAGAGATTCAAGGACCTAGTTTGCACACCTTGTAGACATGGTAAGATGGATTCTACTTCTCATCCTCCACTTACCTTAGTGATGACTGATAGAACTGGACAGCTTTTGCACATAAACACAGTTGGTCCTTCTAGAGTTTAGTTGGCAATGTATGTACTTGCCATTATAGATAACTTCTCTAGGTATTCTTGGGTGTATTTTCTTGCTTCTAAGAATGAGGCTTTTGGCTATTTTAGAGAGTTGGTGCTTAGATTAGCAGTAGACCTCTCAAGAGCCTTAAGAACAATTAGGAGTAATAATGGCATCGAATTCAAGAACACATCCTTTGCCACCTTCTATACTGAGTGAGGCCTAAAGCATCAGTTCTCCCCTCCTAGAGTTCCCTAGCAGAATTCAGTTGTAGAGAGAAAGAATAGAACTCTTGTAGAAGATGGCTAGGACCATGCTAGGTTAGCATAGCACCCCTAGAAGGTTTTGGGCTTAGGTGATTTGCACTACTTGCTATGTGTCCAATAAGGTGTTCTTAAGATCATCTATAGGCAAGAGTTTTTTTGAGTTAAGGTTCGGTCATAGGCTTAGACCTCTCATTTTGAGATATTTGGTTACAATGTTTCATTCTTAAACATGGCAACTTAGATAGAATCTAGATGTTATGCTGGCATGTTTCTTGGATATCCTACTTATTCTCCTGGCTTTTGTATTTTTAATTTGGATACTAACAAAATCATTGAGACTTGTGAAGTCACTTTTGATTAGGCTATTTTTGGTACTAGACCTGACAGTGCAGGTACATAGGTACATGGTGGACAGGAGAGTATCTTCCTTGATAATGACCTTGACTTAGAGGATGAGGGCCCAATCCCTCCTCCAGTCACTACTGAGTTGGTTGGAGAGCATGCTTCCACTACTTCAGCTTTAGTAGAGCAGTCTCTTCTCACCTACACCAGCTCTGCTAGTGGCTCTGCTCCTACCTTCACAGTCCATGGGGTAGAGGCCACGTCCATACCAAGACCTATGTTTGACATTCAATTATGACACCCTCAGGAGCATATGATTGGGGATCTCCATGAGGAAGTTACGTACTCTAGGTTTATCTCTCTAGATTCTTTTGCACAATTTACTTTTGTTGCGTCTTTTGAGCCCCAAGATGTCACCCATGCTTTATTTGATTCCTCTTGGATCAATGCCATGCATGAGGAGTATGAAAACTTTGAAAGAAACTAAGTCTGCACCTTAGTTGAATTTATGGAGCTACGCTATTAATAATTAAATCAACAATTGTGTCGTAATTGCTAACTTCAAATTGATTTACAGGTATGGCTCGTGACCTTGGTGGTTCGCACTGGCCTTTTGGCCTGCTAGATAGGCACGTCGACACGTAGGACCATGTGAGCCACCGTGTCCCATATCCTAAGGGCGAAGCCAAGGCGACCCAGTTAGGGGTCATCCATATGCGAACACCCCGACGAGCTTAGAGACTAGACCCATGCTGAAGAGACACATTTGTCTACAAACTGTGACACTTCTTTTTATGATATTTTTGCTACATACTGACTTCTTCGTTCTTTGTACACTAAGGGATGCCGGCCTTCTACCTCTCACACGGATGATGGAGGCCATCGATGAGGATGGCGTTCCTGTCGAGAAGGACGAGGAGGTCCAAGCTCACCCAAAGCAGTCACGACGATTCCCGTTTGACCAGTCAATGTTGACAGCTCTGTTGGACTGATGGTGGCCCGAGACGCACACCCTCCACCACCTATTCAAGGAGAAAGCTCTGCTGCTCAGCTTGCGTATCACGAGATAGGCTGTCTCCTCGACGGATGTGCCTACCAACTAGCATGATGAACTACTGGGCAGGTTTGACGGGGTTCTTTTGGCTAAGTTCATAGCAGTGTACCACATCTTCATGGCGCAATGAAAGCATGGCCCGCCCATGCAATGGCTTTCACGATTTTGGGTACGTATGCTATCTATTTTTCCTGTTTAGTTATACACTATCCTTGCCATATGACAGGCCTCCTAATTTTGTTTGTGCATATGTCGAGCAGATGGACCCGGATGCCAATGAGTACTAGGTGTCGCAACACCTCGAGGCATGCTTGTTGTGGCTGTTCGGCTGGGTACTGTTTACTTGTAGCCACGTTAACTCCGTCGATGCCCACTTCGTGCAGTATGCGAGGGCCATCACCAATAGGGACGAGGTGGACTATAGCTTGGGATCAGGCATGCTTGTTGGGATGTACCACGACCCCTATCCTCATAGGCTACCCCCTCTTACTAGAGCTGTAGTTGTTCGAGCACTTCCCCCTCGGACGACCTATGCTGCTCGATAGCTGTCCGTACCATACAAACATGTACCACGGAGGCACCATGGACTGACCTACCACGGGGTCCCTTTGGTGCCGTAGATGAGTGCGTACTCTCTTGAATCTTTACTATACGTGTATTACGGGGTCAACTTTGTAACCACTATTTTGGCTCGTAGGCACAGTTGCACACCTACTGGTCACTCGTGTGTACGATAACTTCGTCGAGGACCTCGACCGCCTAACCACTGACAACGTGCGCTGGGAGCCATACTCTGCTCAGGAGATGGCGGACTACGCCCCCGCTGAGCTCTCGTCGCTGTGCTGGCGCGACCAGGCGTACTGGCTCACATGGAAGAAGCTTGTCTTCGATGTGTTCGTCAAGGACTACGTGATGCACAGGGTGATGCACCAGCTCAGCCTCCATCAGGTTGTTCCAATTCCCGTCGGGTGTCGAGTGCCCGACTCAGTTCACACGTTACACACAACACATGTCTCTATTTTTTTCCACTTCTCTTACGATGCCTTCAAATTGTAGTTGTACATTTCACATGCATAAGTGGAGGGGTGGTAACAGGACGAGCTAGGTTACGAAGATGGAGCCATGGGTGGAGGCACTCGAGGACTTCGTGTAGGAGGCCACTGCGTATGGCCCCAGCGCGTACGATGAGTACCTATGCTAGTACGCACTCTAGACATGCACCAGGCTAGTGCATGTCATTGACCTTACCCCGTTCACGTACCAGCACAGACCGACGCGTACCCCATGCACTTAGCATGAAACTTTGCCCTCGCGGTAGGTACTCTCATGTTTCAAACTTTCTGAGTACGGTCACCACAATTACTAGTTTGATGCTTTTATGTACTTCTTGCAGACGGACATCACCGCCGAGATTGTGAGGGGCACTGGGTCAATCGTGGAAAGGGTCGCCTATGGTTTGGAGGTGATGCGTAATGAGCTGCTGCACATTGTCCATCGGGTCTACGCTACGTTGAGGCGTGTCCTCGCCCTCTCGTCGTGCAGGACGCTCCCGGAGGTGGCCACATCAACGCGCGTGCCAAGGCCGCCACGTTCTACAACTCAGGTAGGAGGCTCCAAAGGGCCACGTATGTACCCCAGGCACCGCCACCACCACCACCAGGCTAGGCCGAAGGGTCAGCATGGGCACGTACCTACGCACTAGCGCCATCATCGTCCGTGGACCCCTACTTGGCATCGATAAGGCAACACATGTTGTTCGGCCAAGGCGGGTATGAAAGTTGGCTGCAGGCCGTGGCCCATATGTAAGGTATGTTTCATCTCTTAAGGTTTTTTCACGTCTGTATATTGCTGGACTGCAGGTATGAGGAACCAGCTAGGAGTTCACCTATCCCCCCCCCCCCCCGAGGATTTCCCTGTGGACGTGAGCAACTTCCTCACAGATGACCTAGCGAAGGTCCTTTCTGGGTCACAGCTCAGTAGTGCATCAATTCCCACTCAACCATAGGTGCAATCGACCCCTGAAGCAGTGGGAGCATGGGTCAGCAAGGCTCCTGACGTCTCATCCTAACGGAACGCCGACACCCCGTGCTGAGGAAGGCCAAGCGGAGCCGTATGGGTGGGCACCGACCTGGGGTGGGATGTGGCGACGACAGAGGAGCCGAGGAGGTGCTGAGGGTGGTGTAGCAACTGTCCTCACAAAATTCTTCAAATAATTTATTGCACTACAACAACATATAACGATCGTAAAATGTTATTACAAGGCTAATAAATTTCATGCCATTCACAATCTACGAAAATCACAAACAGATAAACTGACATTGTCTACCCTTCTATTTCAAAAAACAACTTATAAATAAGATTTGCTAAATATATTACCAACAAAAATTACCATTTACTCCTCCACAATTATTTCCATTGGATTAATACAATAATTATTTTTAAAAAAATCGTCCAACCGTTGGACGACTTAGGCTAGTCGCTCAATCAGACTGGGCTACTAGGGGGCTTGTCGTCGAACCGTTGGGCGACAGTGACTAGTCGCCCTACGGTTTGGTGACTTGGCCACGTGCCGCCCAACGGTTGTGCACTAGTCCAAGTCACCTAATGGTTGGGCGATTTATGGTCAAACTATAAAAAAAATTAAAAAGCAGGTATAATACTATAATTCAAAATTAAAAATTGATTATTAAAATTCCTAATTCGTTGGGTGCGTGTTTTGAAGTAAGAAAAGTAGTACATCAGTCAAGGACAGAAAAGTAGTACACTAGTCATGGGTTGCATGCGCAGAACACACAATCCAGACATGTCAAAAAAAGAACACGCATGCGGCTTAGGGCATCCAGGACACAATGACTCGGCCATATCTAAAGACATGCTACATGTTCCCTCCGTTCCCCAATAAATATTATTTTAGCTTTCAATTTTTATTTCTAAATACATGTTATTTTACAATTTCGATGAAACTTTATACCATTTTGCCTTTGCATACCCTTTCAGTATTCCCAAGGTCATTACTACTATGGGGCTAGAGTACCGTACACCTTCTAAAAGTAATAAGTGAGCTAAGGGCATCTCCAATGGTTATAGCTAGCAATTAACTATAAGACTTCCACATCATCTATATAGTACACACTAAAGTTAGCATTCTAAAGAACTATCTATAAGGATAGCTATTTGATGCTTACATGCACACACAGAATTTATGGAGGCTGCCTCGTTTGGCGCTATAGACTATCTCTAGAGCTGTAGAGAGCTGCGTTCTCTTTCTTCATTTAATATCTTCCACGTAGGACAGTTGATGACATGGACTCTCTTGTAGATAGCTGCTATAGACCCATTGGAGATGCTCTAATAAAGATGATAATATGGTCTTTTATATATATGTCTTGGTTGCAGTGGAAAATACTAGAATAATACCTATTAAGGAACACAGGGAGTACGTAGGTTTTGAGGTGATGCAAATTAAGGAGAGAGGAAACAAGCCATATCTTGCATGCATGAGACACAGCTCTAGATCTCACACTGACAAAGATTTTACTCCGGTTGTTTCAAAATACAATCAGGGGGTGAAAGATCTTTGAGACTTTTTAACTTTAATAAAATCAACCACTTTGAATATAAAGGCCTTTTCACTTCAATAGCTAGAAAGAGCTAAGAAAATCAGATCCACAATGAAAGCAACCCCAAACAAAAACCAAATAGTCAACAAAACTATTGAAGTAAAAGACGATTCAAGTCATCACTGGGCCAGTCTGACCGCAGGCTTAAGACCGGTCCGATCGGGCTTCGGCAGTTGGACCGCTCGGACAAAGCTGGTCTAACAGCTCCACCAATTTGACCGTAGGTTCAACGCCGGTCTGACCGGACCCCTATTCCCAAATGTTAAAATCCCTCGGGTTAAAACTGAAATATCAAGAACTTACTAAAATCTCATTTGAACATCTTCAAATTTTATATGATACTTGTTCAAGGTATTAATAACCTAAATCGATCAAGAATCACAAGGTTTTTGGGCTTAGTTTCACTAATTAGAAGCAAATCAAATCTAGGTCTCAAGAACACAAAAACACTAAAATCTAAATTAGTTCTTGCTCGAGGAGTTTCTAATCAAGAGAATGATTCAAATCTACCCCTATATGCCATATTTCCATAGTAAGCTAATCTAGACATATCTTAACCACAAAAATCTAAATTTAAGCCAAGAATAAGCTAAACTGGGATTAATCTTGAATCTTACTATAAAGGTGATCTAAATGGGCAACGGTTGATCAATTAGAACCTTCTAGTGCCTCTTACTCGTGAAAATCATAGCAAGATCAAAAGGAAAGAAGAAAACACTAAAAATCAAACCGAATCAAGATTTCAACACTTGAGCAAAGATAAAAAAAGACGTGGACAAATTTTGATATATATTGATACTCGGAGATGAATGTTTATAATCACTTCCTAGTCAATCACAAAGCCTATAGATGACAAAAAAAACTGAAGACAAAGGGCCACAGCCCGTCTTCCAAATGTTTCCTCCAAGAACCCTAACTCTACTCCACCTGCCTCCTAGAAAGCAAAACCTAACTCTCTCAACTCAATTCCTTATATAGTGGAAGCTTATAAAAACCCTAACCATCACCTCTAGTTGAGTTTCATCTTCTTACATGGGCTAACCCATTAATCTAACACTATATCAGGTTTTACACTCACACATGCACACTTCTCAAAACGCACACAACCATTAACCCGTTAGTAAATCAATGTTTGATCCACTTAATATTTTCAGCACATCCTTGACCTAAACCACTTAAGCCACTGACACAGTTTCGCACACTACCACATTGTCGTATTGGAAATTTTACCAAAATACCCTTCTACCGTTATTCCATGAAGCTTCCCGCTTTCTTCGCCTTAAAGCAATCGCATTCTTCTTTTCAACTCTATGTGACCCCAATGACTTGCTGTCAAGTTTCTCACATATCTGGATCCCACCGAACCGTCCTTTGCTAATGGGCCCAAGTAACTTGGCACATCACTTGCCTCTCCGCACACCATTACAGCACTCACTTCCCTAACCATTCTGGGCCTCAGCTCCTCCGTGAGCTTAGCCCCGATCCACCTTGCCGTTGTCCATCACGTATACCACGGGTAGCTCCCACTCTGATTTTTGGTCTTCTTGGCTTGTAATCACTCTGCTAGCCTCAGTCATTTTTCGGCGGCACCTTAATCACTCTAGAATTCAGCTCCCCTAGCTTAGTCCTAATCCCTTCCACCTCACCATGACCTAACTCAAAATCCTACAGTCAACAATAACAAGCAAATAGTCATGTAGCACCGTATGATACAAAATCATCAATTTACAAAATTGATGAGCTAAGAATCATTACCTTTATCTCAAAGCATCTCCGCGTGTTTTGACATATAACCCATAGTATTCAATAATTAACCGTCACATCTTCATGCATTCGGGCTCCCCTGAACCATCTTTACATGTGTTGGCCTTATCACTTAGTGCACTACATGTACAAACTTGTATCTTCACAATCCTTATCTTCTCTGTGCTTTCCAATTGTATTACGTAGCCTCATCCGATACACGATAGCTCGTACCATAGCACCCCCGCCCAGCTAGTCCTAGTCCATTGTTATTGACCACTAACGTTCTTCAAGCCACCTGCATATCCAAAGACCAAGCAATCATGTCAAGCAAAGTTCTATGCACTTGATTCACGTTAGTCAAAATAATACATCATGCAACATGTATGCAATAATTTTAAAATATTTGAGCCAATTCTGACTCAAATGCTAAACTAAACTATCCTGAACTTTGCCTTAACAGTTTGACCGCTAACCATTGGTCGGTCTGACCACGTATCAACTCCGGTAAAACCCTGATAACAGGGCAGCTGGTCTGACCGCGGCAACCATACCTCCAGTCACATGGCCATCATATGGCCGGTCGCATCGCTCTCATATTCTTCGTGTAGCAAAACGAGGACCTCTATAGAATAAACATATCGTTAACTACAGGTAGGGGTGGAAAAAAAGCTCGTTAGTGGGCTCGTTGGCTCGGTTCAAAATTGCTTCAAATATACTTGTTAATTGGTTAAACATTAAAATGAGTTGATTTCAAATGAATTTGAATATTGCTCAAGCTCGGCTCGGCTCGGCTCGTTAGCTCGTTTCTAAAAATACTTTTAAATTATCCGTAAAATGATATTAAATCAAAATATGCCAATTTTAGAAAAAGCTCGATAAGACGAGCAGTTGGCTCGATATCCACCCCTAACTACAGGTCTATACAACCACTCCCCGATCAAACTGCCATTTGTGTTTTAGAATACATGTAGTCAACATTTTAAAACTTTGACCGCTAATATACATAAAAGTATATAGATTTGTTACGTGGGAATGTTATCACTAGATTCATCATCAAAAACACTTTCATATTGTTGTATTTTTATATATTTTACTAACATATAATTAAAAAGTAATAGTTAAATATGTATATTGGTGATCATGTCGATGTCTAAAATAACAAGTTTGAAGAATGGAGACGGTATTTTTTTCGAGTGGGAACAAGGATTAAGTAAGTTAAAAGATCAGGAGAAGGACAAGGGTAAATGACAATGCAATCCTTCTTTTATATATATATATATATATATATATATATATATATATATATATATATATATATATATATATATATATATATATATATATATATATATATATATATATATATATATATATATATATATAATTGATGCAACATGCGGGGTAAAATAATTAAAGTACAGTTCGTTATCCAGTTAACTTGCGTTCAAGTACGTAATTAATAAGTTTCCCTTGCATTATTATGGAATAACGTTCCAGGGTCCCTTGATCCAAATGGAGCTGGCAGCAGAACGTGCACATCGTTAGGTACTGCAGTTGTTCACACATTATTGAGGTTGCAAAGGGCAACAGCTATTATAATCATCATGGAGAAATTAGTTCTTACTCGATCGACCATGCACGTTCTCGTGACTGGTAAGACACGCGCACACGTACACGTACACGGCTTTGCATGCATGATCGCACTCCGGGCATTCCAATGATAGATATCTTCTATATATGGTTCTAAGTAATAAACCTCACTATTTCCTATTTCCCTTTCTCTCTCTCCTTCCACTCTTTCAAAAGTTGGTATAGACATTGTAGTTTCTCTCTAATGCAAGTTTTTGATGATATCTTGTTGTTTGGATTTTGTGCCTATGCAATGTTTTGTATGACATATTGTTTCTCTTTTTCTTTATTAATTTTTTCTATCTCACTATTAGTCCTTTGTGATCTTCATAAATATTGCTGAGATCAACCTACTAGAAGTGCCCTCAGTTCTTAGCCTAATTAAGCCTATTTATGAGTACACCAAACTCTTCTTTCCCTAGCATAGTTCACATGTCCTAAAGGGAGGGAAAAAGCTTGGACCCCCAACGTATGCCATGCAACTTTCACATGATTAACGGGAGGCGACATGGCCACACTGTACGACGCCTTGCATGTGTCGATCGACCAGGCAAGCTACAAGCTATGCGCCGTTCAATCCATTGCATGCCTCCATTTAGACGCCGTTAATATGAAAAAAAAAACTATAAACCATCGTTAAACTTAAACTGAGCGTCTTTTTAATTAGGTGAAACTG
Organism: Dendrocalamus latiflorus; assembly: GCA_017311315.1. Classification (NCBI taxonomy): domain Eukaryota; kingdom Viridiplantae; phylum Streptophyta; class Magnoliopsida; order Poales; family Poaceae; genus Dendrocalamus; species Dendrocalamus latiflorus. The sequence continues at coordinate 18,302,923 of CM029622.1, read as the reverse complement.
GATATTGGTGATCTCAAAACGATAGATCCAACCACTAACGCATGGATTACTTATGATTTGTAACGGAACCAAAACATTAGATTTAAATAGTAGAAATGAACATTTTATAAAATTTCAAATTCAAGTTTTAAAATGACCATGTGAGGAGCCAAAACAATGATATGTGTAGTGCGAAACATATAGCTGCTCTCACCCTGCAAACTTCAATCCGCTATTGTGCGTGGATCGACCGCAATTATTATCAGTCAGACATGGTAGCTTTTAGAGCATCCTCAATAGTGACTTATGAGCTAGCTCTAAGCATATTATTTCATATTTTAATAGAAGAGAGAGAAAAGCTATCTCTTGATCAAGAGCTAGTCTCATACACACATTTCAAGATTATGTGAGAGTGTCATGTGAGGCTATTTATATTATGAGCTATGTGCTAAAAGTTAGTACTATTGAAGAAGTTGTCTTAGAGCTAGTAACTAGCTCATACTGTTGGAGATGCTCTTTCCGGTTTATTTTTCACTGTTCATAAATTTCGTCTTTTTCTGAACTTTTGGCTTTTTGTTGAGCTTTTTTGCCGATTTTTTTCCATATTTGTTTGTATTATACGTAATATGCTAACATATTTTTTAATTTTTTTAAATTTAATTATGCTAAATAAGCCTCTGTCAGCTACAGTGTTTTTTCAGCCAATTACAGTGCTTTTCAGCTATAAGCCACCAAAAAAGCCCAAATGATCGGAGCGGCATTTGCTCTATATCTTAGCATTTCTAGGCGAAACCACTATATATAGTACCTCTGTTGCCTGCTATTTAAAACGATTTTGAAAACTAGACAGCTCTTCAAATTAAGCTTAGATCTTTTGTATAATAATTCTATTAGTGGATGTTTACTAAAATGCCCTTGAAGACCCTTGTAAATACTCACTCTTATATTTTTTTACTTAACGTTATAGAATTTGTGCTGTCAAACTTTCTAAATTGGCTACCGATAGGTTTAAAATATCTATATTGGTTATATGAAAATTATATTATTAGATTTATCATTAAAATAACTTTCATAATATTATAAAGTTACTAGTATATTTTAATGTAAAATTATGAAAAGTAATTGTTAAAGTTGTATCTCGAAAACCTAAAAAATAAAAAATGTAAGTAGAAAGAATGAAGGGAGTAGCATATGATCTACCAGACCCCTCTCCCATCTCACACACTATTATCAATGTATCGATAAATTAAAGAGTTGGCTTCAAGGATAACTCTCTATAAGCTCCCTGTGTCAAGTATGCTTGTGTGTTCATTGTGCACTTGTAATTGATCTTGGTTATGTTATTGCAGTACTGCTGCATGTTGATCATTTGGTCTACAACGTGGCATGCTAATATATAGGCATGCAACACAGCAAGCGAACAACATACACGATCGATGCACCAACTCTGCTAACACCAACCGAACACTGAAGACAACAGATCAGAAATAAAGTAAGCCTAGAAGCGGAATTGTTTAAAGCACAACCGAGAACGCACGGCCAACTCATAATAGGTGGGTGTCTCTACTAGCACATATCTAACTAAAGCAGAGGTCTACATCTTATAGAGCATGGACACGTGCTTTGATCACTGAATATATCCACATGTGTGTTCCCTCCCTTCTCGAGACCTAGCCCAATAGGATAAGTACGAAATCCTTCGTTCGATCCAAGGATCACACTCAAGACTGGTGGGTTCGAAGCACCCGAACCGACCACTAAGGTAAAGCTCAGTTTTTTAAGAGGCTAAAAGTAAACAACAAAGTGTAACCCGGTCGACACACCCTGCACCATGCACTCTATGAAACACACCAAGGTGCCTAGGCACTCAAATCAATATCCATTGATGTATTTTGAAATTCGCGACGTTTGACTTGGATATGTTTACATACTAATAAAAAAGTGTATTCGAGATATTAAACTTCAAAAAAATTAAGTTCTACTTTAGTTTAACTAGTTTGAGCTAGTTTCATGGTATATACTCACTATAATCATGTTAAATTCAAAAGTAGTTCAAACTAGTTTGAATTGAATTCAAAACTCACTTACCATAATTATATCAATGGTATAAAATATTTTCATAACCAAACTCCAAAATTTTCATTGATCATACACGTGTATCGGATGGTTCTTGATGTGCGTGCCTAGGAATCTAGGTGCCTCATGTAACATACATACATATGTACGTACGTACATACATACATGCATATTGCTGTAGTTATAGACCAAACAGTGGATAATAGGGGGCTAAAAGGAGGCCACAAAGGGCTATCTAAAGCCTAGAATTAGCAGTAGAGAGCAGATGTAGAAAATGTATTATGTTGTGCTGCTACTTAACCTTTTCTCTAAGAAAAATGAATCCCCCTCCCCATGGTGCCCTAAGGAACGTGTGTGTGTATCCATGAGGAGATTGTTTATATAAATGTCCATACTGGAGTCTACAAAAGTGAGGGCAAACATGTCTTTTCCCCTGTCCTAAGCCTTGGACTTGGCACATGGTTACACACTTAATGGGCCCTTTAGCACAGTTAGCTAATTGGGATAAGGTGAGGGCTACACCCCTAACACATACATTCATATACATACATACATACATACATACATACATACATACATACATACATACATACATACATACATACATACATACATACATGCATACATACATATATGCAGTAGCGCTATTCTACTCCTGAACATAAAATAGCTTATTCTGCACGCCAACTAGATGTGCACGCCCAACCCACCCCGTGCACCCACTTCGTACGAGGACCAGGCCAACTAGTGACATGTAATCAACTAACCAACAAATATAGTTTCCTTACTGGTATTAGAATGTTTCTTTTTTTGTTTTAGCGATAACTTTTGACTGGTAGCTCTGATTCATGAACGGTTTTCACCGATAGGTTATTGACGACGATAGGAATAGAATGATATAAGCTCGCTAATAAATGATAAATGCATCTGTGCTTTAAAAAATTGAATGAGGATGCAGTAACACACCAAAACTCCCTGTGCATTTATTATGTGATTACAACATAACTGCCGTGCCATCTTTGTGTGGTTATTGTACCTCTATCACACATTCATTACAACCTTGTAATGTTTACTATATCACTAAAAGACATTTATTGTGACCTCTATATGCGTTTACTGCACCATTACAAAAGATTTTTAAGACCTCATTGTGTGTACGCCGAACATGTAACAACAGATTTACTACAACCTCCTTCTGCGTTTACCGCACTATTACGAGATATTTTACTGCAACCTTCATTGTTCCTTTTTTGAGGAAAATACTGTGATATTTTGTTTGCTTACTACACCTTTATAAGATAGACAGCGTGCATATCCCAAATGTAGTAAAACCTCTCTATGAGTTTATTGTGTCATTGCAATGGAATTACCACGACCTCTTTTTGTGCTCTGCACCTTTATCACATGTTTACTAGAACCCCCTAATGTTTACTGCATCACTAAAAGAGTTTTACTATGACCTCCATATGCATTTATTGCACCGTTACAGAAGATTTTTACAACCTCATTGTGCATTTATCAAACTTGTACAATAAATTTATTGCAACCTCCTTCTGTGTTTACAGTACCATTACAAGATATTTACTGTGATCTTCATTGTGCCTTTTTGTGAGGAAATTATTGTGATCTTCTTGTTCGTTTCCTGCACCTTTACAAGACAGACACTATCACACTTAGTATTACTGCACTCCTTATGCATTTATTGCGTCAATATCGGAGATTTAATACCACGCGGAGTGCAGCAATCCAGGTATATAGAGAAAACTTGGTTGATTGCAAACTTTGAATGACGATATCTCCTAAGGCTGACGGAGGTGGTGGATTTTTTTTACTAGCTTTTGACCATGGTGATGGGATGTGGGTTTTGACCCACGGAAGGTGGTGAAGAGTAGAGTAACTTATTCTACGCTCAAACTATTAGACCATGTGATGGTTATGTATTTTGTTGATGATGAATAATTGACATTTGGTTTTATTGGAATTTGCATTCGTGAAAGTTCTGGTCCATGCACTTCTGTGCCTGAGTTTTCAGGATGGCAAAATGACCACGTCTGGTTTCAACCACGAACAGTAGTCCGATTGGCCCTATGATGGCTGGTCCGATCAACCTTATGATGGATGGCCCGATCGGCAGACTTCGACCATGTCCGGTTTCGACCGCGGTAGACTTTGACTACGTCTGGTTTTGATCACGGTAGACATCGACCATGTCAGACTTCGACCACGTTAGACTTCGACCATGTCCAACTTTGCCCACGTTCAGCTTCGACCATGGTATTTCAATCACGGTGGGTAATCGTAGATCTCAACCTAAAACAGTGAATTGGTCGTAAGCAACATTTAACTAGTCATAAGCAACAGTGAACCGGTCTTAGCTATAGTGAACCGGTCAGAGGTTGTAAGGTCATTTACTATAGTAACCGATCGATGGTCGTAGCTACAACACTTTTCCATGGTCATGGCTATAGTACTTTTCCATAGTTATAGCTACAGTACCTGGTTGATACTCCATAGTTGTAGACTTTACTAGTAGATACTCGATAGTCATTGACTTTACTGGCCGATACTCGATAGTCATGGACTTTACAAGTCAATACTCAATAGTCATAGACTTTACTAGTTGATACTCGATAGTCGTGGACTTTTCTAGTCGGTACTCGATAGTTGTAGATTTTACCAGACGATACACGATAGTCGATGATTTTGTGATCGGTAGTCATAGAATTTACGGTCTACTGTCATTGTCTTAGTCTTTTTGATCAGTTGTCATAGACTTCACAATCGGTAGTCAAAGGCTTTGCGATCGATTGTTGTAAGCTTCACAATCGGTACTCGTAGACTTCATGGTCGGTTTGAGTGCTTCAATTCTTGTTATCTTTGAGTAATTCGAGTACTCATGTTAGGCTAGTAGTATGACCTGCTGGTGCATGGTTGTCGATGATCGATGAATAGTGCTCAGAGGAATAGTACTCAAAGGATTAGGTACTTGGTAATTGGAAGGACTCAGTACTTGGTAGGCAGAAGGACTCAGTACTCAATAGTTGTGGTTTTCATAATCATGGTCAGCGATCGGTTGTTGGAGACTTATGGTATCGATAGTGATGGATGATAGTCTGTGCGGCACTGCGTGATCAATGGGTGTGGAGAATGGCTCGATATTGATAATCATAGACTTAGCAATCTGATCTTTTAGTCGTAGCGATCGGTAGTTAGTAGTCAATACTCGATGGTTCTATGGTCGATAGCGATGCTTGTTATTTCTGAGTGTTCTGAGCGATGGTGTTTTCCTGGGTACTTGTATTCGAGTACTTGATGAGCTAGCGACTAGTCTTGCATAGCGGTTGTAACCAGTTGTAATGAGTGACCTGTGGCTGATTTCTAGAAAGCAAAGTGAATGTGGTTGTGGACGACCTGCTTCATGTGTATGGTTGGATAATGGTTGAGTGTGTGTGGATTAATGTCGGTCAAGTTGGAAAGAACTTGTGCCAGTGGAAAGTGTTCTTTGGTCTTTGCATGTGCAGGTTGGTGTGGAGGCAATCATGGTTAGTGATGAGGAGGACCAGGACTAGGATGGAGAAACCTGTGGTCCAAGCAGTCGTGGATGTCACGTGAGGTGGTTGGGCTCACATTGGAGCACATGGAGACCAAAGGTGATGATGAGTGGAGAAGATATGGGAGGTGCGGACCCGGAGGCTTCAACACGTGAGGATGATGCGTAGAGAAGATACGGGAGGTGATGTCCTAGAAGCTTCGACATGAGAGGTGATGGTGCATGATGTAGATATAGAAGGTGTTGTTCTGGAGGCTTCGTCACGTGGAAAGTTAGGAATTGTGGAGGGCATCCATAACTAGGAAGATTGAGAGTTTGAATAAAACCCATGCTTGGAAGGGTTTCAGATACCTTGATTTTTGGAAGAGATAGGATTGCATGTCCAAGTTGTTAAGGACATGGTTCGAGATATCTGTGTTTGAGGTGAACACAATTTAATGCTCTATCATATAAAAGTAGGTAGAGGCTAAGGGTTTCAGCCATGGCTTTGAGGAGGCTTTTTGTGTAAGGTTTTTAGGGGTGCCGTGAGGGCACTTTGTAGCCATAGAACATGATCCAGAATTAATAGATTAGATCTATTCAAGGAAAAGTTAGTCAGTGTTGGCAACATATTTTCTGGGCATCGTTTTCTTGTGTTTACGGAGGTGTGCTAACAAATCATGATCTTGCGTGTCATGAGCTCGGTGCCTTTGGTCGTCGGCTCAATCCAACGAAGTAGAGCACGGTGTGTTCGAGCAGCTAAAGCTTTCAAGCGAGGGGAGATTTCGACCACATGCAAAGGTGGTCATAGCGAGCAGTTGAATGATCAAAGCATTCATCGAGCATGCATAAAGGAGGTCAAGCAAGCAGACAAACAACTTGCGGTCAAAATCTACATCCAATAATTTAGATTGCATTTTCTTCTAGATTGAGATTTGTTTTCAGGTATCCAAAAGCAGAGGCAATCCTTCACACCCTCCTCCCTCTGTTTGTGTCATACGATCCTACAAGTGGTATCAAAGTAGGTAACGATGGAATCAGAGACGTATGTGAATCATCCCCCATGCTAGATGGTTTTGATTTTGCTTTTTGAATGTGTCAGATGCAAGTATACATTGAGGCTCAAGGTAGTGATGTCTAGAAAAAAGTTTCTCAACCTTATGTTGTTCCTACTGATGTTACAACCAAAAATTAAACAGATGTTGATTTGAATGCTCATGCTCGTAACTTGTTTTTTCAAGGAATTCCTCGCAAAGAATTTGATTGAGTAACTCATATTGCCTCTGCCCACTTAATTTGGAAAACTCTTTGCGATTATCATGAAGGAATGACTAAGATTAAGAAAGTGTTTAAGAATCTTTATCAAAAAGAGTACTCAGATTTTACTATGAAGCCTGGTGAATCTATAGATAATCTATTTGCTAGTTTTGAGATGATTTTGAGTAACTTGAGCAGAGTTAGTGTTATTCCTGCTGATAGAGATAATGCAACTAAAATTTTAAGGTCTTTAGGTTTTGAGTAGTTAATGGTCGTCACGACTATTAATCAAACTATTGATCTAGATACTCTAACTGTTGATGATCTAGACTCTAGATTAAAACCTATAAGATGGAAGCTTTGCAATCTAAGATTGATAAATCTTTATCTTTATCACTTGTGACTAACCCCATACGGGCTGCTTCATGGAGTACATTGTCTTATGTTTCCTTGTATGCTTTATCCTCTTTTTAAGAGGAACAATTCGAGCAGCTACCTGAGGAGTACCTGGTGCTGATCTCCTCACGGGCATATAAGGCACTCAATAATCTGAGAGTAAGAAAGTGAGGAGGTGTTCCAGGCATTATTAGGTGCTTCGAGTGTGGTGAGACATGCCATATTAAGATGAATTGTCCCAAGCTCAAGGGGAAGATGATCAAGGAGGACAAGAACTACCATCACCGGCCATCCAAGAATAGCAACACCAATGGTGGCAATTTCTGTCGCAAGATTGCTGAAAAGATAAAGCCAGCTCTCAAGCATCTAGATTTGAGTGATGTGGAATATGAGAGTTGCGATGACGTCAACCATGACCATGATGATGCTAAAAGTAAGAAAAAGAAGAGCGATGACCTCATGGGCATGTGCTTCATGGCAAGTAACAACAGCGACGACGATTACAGTGATCTTGATGAGGTAAGACTGCCAGATGATGGGCTTGAAGATGGTCTTATTAAACTTGTTGTTGAATTGAAAAAGACCAAAAAGAAATTGAAAGAAAATAATTTTGTAGTCGAAAGCTTGAATTTTGATATTAATAGACTTAGAGCGTCTATTTTCAAAGATGATTCTTCTAAAGCTTTCTCTAAGTGTGATTTGCTGCAAGCTAGACTTAACTCATCTTAAGAATCAATTCAACAAATGCTCTATCATGAGACTCTTTCTTGTTCTAATTATCCTAAGCTTAATAATAAAATAGAAGCATTGACTAGACAACTTAATAATTTTGCTAAAAAGAGGAAATTGGTTTAGTCTAGTGCATCTAAGGTGATTGCAAATGAATCTGTTAAGTGCTCATCGTGTTCCACACTGTATAAACAAAATGAGTACCTTAAAAACATTTTAGAGATGCCATCATTGGTCTGCACTCTCTCATGTCACACTTCTCTAGTATTTTTAGAGCATATGCAGATTGACAAAGTGAGATGCCATCATTGGTCTGCTTCACTTCAATGCCGAGGTAGTAACTCAGGAGTCCCAAATCAGTCATTTTGAATAGCTTCATAATCTCTTCTTTAAACTTCACAATCTCCCTTGGATTTGTTCCAGTGATTATCAAGTCATCCACATAAACACCCACAATTAACCTCACATTCTCATCACCTCTTATATACACGGCATGTAACACCCCGCCCACTCTCTGGGCCAAGATGCTACCACATCTGTATACTCTTACCAATTCATTCAACACCAGAAGAATTTAAAACCAACACTAGCTTTATTTATATTACTGCGTTCAGATACATCATAGCATTTCTAGTGATTACTCTAGCCCAACACAGCTAAAGTACACTGTCAAAAGGTGATACAAAAGTGCTGCTAGTTCGTGCCATTATTACATGTGCTACTCCCGCCCGTGCTTGACCTCCTCAATGGTCACCTAAAAACAACAACAAAGCAAGGATGAGTCCACCGACTCAGCAAGTACAAAGCAAAACAGCAAATAATAGGTTCATTCATTAGACCAAATTCATTCCAATTTCATTAAACACTTCTCCATTTAATCACTTTACGTCCCGATCAACTATTCAACATGCACATTCACATTTCTCTTATCTCTTTAGGTTCTCATCCACCGATCGTTATGCATATGCCCATGCACATGCTCATGCACTTCTCTCTCATCTCTTTAGCCTATACCATTTAGCGGTTATCCCTTCCCATCTCTGTGGACTGCACCTCACTATCTCTGTAACTATTCTACCGCCATCACTTCCCATTTTTGCGTGCCACTCCTCACTAGCTCTGTACTGTTCTACTAACATTACTCCCCATTTTCGTGAGATATACACCACTATTTCTGTAATTATTTTACTGTTATCGCCTCCCATCTCTGTGAACTGTAAATCACTATCCCTGTAACTGTTTCACAGTTAACCCTTGTATGCAATACAATGCATCTGTAATTGTATCACTGTTCTGTTCTGCTTTCATGCAATGCAATGCATCTGTAATGCGTCTGTAACTGTAGCTTATACCGGTATAGCGGAATGTTCACCCGTCGATGAACCACTCAATCCCCGTCCTCTTTCATACGGGGTTCCAAGCTCCACTCCCGTGGAGTACCTACTGAAGTAGGTCTTACTCAAGAGCACTCCGGATTAGTTCACTAGCTTCACTCGTAGCTAGGGACTTTCTCACCGCCCTCACTCTTGAGTGCACATAATGCAAATGCATATGCCATTGTCATTATCATGGTCACCCATAAATAAGCATCATGAGGTGAATGCATGTATCCATTGTCATTGTCATTACCATTGTCATTGTCATTAGTATCATCGTGAGTAGGGTGGCATCGCTGCTCACCCCGCCCTATTACCATTGCCACCATTAATTAAGCATCAGCAAGTCATGAAAACATTGCAATTTCATATAATCATAATCATAACATGTAACCATCGCATATTACATAAAACCCCACGTTCTACCGCTCTACCATACACTTGCAAGTTATTTATGCATATCAACTTACCATGTCTTAACGTTCATCATTCAGCTTTTCTCAATATGCACCCGGAAAAGGTAAACTTACCCCCAAATCATTCAATTTAATCGAAATCACTACCCGAATTCACCGCTTTACAATGCTGAGAGACCGTGTGGTCGTGCTCCATGAGAGTGATGAGTAATTGACAAAGGTTTAGGTCAGTCGAGTTTGGTTTGAGTGGTTCGGAGTCGAGTCGTTGCGTGGCGCAATCGGGCTCGGTCGGACTTTGGTCAAATCTGGTCATTTGGGTTTAGGATGCATATTCTAATGTTTTGACAGGTTTTGACTTCATCTGTGGTAAGTGTAATAGTATTTACGCTTTCATGTGTCGAGCGGTGCTATTTGACGTGTTTCTTGTCTGTGTGACTGCAGGACGTCGAGTTGGAGTCGTGGCGAGACACGGTGGACCGGACTAGGCGCAGGTGGCGCTGAGGTCAGAACGGTCGGGATGTGTCGAAGACGACGTGGACTCGAGGTGGTTGCGAGGCGTGCGAGGCAAGGAGCGCGGAAGCTTCCCGGAAGGTGCAGAAGGGGCGAATCGGGAAATTCGCAAGGCTGCACAAGCGGGAGCGGGCTCCGTTGGACGTAGCGGGCATAACGGGGCGGAGACCCGTTAGCCAGGCGCTATAAAAGGAGAGGAGGGGCTGCATGCCCTCCTTGAGCACTTGAGGTGGAATTAGGGTTTGCTAGAGTCAAAAGAGTCTTTAGTGGTTGCTTTAGGCTTTAGGCTTTAGTTGTTGAGAGTGGGTGGAGAAGGCAGTGGGTTGTTCTATCCTCCATCGATGTGTTCCTGAGTGCTCCCTCCCTCATGTGTTCTTGAGTTGTGTTCTTGAGTAGAGAGGGAGAGGATGGTTTGAGTTGAGAGCTTGTAATCTTTCCTTTTGTATCAAGTCGGGGTATCGGGACTCCTCTGTATTCATTGTGATCCAAGAAATGAAAATCTGAAGTTTTTATTCCCGTGCTCTCTGTTCTTCCTTCGATGCTCTTTTGGTGGATTTCTTGAGATTTTGATTTTCGAGTTCTTGCTTGCTGTGGAGGTGTAAAATGGGTTGCTCCATGATGGGATAGTGCTTCAAGATCATTTGATCAATTAAAATCCCAGAGACAAGGTTTTAATCTCAGTTTTGCCTTTTTGACCTCCCCTGTTCAAGCTTTGCATTTCTAGGGTTTTGGTGCTCTCAGTGTTCCCCTTGTTGTAATGGCTTGAAATTTGGCATGGAGGATCCAGAGGCTATCTTATAGCTATCCTCAAAATTTCATAGCCAAAGGATCAACCGTTTGGGAGCAATTTGATTTTTTGGCTCGGGTCGTGCAAGAATTCAGATTTTTACCCAAATCTGAAATTCTTGATTCTTGGAGTGGATTTCTTGTTATTGTCTTTTGACTTAGTCTTCTGGGAGTGTTCCCTAGCTATCCTCAAAGTTTCCCAAGCCAAGAATCCAAGAATCGGTGCGACTCTCTCTTTTTTCTGAAATTCCTGTTTGCTGTTTTTCTCGAGAGGTACTACCGCTCGGGGAGCGGTACTACCGCTCAAAGGTACTACCGCTCTGACCAGCGGTACTACCGCTCAGCGGTACTACCGCTTGACCAAGCGGTACTACCGCTTGAGGCCAGTTTTGCGCTGAATTTGCTTTTCTTGATTGCTTCCTTCTGGGTCTAGTTTTTCAGTGTCTCTGTGATTTCCAGTGAGGGCTTATTTTCTCCTTCATAGCTCTCATAGCTACTGGAGAAGAAGATATTTGTTGGGGGCGATTTTTAAAGATCGACATTCACCCCCCCCCCCCCCTCTGTCGCCATTTCGGTCCAACAATTGGTATCAGAGCCGGTTAGCTCTAATCAATAGATCTTAACCGGTCTCAAGAGCCATGGCGACGGACAAGTACTCGACCAAGCCGCCCGTTTTCGATGGCATCGATTACCCCTTCTGGAAGAGCCGAATGGAGACATACATCCAGGCTCAGGGGTACGCTATCTGGCGCAAGGTCAAGGTCCGGTTTGTTGTTCCTGCCGATGAGAACATCAATGCTGGAAATATGCATGATGTTGAGGCAAACGCTAAGGCAAGGAACATCATCATCCAGGGCCTGAGTCGTAGCGAGTTCGATCGCATCTCCCACCTGTCGTCCGCCTACGATATCTGGGTGACCCTCGACGCATACCATGAGGGCACCACCCAGATCAAGACGGTTCGACAGGACCAGTTCAAGCGCGAATACAACAAATTCGAGATGCTTGCTGGTGAGTCCCTAGATGAGTGTTTCGCACGTTTCCACAAGATCTTGAGCAACCTCCGAGCGGTCGGTCTCATATACCCTGACTCGGACAATGCTCGTCAGATGCTTGCGGCACTCGATCTGCGAGTGTGGGAGATGAAAGTGACCACCATCAAAGACACGACAGACCTCTCGACCTTGACTCTTGACGCGCTGTACTCGCGCCTCAAGACTCACGAGATTGACGTTGTCTCTCGTAGGTCGAAGTCACAGTCGATGGCTTTGGTCACCGATCCCAGTTCAGCTTCTGGTCTCTCTTCTGAGTCTTCTTGCGGTTTCTCCCTTGCTGCTCTCTGTGACATAACTGATGATCAGTTAGAGCAGCTTGCGGATGATCAGCTGGCCCTCCTAGCCCGAAGGTTTTCCCATGCCTACAAGGGTAGGAGAGACAGAAAGAGAGGAGGACCAGTCATCTGCTTCGAGTGTGGTGGCCCCAACCACATCCGAGCAAACTGCCCCAAGCTTGGAAAGGGTAAAGGTGACTTCGGCGGTTCGGGCAAGAACGACTACACCGACAAGAACCGCAACACGAAGCCTTCAGCACCTGCTCTGGGAAAGAAGAAGTTCCGCAACTTCGGGAAGGCCAAGAAGCTCTTCCACCGCGTCCTCACCGCCTTCGACGACCTCGACCTCAGCGAGGTGGAGGGATGGAGCGACGACGACGGGACGGGTGACCAAGAGCCCAAGGATGGCGGCGACGACTTCTCCGGCATGTGCTTCATGGCCCTTGAGGGCGAACTCAGCGACAGCGAGCTGTACTCCGACTCGGACGAGGTATGTCCCTCCTATGACCAACTTAATGAAGCTTTCCTTAAGCTAGGAGGTTTTTATGCTAGAGCTAGGACTAGGTGTACCGAGTTAGAGAAGGAAGTAGATAGACTGTCACGGGAGCTTACTTCTCTTACATCTGCTCCCTCCCGTGACGACTGTGATACATGCTGTGCTTTGCTGGGTGATTTGGAGAAGTTAAGGACCTCACATGATAGTGTGTCCTCCGAGCTTGATTCTATTAAGGTGGAGAATGTTAGTCTGCTTGCTGAGTTAGAGTTGAGTAGGATGGCTGTTACTCTACTTACTACTGATGAGACTACTTCTCCCACCTCATGTGAGGTTAAGGACATTGCTGCTAGAGGACCTTATGCCATGCTCCTTGATCTGCCCGAGTCTTGTGAAAATTGCAATAACTTGAAGATGAATCTAAAACGGGCAGATCATAAAATTGCTGAACTACAAGCTTCTTTGCTTGAGCCGATTGATTCATGCTTGAACTGTCCTAAGTTAACTGCTGAACTTGAAGCTGTCTCCAAACAGTTTCAAGAAATGATTGATCATGATAGGAAGTTGGCTCAGTATGCTTCTAAGGACCCTGTTAGCTCACCATGCATTAATTGTAACAAACTAAAATCTGACTTGGTTGCATTGGATGAGAAATGTGTGAAGCTAACTAAGGACCTACTAGAGAAGCCACCATCTGCTTGTATTGTCTGTGCTGAGAAGGGGGAGAAGCCCCAGGGTAAGGTTGAGACGCTTAGCGACGTGAACCAACCTGCTAGCAGTAGGACTGTCCATTCTGAGTCGGCTGTGCGTGCACAAGCCATTCGTTCCTCTGCTATTGGTTCTTCATCCGCTTCCTTACCTCCTGCTGTTCCCTCTTCCCCCTGCTCTTCTTGCACCTCTCTCTTTCGGGAGTGTCAGTATCTTATGAACACTCTCGAGAGATTTGTAGGAGGCAAGAAGAAGCTTAATCTTATTCTAGACCAATCCAAGATTTGCAAGTTCAATCAGGGTCTAGGATATGATTTCTATGAGGATATGAGGAAGCATCCACCTGCTGTGCTCAGACCCATAGCACCAGGTGTGATCGAGACCGAGCCCAGGACCGAGAAAGTCCAATTTAAGTCAGCGGGCTATGTCCAGGGGATTTCTGACAGCAAAGTGTTTGCACCTGCTGCTTCGGCCTCTCAGAAGGCGAAGCCTGACCGTGCTACTTCTACCTCTCAGAGGATGAAGTATCACTGCACCTTCTGTCAGAAGGATGGACACACGGTTGATCGATGCTTCAGGCGCGCCAAGATCGCGCGTAGAGACCGTGTTGAGTCTCCTAGGCGTATTCAGGGTCAGCCCCAGATCCTGAGTGCACCTAGGACCAGCACGAGGTCTAGGTTTACTGCTGTTGATGGGTTTGGGCAGCATCGGGGACTTGGTTTTTCTGAGTCTTCTGTTTTTCGTCCTCATGCTGCTCCTGCTCATGACTTCCGCCGTCGTGAGGGTACATCTCGTTTCCCCCGTCGAGACAGTTACCCGCGGCGTGTTCAGCGTGTTGCCGGTGTTCCGACTCGCTCTCCCGTAGCAGTCGGACCCCGCAACAGCTTCAGGTCTGCTCACAGACCTTCTGCTGTGAGTGACAAAGAGCGTAGGGTAGATAGAGGTCAGTCGTGCTTGACTACTTCATCTGCTCGACGTGTTGTTCAGTATTGGGTGCCAAAATCACTCTTGATTTACCCCAGTACTGAGACTTTACTCTCTGTTTGACTCAGGTTCGCCGGGCAGGGAAGGGAAAGGTTTGGCTTGTAGACTCCGGGTGTTCACGACACATGACCGGAGACTCCCGTTGGTTTTCTTCCCTTGCCCGTGCTCCAGGTGATGAGACGATCACCTTCGGAGATGCTTCATCTGGGCGCGTCATCGCCAAAGGTACAGTGCGCATTAATGACTCTTTCATTTTGAAAGATGTAGCCTTGGTTAGTAAGCTGCAGTACAATTTGCTTTCCGTTTCTCAGCTTACCGATGACGGTTTCGAGGTGAGCTTCAAGAAAAATAATTGCAAAATTCTTGATTCTTCGGGTAGTCTGGTTTGCGGGATTTCTCGTTTTGGGAGGATCTTTCGTGCTAATTTTTCTGAGTCTTCTGGTGATCCTCTCAGGTGTTTAGTTGCTTCTGAGTCCCGCGACCTCTCTTTCTGGCATAGGAGACTTGGTCATACTGGATTTGACCATTTGACCCGAGTTAGCGGCCACGATCTCATTCGTGGTCTGCCGAAACTCAAGATGGTCAAAGACCTTGTTTGCTCTCCATGCCGGCACGGCAAGATGGTTGCCGCTTCTCACCCTCCGGTCACAGTTACTATGACCGATGCACCGGGACAGCTGCTCCATATGGACACAGTTGGACCAGCTCGAGTGCAGTCAGCAGGAGGGAAGTGGTATGTTCTTGTTGTGGTCGATGACTTCTCGAGGTATTCTTGGGTGTTTTTCTTAGCCTCGAAGGATGAGACGTTTTCGCATTTCCGAGGTCTTTTCGGTAGGCTTTCTGTTGAGCTCCCGGGTGCCTTACGAGCGATCCGAAGTGATAATGGCACGGAGTTCAAGAATTCCTACTTCGAGAGTTTCTGTGGTGAGACAGGTGTAAAGCACCAGTTCTCTTCTCCGCACGTCCCACAACAAAATGGCGTTGTGGAGAGGAAGAACCGTACCTTGGTCGAGATGGCCAGGACGATGCTTGATGAGTACTCTACACCGCGGAAGTTTTGGGCTGAGGCTATAGCCACCGCGTGCCATGTCTCAAATCGAGTATTTCTTAGGGCACACTTGCACCGCACTTCTTATGAGCTGAGATACGGGCGAAAGCCCAGCGTCTCTCATTTTCGTGTTTTTGGTTGCAAGTGCTTTATTCTGAAGTCCGGGAACCTAGACAAGTTCGAATCACGTTCTTGTGATGGCATCTTTCTAGGTTACTCGCCTTCTTCGCGGGCTTATAGGGTTTGGAACTGCGAGTCTAGTAAAATGGTAGAGACCTGTGAGGTGACCTTTGACGAGGCCAGTCCGGGGACTAGGCCCGATATCTCAGGTTCTTTAGAGCAGTCCGAGACCATCTTTGTGGATGATGAGGATGATGGAGACGACGGTTGTCTACCTGATCCTGTTCCTCATCCACCCCTTGAGGTGCCGTCTTCCACCGCACCTCGAGGTGATCAGCCCATGCCTTCTGCTTCTTCTGGAGCTGGTGGCTCTATCCCTACCTCGTCAGCTCACGAGGTAGAGGCCACTTCTTCATCTCATCCTGGACCTCCTAGACATATCCAGAAAGCTCATCCTTCAGAGCAGATCATTGGAGACCTTTTCGAGCGTGTTACCCGCTCAAAATCTGGCTTATCTCAATTCTGTCTCCATTCTGCTTTCATTGCCTCCTTTGAGCCCAAAGATGTCACTCATGCTTTATCTGATGAGTCTTGGGTCAATGCCATGCATGAGGAGCTAGAAAATTTCGAGAGGAACAAGGTCTGGTCGCTTGTCGAGCCCCCGCGAGGTCACAATATTATTGGGACTAAGTGGGTGTTCAAGAACAAGCAGAGCGAGGATGGAGTGGTTATTCGAAACAAGGCTAGACTGGTTGCTCAGGGGTTCTCCCAGGTTGAAGGTCTAGATTTCGAGGAGACCTTTGCCCCTGTAGCTAGACTTGAAGCCATTAGAATCCTGCTTGCCTTTGCAGCTTCTAAGGGTTTCAAACTTTACCAGATGGACGTCAAGAGTGCCTTTCTCAATGGCCTTATTGAGGAAGAGGTCTACGTCCGACAGCCTCCTGGTTTCGAAAACCCCAAATACCCAAACCATGTCTTTAAGCTTTCCAAAGCGTTATATGGACTTAAGCAGGCCCCCAGGGCGTGGTATGAGAGGCTTAAGTCCTACTTGTTGAGTCATGGGTTTGAAATGGGTAAAGTTGATAAGACCTTGTTCATCCGCCGGCTTGGCGCTGACCTTCTGCTCGTCCAGATCTATGTCGATGACATTATCTTTGGCGGCTCTTCCCATACTCTGGTTTCCCAGTTCTCGGATGTCATGAGCACCGAGTTTGAAATGAGTATGATGGGTGAGTTGACCTTCTTCCTTGGCTTCCAAATTAAGCAGACTCGGGAGGGTACATTTCTTCATCAAGGAAAGTACACTCGTGACCTCCTGAAGCGCTTCGATATGAGTGATGGTAAGCCGGTGTCAACTCCCATGGCTTCGACAGCCTATCTTGACCCAGATGAGGATGGCGAGCCAGTTGATCAGAAAGAGTTCAGAAGTATGATCGGCTCCCTTCTTTACCTCACTGCCTCGAGACCAGACATACACTTCTCTGTGTGTCTGTGTGCTCGTTTTCAGGCCTCTCCTCGCGTATCTCACCGCCAGGCGGTGAAGCGCATCTTTCGATACCTTCGAGCTACCATTGACTATGGTATCTGGTACTCTTCCTCATCCTGTCTTTCCTTGAGAGCTTTCTCGGATGCAGACTTCGCTGGCTGTAGGATAGATAGGAAGAGCACTTCTGGCACCTGCCAATTTATTGGCACTTCTCTCGTTTCTTGGTCTTCGAGGAAGCAGTCCGGTGTTGCGCAGTCCACCGCAGAGGCCGAGTATGTTGCTGCAGCCAGCTGCTGCAGTCAGGTACTCTGGATGGCTTCGACCCTGCGGGACTTTGGGTTAGTTATCGACAGTGTTCCACTCTTTTGTGATAACACTTCTGCGATTAACATTGCTAAGAACCCAGTGCAACACTCTCGGACCAAGCACATCGATATCCGTTTTCACTTCCTTAGAGACCATGTAGAGAAGGGCGATATAGTGCTCCAATTTGTGGAGAGTGACCACCAGTTGGCTGACATCTTCACCAAGCCATTGGATAGTTCGAGGTTTTCAGCTCTGCGGGGAGAGCTTGGGGTGGTTTGTCCTTATGGACTGTAGTGAGGGGGAGTTTTGGGCTTTACTGCTTTACTATATTGATTATGCTTCTGTCTCATTTCTGTTGCATTGCACTCGGGGTGCATTTAGGTTTAGTCCTTCCAGCATAGGTTAGAGTGCTTCTCTTGCCGAGATGCTTAGACTTCTAACTCTTATCTTGTGCTTCCAGGATTAGCTGCTTCTTATCTCACTAGGTCGAGCTCACTCACTTCTTGTAGGTTCTAGCGAGGGTTGGGCCACCCTCGGGTAGACAGGGTACGTGTTTGCTCTCTAGTGTGTGATTTACTGTTAGCTGATTGTCCTGGAGTCATATGGGGTAGATGAGAGTCAGTCTGAGCCATAGTTGTCTCTATATCTTATCTATGCTTTAAGGACTGCCTATTTTGGTTTTATTTGCCAGCTTCTCGATTTATTGCTTTGGTTCAGGGAGAGTTCATTTGGGAGCTTCTGGAGCTTAATTGTGACTTAACTCAACTTGAACTAAAAGTTGCATGTCATGTTGAGGGGGAGCTGGATTTTTTCTGCATTTTAGCATTTCGCATTGTAATATAACTACATTGAGCCTTGATTATTATCCTGTTATGACATGTTTACACTGCTTTACACCTTGCCATGATTTGTGCCTTATATGCTAGATTGATCATGACTTCATATGTGTAGACTAGCTTTTACCATGATAAGTTAATTAAAATTGCCCAACTTGAAGTAAAACTTGTCATGCTAGCATTTGAGTTTAGTCTTTCTGGAGTTATCTCTTTATGATTCATGCCATGTCAACTAGGCTTAGCTGAGCGTTGAATCTTTTATTGAGCCTTAGATTGAGCTATTTTAGTCTCTTGATGTAGCATGAGGTAGTACAATATGTAAAAAAAGGATCTCTCTTGTGCGAAAAAACTGATTTCACCAATCCTTTCTCATGAGACGGCTTGCCATTGCACTAGGCATGAACTCAGGGGGAGTTTTGGATGACCTAGACTATCTTCTTAAGCTTCTCGCTTGGAGTAGTCGCATAAGGCTTGAGATCTAGCACAAAAAAAATCTCTTTTGTGCGAAAAAAACTGATTTCACCAATTCTTTCTCATGAGACGGCTTGCCATTGCACTAGGCATGAACTCAGGGGAGTTTTGGATGACCTAGACTATCTTCTTAAGCTTTTTGCTTGGAGTAGTCGCATAAGGCTTGAGATCTAGCACATAAACAAAATTTGGGTTAGAAACGACCATGAGCTTTAAAAAGACAATGTCTTATGTGCTCAAATTGCTAAAGCTACAAAAAGAACCAAGTACTTGCGCCAATGTTTCATTCTTGAGCATAGCACTCTAGTTGGTCTCAATATTAGCTTCTTGGTTCCGCTTAGCTTACTTGACATGGCCGGCATCATCCTTGGGTATCTCTAGTTAGACTTTACCTCTTGATGACTTGGCATTCTCACTTAATGCACTATATTTCAGATTGTCATCTATGTGTTCTAGCTAGCTTATACATGTCAGGTCATGATCTAGATAGCTTTTTATAGAGTTATGGCTTGGTGTATCTCATTATGGTCAATATGGATAATTCTCATGGCTCTAAATGCTTAAATAAACAAACTTCAGCCATATTCATCCATTGACATGTCATATTCTCTCTATTGCATCTTGATGCGTTTATTGCCAAAAGGGGGAGAATAGAGAAGAAAAAGTCTGTTGGGAACAGTTTAGAGCTTTGTAGATCAATTTGCTCTTTCAGTTGTTGCTCTAGTGTTCCTTCTGTCGACATGGTCATTAGCTTCATTTCATTCTTTGGACCATGTTGGATTCTTCAAAATCAAACTCTTCTTAATGCTTTTTCTGCGTTTGTCAATAGACTCATCAAGGGGGAGATTGAGAGACCGTGTGGTCGTGCTCCATGAGAGTGATGAGTAATTGACAAAGGTTTAGGTCAGTCGAGTTTGGTTTGAGTGGTTCGGAGTCGAGTCGTTGCGTGGCGCAATCGGGCTCGGTCGGACTTTGGTCAAATCTGGTCATTTGGGTTTAGGATGCATATTCTAATGTTTTGACAGGTTTTGACTTCATCTGTGGTAAGTGTAATAGTATTTACGCTTTCATGTGTCGAGCGGTGCTATTTGACGTGTTTCTTGTCTGTGTGACTGCAGGACGTCGAGTTGGAGTCGTGGCGAGACACGGTGGACCGGACTAGGCGCAGGTGGCGCTGAGGTCAGAACGGTCGGGATGTGTCGAAGACGACGTGGACTCGAGGTGGTTGCGAGGCGTGCGAGGCAAGGAGCGCGGAAGCTTCCCGGAAGGTGCAGAAGGGGCGAATCGGGAAATTCGCAAGGCTGCACAAGCGGGAGCGGGCTCCGTTGGACGTAGCGGGCATAACGGGGCGGAGACCCGTTAGCCAGGCGCTATAAAAGGAGAGGAGGGGCTGCATGCCCTCCTTGAGCACTTGAGGTGGAATTAGGGTTTGCTAGAGTCAAAAGAGTCTTTAGTGGTTGCTTTAGGCTTTAGGCTTTAGTTGTTGAGAGTGGGTGGAGAAGGCAGTGGGTTGTTCTGTCCTCCATCGATGTGTTCCTGAGTGCTCCCTCCCTCATGTGTTCTTGAGTTGTGTTCTTGAGTAGAGAGGGAGAGGATGGTTTGAGTTGAGAGCTTGTAATCTTTCCTTTTGTATCAAGTCGGGGTATCGGGACTCCTCTGTATTCATTGTGATCCAAGAAATGAAAATCTGAAGTTTTTATTCCCGTGCTCTCTGTTCTTCCTTCGATGCTCTTTTGGTGGATTTCTTGAGATTTTGATTTTCGAGTTCTTGCTTGCTGTGGAGGTGTAAAATGGGTTGCTCCATGATGGGATAGTGCTTCAAGATCATTTTATCAATTAAAATCCCAGAGACAAGGTTTTAATCTCAGTTTTGCCTTTTTGACCTCCCCTGTTCAAGCTTTGCATTTCTAGGGTTTTGGTGCTCTCAGTGTTCCCCTTGTTGTAATGGCTTGAAATTTGGCATGGAGGATCCAGAGGCTATCTTATAGCTATCCTCAAAATTTCATAGCCAAAGGATCAACCGTTTGGGAGCAATTTGATTTTTTGGCTCGGGTCGTGCAAGAATTCAGATTTTTACCCAAATCTGAAATTCTTGATTCTTGGAGTGGATTTCTTGTTATTGTCTTTTGACTTAGTCTTCTGGGAGTGTTCCCTAGCTATCCTCAAAGTTTCCCAAGCCAAGAATCCAAGAATCGGTGCGACTCTCTCTTTTTTCTGAAATTCCTGTTTGCTGTTTTTCTCGAGAGGTACTACCGCTCGGGGAGCGGTACTACCGCTCAAAGGTACTACCGCTCTGACCAGCGGTACTACCGCTCAGCGGTACTACCGCTTGACCAAGCGGTACTACCGCTTGAGGCCAGTTTTGCGCTGAATTTGCTTTTCTTGATTGCTTCCTTCTGGGTCTAGTTTTTCAGTGTCTCTGTGATTTCCAGTGAGGGCTTATTTTCTCCTTCATAGCTCTCATAGCTACTGGAGAAGAAGATATTTGTTGGGGGCGATTTTTAAAGATCGACATTCACCCCCCCCCCCCCCCTCTGTCGCCATTTCGGTCCAACAAATGCACTTGCCTGGTTAGCCTCGGGGATGACGCGTGGACGGCTCCGACCCGGGACCTCCACCTGCGTACACGTTAACCCAACTCAACGGCTAAACAAAAAATCCAGAGCTTAAACGACGATTCTACACGCTGACTCGACTCGAGCGTAGAAGGCACGGGGTCAAGGCCTCGTCGCGCGGGTACCACCCCACTTTCTTTCTTTTTCTCCTCTTTTCTTTTCTTTTTTCCTCTTTTTTTCCTCTCTTTCTTCTTCTTCTTTTTCTTTTCCTTCTTCCCTTTTTCTTTCTTTCCTCTTCCTTTTCTTTTCTCCCCACCTCACATGGCTTCTCTCTCCCCTATTCCACTCAGCCGAACAGGCCCTCCCAAGGTGGCGCGCAAGGCCGGCCGGCCCCCTCACCGCCGGCGGCCCCTCCCGCCGCCCCCCCCCCCCTCTACCTTCCTCTCCTCCCTCTCCCCCCTGGTCTCCTCTCTCTCGCTCTTGCGCCGCCGAATGGTCGGCCCGATCTAGGCCGGAGCGGCGCGGTTAGGCACGGCGGAGCCGGCCCGTGGCCCGCCGCCGGCCCCCCGCCTTCCTCCCCCGCTCCTCCTCTCACATGCGGGAACCCCAAACTCTCTCTCTCTCTTGCGTGCGGGACCGGGCGGCGTGGTGGGGCACGTGGCCGGATCGGCGTCGCCGGCCCCCATCCACCACCGGCAGCCCCCACCAGCCTCCGTCTCCACCTCCTCCTCTCTGCGTCCCCTCTCGCGCACGCGCTTCCCCGGTGGCTTGACAGTCGAGGCCGGGCTAGACCGGAGCGGTGCGGCGGCACGAGGCCTGGCGTGGCGTCGCCGGCAGCCCCTCCGCCGGCCGGCCCCCCACTCGGCCTACTACTACTCCTCCCCTCACTCTCTCGCGCTCTCGGCCGAACAGATGGCCCCCTCTCCCGGCGGCGCACGGGCGCATGGGCGCGCCGGCCCCTCCCCCGCCACCGGCCACTGGGGCCGCCGTCGGCCCCTCCATCTTCCCCCTCCTCAACCCTCTCTCTCTCTCTTTTGCTATGTGTTTGTGCTATGGAGTTGGGGGAAGGTGAGCATACTTGGTGGTTGTGGGCTTCTCCGGGTTGTTGTTGATGGCGTCGTCTTACCGTCGATGCCCTTGCTTCCGCCGTCCTCTTGCCGTCATGGCCAGCTGCTCCCTTGCTCCTCCTCTTCGGGCTCCCTCTTCCTTGCCTCCTCCTTGTGGTGAGCTGGGTGGATGGGTTTGTGCGTTTGAGTGGTGCTCAGTTGGCTTTGTTCTTACCTTGGCCGAAAGAATGGATGAGAAGATGGGGCTTGGCTGCAAGGGGCTAGCTTAAATGAGCAAGGTTGGGCTGCCTTGCATTTGCGAAATGACCGTCATGCCCTCCCATTCCTCTCTCATACACCTGACTGCACAAGGGCATTTTGGTCCAAGGGGTTTTGGGGTTCTCTACTGCCGCGGTAAGTCGGTAAAAGGCAAGGTAAGAATTTGCCAAATGATGAACACCCGAAACGCTAGACGGTGCCAACTGTCCCTAGGCGGTCCGGGAACCTCTGAGAGCGCTCGATATATGGCTCTCTAGATGGTGCCGACCGTCCTGGAATGGTCTGGGAACCTCTGCGAGCGACACTAAATCGGCACGGTAAAAGTCGATGGGTCTGACGGCAAAACCCTCATTTATCTCTAATGTTTCCATTTGGCATATATTTTGTTGTGGTATTACACGGCATGATCAGTTTTACTCCACTTGAAACTGAGTGATGTGAGACTTTTATCAAGTTTTGATATTCCAAGCCCGTGGCGCTTGTTTAAGTCCACACAATGCTTTATTCAATTTCAACACTTTCTCAGCTTGAGCTTTAATATGAAAACCTGGTGGTTGAGCTACATATACCTCCTCTTCGATGTCTCCATTCAGGAACGCTATTTTCACGTCCATGTGATGAATTTTCCATCCACCATGAGCTGCCAAGGCGATGAGAACACGAATTGTTTCCATACGAGCCACCAGTGCAAATACTTTATAATCCTCACCATGTTTTTGAACATAGCCTTTAGCCACTAGACGGGCTTTATACTTTACCACCTCTCCTTGAGAATTCTTTTTAACTTTGAAAACCCACTTTAAACCAATAGCTCGGTGACCTTTAGGTAAATCAGTGAGTTTCCATGTGTTATTATCTCCAATTGACTTCATTTCTTCTTGCATAGCCACTCTCCAATGCCCATCATTTTTGGCTTCTTCATAACTCTCAGGTTCTTTGGCTGTGGTATAAAGTAACATCTCATCAGCCTGCACAGGCTCTGTTTGTGCATATATCTCACTAATACTTCTCATCTTCGGTGTTCTACCAATTGATCCTTCCTCATCAGAGGTTTGGTTTATTTGTTCAGGTGATGCCTCATGAATTTCTGCACCTGATGAGCTTGCAGTTTGAGATGAACTCGGATTTTCACCTTCCCAGTCTGTGTTGTCGTCCCCTTGTGCTCCTTCTGTTCCCTCATCAAAAGTAACCCAATTCTGCATATTTCTTTCTATGTCTTGATGTTCTTCCCACTCCAATGTTTGTCTTCTTGAAATACAACATTTCTACTCACATGAAGCCTCTTTTCAACCAGGTCATATAGCCTGTATGCTTTGCTACCCGGTTCTGAGCCAAGATAGATCATCTTCTTGCTTCTGTCGTCCAACTTCTTCAAGTGAGTGTTTGGTTTCACATGCGCCAAGCAGCCAAACACTTTTAGATGAAGAGCATTCGGCTTTCTACCTGACCATAGTTCATATGGAGTAGTTCCCTCAAGTGCTCTTGTGGAGGCACGGTTAAAGAGATAAACTGCGTGCCTCACTGCCTCTGCCCAAAATCTCCCGGGCAAGAATTTGCTTTTTAGAAAAAATCTGTGTTGTGGCCATCACAATTCTGTTTCTTCTCTCCATGACTCCATTTTGTTGAGGTGAGTACAGAGCTGTAAAGAATCTTGTTATACCTTTCATCTCACAGACTGAGTTGAACTCCTTTGATAGAAATTCACCTCCTCGATCCGATCTAACAGCCTTGACCTTGTGATCAACTTCATTTTCAGCTAGTGCTATGAATTTTTGAAAACTGACCTTAGCCTCATCCTTGCTTTTTTTAGCATGAACACCCACATAGCTCTAGAGTAGTCATCGACTGTGAGCACAAAGTACTGATTCCGGCATCCGTTCGTGGTGTGATTGGTCCACACAAGTCAACATGCACTTGCTCCAATGGGTGAGAAGCTCTAAACTGTGCCTGGGATGGAAAGGAACTACGAGCTTGTTTTGCCACCAAACAGCCTTCACAAATTTGCTCTAGTTGATCAATTTTCGGTAGGCCAATCACCATCTCTTTTTTTACCATGAGTTTGAGGCTTTGGAAGTTCATGTGACCAAATCTTGCATCCCACAACCGTGCTGAATCGTCAGCTGAAATCTTCCGGCACTTTAGTTTGCCAGTTTCAATTTTAATCTTATACAGACGATTTGCTGACCTTTGCACTTTCATTAACAGCTGCTCACTGCTATCATATACCCTCAGATAGTTGCTTTTCAAATCAATTTGGCACCCCTCTTCGGTTAGCTGTCCTAGACTCATGATGTTGCTGCGAAGACTTGGTATAAAATGCACATCTGATAGCAGTTTTTGTCCTCCAATCTTGCATTTCATGAGAATTGTGCCTTTTCCTCTAATCTGGATAGTAGAGCCATCCCCAAATTGCACCACACCGAGTACCTTTTCATCTAGCTCATGGAACATGGAGTATGTACCTGTCATGTGATTACTTGCCCCATTGTCAAGGTACCATACTGCTGGCTGGTCTTGTGTCTTCTCTCCCTTCTCTATCAGGTTTGGAAACACCTTTTCTTCATTCAACAGTACCATTGTCGGCACAGCTTCAGTACAGAGGGACAGAAGCAAAGTCGGCTCTCCCTCTTCGTTGGTGTGAGTGAGGTTTGCCTCCTCAACTCTTTTCTTGCTCCTGCAGTTTGCTGCATTGTGACCAAACCTTTTGCAATTGTGGCACTGGATATGACTTCGACATTCGGCAGCATAATGGCCGAATTTTTCATGCTCGAAACATTGGACGTGTGACTTGTCTTGCAGCTTGTCATCCCACCTCGCCCAACTCTTTCTCCACGGCCTCCTCTTCCACCTCTTCCAGACTGGAACCTTCTTCCTCTCTGGCCATACACATGTCCTTGTCCATGACCAGAGAGTGAGCCTCATCCAAAGGATGAACCACGACCACCCCTTGATGACAAGTCTGCATGGTTTGACATGCCTCGGTTCCTGGTGTTCTCCTTCATGAGCAACACTTGTTCATTACGAGTTTGATACCCCGTCAAGAGCTGCTCATATGCCTTGAGCGACCCAGTTACTTCTTCTATCTTCATCTTCGCGAGATCTTGGGAATACATGAGTGTGGTCACTACCAGAAGGAACCTTTCCGGCAAGACTCTCAAGTATTTCTTCACAGCCACCTCATCTTCTAGCTTGTCACCGAGAGATTTGATCTTATTGACAATTTTATTGAACTTCCCAGCAAACTCTTCCACCGTTTGGTGCTCTCCCATCTTCATTGCCTCAAATTCGCTCTGTAGAGTCTAGAGTCGAACTTCTTTTACTCTGTCAACACCTTCATGCATTGTTTGAAGTGCTGCCCAAGCCTCTCGCACCGTCTCTTTGCTAATCAATTGTCGCATCATTGAATCAGGTACAGCTTGGTAAATCACCGCCAATGCCATCTGATCCAATCGATCGTCAATCTTCTTGTCCTTCCCCTTTGGATCAACTGTGCCCCAGACTCCCTGAGCACACATATTGGCCTTTATCTTCATGGCCCGGACCGGATAGTTATCCGGGGTGAGAAGAGGATACTGAAGTGACACGGAGCTCTCCTTGGACTTTGAAGAATCTTCCATGGCTCTGATACTAACTGTTGTGATCTATACAACTGCTTTAGGATCTCTTAGACCACTCTGTGACCGCTACGACCACCTCCTAGAGTCGTACGACCACGTACAAGAGGCTATGACTACCTCCTATGTCTTTACGACCGCTCTGCTGGTTTTACGACCACGTTGACAGCCGTTACAACCACGTTGTAACCCCTCCAATCACTTCTTGCTGCTCTGACTACGTAGTCGTAAACTTTAGCCGAAGTTATGACCACGTTCACTGCCGCTGCGCTGGCCTCCCTTCGACCACAATCAATCACCGTAGTCGTAGCTCCCTACGACCACGAAGTGATTCTACCGATCGCTGTTCAATGTGGTCGTAACACCTTTACGACCACGCTTACTTCTTCACAACGTGGTCGTAACACCCTATGACCACGTTCACTTCTTCACAATGTGGTCGTAACATCTACAACCACGTTCACTTCTTCACGGCCGTGGTCGTAGCACCTTACGACCATGTTCAATCCTTCTCTACCGTGGTCGTAGCTCTTTACGACCACGCCTTCCTACTGTATGGCTGTGATCGTAATGCTTTACGATCATGTCTGCGATCCTTCACTTGCCGTGGTCGTAAGTTGTTTACGACCACGTCTTACGAGCACACAACGAAGTCGATACTTTATAGTTTCCCAGAGCCAAATCGCTCTGTCTTTTCTTCTCTTTATTTCTTTGTCCTCCGTTTTCTCACACTCTTCCTGGTTACACGACTCCACCCTTATATACCCAACTCTAAGACTTCTACTCAGGTACGACTATGAGTACAACTCGGTTACGACTACTACTCATATTCGACTTCGACTACGAAGCAGACTTCTTTCTCGACTATAACAAGATTACTCCCAATATTGGAATCACTGTATCCTTCTAATACAAAAGGGTATATATATTCAGTCTAACGAATTCCAAAATATGTTGTGCCTCTCAAGTAGTGCAACACTCTTTCAAATGCTTCCCGGTGATTATCTCCTAGATTAGAAGTAAACCGACTTAACTTACAGCAAATGAAATGTCAGGTCTTGTGGCACCTGCTAAATACATAAGTGACCCAATAGTTTATGAATATCTCAATTGATCTTTTCCTAACCCCTGATTCTTTTCAAGCTTAATGCTTGCATCATAGGGCGTTGGAGAAACTTCACAATTTTCAAAGCCAAACTGACTCAATATTTTCTCAGTATAATGGGATTGATTCAAAGCGATCCCATCCTTATTCTTGATCAATTTGATATTCAGAATGACATCTGCCTCTCCCAAATCTTTCATACCAAAGCATCGAGATAAGAAAGATTTGACCTCATCAATTATGGTAATGTTTGTTTGAAATATAAGCATATCATCCACATACAAATACAAGATTACTCCTTGATTCACAACAAAGCTAGCAGATGTCAAAATTTTATCAAACTTCGTGTGCCATTGTTTAGGTGCTTGCTTTAGTCTATACAAGGATTTTAATAATCTGCATACCTTATTTTCCTGTCTAGAAATCACAAAACTATCCGGTTGATCTATATATATTTCTTCCTCCAACTCTCCATTGAGGAAAGTTGTCTTCACATCCATTTAATGGATATGTAGACCATAGAAAGATGGTAACACAAGAAGCACTTAGTATGTAGCCAAGAGTAGTGTTGTTTGTATTTTCAAACTGCATAAACTACTCAATCGTAAATAGATATTGGGGGTGGATAACCCACCACAGCCCCAAATACATGAGCCAAAACTTGGCTCTAGTCTGCCATCTACAAAAGTTCTGACCAAAAAACCTCTCAGGTTTCATCACATCAGAAGCACCAACCATTGTTGTATTGCAACAAAGTCCACGATAAGATTTCTAGATTGTTAGAAATGTAGGCAATATCTTAAATCCAGATTTTACTAGGAGGCAAATAACTAATGATACATAAAATAGTTCTAACAACAGGAAACTCATTGTACTTCAAAATATATATAGAAACAAAATTTAAATAAGTCAATCGGTCACACAAACGACTTACTATTGGGCTTGATGAAGAAGGCAACCGTGCAGACTCAATGCAGTGTAGAAACGTAGAGAACACAGTGCAGAAGCAGTCGCACAAATGCACTGCCCAGAAATCGTATTACTGCCCCATGCAGGTACTCTCTGCGGTAATGGTTCAAAGATGGCCGCTCTCCCTCCTTCCAGGTGCACGCCAAGAAGAAAGGCTGGCAAGGTTCGGTCACACAGCACAATAGCACAAAGCAGCAGAGAAGAAAGTAGAGAGAGAATGGAGGTGGAATATTCTGTATTTTCCTGGACGTCTCCAGGCCTTTTTAAGGGTGCTGCAGTTATTCACTAGTAACTGCTACGATTAAACAGAATTATTCACTGGTAACTACCTCATCAAATCACATATTAAGCAGTGTTAAATCACTAGTAACTGCCTCATCAAATCACATTATGATATTTAAACAGTATTATGACCAGTTAAAATGAGAGAGATAATGCACGGTTTAGCAAAAATAAGCTGGACTTAGTTTGCCAAGTTGTGCGCCACATCACGGCACAAGTCATATGATTTTCATGGGGAAAATATGCGAATAAGCGCGCGCATGTGTGATTAGCCAAATCTCTCCTCATGCCATCCCCCTTGCCTTATAAATATTCAAAGAGAGCGAGGACTCCACCTTATAAATTAGTCTCCTCCACCTTGCCTTAGCTATATAATACTAAACCATACATGTTTTAAAACTATAGGAAATAGGCCTCACTCATATGGGCCTATTAGTATTTCTAACACAAAGTATATACCCCCATCCTGATAATTCAAGGTGAAACTAGCCAACTCTTCGCAATTGCATTTTCTCTAATGCAGAGGAAATACTCCTTTCTTTCAGATGGCATGTTGTTTCAGATGAGTGAAAATCCATTAGCACTAACAGAAGTAATTAACCAAACAATGACTTTTTAACTTGCAGAAGGATGGCCGAAAGTGAGGAATTGTCACAAAAATAATAAGTTAACCATAAAAAATTGCCATTCTCAATTAATGATGCTGAAAATTATGCTCAACCAGGTCATGAATGTGTCAACCTGGAGACATGTTGAACCAGTTCGTGCAGCAGAACCACAGCATCTTGGTGATGATAATCTTATTACTGCAATAACAACCCTGTTTAACAAGAATTTTACTTCACTCTGTTTAACCTTATTTTCAAAGATATTGGGTGTGTCCTTTTTAACTGCAGCTGATGGTTTTTTGTCCTAGCGCGAGTGTTTGTACGAACGAACCAAATGTTGATAAATCAATAAATTGCTTCAAAATGACTGTCTCAATAAACTGCTTCAAAAAGACAATAAAAACATCCTATTTATTTATTCAAAAATAGTTGTATTACCGTAAACCGAAAAAACTGAGCTATTTTACACATTTCGTGGTTATGGGCCTGTTCTTTGTGGCTGTGGCCTATGCCTTTTGGCTACAGCTTATGGCTTTTAGATTGTTCATGAGAGAGAATATGGACTAACAGAAACTCGCGTGCGGTTTTGACGGATATAAATGAAGTCATCATAGTATGTACTATAGTAAACTTGTAGATTCTATTTAAAAATATTTTATTCAAAAGTTAGTTACTATAGTAAAATCAAAAATCGCTTTTAGAAATAGTAAAGAACATGCCTATATCCCGCATCTTGACGCAGGCACAATGCTAGTATACATATCTCTGCTACTTAAAAATTTGAGTTGGTGGTAATCAGTCCATTCTCCACGGGCCTTTCCCTCATGTTTCGTTGCGCCAACATGTGGGCCCAGAGTCCCAGCGCAGAACTCACTCGCGTCGTCCCTTCCTAAGCCGACTGCATCCACGCTGCCCCCGCAGTCTTCGCCCTCACAGTCTCCTCGACTGCATCCATGGTGCCCCCGCTCCGCCCTCGCCTCCTCCCCCCCCCCCCACCCCGCACTACCGCTGCCTCCTCCTCCCCCGCTCCTCTGCTCCACCCTCGCCTTCTCCTCCCCACCCCCCACTGCCACCGCCTCCTCCTCCCCCCCCCCCCACTCCTCCGCTCCGCCTTCGCCTCCTCCTCCTTATCTCGTGTTGCTGCGTCCTCCTCCTCCCCACTCCTCCGCTCCACCGTCACCTCCTCGCTCCTCTGCTCTACCCTCACCTCCTCCACCCCACCCCACGTTGTCGCCTCCTCCTCACCTACCTCTACTGCCTCCGGGCTACTACCTACCTTTAGTTACCAGATTCACTCTCTTGGCAACGGTCGGATCTGCATGAGGCGATGTAGTGGTGGCCGAATGATGACGAGATGGGGTGCACAATGGTCAGATTCAAGCAAGATGGGATGCACGGTGGCCCAATCGGGTTTACACCATCAGCGTCGAGGGTCTCCACGGTGTACATCCACGAGTTCCAGAAGAGGGGACTTCCTCATGTTCACTTTCTTCTTATCATGAAGGGAAGGTACAAGCTCACTTGTCCCGAACAGTACGACTGTCTCATCTTCGCTGAGCTCCCGAACAAAAACAAGTACCCAGAGCTGTACGAGATGGTCGTTATGCATATAATGCATGGCCCTTACGGGGTCCTAAATCCCAAGAATGTGTGCATGCATTATGGTAGATGCAAGAACTACTACCCACACCCTTTCAACGTAGCTACACTACAAGGCAAGGATTCGTACCCAGTGTGCAGGAGACGAGATGATGGCTACCATGCAAAGGTTCATGACAGACGCTTGACAACAGGTGGGTTGTGCCATACAACCCTTACCTCTTGAGGAAGTATAACTGCCATATAAACGTGGAGGTTTGCTCAAGCATAATGGCCGTGAAGTACCTTTTCAAGTATGTTTACAAGGTCCATGACCAAGCATATTTTTCTCTTGATGAGCCCAATAGCAACGGGAACATTGATGAGATCAAGTAGTTCAGGGATGCCAAGTGGGTTACCCCACCAGAAGCTCTTTGGAGGATCTATAGCTTTGACCTTAGCAAGATCTCCCCACCAGTGTTGCAGATGCAGCTGCATCTACCAAACATGCACATGGTATCGTTCCACGCTGGTCAAGATCTTCATGATGTGGTCGCCCAGCATGGCGTCGAGAGATCCACGCTGACAGAGTATTTTGAGATGAACCGAACAAATGAGGAGGCTTGAGGCATCTTGTACAGGGATTTTTCAGTAGCATTTATTTGGCAACCAGGCCTGAAGAAGTGGAAGAAGAAGATAGAAAGAACACAAAATTGGTAGAATTGTGTCTGCCCATCCAAATGAGGGGGCGATACTATCTCAGGGTGCTACTAAACCACGTACCTGGTTCCACCTCCTTTGAAGACCTTAGGGCAGTGGATAGTGTAGTCTACCCATTCTTCCGTGATGCTACCGAGAAGAGGGGACTTATCAAGGCAGACAACACACTAGAAGAGTGCCTGACAAAGGCTGAGCTATTCCAAATGCCATCCTCGCTTCGAAGGCTCCTCACAATTATACTGGCGCAAACAATGTGCGTGGGCTATGGGACAGGCACCTTGAGGGAATGTCGGACGACTACCACCGTTCCCACATATGCCCACACATGGTAGAGCAGATGGTTTTGTTGGATATCAGGAATATGCCCCAGTCGATGGGTAAGGACATAACATCATTCTGTCTCCCCTCTATAGATGAGTCGAATGGAAGCGGCGATGGAGAGGGCAGAGAGATCTATGAGAAGTCAACAATCAAGGTAGACCCTAACCATATTTCTCTATTGACCTCCCTCAATCTTGAGCAAAGGGCAGCATACAACGAGATATTATCTGCAGTTGATAGCAGCAATGGAGGTGTCTTCTTTGTAGATGGCCCAAGAGGCACGGGAAAGACATTCCTATATAAAACTTTGCTCACAAAGGTTCGAGGCAATGGCAAGATAGCAGTGGCAACCGCGACGTTAGGCGTAGCTACCTCCATCATACCCGAAGGCAGGACGGCGCACTCGAGGCTTAAGATCCCACTCAACATTGGCAATGGGGCGATATGTAGCTTCAGAAAGTAGAGTGGGACCGCTAAGCTTCTTTGGCAGGCATCACTAATAATATGGGACAACGCCTCCATGATGAGGCGATAGGTGGTCGAGGCCCTAGATAGTATCATGCAAGACATCATGGATCGACACAACTTGTCGTTCGGTGGGAAGACGACCATGTTCGGTGGAGACTTCAGGTAGGTGCTTCCAGTTGTTTGTAAGGGGACTAGGCCACAGATAACTGATGCGACGCTGCATAAGTCTTATCTATGGGAATGCATGCAACAGCTAAGGCTCGTACGTAACCTGAGGGCCCAAAGTGATCCTGAGTTCGCAGAGTACCTATTGCGGGTCGGCAATGGTACCAAGGAGACCAATGAGGATGGCTGTGTATAGCTTCCAGCCGAGATATGCGTGCCGTATACGAGAAAGGACATAGACCTCGAAAAATTCATACAGAGTGTATTCCCTATGTTAGATTAGAACCTATCGGATGCCAACTATATCACATCTCGGGCCATCTTGTCAACCCGAAATGAGTATATCGATAGGATCAATATGAAAATGATTGACCTATTTCACAGGGAGGAGATGGTGTACCATAGCTTTGACTGCGCGGAAGATGATCCCCACAGCTACTACCCTCCTGAATTCTTGGACACACTGACCCCTAACGGGCTACCTCCGCATGTACTTGAGCTCAAGATTAACTGTCCCACGATACTATTGTGGAACATCAATCCCGCTAATGGACTATACAACGGGATGAGACTGGTAGTCCAAGGATTCCAAAAGAATGTGATAGATGCTAAGATTGTGCTCGGTCAGCACATCGGGAAGAGGGTGTTCCTACCTCGGATACCTCTATGTCCCTCTGATAATGAGATGTTCCCATTTAGATTCAAGAGGAAGCAATTCTTGGTCAGGCTCAGCTTCGCAATGACAATCAACAAGGCACAGGGCAGACCATCTCGAATGTTGGTGTCTACCTCCCTGATCCGGTCTTCTCTCATGGGCAAATGTACGTCGCGCTATCTAGGGCCACCGCCAGAAGCAACATCAAGGTCATTGCCACTATGGATAAGGAGAAGGACAAGCAGTGGATGTCTAGAAAGACCCACGGTACCTTCATGAAAAACATCATCTACAAAGAAGTACTCACATCATAGACGAGGTATTAATCACTCGATTGTAAATTCATGCTTGGCAATTACTTAATTCCTGCCGAAGTTCCTAAATGTATTTTCTTTGAACAGGGCTAAAGTTTATATGGTGTGTTGTTTCAATCTTCAGCAATGAGAAAAACCAGTGACAGACAATCCTCTATATTGGTTAATTCTAAATAAATTCATGTATTTTATTAGAGGAATTAACATGAAAAGTTTGATTGGTGAACAATTTAGTCTTGGTTTTATCCGACTGGTATCCATGTCATGTTGTAATGTAACTATTCTTTTATGCTCACCAATAGACTTCAAATCACATATGAGACTTCAAAACACATATGAGATGTTCATGTAAATGTAAAATTGTTTTCTTTGTTATCCTTTGGTTTTTGCAACTAGCATTCTTGTACAGATGTATGTCTCATTAGAATGTTTAACACAAAAGATGTACGTCGTATTAGATTTCTTTCTAACAAATTGTTTGCTGTGTCAGCATCATGTCAGTTAGAAGCCTTTCTACGCGAAGAGTCTATGCTCCCTTTGATGCCCACATGTCATTCCAGTCTAGGTAAGTGTTCTTGAAGACACATTTATGCACATTTCTATTTTTCCTTTAGTTCATTCTTTGCGTATCTTAATGTACATTTAACACAAAAAGTAATATCGTTGTTGATTTACCTTTTGTAGGTGCACCTACTGTCGTGAGTTGGGCCCAGACAGCATACACTATAAGTGGGACTTTCGTGTACACATAGTGCACAAATTCCCTATGCGAGAGATTATGATTGGATCTATGCTTCAGCTTATAGTTGCTGATGGGAATGTATGTATCGATATTTACTTTATTATTCATTACACCATATGTTCTTTTAATTTTCAACCCAATATTATTTCATGCAATGACTATGCTTTTCGCATTTCTATTATTAGGGCATGAAAATGGAAGTATTTCGCTTTAGTAAGCAATCTCAAAAATTTGAGCGATTACTTGCCGAAGGAAGTTCGTATGAGGTTCATTCAATAAACGTTGACCTGAATCCCCAAGAATTCTGGTTCATTGGAAAGGAGCTTGAATTGAGGTTCACATATCAAACTATGGTTAGGTAGTTGAGCAATGTCATTCAGTTTTCTGATCTCCTTATCCAATTCACACACTTTGAAGATGTTTATTTAAAGTCAAACAAGTCAATTGTTGGTAAGTTCTCCACTTTTTCACATATATTGCTTCTCATTTGATATACTTTTGTATTGTTTTTTTAATATACTTTTGTGTTGTTGCTTTGAACAATCCTTATAATTGATGCAACTTTGGTAAGATGTGGTCGGTTTGGTTGTACATGTCAACCCAATATGGCACATCAATAGCTCCCCACTTCGTATACCAATGAGGGAATTATGCCTCATGGATGGGAGGCAAGTTGCATAGAATGCTTCTATTTTTCTTGAAAGAAAATATTTTATATTGCATATTGTTGATTGAGTCCATGTTTTATTTACATCAGTCACAACTTAGTATTTATGCGTGTTTGGGATGGACTTATTGTGCGGTATCTGACACGATGGAGACTTGCAGGCGAACAGAACCATATTTTAGCTATGACAATGCTGAAGAAGAATAGTTAATATGGTATGTGTGTAGCTAATATGAATATTTCATCATTTTACATCTTATTCATGTTCCTCATCAAATTGATATATTATTGAAAATGTTGCTTAATGACAATGGACTATACAAATTTCATATTAGGACCACAAGATGATAGGATACAAGAGTTTGAAGGTAAAAAAACCAAATAAATAATGTATGCATGTAGACATATCTTTTATAATTTAAATAATGCTCCCTTCAAATAAAACTACGCGAAGTAGTGCTGCACGATTTGAATATAAGGAACTTTATCATGAATGTCGTTGACATAAGGAACAATACACTTGCCAGAATGTTTAGACATTAAATAACGTAAGCAATTCACTACATCTTTTCATATCTTTTATATGTAATATACAATGGATTTATGATGTTTAACCATTTATCTTCCATTTTATAGAGTTTGCTTGCTTTCTCTTTACTTAACAATCTAGAGATGAAGATAAGTCTTCCAGAAGGATGATGCATCAGTTTTATTTTTAAATTTCCGTTAATATTTATGTTTATTGCATGATGTCCTATTTATCAATTAATTTGTTATTCTCCAAGATTGTTTGATAGTTATTTATGTATTAAGTATATTACGGAAAAATATTGTTTACTATCATTTTTGTATATATTGTCGTATGTGGTGCTTGTTCTATCATACTTCACTAATATGATGCTTGTTTGTTCTGTCATGCTTTATTAATATGATGCTTAATTTATTTACGAGTGTGAACATTTATGCTTTGCTTGATATATAATGATGTAAGATAAAATTGATGTTCAATATTCAATTTAAAATCATGTTAGATATTATGTATTACTTTTATTTGATACTCCGTTGTAACACACGGACACTGTACTAGCATTGTCAAACAGACGGCCTACGTCGCTGCAGGTCGCTGTTGCATGTTGGGCACATGGAAATTATTGGAACAAGACTGCCAGCTCGTCGTCCTTGGAAGGGGAAAAATCACGTACAGTGCATGCATATGTACGTCAAAGATCACGAAAAGCTAACTAGTGACGTATGACTAACGAAAACTGTACTAGATCCAGTACATCTCCAGTCCAGGAGGGAGCTCAATGATTCTCGCGACTCACTGAGACACCGACCGTCCTAACTACACACTGGAAGTTAAGCTCAGGGAAGTTAGTTAAAACGTGCCTCCTAATTAAACCCAGAGTTGAAAAGCCATTTCCAAAAGTAATTCGCAACCAAGACAGGTCGAGTGCTACTTTTCTGGCTCATTATTTTGTCAACGTTCTACACTCCACTGCAGAGTGCAGACAGCAGTATAGTACAATATAAATAACTGCGGTTTATAGTACTGTCTATATCATATATTTCGACAGTACTAAAGACAGTTTCTATAATATATTATTTTTTTATATTTCTATAGACAGCTTCTCTATGACACAATGTATCTTATTTTTTGTAGTACAGTTAACTATTGTATGAGAGATATTCTAATTATCTACACTTCCTCTCTCTCCTCCACATCATTTTATATTTTATATAATAAAACTTACATACAGCTGACGTTATATTATTATGCATGGCCTAATATTTTAAGAAAAATCAAATGACATGCATGCAAGCGATGAAAGCACAATTCCATGGCCCTTTTTCACCGGAGAGGGGTCATGAACAGTGGCCCTTGGTGCGCCACCACCCAGCACACCGCCACCTCAGCTCCACTATGCACTGCGTCCTTTTCACCCTTATCTCCAGTCGCAACTAACACACTGCAACAGGATGCTGATAAGGGAAGGAAACAAGGTAGGTACATAGGTGTACTACGTGTACTGTTTATATCCAAGTAAGTATTTAGTAAGGTTTTCGGTGAGGACATCGATCTCTTTGCACGTATTGCGTAAGTTCATGAGCTACTCCTTTTTCTGTATTTTTACTGAATTTATGCTATTTATTTGTATTTTATCGATTTAATTATCAGGGGTGTCCCCCACAAAAGTGGTATAAGAGCACAGCTTGACCGCAGATGAGACCCTACGATGTTTTAGTTAAAATTTTTGCAGAATAAATTATTTTCAAGCTAAGAAACTTTTGACAATACTATGAAAGATGTTGCTATCCTTATCTTTTCTATTCTATCTAAACTTTCTTGATGATATCTTCCCTATCTTAGCTTCCTTTTGATTGGTTTATTTTTAAAAGGGTTTTCTTTTACATCGTCTAAACTTCAAATCTTGTTTTCGTATAGATATCTTTGATAGTGTACGCGTTCCCAGAGCATAAGAAGAATTGGCCTTAGCTTTTGAAGGAGATGTTGCATTTTCTGGGATGCAAGACTTTTTTATCTAAGGTCCCGCTCCTTTCGGCTTGAGCTTCTGACTTATTTTTCATTATTTCTAAATTTCATCTTTTTCTGATTTTTTGATTTTTTTTGGAGCTTTTTCTGGTTCTTTTTTCCGTATTCGTTTGCATTATCTATGATGGGCTAACATGTTTTTTTCTATTTTAAAATTTTTTAAATTTAGTTATGCCAAATAAGCCACCATCAGCTACAGTGTAATTTCAGTCAGTTGCAGTGCAATTTCAGCCATAAGCCAGCTTATTTAAGCCAGATTACCAAGAAGAAGCACAACTGGTCAATGGACAAGTGTTTGGTTACCGACTGTCCGTTTCAATAAGCGTCCTCAAAGAGGAAGGAGATGAACCACCGAGTTAGGCGTTTATTTAGGTTTTTGTTGATGGTTTTTGGATTGGCTTATGAATAATAATGGCTTGTAGAGAGAGGCACTAGTGTACGATTTTGGTCGATATAAATAAAATCACTACAGTGTGTACTGCAAAGTCTGCAATCTAGCAGACCCTGTTTTAAAAAGACACTCCGTTTAAAAGGTAGATATTGTAAAAAACTATTTAATATAGAAAATAGCTTCTTATATAAGCTAAAGCGAACAGGGTCCTGGAATATACAGGTTGAAGAATCGGACGCTAGACGAGGCGTTGCGCAGCTAGCAGTCCAATAATATGTTTATCGGCGCTACCGCGGTAAATTGGAAGGTTCCCCTCTTGAGTTCATCCCGCTGACAGATGGGGTAGTTCAAGTGGTACTATCCCAATAATTTGGATGCTGACCGAGAATACCTCCCGGTCAGATGGAAGCAGTTCATCCCGTTGACACAATGCCTCCTAGGCCACCATATATTTGGATGCTGATCGAGAAGTATATATGCCACATGGGCACAATGCAGGATCATTATGATTTATGACTCCCCAAGTTGTTTGTTCAAGACCCAGGTTAGAAGGAAGAATGCTCCGCGTAGCTACAGGAACCGCCATGGATACGGGAAGGCAGGAATTAAGACAAGGAGCATAGCTCGACGCGACAAGGAATGGTCAAAAGAGAACACGATCGACCTGCTACCACTGCAGACAAACAGGTCACAGCCGCCCTCATTGGTCGTTAAGGTACCTTTAGTGTTCCCCTAGACGTTAGTCGGGTGGCAGATCGGCGCCTAGTGCCTAATCGGGCTAGGCGGGTGTCTAGGCAGGCTGGATGGCCGTCTAGACAGACAAAATCGGCTAGGCGGCAAAGACAGGAGGTTGGCGTCTAGCGCTTAGGCGATCGCCTAAGGGAACACTGGGTACCTTCCTAAACAAATGGTCCAGGACTTGAGCTCTGCCGCCAACGCCCATATCAGTAAGAAGAGGAAGCGTAACGCTGTAGATTAGTATAGGATCAATAGAAGAAGACCTGGGATCTTGCAACATGTGAGGAGAGGATAACGCTGTAGATCAGTTAGGATGGTTAGTTTCGAAAGCCCATCTAATCCTCTTTTGTGCAGTTTGTAGTTTCCCCTCAAGTAGACGACGTATAATTACGTATTGAAATAAAAACCGGTGTCACTGTTTGCAGTTGTAACTTGAACCAAACATGTTGTACAACTAACGGAAAAATATTTTTATTTTGAAAACTAGTATTTTGAAAACCTAGTACCTATATATCATCCTTGTCAAATTTCCTGCGAACCCTCTTCACTCTTTTATTTCCATCTTCCCTAAATCTTTTCTTCTCTTACGGTTATTCTTTCTATTCTCACCCCCAAAAGAGGTCGATCGGCACTCAGAGCGAGGACGAGATTCCTTTAGTGACTTTTAAAACCAAAACACCAAAAACCACTCCATAAATTTTTTCCTGGTATTTTTCCTGGATTTTACTGAATTTTATGCTATTTATTTGCATTTCATCAATTTTATTCTCTACCGGAATATCAGGGTGTCTCCACACAGGTCAAGGTGCAGGGAGGAGAGGGGAATCGAGAACCGGATATAGGGAACGCGGCGCCATGTATGAATTAATCGCAGACAATCCAATGGGTCACAATATGTTGACGTTTCCATAAAATATTTTCTTCCCCTAGATTCAAAAGTCATATACATGTCCGAGTTTGACAACAACCCTCCTTAAAGGAAGAGTGCAAACTTAGTCCTAGT
Source organism: Dendrocalamus latiflorus (assembly GCA_017311315.1). NCBI lineage: Eukaryota > Viridiplantae > Streptophyta > Magnoliopsida > Poales > Poaceae > Dendrocalamus > Dendrocalamus latiflorus. Next base: position 18,263,313 of record CM029622.1, on the reverse strand, counting down.
TTAAAGTATTATAGCTTTTGATTTTTAGCTGAAATTATATTGTAGCGACTGTTAGTTTTTTCTAAACTATTTAATTAAATGAAAATAGAAAATAGAAATAAAAAACACCGTTAGATCTCCACAGATAATGCAAATGAAAAAGGGAAAAAGAAAAGACGGTGTTAAAAGCCAACGTATTTCAAAAGATTTTTTGGCTTCGAAAAACCAGAAGCCATCACAAATTGAAACGAGACCTTAAGGTGCAGCTTAAGTCAATAAATATGGGATGTATAATACGAGTGAATAATGTAAAAAAGCATAATGCCTGATCTTAGGGAAATTATGCAAGGCAGACGATCTTTTTCTTTCTGGGTACTTACCTGTGGACATTGATGTCCATCATCTACCAGTCGATTCGGGGGTGATCATTTGAATTTTTTTTTGTGGCTTACGGTTGAAAAGCACTGTAGCTGGCTGAAAAAGCACTGTAGTTAGCAGAGACTTATTTAGCATAATTAAATTTTAAAAAATTAAAAAATATGTTAACCCATTACGTATAACATAAACAAATACGGGGAAAAAGAACCGGCAAAAAAGCTCAACAAAAAGCCAAAAGTTCAGAAAAAGACGAAATTTATGAATAGTAAAAATAAGCTGGAAGCTCAAAGCTGAAACTCTTTTGATCACCAGATGCCGTAGCTTAAGAACTGACAGAAAACTGTGCTTAAAAAAATAGACCTATGGTATGAGATGCACGTGCTCGAGCTACGGTGAGCACCCCCAGTGAACGGTGAAACCGTGGTGGCTGGATTTCTTCCAGAAAACGAGAGGAAACCAAAAGAGCTAAATAGATTAGTAATACAAAACAGTGGCGGAGGACGGAGGTGGGGCGGATCCCGCCGGCCGACGGCCGCCCGCCTCCCGCCGCCCGCCCGTCGCCGGCTACGCCCGCCCGTCGCTCCTCCAGTTCCGTCGTCCGCCGGCCGCCCGCCCGCCGTCCGCCCGCCTCTCGAGTCTCGCCCGCCGGCCGCCGCGCTCCTCAGTCCGCAAAAATCAAGGTATAGCCTAAGTCCTACCTTGCCCTATCGGGTCCTTCGCCACTGATACAAAAGTGGTCGATAATGCTCGTAGAATCACCGTCACATCGATCGCAAGGGGCCTGGTGCTTTCATCGCGTCCAGCCATGCCGTTTCTCCCTCAAGTCTGGAGCCATGCTGTAGGGTTGGTCCAAACCTACGTGCTCGTGGTCGCGTCTTGTCAAAGTGGCGTTCGTCGCTTTCACTTACTGCCTGCCCACGCCTCTGCATGAGTCGTTCCTAGATACTACCAGTCCAATTATGCAAGTACTGCACAAAACAAGAATGGAAACTAACACAAGAAACTGAAACTCTGCGTAATCTTTAAGGGAGAGTGAACGACAGGGATTGACCAAGATTTAGAGAGTACTCTTAAGGTGGAAAAAACTATGTTTAACAAATCCAAAGCAGGTCGTTCTCTCTTTGTATAACTGTACCCCAGCATGATAGGTTGAGCCGCTTTCCCATCAAATTTCTGTCCTCGAGCCAAATAATGGGTGCAATGCAGTTGTCCTGTCTGCTCCAGTAGATAAATTATTACTTCTTCACATTTCATTCTCTGCTTGGTCGCTATCATGGAACAATATATGTTCTTATTTATTCGTGAACACAAACTAATGAAACGAACAAGGTTTATATGTACCGTCCATTTGTCTCAGGATAGCACCAAGTAAGTTGGGTTATTGGGTCGATCACCCGTGTATGATGCAAAGGTATAACCCGACAACAGGCTACAATAAATACTGTTGTAAGTATCGCATCGCCTAATTGCCGCAAGTAATTGACTAACTTCTTGCTGGTTTTCCGGGATCGTTGTGCATGCACATACCACCTGTGGTGTAGACGAACGTAGGCATAACAAGCTGTGATCAGCGAGAGTATGAAACAACATATTTACATGGTTTTCATGACGGCAAGGATCACGATGGCTCTAACCAAGCATACGTGAATATGTATGTACAAAGTACGTATACCTAAGGGAGTATTTGTTACATGTACTTAGGTAGTATGTATACCTCGAGAGTATGGTAGTATGAATGTACTTAGGGAGTATTTGTTACATGTACTTAGGTAGTATGTATACCTCAAGAGTATGTTAGTATGAATGTACTTAGGGAGTATGTTGATTGGTACATGCATGGCTCTCGTCCATATGCATCAATTTTTTTATTAGTTCTCCACCCTTGCAAATTAGACATCCTAATCACATGACGGACATCCAAACTAGTCTTTGTATGTTCTTAATGAAAGAGGGTATGCAGATTTGCGAAGAATTAAAAACAAGTATGGCCATGACTCACGATGAAAAAGGGTATATTGACATGAGATCAAAGAAGTATAATACAAATGCTTGGAAAAGAAGTATATTCGGAAGTGCGTATACACACACAAGAGAAACAAAACTATATTACAGATACTTAAAAAGAGAAGCACACTCACTAAGAAATAGGATATACATAAAGGAAAGTATTTGAAAAGTACGGTCAACCGGCACATTCAAACTGAGAGGATCCCATGATTATAGGAGTTGTTGTTCACTACTATGGGTTGGATTCCAAAATATAATTGGACGGCATTCGCTCCAAATAACTAATAAGGCCGCACGGATCTTGGAGCAGAGCAAGCGGTGGATCTAGTGGGAGTAACTACACCTGGGAGTTCATATATATATATATAGATGCCACAAATGCTCTAAGAATAAAAACTCCATGGCATGAATCAGAAGTAGCAGCACCAGATCTCAGTAACAAGAAGAGGAAAAGAGAGTAACAAAATAGAAGGAATTTTTTTTTCAAGCCGAAAGAGTCTTTTATTGAGCTTCTGCTGCTGTTGCTAGGCCGAGCAGAAAGGGCCCGAAGCAGCAGTTGTCACTGGGCTTTCTTAATTGTGACGAAGAGCTGTATCATAGGCAGCTGCCACTGGACATCCGTACTTCCTATTTGCCAACACAACCATGTGGGCCATGCCTCTAATGACCAGGAAGGCCCATACAACGTCCAGAATTAATCTATGCATCACACCATTGATCACAAATCTAAGACCGATAAACTGCTGAAGTATGGACAAAAAAAATCATGTCACTGAAGTGCACACAAAGATAGCTATTGGATAGGTTCTTTTCAGCCGTTTACCGATAAGTCACTTTAAAAGATTATTTCGATAAATCATTTTAAAAAACAACGAAAAAATTATCCTGATTATTTATTCAAAAGAAGTCGTAATTTTATTAGTCAAAAAAAACTAGAGCATTACCTAGATGCAACTCGCCTAGCTACCAGCTCTAACAGAAAAGACCATGGGTGGGCTTTCTCCGCTACGGATTATGAAAAAGAACCGGACCCATGTACACAGGTAGATCCACCAACTTCGAGCCCAACGCCTGACCGACGACAGCATCAGTGGGTCACATCAGTTCCTTGCTTGTTTGTTTTGCAAAATTGCATTTACAAACTTCGGATGGTTCTCTTGGGTTTATAATTTTGACTTATGATTTAAATATTTGAATTCTGACTGTTTGTGAGAGACAATACGTAGAGAAAAACAATCATATACAATTTTAGCCGATATAGCTGAAGTTAATATACTTTTTACTATAATTTCCTATTGACCCCGTCTTAAAAAAATATATCGTTTAAAACTAGTTACTGTAGACAGTACAAGTATAAGCCGATTTTAAACCAAAAACATAGCCAAAAATCTTGTAGGTACCCTTGCTCCTCTTTTCCAAGATTGCATACTACTTGTGTAGTATGGTTATATATATCCGACTACTTGCCCATGTCTCGACAAAAGCAATGCTGCTCCTGGAAAGAAAATGAGCTATGCATATGCATGTAGCGGTCGTGTACAATGGAACGAGGCATCCCTGTCGTCTTAAACCCTTTGATTTGGAGTCGATGTAAAAGCCAAGTAGCATAGCATGGAAGATTTATCAAGTACTGATGTGATTTGATACGAGAGTCCACTTGTCTAGCAGCTCCGTATGTTCTTCTTATGATAAACCCATTAGCCGGCAGTTCATACTTCAAAGAATTAAGACCATTGCCTTTTGTCTATTGGAATTAGTCCATTTTACCCCTAAATTTTAAAAAAAAATCTTAATACCCTCAACTACAAAAAAAAGAGACCAATTTACACCTGAGATAGTTTTTGATGACTTAGATCCCACTCAAAGCAATTTTTATCGTATTGGCAACCATATCATCAGGTTTTGCTGATGAGGATCCAGCTAACATCCACATGTCGACCTCTTTCATATTCCTCTCTGATGAGGACATCACTTCTTCAGATACACACAACACTCCTCCACTTGACATTCAAGGACCAATCACTAGAGCTCGCGCCCGACAATTGAATTTACAGGTGAGCTCGTTCCTAAATACTTCTTTTTGTTCATTTGAGAATCGATTGCTACCTAATGATATAATTATGATTAGGAACCATGGAGAGGACCTGGAAGTACTTGGAGAAGGGCTACGAGGTGCACAAGTCCAGCAAGAGCGGTCGAATCATGTTGGAGGTCCAACTCAAGCCGACTTCGAATCCAATTCGGAGTTCAGGACCAGGCCGCACTAAAACGGACGCCCAGATCGCATCCGGGCTCCGTTTTGGACGTTCTACATATGGATGGAAAGCTGAGAAGACGACCTTTCCAATGGATCTAGTCTCATGTAAAAATTCCTTCTGAGTCAACAAGAATCGTCGAAACAAGTGGGCATTCAGAATCTGTCAGGGTGCTGCGCCACCGTCTTTTGGGCCATTCGGCTTTGTATCGTGTTGGAGCCCATTAGGGCGCGTCCAGGGGTTTTACATGCCCCACACTCCTCTATATCCAGCCGCCACCCCCACCATTAGGGTTTGGGTTTTGCTTAGATTATTCTGTCTTTGAACAGTTTCGTCGTTCATCGGTTTGTGAGACCCTAACTTTCGAGTGCTAAATCAATACATCTGCAATTCAGTTGTGTTCTTCCTTGTTCTTGCTTGTGTTCTTCGATTCGCAGGCGAGGATTAGCTTTCTTGGCGAGGTCAACCGGGCTGCGCACAGTTGATAGCCTGAGGAGACGTGGTGCTGCGATTGCGGGGTTCGGAACGTGTTGTTCGGAAGCCGGATCGATTTGTGTCACGCCTCCACCAAATCAAACATATCCAGAACCTGTTGGAAGATCGGGACCCCGTTCCTATCACTCTCTCTCTCTCTTTCTCCATTCTCTTTCTCATTATCCTCCCCCCTCTAATTTGAATCACTATCAGCAAAATTGAATGATATGGCTACCAACATGGTAGAAACCACCTTGAGTTGGATCTTCCTCACCAAAACCGTCTCATGGTGTAAGTTAACCTGGTTTTGTAAGTACGAGGGTTAAATACACAGTTTTGTTGTTTAAAGGGTTAAGTGATTTTTTTTTCGAAGTTCAAGGTGTAAGAATGGACTTATTCCTAATTATCTATTTTATGCAGTGCAAAAATGACCATATTTTTGTACAATTTTTGCAAGTGCACGTACTAAAGCGCACGTTCTAATCCTTGAATTTTTTGATATTGTTTTGAAATGCACAAGTGCACAAACCAAAATGGGTGCAAAACTACAAATGCAACCATGTGCACAAAATCCTTGCCCTAGTGCAATATTCTTCTCTTTTTTTTAGATTCTTGAACTAGACAGTTCGAGCTAGCTAGCCCTAGCATCTCCTGTAACATGAACCGTTGAACTACCAGTCCTAAAAAATCGGCTGAACTATCACGTAATTCTATTACTCAAACAGTCGAGAGCTACTGCAACTCCTTGAGCCATAAGCTTAGCATCCGATTAGACCCAGGAGAGTTGATAGAAATCTGACGGATATGTCACCATCTGAGTAGCCACCTCTGGGTGAGAGGTTGCAGGTACTATCGCCGCGTCCATACAATTCATGCATCAAAGGAAACAATACTATACTGGACCAGCTAGAGAAAATGTCAGCAAGGAGCTTAATTGACAAAAAAAAACAGAGGAATGGTCCCCAAGTGACATGACATGCCACATGGAATATGATCCAAAATTTTTGGTCCAATATCGATCGCTATGAGAAAATATCCCACAAGCTCATAATTAAGGTTTGACAGCGAAGTACGCCTGTTGTAAATGGTATTACTCTATACTAGCTAGGTCCAATATCCATCATTATGATAATATCCTAAACAGCGAGGTCTTCACACTTTCATATTCGTTTTTTGAATTAATACGAATTCAAATATACTCGAATACAAATACGAACCCAATATTATAATAAATATGAATACAAATATATTCCTACAGCATAATAAAGTTTAATAAGAAAGTTTATTGACATTAGTTTTATAGTAACATTCATGCTTATTTTCCTATGGTTCATCGTGTAATTATTGATCATTGGTGTCATTTGGACACTAACTCTTAACTAATTTTGGAGATACGTAAACAGGGCATAAAACCTCCGTAAACACAGCCATATACATTGGTTCTTCAGTAGCACTAGTACATTTTACACACGAGATCCAGCCATCAGCTTCTACTTTTGACTTTTCTATCATTACTAGTTTTCAAATAGATTATCTTTTCAAAATGGAGTTTACAAATTGATTATAGTAAACATTGTAACAATTTTACCTATATCGATCAAAACTGCACAAAAATTTCTCTTTCTCTGTATTATCTCTCATAAACAACAAAAATTTATAGGTATAACTAAAAGCAATTGACTGTAGCCCAAATGAACAGCATGTGTTCATTCATTAATGCAGCCATGCAGTTGTGCCTGCCACGTAATTGTCCCTGCCAACCATTCATCACTGCCACTGTGCTGCTGTTACGCTGGAATGGAATTGGGCAGCATTCAGTTTATGCAGACGACGAAAGTCTTTTCCTAGCGCCTGAACATTCTGCCTCTGCCTCGGACGGAGGAGGCCCTACTGCTGGATCATGTTTCTGGCTCGGTCACAAGTCAGACCCGGAATTAAATGGCGAGGCGTGGACGTGTCCCCCTGGACCGATTTGGTTGGGCACCCAGTCACCATTAATTCATGGTCCAAGCACCATGCTATGCTGTCTCTGGTTTCGCCACGCGTCGAAGACTATTTATGAAGCAGTATAAATTTACGTGTAATTTTAACTAATATAAATAAGTTACTATAGTATATATTACAATTAACTTATAAACCTCTAACATAAAAAGACACTCCATTTAAAAGCTAGTTATTATAGAAAAGCCAAAAACAGCTTTTAAAAATTAAAAAGAAGTGACCCATGTCTTTCGGTGTGAGCTTTTATCTTAAAAACAGTAGCAGCTAAAAGTAGAAATAGCTAAAAATAGGAGATATTTAATTCGACTAGAGTTTTGGCTTTTTGCTGAGCTAACTAGATTGTGCCCTCTGTTTCAACAAGTTACAAGAATAAATAAAAAATTACATCAAATTTCACTGCCATTGTCACCTGGTATGTGCTCTTCATGGCCTCCTAGGCCGTTGAGACGACGGATCCGGTCTTGCCCTCATCGGATCCGTCGTGGAGACCGCCAGATCTAGTGCAGAGATCGACGCAGAGAATGATGACAGCAGAGGAGAAGGATGCTCGGACCGTGATAGAGCCGAAGCTCGTGGCGGCACCGTCGGCCATCGACAGAGCGCATGGCGGCGCCACCGGGGTGGAGGCACAGCTTGTGGTAGCGGGAAAGCGCGTGGCAGTGCCGTCATGCGGGGGCGAGTTGTTAGGACGGAGGCGGACTACATGGCGGCGCTATCAAGGTGGCAGCGGAGCTTGGGGAGTCATCGGAATTTGATCAGTTTAATCCACTTTCAAAAACTGAATGTCAGCCGAAAACCGAGAGCCGAAGCTCGTTTCAAACGCTCCCTCTGGCCATCGACGAGGACAATATAGCGAAAAGCTGTTCCTGCCAATAGCATTAGCAAGATCCATCAGCCATTGGGTGTTTCCAAACCAGGAGCGCCGCATTTTCATGCAAGGATTATACTGAGTTTGGTTTTTTTTTTAAAAAAAAGGATCGCCGTTTGGATTTCGCACTGTTTTTGACTGAACTGGTACACTAACCCTCCTGTCACACACCTAGTTAACTAGAGTTGCATGCACTGCAACCCATAAGGCAGGCAGAGGCTAGACCGCTAGATGCGACCAAGCTGTCCTTTCGATCTAGTTAACTAGAGTCAGTTCTTGCGATGCTCCCCGGCCCTGACAGGTCAATTTCCATAGATGTCTTTTGCAGCATCCCAATGAGAAAGGAAAAGGCCAAAGGAGATCGAAAGAAGGGAAAAGCCGAGGGAGGAAACAAGGCCGGCCGGCATCACGGCGGCCATGGAATCCACCGCCATGCGAGCTCCTCCATTCATACGACCTCATGCATGTAGGCGAGGTAAGATTGAAGAACCCGAGTGCCTAGTAGCTTCTACTAACTCCATTGATCAAAGGCAAAAGGCTAGCTCCTCCTCATGCAAGTGACTTTAGTTTTGGTAGCTTGTAAATAGTTTAATATACAGAGTTATGTGTGTCTTAACATTCTAGGGCCCATTTGGATAGCGGGATGGGAAATTGAGTCAGAATATTTTAGAGGATTTATGTTGTTTCGTGCGAAATGCTGGTAAAATTAATCCTCATGCTCCAGATACTAAGTCTTTACAATTGAATTTTCTGAGCTTCATATATGTGCCCTCAAGGCAACCTTTCTTTCAAGTTCCTTTTTAAAATGTTTGCATAGGCTTAAAAATTAACACAAGTAGATTTGTGGTATCATAAAAAAAAATCAAAAGTAGATTTGACGTACTGCTTCGAACTACATCATTACACTTTTGCAGCCTTTACTAACACATAAACTCATTATTGTTGTTGTAACTAGCTAAATGCACATGCTTTGTTATGGATAAAATAAGAAGACTTCTAATTAACGGTTAAAGACTAAGCACAAAATCAAAATGCACGCGAATGTTCAGAACAATATACTAAAAACGGGCACTTTCGGTGGATGAAATAATCTACTAATATGACATATCCAGTGAATTCTAATCTGTGACATATAATTAATAAATACAAGGGCAGAGAAAGGTGTAGATGTCACTCACCAATATGGATGGTGAACCATGGTGCAAGGGCGTGGGATCCTGCTTCTTCGTTTGCCTTCTATTCTGTTCTACTACTCCTTGCTAGTTCCTGCCTTCTCTGCACCTGATAGGTGGGGCAGCGCTGCTAGCAGTGGTAGCGGCATGGCATGCATGTAGTCTTGACTCTCGAGCACTGCTTTCGAGCCCAAAGTATCTGAGAACGGTAGTTCTTTTGGGCTCTTATTTACTAGCTTTTGTCTTCTTTGAAAGTTAAAATAAATATGACATCTTTTTAAAATGTATTCTTCAAACGGTTTTTCGAGTTCAAAATTGTATTCGCCATCTGTATCGACGTTTCTATCGTCAGCTGTCATTTTTAAAAAGTAAACAAAAATTATCAGACATTGTTAAAAAATATGAGTCGTAATTCAAAAGAACGCGACCAACCGCTTCTGCGTGACGGTGCCCTGTCGGCGAGACAGATCATACGCATATGCATCTTTAATCTCCTGCCGGCTCTGGGGCATCTTTCCTAGACCGATGATAGGTGTGGGAGATCCTTTCCTTCTTTTGTTTCTATCCACGTACATACCGATGTGCTGGGTAACAAGCATGCGAGAAGATCTGAACTTAATCAATCTAACGATCGATCAAACATGGAATTCATATGTTTTTTTTATCACTAAATGAATCTTGTCTTTTTGAGTCGTGAGTGTTTGGCTTGGGTCTAGCTGTGTAAGAATTCATATGTTTTTTTATCACTATATGAATCATGTCTTTTTTGAGTCGTGGCTGTTTGGCTTGGGTTTAACTGTGTAAGCATTGCAGTGAAATAACGGGAAATGCCCATGAAAACCGATTACCAAAAACAGATGCTATTTCATTTCTTACACGTTATAAGGGGGTTTTTTTGGATAGTCCCATGCTAGATTTTGGGAAATTGATAACAAACTTTATAAGTACGAGGGAACACATAAGAGCAAGTCCAATAATAGAGTCAAATGTTTGGCTATAAGTCAAGTTATAAGAGTCAAGTTATAAGAGCCAAGTTATACAATAATTTGTCTTCTATTTGTCTACAAAAGGTTTTTTATTATTATGTGGTACCATGTCTCACATTCTCTTTCCTATTCCTCCTCACATACATTTATTATCTTGGCCCACCACTGCATAGGCTCCCGTACCCAGCTTGTTGCTTGCATGAGAGCCAAGCTCTCATCTCTCCTCCACATCAGCAAAAATGCTGACTAGCTTGGCTATAAAACCATTATTGTACTTGCTCTAAGTATCAGGGGCGAAGCTACGTGAGCTCGTCGGGGTCGGCCGACCCCGACGATTTCGCCGTAACCTCTTATAGCCAGCGATTTTTCACCACCTTGGACCCCGGTAGAAAATATGTTCGACCCCAGCAGATTGGCAACCCAGCAGTCCGGCCCATCTTCCGCAGTCCGGCCCAGCAGTCATGACCCCGGTGACCATTTATCCTGGCTTCGCCCCTGCTAAGTATCACCAGGTTGTTATCCGTATATTGGAAACAGGGACCTTGGCACTCTCGAAGACACACTCGGGGCGCAACAAGGAGTATGAATTAGAACTAACAAGGCAGCATCCCCTGCCTTCCATTTTAGATTACAAGACAAAACAGAAACACATAGTCCCTTCAATTACAAAAGAGTGATGCTTTTTACCTTTAAAAACCAATAAGATGCTACGTTGATCACTAAATTTTTTATCATATAATTTAAAAGCTGTAAAATACAGGATTATTAAAGTAATTTTATCATAAATTTACTCGTATTATTTTCTTATATCCAAACCATACATTTTAAATTATATATTTGGTAAAAATTAATAAGGTTTAACCGTACGTATTCTAGAGCATCACACCTATTCGTTTGCATTGTCCCAAAATATAAAGTGGTGTTTTCTAATTTTTCTTTTTTTACTATTTTTACTTATTTTTAACTCATAAAAAAATAATAGTCGCTACAGTATTTTTACAATCACAATACACATAAAAAAGTTATAAGCCCCAATCTATAAGCCTTTTTGAGAGGCCTAAAATATAGAACTACCAAGAGGCAGTATAATAACAATAATCTAATGCTTGGACTTTGGGGGCAAGAGCCACTTTGGGGGTTTATTTTGTCCACACCCCACTTGGAAAACTTTGCCCATCCATCGGGGTTCGAGGGCCCAATGAACCCAGCCACTAGTTGCCCATTTAATTAATCAAGTTTGGGGATGGGAATGGGGTGATTACGTGGGATTCTGAAAGGGATAGCTTAGTTAATTGCCAATTAGTCAAAGAGGGCAATGGATTTGTTGTTGGTGATCGTGGAGCGGGTCTTCCCGTGGGGCAGGCCCCATGACTAGCAAAGTGACGAGTAGCATTGCTATGTGTACATGCCATGTATGCATCAATGTATGCGTGCCATAAGTTTGTGGCTACAGCTGATAGCTTTAATTTGGCTCTAACACGATCGCTTATGCAGTATTTATGTAAATGAATCAAATACCAATAAGCTGTTTTGAAAAAGGTTATGCAAATAGGCTGCTTTGAAAAGCAACAAAAAACCGTCACATTTATTTATTTCAAGGAAATCATAAACCATAAGTCATCTCTGCTATTTAAAAAGAGAAGTTGGTGATACGTGCGTTGTTCTTCTGCTCCCCCCCTCCCATTCGATCCCCTCGTTCCTCTCACGATTGCAACGCCGACTCGTGGGCCACGTATAGCCAAGGAACCCCCCAACAAAAACCCTAGCAGCCCCGGACTCTGCCGCCGCTCCGTACCAGACTACCCTCGACCGTCCCATCTCCTCGACTTGTCTTCAACCCTACCCGCCGACTCCCACCACCTCCCCCACCCTCCCGATTGCTGCCACCCCATTCTCCTCTCCCGCCCCTGATGCTGGCGTGGGCTGACGCAGTGCAGTGCATATATTTTTGGATTATTTATGTAGGCGATAATGCGGTGTTAGATATGATAACGATAACATTGCACTTCTCTTTTAGCAAGCGCCTCTACAAGAGTTGAAATCTAGCAAAGCATTAACATATGATTGTCATTTCCAGATCTTAGGAACCTTCTTGGAACATGATCATTGCGGACCTAGCATGCTCTTGGTTCACCTGTTCTTGGACATGAAAGGCGAGATCAAAGAGAGGGGGCTTCCTGGTGCACCTCAAGCTGCACATGCGGCGATTTGTGTGGGATTTAATGCAGTACCATCATGTTTCCTGTTTGTTATTCACATGTGTTGTCCGTTGATTGCATTATGATTATTTCCCTGAGGCCGGCCACATGGTTATGGCATCATATATTATCTATGTGATAAAACACACGGACTGTCAGAACTTGATGTAAGGATAAAATGGCCCAATGATCTCTATCTGAAAGGGCTAAAAGTTGGTGGTATTCTTTGTACCTCATCATATCAACCAAAAATCTACAATATTTGTACTGGTAAGCATGCATTTTGAATGCTATTGACACTAAACATTGAGGATAAAATAATACTAGGTAAGGCAATTTTCAAGACATTTGGTATGATAAACTTGAATTCCTTTTGTTCTTTTTATGTAGTGGTTTAAAATCAATAATGCGAAGCCTACAACATGTTTGAATGATGCACTTCAAGAAGTACATGCTAATTTACCCAGACTAAAAATGAGAAGACATATTGGCATCCTTCTTCAACAAATTTGAACTTATTTTTGAGATTTTCTCAAATCAAGGTAGCTTTGGTGTCGTTATTTCCCTTCCTTTACTTTAGTATTGGAGCATATGTTCATTAGCACAGTGGTACTTTATTGGAGCATGTGTTTATTAGCACAGTGGTACTTGATGTGTGTGCATACAGGATTTTTTTTGCTGCTCATAGTTTTACCTTTTGACAAATTTCGTTTACCTTAGTAAGTGATGAATTCATGAATCCTTATTTCTCATATGTACATGAATTCATGAATCCTTAGTTCTTATATGTACAATGACTATATTTGCAATTTAAGCTGAATTTCCCAAATTTTGGTGGTAAAATTGGATACCATAATATTCTTTATTTTTCATTGCATCACAACCGATCAAGCCTAGGGTTCAGTATAGAATACAAGTCTTAGAGAGAGACTGACAATTCATAGTCCTTTGATTTGATTTCTATCCGTCTGTATGCACTGCACTGTTTGTCTGCTAGTTAGCTTTTGTTTTTCCAATATCTGTAGGTTGGGAAAATCGAAGATGCAGAGATAAGGCGAACATTCAATATGGGCACTAGAATGGTCCTTGTAGGAAAAAGGGAAGCTGATAGAACTCTCGAAGATACCCATGGATCAAATCCTACTTATCGCATTGGAGAGGTGATCCAGGGTGAGGGAGTCCACTACGTCTGAGCTCACAACCTCAAGGCTTGTTCATTTTTGCTGCGGCTTATGATTTTTGAGTTGTTTGTACAAGAGGTTACAGAGTAACAGAAACTTACGTACAGTTTTTGCAGATATAAATGAAGTCAGTACAGTATGTACTACAATTACTAGTAGACTCTATTTTAAAAAGATATTTCGTTTAAAAGCTAGTTACTACAGAAAAACCAAAAAATAACTTTTAGAAGCTGAAAAGAACAGGATCGTATACATTGCTTCAAGTGGTTTGCGATTTGTTTGTTAGCTGGGCAAAGCCGCCCAATTTTTGTAACAACATAATCTTACGGGGCTAAGATCTGGAGTAACAGTGATTTTACTCCTAGCTATAAGAAACATGGGGAATAATGTTAAAGTGGTTCCATGAGAACTTATCCTAAACGGCTGATATTGTTATCTGGATTTTGGGACATCTTTCCAGAGGAGAGAACAGCTCATGGGAATGCTCAAAGATACTACTGGGTTTTCTTGTAGATCATCTAGGTATCTTCTATATAAATTTTCGCCTGGTGCGGCTCTCCATCTGACTGAACTGAAGTATGAATACGTAATCTCTAAAGTCTATACTAATTGAGGGGTATATTCTTATGTATGTAGATCAAGGAGTATTCTTAATCTTCGTTCGGTGTGCAATCAGGAGTTTGTCCCCTAAAGTTTGGAGAGCGTATCTGAGCTCATGGTCATATAAATATGATGATCCACATTGATATTTATTATATCCAAATTTGGTAAAACAATATAGATAACCAACGTCATTAGGCCTACAAATTATTTTGATGATTCGATTAACTGTTATTTCTGCCCTAATAAGAAGCTAGCTTTTCTTACACAAAATTCTCTTAAGATATATATTTTAGGCCTACCAATTATTGTCATGTTTTTCTATTGATAATATGTGACAACCCACATTATTAATTAACCTTAAGCAACGAATTACAACGTTAAGCATGATTAATTATGTAATTAAGAATCTAAAAATACGAGGGAATTTAAAATTTTCTACCTAGTCGTATAAATTCAAAGCAACGAGCGATAAAATAATACGTTGTTTTACTATTTCATCGACGAGGACGAATATTAAACTGTATAGACTAAAGCGAGAAAGAAATTTAGTTGCGCGGCTATTGGAGGTAGTCGACTCAATTGAAGTAGATATAGCAGTCGTGGTAAAGCAGTAACCAATTACAATCTGCATATGGTAAAATCAATAATATCCATTGAACAACAATTAGGACGTATATCAAGTCAAATAAAAATATTACGAATTGCATTACATAATAGCGACAATCCGAATTACAACAAATATATATACAATTCCATATCTCAACCAAATAACCCTTTTCAACAATTAAGAGTTTACAATACAATGGTATTCCGTTAGAAAGTATATGATTTAATTTACACCAAGTCCATCTCATACATAATTATTACAATAGAGAAATGAAGAATAGAAATTACATTAAATTGTATACCTCAATATTAAGAGAAAGCCCTATTGCATTCAGATCATCTCATACATTAGAGACTATCGTCGATCGGCCACCACACCGTTATTTCATTTGTGAGTGAACTAGTATCTGTAATACCGAAAAAGACCGAACAAAAGAAAATAATTAAAAGAAGAAATTGCCGTCAGAGCCCTAGCGATTAACTTCGGGCGGGGTAATCCGTTCACGGAGATACCTGACCGTCCGGGGGCCAGTCGGCACCTCTCACAACCATAGGCTCATCACACGGCATTATATATATATACAAACCTGTTCTGAACATAGGAATCCAACCAAGGCAAAGACCAGATGAGCACAAATCATTACAGCCAAACCCACAACAGAGAAACCACCTGTCAAAGCCCTCACCATGCAAATATCCACCGCAGTGAACCAGATAGCACCGGGCCAGAGCAGCCACGCCCAGGGAGCATCGACAGCCAGCAAAGCCTCACGGGCAAGCCATCCACCAAAATATCCCACATTGCATACCAGTAGCCAAACCGAGAGGAAAAAGCACAGAGGGACAAGCAAGGTAAGGCAACATTCCCCCAACCCTCAAACCATCCAACCACGAGAGACCGAAGACCGGGCGAGCCACCAGAGAGCAAGGCGACGGCAGGAGGTCAACCCGCAAGCCGAACCCATCAACCCTAGGGGGGGGGGGGGGCCGCCCCAAGCAACCGGCAGCACCAAGCCGAAGAAGAAGATGGCCGTGACCATCACCAACCATCAACCGCAGGAGGAGAAGACCACCAGCAAGACAACAGGACCATAGCCAACCGGGGACAACCACAGCCGAACACAAGTCACCATCCAACCCCAAAACAGTCAACCAATCACCGGCAAAGGTAACACTACACACATGAACTTAGTATTCATTTCCAATACCAAACCTAGCTTACCACACATCACAAATCGCCAGTAATCACCGAGTAGCATCACTGTCCACCATGAACCAACACATAGAGTAATCACCAGAGATAGAAGAAGGGAGTAGAGGAGAGCGAAGGGACAAGGGCTTACCGGGGATTAGAGGCGGCTGTGTGCTACCAACGGTGCAGCCCCACACCAAACCGCCGCCGCACACTCCCCGGCGTGCGGGCGACCTTAGCCGGCCGAGACCACACCGGAGCAGCACACCTCCCTGCCTGTCATCACCGAATTAAATCCCGTAAAATCCAAGCAAAATAGCAAACAAATCAAGGCAAAATGGGGAAGTTTAGAGAGCCGAAGTGACAGATCCGGGCCCTAGGCCACGGATCCGGCGGCATCACGCCGTGCACAGCCGTGCGGCGCGGCGAGAATGACCCGGGCGGCGTGGGACGGCGCGGCGCCGCTGGGACCGGCTTCGCCTAGGGTCAAGGCGGGCGTCGGGGAGCAGGCGCGAGAGGCGGCGGCGGCGGCCCAACTCGAGCGGCGGCGTGTGGAGGAAGGAGCGCCGGAAGGGAGGCGCGAGCGGGAGGAGGAACCGCGGGAGGAGCAGAGCGGCGGCGCGAGGAGGCAGAGGCGCGCGCGGGAGGAGCCGTGCGGCGACGGCGTGCGGGAGTGGAGAAAAGAGAGAGAGGGCCAGGCGAAGGGGCGCAGGGGGATAAGGGGCTTCGGCCAGGCAGAGAGCAAGAAAATGAGGGGGCGGGTGGAAGAAAAGAAAAGGAGGAAAAATAAAAGAGTATAGGTTGGAGTTGATTAATTTAGATATGCTCGTAAAGGTGCTTCATAGAAAAATTGTTATGAAAGGATTGTTACAACTAAATAAACTATTTAGAACTAGAATTGGTAGCCATGTCCACATTATAGAAATTCTTTTAGGAGTTAAACGAAAACCTAGAAATCCCGCGATCACATTTTGTAGAATTCGCTTAATTAATTAGGCTATAGTATCGCTTCAACGTCAGGGATTAAAGCATATACATGTGTATATGAAAATTGTATATCGTCGTTTAAACCATTCTATGGCATATTTAACTACTCAGACAATTTGGTTAGTAGCATTTAGATTATAAAAATTCACCCTTAATTATTCTTGGTCATTAGAGCAAAGTAATTGGCTCCGATGATTTAAATATATACATGATGATTAACTTGTACGTGTACGGATTAAATTAAGGGACTGTAGTCGTAGACCATTTTATTGCGAGTTTAAACACCATATAGCTTGGTTAAATCCATCTAAATAATAGAAAATCGCTCATCAGTATTTACAATGATGAGAATGAATGAATTACCATCTGTAGAATAAAAAGGTAGCGTGTACCGATTTAAATGATGCATTGTTAATTAAATCGTTCGAAGTTGTAACTAAATACCTGATTAATCTGGATAGTGTTAAATCATAGAACCTTCCTAGGAATTATTCTTGGATATAAAAAAATAATAATGTAAATAAGGCCTGTAGGCTGGAAATGACACGCATGCGAAGTAGAGGATCGTAATATCATTGAGATCATTGTTGCGCTTTTAAATGCCTAGTTAGTTTTATAGTCGATTGTGAACTGTAGAAATCCACTGTTAATTATTTTGATTTAATAGAGTAAATTCATAGCCGTTAGAAGATTAAAACTATTTGCGAAGATTAGGATAGCACATGCTGAGTTAAAATAGTAGTCGTCAATTTAAAAGTACAGGTAGCGATTAAAATCATACATAGCGATTAAATAGGAGTTAAGCTGTAAAAATATGTAATTGACTAAAGAAGGAATTATAAATTACATAAGAATGCCTGAACATATTTTACTTAAAGAATTAAATACGTGATTAATTAAGAACTATATTCTTTTGGGTTATAATTTAGCTAGTAGCGCGTATTAGTATGAGCAAATGTAATTGAGCAACTTTAAGACCTAAAAAGGAATTAGAGAAGTGAATAGATACATACGCATATGAGAAATTAATTGGTATAATTACATGCACGAGATCGGTTAAGATTAATATTCACCAATTATTAGATGTGTATATATCTAATCGTATCGCAACGATAGATAATTAGAAATCAACAAAAGGCGGAATTTAACTTTTAAGCAAACAACTCAGCCATGCTAGGAAAATAACGTCCAGTGACGATTATAAAATATGAGCTAACTAGGACTAATGCAATCGGATTAAAGTGAGCGAGAGTTGATCTTAGGAGCACAAGCACGTCTACACCCCGTCATTTATTATGTTTTCATAAAGTAAGCCATAGTCGACGTATTTTAATTGCAGACGAAGATCCAAGCTACGGGAGTGACTTCACTTGATCCTACTTGAATCCGAGTATATGGTTAAAGTCCAGGCAAGCATTCCTTTGAACACCTCTGCGGAGTATATTCGTAAAACAAGTATTTTGTATTAATCTAGTATCACTTGCATGAAAGAAATAAAAAGGGTTTTAAATCAAGCAATGGCTATATGTGAATAAAAAGGGTTAGATGGCAACTGATGGAGCAGTTGGCCACTAAAGTTAAGTAAAAAGGTGGGCAGAGGTTGCCAGGGGAGGCAGTGAGTGGGCAATGGAGGGACCTCTGCATAAGAATAAAATATAAGGGACTACAAACTTCATTTGTATGAACAGACCGTACCAACCGTATCAACCATCGTTCCGTTTTCACGGGCAGTCGGTACTCTAGTGAGGTGTTATATTCTCCACAGGAGTGAGTATTTATGGGATAGACCCAAAGGAACCGGTGGAAGACCGGAGCGTAAGAACCCACAGGCGGGTTACGCATGGGCGTTATATACGCGAGTCAGGGGGCTGGGGAAAGGTTGAATACCCTACCAGCCAACGGTTATGTCATTTTCAGTGGGTCTGTGTGATACAGGCTGCTGACTGTGTATAACCGGGTGGAGATATAATTACCGAACTAGAGATAATTGTACTGTACTCTGTTCTGGGCGCCGCTTCAAAGGAATTGCGGATAATCCCAAGAGCCAACACGAGCAGAGTGATGATGGGTAAAGTGATACAAGCTTGCGCAATGCTATCAAAATCATGAATTCATGCCTGTCTCCGGGAAAGGAGAATTACGGAAACTTATGGGGGTTTTTGCTGTTCATGCGTATGTTCAGTAGTTTTCTAAATTAATAAATCGGACTTCTTTCAAAACCAACAAACCTTATTTTCTATAAGTCATGGAAATGACAGGGATGATGAAAAAGCGTGTTAAAAATAAACACGAGACTGAAGAGAGGAATTGAGATTCCTACAAGTGTAAATAATGGGCATTTTATGCATTTTGTATTATAGCGCTTGCTGAGTACGTCTGTACTCACCGTTGCTATTATCTCCCCCTTTGCTTAGGAGCATGTCAATTCAGGGGAGGGCTGAGATCAGGAGGAAACTACCTGGATGGAATACCATGGACTCAGATTACAGGGGGTACAAGGTGGACACTCCGTGTAGTCGTTCTTGAATAGGAAGTAATTAAAATATTTGCTGTTTAAAAATGGTAATATTTAAGCCCTTGAGGCTTTGTAATAAATTTTGCCCTGCGTGGCGATAATCTTGTAATATCGTATTTTGTCTCTAATTATTGTTCTGCTGTAACACTCTGATGGCTTATTACTCGTTAGAGCGATGTTTTATCGGCTAAAACGAATAATAATCCGTTGACTGGCGTTATTACCCCACGGTAATAATGCGGGTCGTTACAGGTGGTATCAGAGCAATGGTTTGAGGGCCACGCAAATAATTAGAGACAGTTCTGGACTTAAGGATGTTGTTCTTGCTATATGGCAATATGTATTCTTTACTACTTCTCGTCTGTACGTCATTTCTTATTTGGTCAGCTCTAGGCTTCGGAATTGTTACTTCTAGACCACCCGATATATCAAAAATGGGAGTGGGTAGCGAAATGGGGAATGATGACAATAATAGTTGTAAAGATCTAAATTAGTGTTACTAGTTTCTTTTCATTGGTAACAGTGTAGTTTACAAAATTCTAGTGGTAGTTTAGTTGGTATGCAATATAATTTTAATTAGGAACTTAACATTTAATTTTGCTGTAAGTAGATATTCTGCATTTAAATTATTGCATTTCAGTCAATGTATGATTGTTTTATTTTCTCAACCGTAGCGACATAGATTCAATTGTAGCAACATAGGGCAACTTAGGACAAATATTAGCAGTTACAATGGTTTAGAAGTCAACCAAAACTCTGAGACCTCATCTTTTCGCTCTTGCAACTAAATGAACGCATCCGCCATCACAAAATTTAGTAGAGGTAACCAAAGAAAGGAAATATTATAACTATTCCTGATGGCAGATGAACCAAAATAAAATTGACTTCTCTCACTTCTGTATATGAGATTTCCCGGACGAGTGGTCCGTGGCGCTCCCGAACGCGTAAGATTCGGGCGTACTCAGGAACGAAGTCCTGGGCGTACTCAGGGATGAGCCCTGAGCGTGGTTCCAAACGCGAAAGTTTTGGGCGATCCTGAGAGCGAGTTCTCAGGCGTGCCTGGGCACGGAGATCCAGGGTAGTGTAGGTTCGCACTCAGAGGCAAGCTCTGAGCGTGGTCCCAAACGCGAAAGATTTGGGCGGTCTCGAGAGCGAGTTCTCGGGCGTAGCTGGGCACGTAGTCCCAGTGTAGTGTAGGAGTTGATTCTTTTTGCATCTCTATGTTTCTTGGGTTTTATTTGCCTAATGTGTATGCTGCAATGAGAAGACCAACATTAGAGGGGAAGTAATGCTGCTTTCTACTACTTGAACGTAAATAAATTCTCATCTACTTGCATGCTGAACACTAATAAGAAAACCTGGGTCTACAACTTGAATAAAAATTTTGTTCGTACCTCTTGTAACAATTTGCTGTAGGAAATTTGATAATATCATGATATGCAGGTATTTTCAAAAATATAAATTTATGAATTAATTACAACTTAAAGTAATATGACTAAGTGTATAATGAATCATCGAATTAACATAAGTGAAAATCTAGAGCCAGCCCGCAATATAGGAAAAACGCTCCGTTCCTTAATATTTCAAAAACCGGTTATATGGAGCCACCAGAACGACTAGACGTAGACGAGTTATTACGGGGCCGACTATAGGTAATTGATCCATCACCATCTATTTTAAGGAGCGCATGACTTAGAAGGAGACATCCTTAAAGTATAATCGGATTAAAACTGACTACATATTCACCATCTCTCAAATAGTAGACAACCTAACATTAAAGACGGTAAATCAGACGAATCTTTTTCCCTAGTAGTCTACCTATAACTTTCCCGAGAAACCTTTCCTTGTTACGTCTCAATTACTTTGGAAGGTATGATTAGAACCGTAACCAACTCTGGTGTCAAACCGAGGGAATGAATCCCTAATTACTTGTACATCTTTGGTTAATTCAGACCTGAACCGTCGATATCCAAGCTTCTAAGCCCAAGACTATCGCGGTATTAATCACCTCGGCATCCATGAATTGCCTAAAGCATCCACCGGAATATTATTGTCTATGTTTGATGCATTTCCCCAGGTTCATGAATATATGATTTCAGGAACTTTTGTCATAGTCTCCGGAGCATCACATTGACCATGAACTTATAAAAATTTTACACATGGAAACTGTTTCAGCATGACATTAGGAAATAATTATTTTCACAAAACCCCTTTTGCATCATTCTATATAAATATTTCTTGCACCATAGTGTTTAAAGTTTTCGGAAAACTTGTTTCATGCATTCCATGAGGACATATATTATGAATAGGGGGAAATGTCCACACTTTCAATATCATTGATCTATCATCAACTGAACTCAAAACCGTATGGCAATACCATACCCCTATGTGTAACCAATAAATCTCTCAGCCTGCCTAATAATCTAGGGAGATCTGTTTAATTCCGAAGAGCTAAACCACGGCTAAAGAGCTAGTACCGTAGACATAGAGTTTCTATCCAAAATTTCAGACACCATAATGCCGTCCGAATAGGAAGTAACGATATTTTCCAATCCTTAAATAGCTCAAGTACAATGTTAGGAAACTAGGATAATGCTAATTAATCTCAATTCTTTCTGCTGCAAGATGATATTTCAACCCAGTTGCTTTATGCAACACCGATTTCTTTGAACCCCTACAAAATCATCAACCCTAACCCTTCTGTAAATCAACTAAAGGAATCAAGGAGTAACTAAAGAACTAAGGAGGGAAGGGAGCAACAATTTGACAAAAAGGAAAATACTAACCGGTGCACCATAGAATAAATCGAACGAATTTTCCCTATCCCAATAGGATTATAATCCTGATCCTAGTGCTACTAAACACTTAGAGACGGGAATCGACAACCTTAAGTATCTCCAGATACATTTTGTAGGAGATCGATAAAAGACCTACTACCACCATAATATGTCAATTCCGATTTCGAGGACGAAATCATTTTTAAGGAGGGAAGAATGTGACAACCCACATTATTAATTAACCTTAAGCAACGAATTACAACGTTAAGCATGATTAATTATGTAATTAAGAATCTAAAAATACGAGGGAATTTAAAATTTTCTACCTAGTCGTATAAATTCAAAGCAACGAGCGATAAAATAATACGTTGTTTTACTATTTCATCGACGAGGACGAATATTAAACTGTATAGACTAAAGCGAGAAAGAAATTTAGTTGCGCGGCTATTGGAGGTAGTCGACTCAATTGAAGTAGATATAGCAGTCGTGGTAAAGCAGTAACCAATTACAATCTGCATATGGTAAAATCAATAATATCCATTGAACAACAATTAGGACGTATATCAAGTCAAATAAAAATATTACGAATTGCATTACATAATAGCGACAATCCGAATTACAACAAATATATATACAATTCCATATCTCAACCAAATAACCCTTTTCAACAATTAAGAGTTTACAATACAATGGTATTCCGTTAGAAAGTATATGATTTAATTTACACCAAGTCCATCTCATACATAATTATTACAATAGAGAAATGAAGAATAGAAATTACATTAAATTGTATACCTCAATATTAAGAGAAAGCCCTATTGCATTCAGATCATCTCATACATTAGAGACTATCGTCGATCGGCCACCACACCGTTATTTCATTTGTGAGTGAACTAGTATCTGTAATACCGAAAAAGACCGAACAAAAGAAAATAATTAAAAGAAGAAATTGCCGTCAGAGCCCTAGCGATTAACTTCGGGCGGGGTAATCCGTTCACGGAGATACCTGACCGTCCGGGGGCCAGTCGGCACCTCTCACAACCATAGGCTCATCACACGGCATTATATATATATACAAACCTGTTCTGAACATAGGAATCCAACCAAGGCAAAGACCAGATGAGCACAAATCATTACAGCCAAACCCACAACAGAGAAACCACCTGTCAAAGCCCTCACCATGCAAATATCCACCGCAGTGAACCAGATAGCACCGGGCCAGAGCAGCCACGCCCAGGGAGCATCGACAGCCAGCAAAGCCTCACGGGCAAGCCATCCACCAAAATATCCCACATTGCATACCAGTAGCCAAACCGAGAGGAAAAAGCACAGAGGGACAAGCAAGGTAAGGCAACATTCCCCCAACCCTCAAACCATCCAACCACGAGAGACCGAAGACCGGGCGAGCCACCAGAGAGCAAGGCGACGGCAGGAGGTCAACCCGCAAGCCGAACCCATCAACCCTAGGGGGGGGGGGCCGCCCCAAGCAACCGGCAGCACCAAGCCGAAGAAGAAGATGGCCGTGACCATCACCAACCATCAACCGCAGGAGGAGAAGACCACCAGCAAGACAACAGGACCATAGCCAACCGGGGACAACCACAGCCGAACACAAGTCACCATCCAACCCCAAAACAGTCAACCAATCACCGGCAAAGGTAACACTACACACATGAACTTAGTATTCATTTCCAATACCAAACCTAGCTTACCACACATCACAAATCGCCAGTAATCACCGAGTAGCATCACTGTCCACCATGAACCAACACATAGAGTAATCACCAGAGATAGAAGAAGGGAGTAGAGGAGAGCGAAGGGACAAGGGCTTACCGGGGATTAGAGGCGGCTGTGTGCTACCAACGGTGCAGCCCCACACCAAACCGCCGCCGCACACTCCCCGGCGTGCGGGCGACCTTAGCCGGCCGAGACCACACCGGAGCAGCACACCTCCCTGCCTGTCATCACCGAATTAAATCCCGTAAAATCCAAGCAAAATAGCAAACAAATCAAGGCAAAATGGGGAAGTTTAGAGAGCCGAAGTGACAGATCCGGGCCCTAGGCCACGGATCCGGCGGCATCACGCCGTGCACAGCCGTGCGGCGCGGCGAGAATGACCCGGGCGGCGTGGGACGGCGCGGCGCCGCTGGGACCGGCTTCGCCTAGGGTCAAGGCGGGCGTCGGGGAGCAGGCGCGAGAGGCGGCGGCGGCGGCCCAACTCGAGCGGCGGCGTGTGGAGGAAGGAGCGCCGGAAGGGAGGCGCGAGCGGGAGGAGGAACCGCGGGAGGAGCAGAGCGGCGGCGCGAGGAGGCAGAGGCGCGCGCGGGAGGAGCCGTGCGGCGACGGCGTGCGGGAGTGGAGAAAAGAGAGAGAGGGCCAGGCGAAGGGGCGCAGGGGGATAAGGGGCTTCGGCCAGGCAGAGAGCAAGAAAATGAGGGGGCGGGTGGAAGAAAAGAAAAGGAGGAAAAATAAAAGAGTATAGGTTGGAGTTGATTAATTTAGATATGCTCGTAAAGGTGCTTCATAGAAAAATTGTTATGAAAGAATTGTTACAACTAAATAAACTATTTAGAACTAGAATTGGTAGCCATGTCCACATTATAGAAATTCTTTTAGGAGTTAAACGAAAACCTAGAAATCCCGCGATCACATTTTGTAGAATTCGCTTAATTAATTAGGCTATAGTATCGCTTCAACGTCAGGGATTAAAGCATATACATGTGTATATGAAAATTGTATATCGTCGTTTAAACCATTCTATGGCATATTTAACTACTCAGACAATTTGGTTAGTAGCATTTAGATTATAAAAATTCACCCTTAATTATTCTTGGTCATTAGAGCAAAGTAATTGGCTCCGATGATTTAAATATATACATGATGATTAACTTGTACGTGTACGGATTAAATTAAGGGACTGTAGTCGTAGACCATTTTATTGCGAGTTTAAACACCATATAGCTTGGTTAAATCCATCTAAATAATAGAAAATCGCTCATCAGTATTTACAATGATGAGAATGAATGAATTACCATCTGTAGAATAAAAAGGTAGCGTGTACCGATTTAAATGATGCATTGTTAATTAAATCGTTCGAAGTTGTAACTAAATACCTGATTAATCTGGATAGTGTTAAATCATAGAACCTTCCTAGGAATTATTCTTGGATATAAAAAAATAATAATGTAAATAAGGCCTGTAGGCTGGAAATGACACGCATGCGAAGTAGAGGATCGTAATATCATTGAGATCATTGTTGCGCTTTTAAATGCCTAGTTAGTTTTATAGTCGATTGTGAACTGTAGAAATCCACTGTTAATTATTTTGATTTAATAGAGTAAATTCATAGCCGTTAGAAGATTAAAACTATTTGCGAAGATTAGGATAGCACATGCTGAGTTAAAATAGTAGTCGTCAATTTAAAAGTACAGGTAGCGATTAAAATCATACATAGCGATTAAATAGGAGTTAAGCTGTAAAAATATGTAATTGACTAAAGAAGGAATTATAAATTACATAAGAATGCCTGAACATATTTTACTTAAAGAATTAAATACGTGATTAATTAAGAACTATATTCTTTTGGGTTATAATTTAGCTAGTAGCGCGTATTAGTATGAGCAAATGTAATTGAGCAACTTTAAGACCTAAAAAGGAATTAGAGAAGTGAATAGATACATACGCATATGAGAAATTAATTGGTATAATTACATGCACGAGATCGGTTAAGATTAATATTCACCAATTATTAGATGTGTATATATCTAATCGTATCGCAACGATAGATAATTAGAAATCAACAAAAGGCGGAATTTAACTTTTAAGCAAACAACTCAGCCATGCTAGGAAAATAACGTCCAGTGACGATTATAAAATATGAGCTAACTAGGACTAATGCAATCGGATTAAAGTGAGCGAGAGTTGATCTTAGGAGCACAAGCACGTCTACACCCCGTCATTTATTATGTTTTCATAAAGTAAGCCATAGTCGACGTATTTTAATTGCAGACGAAGATCCAAGCTACGGGAGTGACTTCACTTGATCCTACTTGAATCCGAGTATATGGTTAAAGTCCAGGCAAGCATTCCTTTGAACACCTCTGCGGAGTATATTCGTAAAACAAGTATTTTGTATTAATCTAGTATCACTTGCATGAAAGAAATAAAAAGGGTTTTAAATCAAGCAATGGCTATATGTGAATAAAAAGGGTTAGATGGCAACTGATGGAGCAGTTGGCCACTAAAGTTAAGTAAAAAGGTGGGCAGAGGTTGCCAGGGGAGGCAGTGAGTGGGCAATGGAGGGACCTCTGCATAAGAATAAAATATAAGGGACTACAAACTTCATTTGTATGAACAGACCGTACCAACCGTATCAACCATCGTTCCGTTTTCACGGGCAGTCGGTACTCTAGTGAGGTGTTATATTCTCCACAGGAGTGAGTATTTATGGGATAGACCCAAAGGAACCGGTGGAAGACCGGAGCGTAAGAACCCACAGGCGGGTTACGCATGGGCGTTATATACGCGAGTCAGGGGGCTGGGGAAAGGTTGAATACCCTACCAGCCAACGGTTATGTCATTTTCAGTGGGTCTGTGTGATACAGGCTGCTGACTGTGTATAACCGGGTGGAGATATAATTACCGAACTAGAGATAATTGTACTGTACTCTGTTCTGGGCGCCGCTTCAAAGGAATTGCGGATAATCCCAAGAGCCAACACGAGCAGAGTGATGATGGGTAAAGTGATACAAGCTTGCGCAATGCTATCAAAATCATGAATTCATGCCTGTCTCCGGGAAAGGAGAATTACGGAAACTTATGGGGGTTTTTGCTGTTCATGCGTATGTTCAGTAGTTTTCTAAATTAATAAATCGGACTTCTTTCAAAACCAACAAACCTTATTTTCTATAAGTCATGGAAATGACAGGGATGATGAAAAAGCGTGTTAAAAATAAACACGAGACTGAAGAGAGGAATTGAGATTCCTACAAGTGTAAATAATGGGCATTTTATGCATTTTGTATTATAGCGCTTGCTGAGTACGTCTGTACTCACCGTTGCTATTATCTCCCCCTTTGCTTAGGAGCATGTCAATTCAGGGGAGGGCTGAGATCAGGAGGAAACTACCTGGATGGAATACCATGGACTCAGATTACAGGGGGTACAAGGTGGACACTCCGTGTAGTCGTTCTTGAATAGGAAGTAATTAAAATATTTGCTGTTTAAAAATGGTAATATTTAAGCCCTTGAGGCTTTGTAATAAATTTTGCCCTGCGTGGCGATAATCTTGTAATATCGTATTTTGTCTCTAATTATTGTTCTGCTGTAACACTCTGATGGCTTATTACTCGTTAGAGCGATGTTTTATCGGCTAAAACGAATAATAATCCGTTGACTGGCGTTATTACCCCACGGTAATAATGCGGGTCGTTACATAATATTTAATATAAAGTTTTGAGTTTTTATTGTAACATAGTAGGCTATAAAAAACGGCCAAGATAATCTTCGCTTTGACATGCACCATGCGTTGTTGTCACTTCGTACAGAGTTCAGACGTCAGACCTCGGAAGTCTTGTGTTTAAATTGTTGGGTTCACATTTACTCATATTGCCTGAGAACGTCGTACCTGCAAGATATTTTATCTATTGGAGTAGTAAGGTACTATAACTTTTTCAAAAATATTTTATATAAGTAAGGTTCTTTTTTTTTATAAAGAAAATCAAGCTTGCCCGTGCATCACTGCCTCACGCACGTTGGGAATTCGAGTTTTGGATCTAAACGTGGATCATATTGGGCTCGTTTTCGTTTTCCGCGTGGTGATTGCTATTTGTATGATTAATTTCGTATGAACGCGCACGAGATTCGTTGCTTAAACAAGCTGGCACAATGACTTAGTTTGACTTTGGGACAAAAAGATATTAAATAAGGAGACATCGACGCCGATATTAGCGGAGTGCAATCTGTAACTTGGACAACGAAAATTTGGACAGCAACACTGTTTTTTCACCTGATCAGCTACACACACTTAGAAATCGTATAGACATTATGAAATCTCATAAGGTCCATGAACAAAGTGTTCGGTTATGCAACGCCGTTCCCGTCTTTTAAAAAAACGTCGTTCCTTCCTACTAAGCAGAGGTTCATTTTCCATAGGTTCATGGTAAACGGATGTGTTACATTTTTTTTTCTTCTGTAACGGCTATCGAAAGGTGGAAGAAGCACCGGTCATATCTCACAAATTTTTTTGTATGAATAATCTATTTTTTATTTCTAAAGTCACCATGAATATAATTTTGTTATTTTAAATTAAAAATAGAATATTCGTAAAAAAAATTCCATCTCACATGCGCCCTAACTCATGTCCTGTGCATCCTAAGGTCCCATGTATGATGTACCCATTAGGCCCGGCTACAGGTATCCGTTACAACAAATGCATACAAAAATTATTCACATGGGCAAACAATGATGCTCTGCTTTCAACATTTCGATCAAAAATTTAAAATCGTAGATGCCAAAACCGTGTCTACAAGGATGTCCCTCTCGTTTTATTCGTAAAAAGACTAGACATGCAGATAAAACTTCAGCACCACATTTATATGGACGATGACAAAATAAATCTTCTACAATAACTCACGACGTGACGAGTTTTTGGGCAGTTCTTTTGCTAAAGTTTATGTATTTTAGCTGTAACTTGTGTCTTTTAGGTTGTTCGTGTAAAAGATTACAGAGTAACAAAAACTCACGTGTGATTTTTGTCGATAAAAATAAAGTCAGTACAGTATGTACTACAATCAACTAGTAGACCTTATCTTAAAAAATACTTCGTTTAAAAGCTAGTTACTATAGAAAAGCTGAAAAACAATTTTTAGAAACCGAAAAGAACAAGCCCAAATAACCAAGCTCACATTGAATTGGTCTGTTCGAAATGGATTTAGCTTCTAGTTTTACCTTTTAGTTTATGATTTTTCATCTTTTTCTAATTTTTTAATTTTTTTATTTTTTATATTGTCTGTACTAATATAACTTATTTCTTATTTTTTATTTAATTATATAGAATAAAATCAATAATAGATATAATATAAAATAAATCATAAGCTCTAACTTATAGAATGCTTGAGCGTCTCTAGCAGACTTTGGAGAAAGGTTCGTGCCATCATGTAAATAGCATCCTTCCTTAGGAATGTTTTCCAGCGTTTAGTGAGCAAAACCTCAAAACGTCCCATCCATCCGTATTATGGTAATGATCAGATGATAAAACCCATGATGGGTTGTGATGAGGGCAGGGGTCCCACGGGGTCATCCAGCGGCCCTTATCTTTATTTTGACTCTCACAAGCACCACCAAATCCAATCCTGGCAATTGATCATATACCCTCTATTTAGATGGAAATTGAGGATTTACCCTCCTGATCTACGTGTCAGTGACTTATGATGACCCCACGTGTCATTGAGATGTGGAGAGTAAATCCTTAATTTTTCTCAACTAAAGGGAGAGTATATGATCCAATTTCCCAATCCAATCATGAACACAAAACAAAAGGAGCAGAGAGCCGAACTTGTCAGAGAGAGAAAACTGGTGGTAACAGCAAAGAAAGGAGCTACAGGATGAGAAAAACTGACCAAAGCAACAAGACTTGCGCCCAGCGTGCAAGCAAGCGAAACTCCACTCCCAACACACACTTTTGGTAGTGCTCCAATCGACCCTAGTATATTTTTTTATAGCGGTTAAAGTTATACTATAATGATTATTTATTTATTTTATATAAATAAATTTAATAAATAAATATTATTACGAACAATATAAAGAAATAAAAAAGTAAAAAACCTAAAAAATAAAATTAAGAAGCTAAAAAGTAGAAACTCGTTGAAGTATAGTCTCTCTCTTAGCTCCAAGAAGCCCCATATCCTAAAGAAACAGAACCACAATTCAACGAAATGCCAAACGCAGAGTAAAAAAAAAAGGAAATACGTAGCAAAATCACGAGGGGAACACATATTAGACGTTTAAAACAAAAGTTCCCTCAACAAAAGGGAAAAAATCCATAAACCTGCAGGAAAAAATGCATCTTCCTACAATAAAAAAAGCGTTAAAAAGTAGCAAAGCCCCCAAAATTAAACCAGAAAATCAATTAAGGAAGAGAAAGGGAGGAGCCAGACAAGCAGGCATACAAGGCAGGACAGGACGAACCAAAAAAGAGGAGGGTAGTAGTAGCAGCAGGGGGAGGGAGACCGGAGCAGCAGGGGTGCAAAGCAAAGCGGAGCCGAGGAGCTCAGCGTAGCAGCTAGCGCGGAGGTAGTACAAGAGCAGCAGCAAGAAACGAGCACCACGTTCAACAAGCAAGCCTCACTCCCAAAGCTTCCAAGAACTCCATTCCCTTCCTCCCACCTCTCCGCCCTCCCAAACCATTTGAAATCAGCGCAAGACCAAACCCCGAGAAGAGGAGAGAGAGAGAGAGAGAGGGACGCCTCCACTCCCCACTCTCCCCTCCCCGAAATCCACGCCCCGCGGGCGCAGAGTACAGATCCCTCCATTTCTTGATCCTTTCTTGTTGCGGGTCTCGCTTTCCTGGAGGTTTGGGGTTTTGATTACGGAGGGAGTGCGTGTGCTCTTGGTCTTGAATCTTGATCGGTTCTTGGTTGGGTGCTGGGTTTGTCGGATGGGGCTGCTCTGGGGCATTTCGTCGAGCAGGTGGCGGGCGGCGGCCTAAGATGCAAGGATTGGCCCGGGGGACGGGGCGCCGGGTGGGGGAGCGGTTCTTGGCGTGCGGCGTCTGCCCGCTCATGCTGCCGGGCGCCCGGAGTCCTCGGCGACGGGCATTGGGGTGCGGCGTGGAGGGCGCTTGTGGTGTGCTGTTAAGGTAGGGTGGTGACGGGGGTCGGTGCTGGGAGCCATGGGCAACAGCACGTCCAGGGTCGTCGGCTGCTTCGCGCCTGCCGAGAAGGCTGGCGTCAACATGGAGTTCCTCGAGCCGCTGGATGAGGGGCTCGGGCACTCCTTCTGCTATGTTCGCCCCGGGGCGATTGCCGATTCCCCGGCGATCACGCCCTCAAACTCCGAGAGGTACACGCTGGATTCCAGCGTGCTGGACTCGGAGACCCGGAGCGGGTCCTTCCGGCAGGAGGCCGTCGAGGACTTGGCGGCTGGGCTGCAGCGCCCGAGCAAGAGCTTCTCGGATACCACCTTCCGGACGATATCAGGGGCTTCAGTGAGTGCTAATGCATCCTCTGCCCGGACAGGCAACCCCTGTGTGTCCCTTGCTGGTGAAATGCAGGGGCCTGCTGCCACATTTGAGAGCACCGCCTCATTTGCCGCTGTGCCCTTGCAGCCGGTGCCGAGGGGGTCAGGGCCACTCAATACCTTCTTGTCTGGGCCGCTGGAGAGAGGATTTGCATCTGGGCCGCTGGACAAAGGTGCTGGGTTCATGTCCGGGCCATTGGATAAGGGAGTCTTCATGTCAGGACCTATTGACAGTGGCAACAGAAGCAACTTCTCAGCACCTCTTTCATATGGTCGGAGGAAGGCTGGTCTCGGACAGCTTGTACGAAGCATTAGCAGACCGATGAAAAGTGCATTGTCAAGAACATTTAGCAGGAACTCACAAGGTCTTGGTTGGGTCCAAAAGTTTCTGTTGCATCCTATGGCTCAGCTGGCTTGGTCGAGGGACGCAAAGTGCGGGTCAGAAGGTTCACAAAATGGGTTGGAAGCTGGGCTACCTGAGCCTGAGTATAGTGTGACAAGGAACCTGCAGTGGGCCCATGGCAAGGCAGGCGAAGATAGGGTTCATGTTGTTATATCAGAAGAGCAGGGTTGGTTGTTTATTGGAATTTATGATGGATTTAGTGGCCCTGATGGACCGGACTTTCTAATGAGCAACCTATACAAGGCCATTGATAAAGAACTGGAAGGATTACTCTGGGTTTATGAAGACATCCCCGAAAGGAGTGCTCATGTATCTACTCTTGGGGAGGGTCAGTCAATTGCGGCTTCTCTGGAGCCTCCTGATGGCGACGGCATTCAGTTCCAGATTGACAATGAGAAACCAGAACAACTTGCTAATTCTGATAAAAATAATGTATCCAGTGGGAAGAAATGTGATGAGGGTGCTTTGCAAGATCAGCCAACCAGTGGGCAAAAAGATTTAGCATCGGAGGTTTTAAGTAATCAGAAGTTGGATGCTGATGAAATAGTAGAGGAAAAAGCAGGAGCTGACTTGGGAAGTAATCTCCAAAGTATAGAATCTCATAACTCTAGCAGAGACCTTTCAAATACAGATGTAAACACTAGCTGTAGCTGTGCGTCGGAAAGCAGTTCTTATTATAATCAAGATGTCAAATCATTGAAAGAAAGCAGAAAGAGCAAGCGCCTTTTCGAGCTACTTGAGATGGAGTTGCTGGATGAATATAATAGAAGTATATCTAAATCATCACCAGAGGGAAGGAAAAGGACGGGCTTGTTCAATATGCAGGCAGGCACTGCAGAAGAAAGCTCTAGGGACGTAGCCAAACTCTCCGGGTGTTCGTTGGCAGCAACTGGAGAATGTTATGATGATTTTGAGAATCGTGAAAGTTCAAGGAAAGGTGATAGTGTGCTTGGCATAGATCCAAAAGGGTGTAATGACTGTTCAGTTTCTTCGTCTTCGTCAGGGCACAAGCAAATTATGAGAAGATATCTGTTTGGGTCAAAGTTGAGGAAGATGTACAAGAAGCAAAAATTGTTGCAGAAGAAGTTTTTCCCTTGGAATTACGATGGGCATCGTGATCAACCTCATGTAGATGAAACTGTTATTAAGCCTTCGGAAGTTACTAGGAGATGCAAGTCAGGACCAGTAGATCATGATGCTGTATTGAGGGCAATGTCACGGGCACTTGAAACCACAGAGGAAGCATACATGGAAATAGTGGAAAAGGGGCTTGATAAGAACCCAGAGCTTTCATTGATGGGTTCATGTGTCCTCGTGATGTTGATGAAGGACCAGGATGTATATGTTATGAATCTTGGAGATAGCCGAGTTATCTTGGCAC
Organism: Dendrocalamus latiflorus; assembly: GCA_017311315.1. Taxonomy (NCBI): domain Eukaryota; kingdom Viridiplantae; phylum Streptophyta; class Magnoliopsida; order Poales; family Poaceae; genus Dendrocalamus; species Dendrocalamus latiflorus. Next base: position 18,230,113 of record CM029622.1, on the reverse strand, counting down.
AGGATAATGATCAGTATAATAACTCAAGCATCTCGAAAGGTGATTTAAGATATCGAAACAGGTCAAGGGAGTCACTTGTCCATGTCGAACTTGATAGGATATCAGAGGAATCGCCAATGCATAATCCTAACAGCCACCTAAGCTGCAATACGAAAACTAAGGAACTGTCTATTTGTAAATTAAAGATGAGAGCAGTACAACTGTCAACTGATCATAGCACAAGTGTTGAGGAGGTATGCATTCTGATAAACAATTGTTACTGTTCCTTCACTTCTTATTAGCATCTGTTGTCCTGCATAATTTTGACATATTGATTTGAATTCAGCTATCAATTATGCAGATTTTAGCAGGTCCTTTATTATCTTTGTTTTTTTCCCTCCCGAGAGAATCTTAGTAGGATATAGTTATTAGTTAATATGGATGGTTTGACAGTGATACTACAAAAATGTTCTCTCTTGATGTGATGATCTTCTGTAAATTTGATGGCATTTATTACCTTATAGTTTGCATCACATCATAAATACTTCAGATTTTACTTGATAATGTAACTTCATGATAATAATTGGTTTTAAAGTTAGTCCTGGGTACTCAGCTAACAGGAAGTCAATAATTGAGGAAATCATTTTGGAAAACAAAATAGGATGACCTGGTCTTTACATACTATTCTTTGTGCTGGTCAACAAGATTGAAGCTTTCCAGCAACATCACATCACATGTCAAAAACAAGTTGACTATAAACTCAATTTCTTATTCCAGACTCTTGTATATATGTATATACATGGAAATGCAGTGCGCCTATATCTTGGTGTTAATCTCAAGTCAAGCTGCATCCAAGCAGGCTTGAACTTCTCTGAGTTACACATAACTCTTGAATGTTGAGGCCATCAAATCTGGCCTAGGCTGGTCGGTTGAGCTTGGCATGCAACTTGAGCTATGCTTGGGAGTACCATATAAGTTCTGTGATATGTATTGTACTATTGTGGCTGTAAAATTTGTTAATATTTTCATTTTTCCAATATACCAAATTCAATGTCAGATTGACTGAACCAAACTCTGATACATATTAGTTATTTATAAAGATATTTTAATGGTACACCACTTTCACAAGGATTGTACACTATTTATGATCTAATGGATAGGATTTTTCATGGTGACCTATTATCTTCAGAGATGTAATAGATCACCTATGATTACTAATTAGGTAATAATCTCTTTTCATCTTAATATCTTATCATTTAATGCAAAAGAAAATGACAATTTTGGAATAAACAAATTGTTTTTATAAGGAAAAGTATTTTGCGACAATTAGTGCCCATTGAACATGGGTGTAACAAACAAAACTGATATGTGTCATGGCATACAGCGTGTGTACCACCAGACTTGCCATGATTCATGATCATGATAGACAAATACGCAAAGCACATAGAACAACAAAATGTTTGAACTTTGGTACTATTTGATGTATGATATATGGAACCTGCGACACCCACTTGTTCTATACAAAAAGAAATACATTAAAATGGAACACATCATTCACATATTGTATACCGATAAAAATGGAAAAATGATTGCACAAATTTGTCCACGCCGAGTAGTTTTACACCCAACATCTGCATATGATTGTGTCGTCCTGCTAGTGTATCAAGGAAACTAATCAATATCATTTAAAACATTCCTTGTATGCCCATCACCTGTTAACCGAAGGTAGCACACTAAACCTTTCTTTACCCAAATTAATACTTAGTAATGAACAGTTAGGATCTATCCATGCCTCTTATCTGTATACAGGTTTTGAGGTGTACCCTAATAGAGTTCTTTTTATAAACTAGGCAAAATTGGCTACAATACACTCATACTTTGTGGCATTTGCTCCAGAACACTAGTTTTTCGTGCCGTTGCCCGAACATACTACTAAAAGGTGGCTATTTGCTCTAGGACACTGAGGCCAATATAATATGATTTCTGGCTGTTTGAGGAGAGATAACATTGAGGAAATGTCCATATTGCCCTTTGGAATCAGACCATCTCTCTCTTCCCTCTCTATCCATCCCCCTCTCTCTCCGTCTTCTAGGCCATCTTGCATTCGTGCCCGAGGCCATGAGGTTCGACATCCTACACCATGAGCACACGGTGGCCGTAGCCCCATTTACCTCAACTCCATCTTCGGCAGCCGTACCCCACCCCACCCCCCTCCACACGTGTCGGTGGTCACCCCTACCTCTGCCGTGCTCCTACGACCATATCTGGCCACACTGGTTTCCGCCACCGATCCCAGTCATCCTCGCCAGCCTCACCGTGTCCTGGAGTTGCCGCCACCTTTCCTGCCCGCCTTGGTGCGTGCCACCATCAATCCGGCAATGGACAAGGCGGAGGTGGGTTCTGCATGCGCTGCCGCCTTCGTCAGGTGGTGCATCCAAATCTGGATGACCTCTCCTGCGGCCATCATCCTCAGCGCCGGCTTCTTCCATGACGGCAACCAGCGACTGGCATCTATCTACGCCCACATCATACCGGCGTCTTCCCAATTTGTGCTGCAATTTTCTTCTCAATTAGAGGCATTTATCTGCTTGATCTTTTTTCTCTTTTGTTTAGAAAGATTTCGTGGTTCTTGTAATTGATTGTATTGGATGGATTGATGCAATTAATTTTCTTGTTCATTCGGTCCTTCTAAATGGCAAGAACAAGATGTTGATAGTAATTGTGGTGATGGACTAATGGTGGTCATGGCTAGCTGCTACTGGTAGTAGTGTGCTGTAGCTGGGGTCACTGATGTGAGAGAGCGAGCTCCAGCAAGGTCACGGTGGCTCTGGTGAGTTAGGGAGGTGAGGTGGGTAGGGCCAGTTCATGGCAACGGGAACACCAATGCACAGGGAGAGAAGAAATGGGAAAAGACATGAGGAAGAAGATGGTGTTGTAATCACTAACACGTGGGCCCAATTTGTAGGGTTTAGGGGCACCAGCCATCATTTACAAAAATTTCTCTCTCCAACTAGCAAAAATGATATTTTATTGGCCCCAGTGTCCCAGAGCAAATAACCACATTTTTGTAGTGTGTTCTGGAAAAGGGCACAAAAAACTAGTGTCCTGGAGCAAATGACACAGATTATGAGTGTCATGTAGCCAATTTTGCCTATAAACTAACACTTCTATAAGAGGTAATGGATCATATTCCAATTTTCAGTGGCACGTAAGCAATAAGCATTAGTATCTTATTTTACTCCCCCTCTGCAAGGATCCACATTATTATCGTTTCAGCATCTAGAGAACTTATTTCTCGCTAGTACTTAACCCTGCTAAATGTCAAATCTTTGGTTCACAAGTGCCACCTTAATAATACTTTGATCCTCTGTTTTCCATCTGCAGTACGTATCTCTCTTGATAATTAGTTTGCTGCTTTGCTTAATAATGAAATATAATAGCTCGACTTACAGTTACACCTTCTGAAAGAGATATTACCTGCAATTTTCTTGGTTCGAGACGATAGTTGAATTAGTAAGTGGATTGTTTTTCCAAACCAGACATGTTATTTGGAAGGGTGTCCTGATGTGCTGTTGATTTCATCTTGATATGGATGAAATAAAGCATCTTTCATCTACTAGAAATTCCTTGGAATGAAATCAGCTTTATTTTGCAACTTGGCAGTGGAACAGGATGTGAAGCAGGGAACCTTTACAATTTTGCATTCATAAAGTCAGGCTTACCAATCTATCTTGCAGTCTACTACACTGATGATGATTCTTTTGTCAATCTCACATTTCATTTGATGATTGTGCTCTGCAGGAAGTCTTGAGGATTAGGGCAGAACATCCTGATGACCCTCAAGCTGTATTTAATGATAGGGTGAAAGGACAGTTGAAAGTTACTAGAGCATTTGGTGCGGGCTTTTTAAAGAAGGTAGCTTTATAGAATTTTTTATGCCGATTGATGGTAATTTGTCCAACTTCTTTATGTCAAACAATGATGTGCCTAACCTCCTTATTTTTATTTACTGCAATTACCTTTGCAATATAGAATTATGGGTAGTGATGTGCTTATCATGTCAGAAGTACTGTATCCGTAAATTAATGGGGATTGGAAGATCTAATTATATATGTTTAGTTGAGTCTACAGTAAGAACTGTACGGGTTCCATTTCCCTTGGTATATGCACCAGGAAAAGGCCAAAGATTGGTGAAATTTGTATAAGAGTGTGCATATAAATTTGACCAATAGTTGACCTAACATCATAACCTCCTATCTTCTTTTATTGTGCTTTGAAACTAAACAGAGGGCATCTATCATACATATATTACAACTGAAGCTTTGCTTTTCACATACTTCCAGGGCATTATATTGAAAAACATAACTTTTAGTATCAGTATATTGATTGAAGGGCAATAATAAGAGGGTAACCCTGCTAGTCAAACAATTAAGGATGAATGTATATTTTATTTCTTTTAAGGCATTAATTCCTTTTTTAAAAAAACTCAAGTATAATTTTTGTATGTTTTTTGGGTCTTTAACAGTAATCCTGGTATATGATGACGTATTTGTAATCTCAGTATTTTCTAGTGACATGTTTATTTGTGTGGGAAGATTCTATTGAGATACTTGAATGGAATAGGGTGGGTTCTTTTAGACTGTGGTTTATGGTTTAAATTTTTGAATTCTGGCTGTTCACGAGAGGTAGTACGCAGAGTAAAATAGTTGTATGCGATTTTAGCCGGTACAGCTGAACTCAGTATACTTTTTACTACAATCTTCCTGTTGACCCCGTCTTGAAAAAACGCACCGTTTGAAAGCTAGTTATTGTAGCATAAGTCATAAGCCAAGTGGAAAAGAACTCAGTCATGTTCTATTGTGCAATTAGCTGAGATATCTTCTTTGCCTATTGCAGCCAAAATTTAATGACACGCTACTTGAGATCTTTCGCATTGACTATGTTGGAACATCAGCATATATCAGCTGCAACCCTGCTGTCTTTCACCATCACCTCTGCTCAAATGATCGGTTTCTTGTCCTGTCCTCAGATGGACTGTATCAATATTTCAGCAATGACGAGGTAGTTTCACATATTGCATGGTTTATGGAAAATGTACCAGAGGGAGACCCTGCTCAATACCTTGTAGCTGAGCTTCTTTGTCGTGCAGCAAAAAAGAATGGTAAGTTCTGCATTCATACATTCTAAACTGTACCACAGGCATTTATCCATGTAATCAGACTAATGTAGAAGTAGATTTATTGTGATCCTGGATATCTAGTAACACATTGCCTTTGAACTATGCTGATGAAATACTCAATTCCTATGTTGCAGTTAGATAATGTGTAGTTATTACTGCTTACTTTCATCTTGATACTATTGTGGTTGACTTTTGTCATAGCATTAGTCATAACATATCTACTCATTCTGATTGCTGTACGAAATACTTCTGATTTACTATAACCTTTCAGTGTCTGGCCTTGTGTCCTTTGACCCCTTCCTGGTCTTGGTACTGGATTACTGATAAAGACATTGTGCATGCTGTAGCTCTGTTGAATTCTGGAAACAATTTGTAGGTTTGTTTTTTGGAAACAATTCTGACATGATCCTGTGTTAATATTATTTTGTAACTAGTGTATCCTACTGGTAGTGGCGTTCAAATTTCATTGAATTATAAACCTTGGATGTGACCACCTATTGCAGTGGTCTTCCATTGAGTTGAATTGTAAGCTTCCATCGATCCCCAAATCCTTTAAGTACGTTGCACCATGCACATATTGCAGGAGTTAGTTCTCAAATTGGTCTCACACGACTGATTTCCCTAAATGCTATCTTAGTAGCTTCCAAGCCAGGTCTAAACCCTTTTTTCCATTGTATGTTAGAATTGACCTGCATGCAACTATGCAAGTAGTCTTTTTTCAACTTTGAATTATTGCCTAAAAAAAGAATTGTTGTGTTTATGGGAGATCTGTTATTCCAAAACTAACCATTTTTTGTTGTGTGTTGAATAATGCATGCAGGGATGAATTTTCATGAGTTGCTGGATATCCCCCAGGGTGATCGCCGAAAATACCATGATGATGTTTCTGTTATGGTAATTTCCCTTGAAGGCCGAATATGGCGATCTTCTGGTTGAGTGTCGAGACGCCCCTTGGTCTGTTCCCTGCAGCCTCACTTAGCGTAGTGAATTCTTAGTCAGGAAAGGCATCATTTGTCTTGTTCATTGTCTTTAGTTTTTCAGTACTTGCTCAAATTTTCATCTGGCAATCCATGTGCCTTTTCTGTCTTAACATTAGATTTGCGGTGCATGCTTGGCCAGTCCAAGGTTGAGTTATACAGGCTTCTTTTTTTCTTATTAGGAGAAAACTTTTCTTTTTTTTTGGTGGGGATTCCTTTTCCCTGTGCCCTTAAGTTTCCTTTTTTTTTTGCGTTTTGTGTGTATTTATTTTTGCTGCTTTATTTGGTATTTCCTTTGCAAATGGGGTTTAGGGCATACGTGTTCATGCAATACAACTGGTAGCAGATGGGTGGGTTTTACAAGGTAATTCCTTCTGTAATAGACCCTTTTTGGCGAATATGGGTTGGAGACCTTTTTTAAAAGGCTTGGGTTGGAGACTGGAGTTGTATTATATAGCAGCCTTAAATTTGTGATAACCAGCCATTCAAGCTCTCTTTCGTGTGCTACTTCGGCTATTTAATCTGTAACCTTGCTTGTTTGTACTAAACAAGGTTTGATCACAGTCAGTGTTGCAGCAGGGGAATTTTGCGAACTGGTGGACAACCTTTATGACATCATAGTGGTGCTACAATCAGAGGCACTAACTGGAGCTCAGATTTCAGAGGAATCTGGGGCCAAATAACACTGATGAATCTGGTATCAAGTATCAACCTCAACTGGGTATGGTGACGATATAATGATCCGGAATATGTGCTGTCACTGAACTTTATGCGGGTATTTGGCTTCTGGAGCCTCTCGTCATGTTGGATTCCCCGTGGAAAGATGCTACTGAGATGCTGAGGTAAGCCATTCGCCAAGTTTGTCCGTCAAATTTCTGATATTCAATGTGGGGGTTCAGTGTAATTACGTGTTAAAAAAAAATCCCCGAAGCTAGTTCGATTCTGGTTCTGGACTTGTAAGTGGGGAGCGCAAGAGGGGTTCAGTGTTGCTTGATGCTGGCCGCGGTGGCATGGCAGCTCTGCAAGGGGAACTAAGGTGTCTGTTTCTTTTCCTCTCTTCTCAGTTCTGACATGGTTGATGCTCTAAAAGCAACGCTAATGTTTAGGGAAGTACTAGCGCTCATACATCCTATGGGAACATTTTCATCGGACGGTCCGGTGCAACAATTCTGATAGGAACGTTTTCATCGGATGGTCCGATGCAACAAATCTGAATAGCACGAGCAACAAATTTATTGAACTTGTGCAACAAAAAGAATCCAATTTGAAAGCAAAAAAAATTCTCTCAACAAAAGCTACTAGAAAACTACATATCTTGGTCTTATATGAAGGTGCTTTTGAAAAACTGCACAAAATTCTAAAAATAAAACAAATCTTCGGTCTTATAGCTATTGCAACAATTTGAACTTGTGTATACAACAATTGAGGACAATGATTGCAACATAATTCAAATGACTCATAAACTTGATATTTCAAGATGAGGGGAACATTTTATGAGAAGTTGCAACATCTCGACGACCAAAGGAAATATTTCAGCAATTAATGATGTTGCAGCAGTTAAGTATATCAAGGCCCATATACTATAGGTCTATGTGGCCCATATAGTCATCTATATATTGGCATCTCAACTATCGGAGTAATCATCTTCTGAAATCCTAAAGTAAGTCACATGGTATCAGAGCTCATGGATTAGGGTTAGGTTAAGATTTTAGCTACTCCCACAATCCAACGGCCAGTCGGCCTCGTTGGCCATCGAACCGTTCCTGCTGTTCCCCGTCGCAGTCGTCCGTCCATCGCGGTCGCCCCTGCCGTCCACCCGGCCCGTCGTGGCTGCTGTCCGCCCGTCGCCCCTGCAGACGCCGCCTCCGTCGCGGTCTCCCCTGCCATCCGCCTGTCGCGGTCGCCCCTGCCGTCCGCCCGTCGCCCCTGCTGACGCCGCCTCTGCTGCGCCTCGTCGGTGTCACCTGGGAAGCCGCCGCCTCGTCAGATCCGGCGCCGCCTGGGGAGCCGCCTCTGCTGCTCCTCGCCGGTGCTGCTTGGGGAGCCGCCGGTCGCCTCTGCTGCGCCTCGTCAGTGTCGCCTGGGGAGCCGCCGGCCGCCTCTGCTGTTTTCTGCCGTGGATCTGCCTCTGCTGTCATCTGCCGAGGATCTGTCTCAACCCGTGCCGTGGCTTCTTGGTGGGATTCTCCGCCCGTGATATCACAGTCAACTCTTCCACTGTGGTAACTGCTATCTGTCCCCTGTTCTGCTGTTTTGCCTGCTGTTCTATTGGTCAACATGTCTCAGATAAATGCAATAGTTATCAATCTCACCCTAGATGGTCAGAATTATCTAGAGTGGGCTTTCTGTGTAGAGACTGCATTGAGGGGTTATGGTTTACTTTTTCACTTAACGGAAACTGCACATGTGCTTAAGGATGATGGTAGTAATGCTGCTGCAGTAAAACAATGGCATATTAATGATGGAAAAGTAATGGCTGCCATGGTGAATAGTACTAGGCAATCCATGATTATGAGTCTTTCTAAGTTCAAAACAACCAAGGGTATATGGGACAACTTGAAGAAGCGCTATATTCAGGATAGTGGTGCTCTTTTGCATACTCTCATGCAGCAAACTCATGAAATTGAGCAGAATGATATGTCTATTGATGAGTACTACTCTGCTTTTGATCGTCTGATGGGATCATTGACTTCTATGATACCTGAGTGTACAGCTGTTCCCTGTCCAGCACATAAGTTTATTGAGAAGTTTTTTACTTACAGATTTGTCATGGGAGTCCGGGCTGAGTATGATTCCATTCGTACACGATTGCTTCACAATTCTTCTACTCTCACCATAGCACAGACATTGTCTGATTTACTTGCAGAAGAAACACGTCTTAAGTCTATGTCTTCTTCTGCATCTGTTCCTCATAGTGTGTTGGTAGCTTCTCAGAAGATCAGTGCACCGAAAAGTTCCTCTTCAGCGCTCTGTAAGCATTGTGGCAAATCTGGTCATCTTCCAGAGAATTGTTTTTCTCATTATCCAGAGAAGTTGGCTGACTATCGTGCACGTTGTGCTACTCGTGGTCGTGGTACTGGTTCCACTCCTAGAGGTTCAGTGTCTGTTGTTGCTGCTTCGCCTGTTAATGCTTCTTCGTCGTCTTGGGTGCTTGATTCAGGGGCTTCTTTTCATGTGACATCTGATCAGTCCCAGTTGGTTGCTTGCAAGCCGGTTACTGATGGTGCTTCTGTTCAGACAGCTGATGGTACATCTTGTCATATCACTCACCAGGGTTCACTTTGCAATCCTCATTTTTCTGTTCCTGATGTTTCTTTTGTACCTCAGTTGTCCATGAATCTTCTTTCGGTTGGTCAAGTTACCGACCAACATTGTTTTGTTGGATTTGATGACTCATCTTGTTTTATTCAGGACCGTCGAAGCGGGAAAGTGATTGGGACTGACCATCGCCGTAAAGGTGCTCCTAGCCTCTACATCCTCGACACCTTGCGTCTTCCTTCTTCCATTGAGTCTCCAGCTCGTGTGTCATCCACTGCTTCGTCTTCCGCCTCTTCCTTCGCCCAGTGGCATCATCGTCTTGGTCATCTTTGTGGGTCCCGTTTGTCCACATTAATAAATAAAGGTTGTTTAGGTCATACACCTATTGAGTCTAGTTTTCATTGTAAGGGTTGCAAACTTGGAAAACAAATACAACTACCATATTCATTTAGTGTTTCTCATTCAGCTAGACTTTTTGATCTTATTCATTCAGATGTATGGGGTCCTACACCTTTTGCTACAAAGGGTGGTCATAAACATTATGTCATTTTTATTGATGATCATTCTCGATATACATGGATTTATTTCATGAAACATCGCTCTCAGTTGTGTTCCATTTACTAGTCTTTTGTTCGCATGGTTCACACACAGTGTTCTACTCCTATTAGAGTTTTTCGCTGACTCTGGTGGTGAGTATTTGTCTGATGCTTTTCGCCAGTTTTTGTCCTCTGAGGGTACACTTGCTCAGCTCTCTTGTCTTGGCGCTCATGCTCAAAATGGTGTTGCTGAACGCAAACATCGCCATCTTATAGAGACTGCTCGCACACTTTTGATTTCATCTTTTGTTCCTTCTCATTTTTGGGGTGAAGCTGTTTCTACTGCTGTTTATCTCATCAATAGACAACCCTCATCCAAACTGTCTGGCCAATGTCTTGGTGAAATTCTTTTTGGTACCTCTCCTAGCTATGATCATCTCCGAGTTTTTGGATGTACTTGCTATGTTTTGCTTGCACCTCGTGAGCGAACTAAGTTGACTGCACAATCTGTTGAGTGTGTTTTTCTGGGGTATAGTCTTGAGCATAAAGGATATCAGTGTTATGATCCTTCTTCTCGTCGCATACGTATTTCTCGTGATGTGACCTTTGTTGAGGATCGTCCTTTCTTTTATAATCCCTCTACTCAGCCCACATATTCTCCCACAGAACCCACACCGTTCCTGTGTCTTCCTCCTATTTCACCCAATAATGATGTCACTACACCCATTCCTGCGCCTTCTATTTCCATCACGCCACCTTCACAGGAGACTACACCTCCTCCTGCACCACCTCCATTTCATTCTAAACCACCTATCACACGTGTTTTCCATCGTCGTCCAACAAACCCCACAGTTCCTCCATCTAGCTCTACCACCACGGCCAGTCCTGATACAACCGTTGTTGATGCTTCTAATGATGAGTCTCATACTGTTCCTGATGAGTTACAGGTTGGTCCTCGATATAATCTACGAGATCGTACTGCTATTGGTCTGGCTGACAAGTATGGTTTTCCACGTGTGAATGCTGTTGTTGATGAGCCATCCACTTATCAGGAAGCTTCTAATATTTCGGAATGGCAGCTTGCTATGTCTGAGGAGCTTGCTGCCCTTGATCGTACAGGTACTTGGGATCTTGTTCCATTACCGTCACATGCAGTGCCTATTACATCTAAATGTGTTTTCAAAATTAAGACCAAGTCTGATGGTTCTGTCGAGAGATATAAAGCTCGTCTTGTTGCTAGAGGTTTTCAGCAAACTCAAGGTCGAGATTATGATGAGACCTTTGCACCAGTTGCTCATATGACTACTGTTCGTACTCTCATTGCAGTGGCTGCAACTTCTTCTTGGACCATCTCTCAAATGGATGTTAAAAATGCTTTTCTTCACGGTGATTTGCATGAAGAAGTTTATATGCATCCACCCTCAGGTGTTGATGCTCCTCTTGGTCATGTTTGTCGTCTTCGTCGTGCTCTATATGGTCTTAAACAGGCTCCTCGTGCTTGGTTTGAGCGCTTTGTATCTGTGATACGGGCTGCAGGGTTTTCACCTAGTGATCATGACCCTGCTCTATTTATTCATCTCTCTCCACGTGGACGTACTTTGCTTCTTCTGTATGTTGATGATATGTTGATTACGGGAGATGATATGGAACACATTTCTCATGTGAAGAAGCAACTTTGTGAGCAATTTCAGATGTCTGATTTGGGTCCTCTCAGTTATTTCTTAGGAATTGAGGTGTTGCATTCTGCAAAGGGCTACTATCTCTCTCAGTCCAAATACATACAAGACCTTATTGCTCGTTCTGGCATTACAGATAGTCAAACGGCTGCGACGCCTATGGATCTTCATTTACAACTTCACCCTACCAATGGTACACCTCTTGAGGATCCCTCTCGATATCGGCATATTGTGGGCGGCCTTGTTTATCTCACTGTTACTAGACCTGATATTGCTCATGCGGTTCATATTCTGAGTCAGTTTGTGAGTGCTCCTACTTCCATTCATTTTGGACATTTGCTTCGTGTACTACGGTACTTAAGGGGGACATCGTCTCAGTGTTTGTTCTATGCTCGTGAGAGTCCGCTTCAGCTTCATGCTTACTCGGACTCCACCTGGGCGAGTGATCCAACAGATCGTCGTTCTATCACAGGTTATTGCATTCTTCTTGGTTCATCTCCTCTTGCATGGAAGTCTAAGAAGCAGGCGGCTGTATCTCGTTCTAGTACAGAGGCAGAATTTCGAGCACTTGCCACTACCACTTCAGAGATTGTATGGCTTCGATGGTTGTTAGCAGATTTTGGTATTTCCTGTGATGCTCCTACACCTCTTCTATGTGACAATACTGGAGCCATACAGATTGCTAATGATCCTGTGAAGCATGAACTTACAAAACATATTGGCGTTGATGCCTTCTTTACTCGGTCTCATTGTCATCAGAAAACAATTGTTCTTCAGTATGTGCCCTCAGAACTGCAAGTGGCAGATTTTTTTCACTAAAGCACAAACTCGAGAGCAACATCGGCTTTACTTGCTCAAACTCAATGCTTCAGAACCTCCGCTTCCACCTTGAGTTTGAAGGGGGGTGTTAAGAGCAACTCCAGCAGTAGCCCTCAAAACAGGGCCCCTACTTTTTATTTGAGGGCTCTCCTTACTTTTGAGGGCTCTGTTTTTTAGGTTACACTCCAGCAGCAGCCCTCAAAATAGGACCCTCAAATTCATTCTTAGAGGGGATGACACATAGGACACACCCTCATCCTCATCCTACTTTTGAGGGCCGAGGGGCAAAAAAACTCACTCCAGCAGGTCCCCTACTTGAGCCCTCAAAAGTATGGGCTCCCTCCAGACCCCCCCCCCCCCAGGAATGAGGGCTCGAGGGGGAGATTTGAGGTCCCCCTACTTTTGAGGGCTCAAGTAGGGGCCCTGCTGGAGTGAGTTTTTTTCCCCTCGACCCTCAAAAGTAGGATGGGAGCTCAAGTAGGGGCCCTGCTGGAGTTGCTCTAAATATATCAAGGCCCATATACTATAGGCCCATGTGGCCCATATAGTCATCTATATATTGACATCTCAACTATCGGAGTAATCATCTTCTGAAATCCTAAAGTAAGTCACAGCAGCAATCAAATAAATAGTTGCGACATCTTAAATCACCTATTGTGAAATAGTTGCAACATCTCAAATCACCTATTGCGAAATAGTTGCAACAAATTGAGAGAATACATACAACAAGATAATGAGATATGCTTGTACTAACACTTCAGATGTGAGCAGGTCAAGCTCAACCACCACACTGTTGGAGTTGAGGGAGGCGGCACTTGCGGCAGCGATGGCTTGTTGGCGAACTCAGGAACGCTTATGGAGGCTGCTACCATCGACAAAGATATGCAATGGCATTGTAAACAAAAATCAAATATATAGGCTACAAGGTTGCAATATTTTAATTGAACTCGTGCAACAAATTAAGTAAACGCCTACAACAAATTCAGCAAACGCCTATAGAGGATGCTAACATCGGAGAATACCCACAGGCATACATAGATTTGATCATGGAGGGTGGCAAAGGTAGGCCTAGAGCCTTGATAGAGCTCGTCTGCCCATGGTGGACCTTGCAAGCACAGCGGCTATTTTGCATGAGTAGGAGCGGTAGCCCTCGGTTGATATGTGTGTGGAGAGGGGAGGGGGAGGGGAGAGAGGTAGGAGAGTCCAGATGAGAGCTACTTGAGTCCAGTGAGGAGAATAGTAAGTGGTGGTGGTGGTGGTCATATTTAAGAGCCGAAGAGTGAAGAGAATAAGGTAGGAGATAGGGAGAGGATAAAAATGAGGGATATGGTATGAAAGGAGCTTTGTGCGGTAGTGATTTATGACTGTGTGAGGTAGGTGTTCGATTTTATTTGCCTCCATTGGACATACGTGTTCGAGCAATTCCCTAATGTTTAACATTCATCAAGAGCTAAGGTGGTATCCATGTAGAGGTTTCGAGCTTAGCACATTGACGCGGGGTGGCCCCATTATACACGGACTATGCTCACACAAAGAGCGAGATAACTCGACCTCGACGGTAGCAACACAAGGCCTGCTCTGATTCGGTCCCATCGAACACACGCATAAGCTCCACGACTAGTTTAGAATCTAACACAAAACTCACCATACAAATTGACTCCTAAGTGGAGTTTGACCGAGGAACAAGCACATGGCCCACCTTCAAAGCCGTTTTGTTGAAGACCTCTGAAAACCAAGCTTGGTTTCCTTGACAAAGTTTGCTTCCTTAACCAACCGACATGCAAAACAATTGGGTCAAATTTCGACTCCTGATTTTCTTCCATCTTTCTTTGCATGTACACGCATGTTTTTTTTCCCTTTCTTTCTTGTACAGCCGAAGTCGCCTTTCTTGTTGCCTTCAATGCTTCGGCTCCATGCAGCCAGCATGCATGCATTGTTTCCTTGTGGCGGCTTGTAACACCCCCGTTTCCAGGGGCGCGTACGGACACGCCATTCCGCAACTATTCACGCATGAACAGTTATGAAACGTCGCGCAAGAGTATACCATTGCATGCTTACAACAAAAGTCCAGCATATATTTGACATAAGGATTAACATCCAGGTTTTTACAGCGGGGCGTGCAAGCCCAAAGTGTATTTACATTACAAAAGTCTTCCAGAATCCGCCTGAGCGCGGCCGAGACCTACAGCCAAGGGTCCTCGTCGAAGAAAAGATCCTCCGGGACTTCTTCAACGGGGAGACCTTCTCCTTCGTCTTGATCCTCTAAAGATTAGATTTAGCAAGCCGTGAGCCAATCAACCGGCTCAGCAAATCTCAAAGGGATCCTAACTTATTATATGCACGGAACTTCAAAGGAAGGGAAATATATTTGGTTTATTATCTTTGAGTGGATGCAGTTTTATTTGCAATCATTTTAAAGGAGGGACCCAAAACTACTCCTCAAGATCTCAGGGGTTTTTCAACAAGAGTTCATTAACCAACCTAAACAAGTTAAAGCATGTACAAAACTACTTAAGCTTTGCTGCTGGAATCACCCAAGTGACACAGCTCCAATAACCGGGAGCACGACGTATTCGAATACCATTTATTTGACTCTGCAGAGTTTGCTCAGCTTTACCCACACGATCCCTTAACTCTCGCTAAAGAGTTAAGAAAGCCAGGTCGTTTCACTGCTCAACTCTTTATATAGGCTCTACCCGGTAGAATTCACTCGGGTCTGGCTAGCTCACACACACACACAAAACAAAAAGAAAACGGTGCCGCTTCGAGTGAACTCTACCGTTGTTAGGCACCCAATCACGGCTTGCCTAACCTCACTGCTAAATCTCCTGTAGAGTTTCAATTGAGTTGAGCAGCTACTAGACTAGTGTTGACAAGTCAACTCCTGTGGTTGAGCGATTACTGTGACATTTGCTTAGCGTAAGGGTTTCAGTCCTTATTTTCACGTGGTCCGCACCTCACCAGGCCCGCGACCCATCCTAGGGTAAGCGGTGGGCGAGAACCGTCTTGCGGCGCACCACAACCCCACTTACCCTACTCCAAATCTAGGGTAAGAGACGGGCGAAAACCGTCTCGCGGCGCACCACAATCCCCTTACCCTACCTTGTGCCCGCAAGCACTCTCCGCTCTAGGGCACGGTGTCCCATACCACCCTACCCTAGAGTCGGGTTTGCAAATTCTATTGGCCCGCAGCCACAGCCTTATCAGTGTAAGATTTTGCATGATAATATCAATATCCTACAATTATCTAGAATAACAGATAATTAATTCTAGGGTTTCAATGGCATGGCTACAGATTTAACAGGGCATTTAGCGGTGGTAGGTCTAACTATATCACATGTCATTCTAAACATTTTATTTTATTTCAAACTAACATTTCACAACTAGCTTAATGCAAATAGCATATTAACATAAATAAACAGCATGGGTTTCAATATGATCAAAGGATTTGGGACTTGCCGTCAATCCGAATGATTTCCGCTAGCTCGAACGAAGAACCTCCTGGCTCCTGGGTCTGCAACTGAACTTCCGGAGACTCCGACACTAGCGCAAACATACAAAACAGAATTAAATCCAGCTTGAGACTAATCAAGCGAGGGAAAATAAACTATTTAAAAAGGAGTAAATTGCATAAACACCCCAAATGGATTTTTAGGAATTTATTTGGGGAGAAACTGTGGAAATGGAGGTCACCAATGGGTCTGGAATATTATTTGGAGCAAAGTGGTGAAATTTGGGAATTTTTGGAATTTTATGTGATTTTCTAGGATTTATTTGGATTTTCTGGGATTTTAGAAATGAATAAATCCTGGAAAATGATTATGCACAGTGCTCGGGCCGGCCCATGCTACAGTGCGGCCCGGCTGGGATTTTGAACGCGCGCGCGCACGCGGGAGCAGAGCGGGTCGGGGAGAGCGGCCCAGTCCACCGCGCGTCCGGGCGGCCTGGATGGCCGACGCGTGGTGCGGTCGGACGGAGCGGATGGCGAGGGAGCGGGCGACGATCGGACGGTCCAGGCGAGATGGCAACGATCGGCGCGGGCGGCTGAGATGAGACGGGCAAAGCGGTACGGTGGGGAGATCCGACGGAGGTGGATGGCGGTGTTTATGAGAATCGGACGGCGGAGGGGATGGCTTGATCTGGCGGCTGAGGTTAGACGGCAACGGTGGGATCGGGCGGTGGAGGCGAGTCCACGTCGGTCGTCGTCTACCTCCAGCCGAGCGGGGCGACAGCGGAGTGGGGATGGCGGGACTGCGGTGCTCCGGCGACGGCGAAGGTCCCTAGTGACCGGGGAGGGCTCCACCGGCTAGAGCTTGATTCGGGGAGTCCATTTTAGGGTCTTGGAGGGCGAGGGGAACAATGGAGAGAGCGGGGGAGAGAAGGGGGTAGTTCGGGTGCTTGGAGGCGAGGGAGGTCACCGGCGGCGAGAGAGGTCAATCGGGGGCGGCTACACGGGAAGGGGATCAGGAGGCTCACATTGGGAGTGGCGGCAGGAGCTGGAAGGCGGCGAGGAGGTCTAGCCACGGGAGGGTGGTCTCGGCCGGCGGTGAGCAACGAGGCTGGAGCTCTTCGGGCGTTCACCTGCCAAAAGAAAGTCACCAAGACGATCAGTGAGGGGAGGAGGTGCTCTCGGCGGGAGAAATCGAAGAATGGAGGAGGGGAGAGGGAGTTCGGCTCCCGGGGGCCACCGGCGCAGGGGAGGACGACGGCGGAGCCTCGGGCAATGGGGCTCCAATCGGCGGCTCTGGGAGGGGGCTGGGAGTGGCAGGAGGCGAATGGGGGGTGCTGAGGTGCTCAGGAAGCAAAGGAGTGAGGGGGAGCCGAGGTGGGGTATTTGTACCCGGGCGGAGGGAGGGGCTCCTTCGGGGTGAAGGCAACGGTGAGCTCCGGGGTCAACAGGGAATGATGGGAGCAGGTCGGGGGAGCGTCTCCTCCGCGAGACGGGCGGTGACCGGGCGCTGCGCGGCGATTATGGCGACGGGACAGCACAGGAGCAGGTGGAGCTGCGGCATGGGGAGGGAGGCGTCCGCGCGCGGGTGAAGGGAAGGCGGGGCTGCCAGGTGGGGACGGGCGCAGAGAAGTGGCGCCGCGTGGCGCGGAGGTTCTGCGGCGGTCGGGACAGCGCGGCGGGGTAGGAGCGGGGAGCTGGGGCGGAGGGCGTCCGCGCACGGGAGAGGGAAGGGCGGCCGCTGCCATGCGGGGCCAGGCGCAGAGGAGCGGCGACGCGTGGCGTGGGAGCGCCCACGGTTTTGGACCGCGACGGTCGGGACGGTGCGCGGGCGAGGCGAATCCGAGGGCGGCGCTGTCCGCGCGAGGGGAGGCGGGCGCGAGGCGCAGCGCGCAGCGCTCCGCGCGTGCGCGAGGCGAAGGCGGAATCGGGGCGGCGCCAACGCGAGAGAGGCGCGGGAGGCGCCGGGGAGGAGAGGAGGCGGGAAAAGAGAAGGCGCCAACGAAAGGGGGAAGGCGCCAGGCCGAAAAGGGAAAGCGGCGACGGGGAAACTTTCCCAAAAAGGAAAGTTTCCAAAATTCACCAAAAAACCGGCAAAAATTCACAAATTTTTGGATTTTGAAATTTTGGGGCTTTTCACGGCTCTTCCGTTCCATCGCTCACACCTTCACCTTTAATCCTACAATTCAGAATTAAACTTTTAGATAGTAAACAATTTGTATATAATTACCAAATGAAAGATTGTTTCGATTTGGACCTATTGCAATGGATAGAAAGGACAGAGGAGTCACTAACCTTGGACATCGTGATCGAGGAAGAATACGAAGGAAGAGAAAGGTAGAGGCTTGTGTTCTTTAGTTGAGCTCCTGAATTGTGTATCATGAGAGCTCAGTTATATCGTTGCGAATCGACATGGCAAGCTGCAAATTAGTTTCTCGATCCTCTGGTTGTCTTGTCTGGTTGAGCATGCAAAGGTCAAAAACATAACGAGCTCATTCTGTTCTGTGCCCAATAGGAAACACATTTGTTTTTCTCGGTGCCATCTCAATCCTATTTTTTAATTATCATATCTGGCGAATTTTTTAGTTTGATTAAATTCGCAGGAGAACATTAAACGAAAATGAATTGTAAAGAAGTACCGTAATTTAGGAGTACTCCATTTTACAATAAAAAAAATCTGCGCTGTTTGTTTGGACTGACAATGACTTTCTCAATCAGTCTCCTCCTAACATTTTGATCTTTCTTCCTATCTTAATCTTGAGTAAAACTTTCCAGTTTGTTGAAAATGGCGTGTAGAGCAGAATGGCAGCTTCAATCATTGCAAAGGATTAAGAAGATGTCATGTACATTATGCTATACTTAATGGGCCTGTTCTTTTCAGCTTCAAAAAGCTATTTTTCGGCTTTTCTACAGTAATTAGCTTTTAAATGGAGTATCTTTTTAAGATACAGTCTACTAGTTAATTGTAGTATATACTGTACCAACTTCATTTATATTGGCAAAAACCGCACGTTAGTTTCTGTTACTCTGTAATCTCTCGTACGAACAGTCTAAAAGACATAAGCCGCAGTCAAAATCTATAAGCTTTAGCCAAAAAGAACATACCCAATTTCTCTTTTGAAGAATTCAAATGCATGTTTCAATTATTAATTTCTCAATATTTGTTTCAACTTGCAAGAACATGGATGCATGTACGTTCTCCGAGCTTATCAAAGGTGCATCCTTTCTAGAATATATTAACAATAGCTTTTGCTTACATAAACCATGTAGAAATATCAATCAATGAGCTTTTCCCCCCCTGAGGGCAGTATTTTCCGAAGATGTGTTAACAAGGGTCAGTTTTATAGAGGTGTTTCTGCAGATTTTGGCGATATGCGAGCTTTTCCCCCCCTCTAAACTAATGCAAGAACCATTTCATATGGGTGCGTCGTGTATGGTTGAAGACTTGAAGAGAGGAGCCTTGACTGAGGCAAACAGCAAAGTGATGATTTGGGTGATGGGGTTGCTAAAATTTAAATCCTGAATTCCCAGTTCATGAAATTGTTTATGCCAAATTCTAGCATAAATTGATAAGACAAATCTTTTTTTTAAGAAGCTGTTAAGACATCAGCAATGCTGATGGGCTATGGGCTTGTTCTTTTTGGCTACGTCTTGTGGCTTTTGACTGCGGCTTGTGGCTTTTAGGCTGTTTGTGCGAGAGATTACATAGTAACAGAAATTCACGTGCTGTTTTTGACGATATAAATGAAGTCAATAAAATATGTATTATAATTAACTAGTAGACCCTATCTTGAAAAAAATACTCTATTTAAAAGCTAGTTACTGTATAAAAGCTGAAAAACCGAAAAGCACCATTTAGAAGCTGAAAAGAACAGAGCCTGTGTGTCTGCAATAACCATGAGAGCCCAATCGTAGCCGTCCGCCTCAATCTAGACAGTCCAGATTCACCAAATTTACTTGTATAAACTATCAAACTTCTCTTTCCTCATCCGATTGCGCACGCGTGACACCCCACTCCCAAGTCCCAAAACCCTAACCCGACCCCCACCCCGCCGCCGCCGCCGCCATGGGAGGAGGAGGCCGCAAGCCCCGCAACTTCGCCACCTTCCGACTCTTCCCCCGCGCCGGCGCCGCCGACCCCAACGACCGCGTCTTCGTCCGCGTCGACAACAACGTCTACTCCGTCCCCGGCTTCGGCGACGAGGACACCTACGACCCCTCCCTCTCCCCCACTGCCGCCGAACACTTCTCCTCCGCTTCTGGCGCCCTCCCCGACAACGTCCGCCGTGAGATCCTCGAGCTCGGCCTCCCCGACGACGGTTACAACTACCTCCTCCACCTCCGCGAGCTCCGCCCCTCCGCCGCCGCCGCCGCTTCCTTCTCCGTCCCCAGCCACACCGCCCGCCCCGAGCCCCTCCCCCTCGACGTCAAGGTAGCTCCTTCCCCCCGTCCAAAGCCCAATCTTTTCTGCTATTTGAGTGTGTAATGTTGGTTTTGTGTGCAGGCGTATGATGCAAGCAGGGTGCGGATTGCTTCCGGCGAGGTCGAGGATGAGTTGGACGAGGGGAGGACGATGTGTAAGGTGGCCGCGAAGACGGCGCCGGTCAGGCGGGTCGAGAGGGCCGTCGACCCTGACGTTGCAAGGTTGCTTGACGAGAGCGATGTGTCGCATGGTGGGTCAGAGGATGAGGGGTTGGAGGAGGATTTTGTCATTATGGCAAATCGGGCCGAGGGGGATGAGGAGGTGGAGGACGAAGAGGAGGAAGAGGGGGATGGTATGTTCAGTGATGTGGAAGAGGATGAGGAGTTGGAGGATGAAGAGGGTGAGCCCAAGCAGAGGGTGCGGCGATTGCTGGATGAACAGTTTGATTTGGTAAGCTTCTTTCACTTAATAAATCTATCAGTATGCTTTGCAATACAGTGTGAATACATTGTCATTAAGACTGCTATCCTGTGCGAAATACTAAGTGATTCCATTGCTTGCAAACACACAATGACGAGTCTGCAGCTTTGTTTATTGCTGCCAGTGTTGAGCACCTTGCTTTTGTTGCAATTGTACTCCTGCTGTTATTGGAGAATTCATGTGCATTGTGATGTGGCAGTATCAGACTTAATTTAAGTTTCATTATGCATAATACCTATGTTCCCTGTGTTCTATAGGAAGATATTGCAGGACAGATTCCCGGTGTTACTGTATTATTCGCATCTTTGCTTCTGAGCTTGTCATTTGTATTTAAGCATTCAGGAGATGTGAAGCGTTCTCTAGATAGAAGATTCGGCAGGGTGGAGTAATGTACTAACCAGTAACCAGTGGTAGAGTAGGACTGCATTGAAACCTACTGCTGTCTATGAAACTAATCCAACCTAACATACATGATGACATATCTTGTATCACATGTCTCATGAGCCCCTGCTGTTTGTGACAATTAGACTAGAAATTTGTTGTGCAAAATTTTCACTTGTTAAGTCTTGTGTGTTGCAAATGCTATGCTTCAAATTTTGACTTCTTGTGCATCAACTTACAGCTTGCTTTGGAAGAATATGGAGACAGTGATGATGATGATGGAGGTGTTAGAAATGGGGAACATGAACTGCCGACTGAAGTTATAGATGAATTGAAATTGTTCCACAACCAAAATGTAAGCATTGACGAAGAGTATAGAACACCAGCAGATTTAGTTCGTAGAAAACTGGACTCAAGCACAGCAGAAGAGGTGGATGAATCTGCTAATGTGATCAAAAAATGTGCTGAATATGCTGAAAAGTATTTAAATGAAACTGCAGTAGAGGAAGAGCTCGTACTTGTTTCAGAAAGCAGTGATGAATCTGAAGTTTGGGACTGTGAGACCATTGTTTCCACGTACTCTAACCTTGACAATCACCCTGGAAAAATTCAAACTCCTGGAAATCCTAGAAAGCGCCTTCCTAAAGTTTTCTCTGGAGAAACAGCTACGACAAAAGATATCATCAAACTTCAAGGGAAAGAGAAACTTCCTGTAGAGTACCTACCACAGAGGAAAAGAAATGGTGAAAAGGAGAAGAAAGCAAAGCCAGCAGAAGCTTTGAGTGCAGAAAATTTTATAAGAGGAGCTCACAAGGAAACAAAGGAGGAAAAGAAAGCAAGAAAGGTAAAGATAGGTTTGGTTTTAGGTTTCTAGTAGGAACTTACGGTCATGTGTTTTATACTTTTATTTGATTAATTAAAATTTAAAATGGAAGAAAAAAGAAGGGAAACATGTTAATATTGTTTAGTTGTTCATCACCAGGCTTCAAAAGCTGACCAAGCATATGCCACAATGGCACATTAAACCTTTTACCTGTAGTCTTTCGTAGTTGCATCCTCTGATAAAAATCAAGTATTATTTCATACTTAACATGTATTGACTTATGATAAATTTGTGTAAGATGTGTCACCTTATGTTAAAACAGTGCCATCTTAGGATGTGTTTGGTTGGAGGGATAGGGTGGGATGAGATGGTTCCTTTGACCAAGCTTATCTCTGTGTTTGGTTGGAGGGATGGGGTGGGATGGAATGGTCCAAAGTGGGATGAGCCTGTGTAAATTTAGAGAATATTCTTCTTAGATGCTGGACCATGTAGTTTCACTGTTTTTGTGAAACTATCCCATCCCATCCCACCTCATCCCTACAACCAAACACACCCTTAGTTATAATCATGTTTCTCGATGGTTATTTTGAACTGCAAAGTGACCTATAATTTGGGCTCTGTTCATGGTACTACGTTGTAATGTGATTTGTAAAACCACGTGATACAATAAATCATTTACATTTTTGCAAACATGCTTGAAATTACTTGTGTTTATTATTTTTTAACATCCTTAGCCTCCGGGCCTTTTTTCTTTACCTTTAGGCAGCAGTGAAAGAAGATAAGAGGGAAGCACGGAAAGCAAAGAAAGAGCTCAAAGGACTGTACAAATCTGAAACACAGAAAGCTCAGAAAGTTGCTGCTGTCACAGGACCATCTTCTATACGGCTAACGTAAGTTGCCATGTTGGTTCTCATGTTGCATTGTGTTAATTGAATAGATTGATAGATGTTGATTATTTGATGCAATGCATTACCACTAGAAAAACTAAAACTCTGTGATCGTCATGTTGTCCCTAGATAAGGAATCCAACTATCATTTCGTATCCAGTTAAATGTGGATGCACATATTTTATCCAAGTAAGTTTTGGGACATCTCTAAGTACAAACTGCAAACCATGAGCTAGGTGCAACCATGTGAACCACTTTGGTTTGAGCATCAAATCCGTATGAAAAATAAAATAAAAAGTCCAAATTGCAAACCATGAGCTAGCTGCAACTGTGCGAACCACTTTGGATTGGGCATCAAATAATAATAATAATAATAATAATAATAATAATAATAATAATAATAATAATAATAATAATAATAATAATAATAATAATAATGAGTAGACAGTCTATGGAGTGTTGCATCACCCTGTAAAATTTCGAGTTAAACTCTAAAGGTGTTGAGAAAAAAAGGAGTTTCCTCTTCGTGGTACCTTTTTTCCCCCATTCTCCGTAAATTTATGGTTTATCAGCTTCTTTTTTTCTCCTAACGGAAATTGATTTTTTAAATTTAACATGGAAGTATTTAACTTTAGAACTATATTCACAATCTTTTAGGAAGTTTCTGTGTTAATTTGATGCTCAAACCAAAATGGTTAGTACGGTTACACCTAGCTCATGGTTTGTACTAGATTTTCCCCCGTTACGTTGATTTAAGTATTCTGTGGATGCTGAAATGACTTTTCGCCCGTAACAGGTAATGGTCCTGATAAATGTAACATGTTTCCTACGATAACGATCAACGACATTGTCGAAGTCGTAGAGAGAGATGCTCCAGAGTAAGACAGCAGGCATCATCTTGTGCGATGCTTCTGGTTTTTGTCGACAAGAGACAGTGCATACATACTATTGCCTGCGCCTAGGGGTGGCAACGAGCCAAGCCTGGCTCGGCTCGGCTCGTGAAAGCTTGGTAGAATGGAGGCTCGGTTCGGCTCGGCTTGGTTAGGATATCAAGGTTTTTGTGGGCTCGGTTTAGCTCGTGGTGCGGCTCGAGCCAGCTCGTGAGGGCTCGCGAGCCAACAGTGCCGACACAAATCTGCACCCGCATCAGCTCCCCGACGGTCACTAGCCGCCGCGGGGCCGCCCACCTTGGCCCTGCCGTCGCCGCTCCCCGGGCTGCCTCCCTTGGACGAGGCCGAGTCCGACCATGCACGAGACAAATCATGAACCCTAATCCACGCACAGATTTTACGAGCTAACACTCGAAATGCTCCGATTCCGATCTGACCACAGCACACCAAAAAAAAATTTGCACCGATCCAGTGGGTGGGGAAGGAGGTGCGGGGCTCTCATCGTGTAGGAGCCGCGGCGGCGCGGGGGCGGGGGCGCGGTGTGGAGGTGCTGCCGCACGTCCCCGGCGGCGTCGAGCTGGCGGCGCGAGCGGCACCCCCGGCTGCGCCGGCGTCCGCCGAGGCCATGCGGGTCACGGAGGGCGGCGTCCGCCGAGGCCATGCGGGTCACGGAGGGCAGTGTCCGCGTGCGGATCCGGGTCGGGGTCGGAGAGGCGGGGCGCGCGGGCGCGGCGGGCGGTGAACAGCTCGGAGGCGCTCATCATGTGCCGGCCGCCCGGATGGATCCCCTTCGTGCGCCCCCCCCCCCCCGGTATGGATCAGGCGCGCGTGGCGCCGAGCAGAGGGCCTGGGGCGACCGGTGGTGTAGCGCGTCATGGACGTCGTCACGCCGGGGAGGCCGTGGAGGGATGACCGGAACTGCGATGGTGGCGGCGCTGCCGAGAGAGTGGGGGAGTCGGGATCGGGAGCGGCAGGCGGCGGCTATTGGATTTGGGAGTCGGGTTAGATTTGGGGGAGGAGATGCCAGATCCGGGCCTTAGGCCACAGATCTGGCCGTGGTTCGCCGTGAGGCGCAGAGCGGCAAGGCGGGGGCGGTCGGGCCACATGGCGCGGCGCCGCCGGGGTTGGCGGCGGTTGGAGACAGCGCGTCGGGGAGGGCGTGACGGCAGGCCGGCGTGAGAGAATGGAGGCGCGTGAGGGGGAGCCAAAACCGTGCGACGCGGCGCTGCGGCGGTAAGGCGCGGGAAGCCGGGCGGCCGGAGGAGCTGCGGCTCGGCGTTGGTGTGAAGAGGAATCGGGAGAGGAGAGCGAGGCGCCGAGAGAAATAAGGAGGCGGGGGAGGAAGTTCAGGTTGGGGGAGAGAAATCAGGAGGCGGGGGACTGGGGGAGGCGTCGGTCGGTGTGAAGAGGAATCGGGAGCCTATTGGACCGAGCCGCTCGCGAGCTGGCTCGGGCTCGGTTCGTTTAGGGTGTGTTTGGTTGCTGGGATGGGGTGGGATGGAATGGGATGATTCCTTTGACCAAGCCCATCCATGTGTTTGGTTTGAGGGATGGGGTGGGATGGAATGGTCCAAAGTGGGATGAGCCTATGCAAATTTAGGGAATATTCTTCTTAGATGCTGGACCATGTGGTTCCACTTTTTTTGTGGAACCATCTCATCCCATCCCCATCCCATCCCATCCCACTCCATTCTAGCAACCAAACACACCCTTAGATCCCGAGCTTTTTTGCTGGCTCGGCTCGGCTCGTTTCATTCACGAGCCGAGCCAAGCCTTCACGAGCCCGAGCTGGCTCACGAGCCTGAGCTTTTTTGTCAGCCCTACCTGCGCCACCCCGCGCGTCAAATGCTGTAGTTTTGCATCACATACCTTAATGAGACATGTTATATAAGACAGGCATTGTAATGAGCTTACGCAGGACTTTGCAAGATCAAAGTTCCTTTAGAAATTCTATGTTCCAAACTAGGATCGCAAGACGCTTGCAGCCGGTTGATGGCCAAAACGGATAGAACCTTCGACTTGCAACAAGAGTCTTTTCTCTCTCTTGTTGAATACTTACGAAACTAAGAAATATATATTCCTTATGTGATGAGGCGATGGGGTTTCGATCTTCTGATAGGATGATAACTTCGATTTTGGCGGAGGTGACTCTTGCGACCCGACTACAACCGTACGACGTCGCTTGCGCCTTAGCAATCGCTGAACCACACTCCAAGTCGTTATCAATCGTGCCAAGAACGCGGTTGACCTGACCACGAAGGTCTATTCCTGCATGCAACCGAAGAACACGCAAGAACAAGATAACAAGCAATCTGAAATTGTAAATATTTATGTTAAGCTCAAAAGGCGGGATTCCATAGAAGGTTCTTTACGGTTGGTCTAGCCGACACAAGCAAAGAACAAAAGTTTTCACCATGGAAAAACTAATCAAACGAAATCCAAGAAAACTAGAAGGGTGCAGCCTCCTTAAATAGGGGTGGGGAAGCCACACAAAACTAAGGAAAAGGGGTACTATTTATGGTACTGTTCACGTGAATAGTAACGCGTGAACAGTATAGGCCTAGGTGGGGGAGCACCTTCCCTTTGAGCCCAAACATTACAAGGTCCAATTTGACCCAAATAGGTGATGCAACACCTTCATCGAGTGATTGCGGCAAGCACAGGAGGAATTTGGAGATGAGGCTGGATCCATTGGAAATAAGATGAGAAAAGCTTTCCATCGAGTACTCGTGGACCTCAAACGGACTCCGTATGTGAAAGTTATGCACATTTGAAGTTGGGCCGTTGTACTGAATCCGAACTGATCTGGAGGCCGAATTGGATTCCAAAACGTGTCCAAGTTGAACTCTTGCTTTAATTGGTGCAAACATGATGTGGTGCTACAAAATATATATTCTCGTCATTAGGTAGCATCATATTCTTATTTAAAATATGTTGAAACTGAAGAAACGAATTCACCTTTAGTTCAATCTTGATATTGGGCGCTAGGGTTGTATGTGTTGGTGGCGTGATCACATCATCCTCCCTTTCTTGATAGAAAACCGTCCTCGGTTTTAGCATATATGTAGCCTCACATATATTCCTTATGTGGCTGGCTCCATGAAGGTAAATTAACGCTAGCTCCATCAGCCTACACGGCAACCCGCGCTGGCTGGTTCAATCGGGACTCGGGAACGCTGCACAGGAGAAGTTCCGGTTCATGGAGGCACCAGAACTCCGGGGATCAGTGGATCTGACGAGGGCACGGGGGTCCGCGGACTGCCCGGCGGCAAGCTCTGCACCTTCGCCGTCGACGGGCGCGATGGATATGTGGGTGCTCGCCGACTACTCCGATCCCCGCAGCCGGCGGCTCAAAGAAAGGATCGATCCGGTCATGTGGGACAAGCACGATCCTTCGTCCAAGCATTCTCGATGACCACCCGAGTGGAGGTTATGACCACTCGATGAACATTCAACTTATGTAGCAATCAGTCAGTTGCTATTATTAAACAGGATACAGCGCACAAAAGCCGAACGAGATGGGATAATGTCCAACTCTGGACCAACTCAAATCAATAGTTATATTCTTACAATCCAACATATGAAATGGTTGAAGGGAATGTACTTCTAAGGCCAATCCAAATGTATTGTGACAAAACAAGGGAGAAGCGGGGTCAGATGGGCTACGACTTGTTCTTAGGCTAGAACGTTGGACTTATGAACTTAAAACGAAAAATCAAGCAACCAGAAAGAGAAGACAAGACACTCGCATTCTATGATCTATCCCACCGTGAGCAGCATGCACGCCCCCGCCCAGCTGCCGGACGACGTGGTCGTGGAGGTCCTCGTCCGCCGCCAGCAGCTCCATCGCCCGCTGCCGGCAGCTCCATCGCCCGCTGCCGCGCCGTGTGCAGGGCCTGGCGCTCCGCCATCTCCCAGCCGTCCTTCGACCGCGCCCACGCCGAGCGCCCGGCCGCCGTTGCCAAGGTCACGGCTCAGGACACCTTTGCCTTCGACGACGATAACGGGCAACGTCGTCGTCTTCGACTCCTTCTGCGGCCGGTGGCAACACGACAATGTCCACAAGACAGGGCTGCCTCCCTGTGTAGAAAGATGAAGGAGCTGTTTAGTTGCTAGCCACACTTTGCCAACAAAAATTACCACACTTGCCTAAGTTGAGGTGCTCAAATTCTTTGCCACACCTTAGCAAGCATAAGGGAATCTTGCCACACTTTTCTGAGTCATTGACACGTGGGACATAGTTTGCTGGAAGGGAATCTTGTCACAACTGTGGCTGCAACCAAACAGCTTCCAAAGTTTGTCAAACTTGCCTAACCTTAGGCGTGGTAAACTGTGGCTAGCAACCAAACACCCCCGAATATATAGCAATAGATGGATGTATTGAGCCTCAAGAGCAATTTATATAGAGTACAAGGCTTAGAGGGCAAGAAGCCTCTCCTAAAGATAAGGCAGGTATCACAGGATTACAAATCCTAAACTACCAAATATAGAGATATGCCAATATACTCTAACATCCCCCCTAGTCATAGCGGTAGCTTCGCAGACAGCAGGAGCAGGAGCGGACGGTCAGACTGGAGACGAAATCATCATAGATAGTAGGAGCGTCGCAGACAGTTAGATTGGAAAGGAAGCCGAAGGTGGGGAACCGTCGGACTGACATCCCCCGCAATCGCAGCGGGAGCATCGAGGACCGCTGTGGCGTTGCGGATGCAGTGACTATAGGGGGAACCGATGAGTTTGCTCAAGTTAATGATAGCTCTTTGTTGCCGAGGTAGCCGAGAGCGTGGTGACCATGGTCGTAGCCGTGGAGGAGAGAGCCATGTCAAGGTAGCTGGTGCTAAGGTCGTCGTTGTGGTCGGGGTGGTAGAGTTGATGCAGAGGAGGTCGTGGCCAAGGTCGGTGAAGAGGTCACCGACGTTGTCCAGCCATGGTTGACCAGGAAGATGAGAGAAAGGAGCAGAGAGTGGTCGTCCGAGGGAACTGGTCGAAGCTATAGGGAGCCGATTGGAGCCACCGTGGTCATCCGTTCCTAGTCGAACAGCCCCGAGCAACTGTGGTCGAATCGACCGTGGTTGAACAACCATGGTCGAATGACGTGGATCCGGGGAGGTCATCCGGCCATGGTCGAAGATGAAGCAGAGGGGGCCGATCGGATCCAGGGAGGAGGCTAGCCGGCCATGGTCGTAGATGAAGCAGAGGAGGCCGGCTGGATCCGGTGAGGAGGAAACGCAATTGAAGTCACAGTCGGAGGCTCGCTCGGAAATGCGGTTGAAGGCGCGATCAGAGGCGCGGTCGAAGGAGTGGTCGTAGACGTGGTCATGGGCACAGTCGTGGGCGCGATCATAGACGTGGTCGTAGGAGAGGCAGGAGGAGGCGGTCGAGAGAAGGCATGATCGGGGTCGAACAACTGTGGTCGAATCAGTTGTGGTCAAATGGTTGTAGTCAAAGATGAAGCAGAGGGGGCCGGTCGGATCTAGGGAGGAGGTCATCTGGCCGTGGTTGAAGATGAAGCAGAAGGGGGCCGATCGGATCTAGGTGGAGGTCGTTCGACCGTGGTCGAAGATGAAGCAAAGGGGGCTGGTTGGATTCGGGGAGTTGGTCGATCGCAGAGGGGGCCGATCGGATCCGGGAGCGGCGACACTGGAGAAGGTCGGGGCGAGCTAGAGGCAATGGTGCCATCGGTCGAGGAGCCCAGATCTGGGGCCATGGAGACATCCGACGGGGAGGAGGCTGGATCCGAGGAGGATGTACCACCGATCTGGTGTGGAGGAGGCCGGATCCGGGAGCGGCGGCACCAGAGAAGGCTGGAGCGAGCTGGAGGCAGTGGCACCATCGGTCAGGGAGCCCGGATCTGTGGCCGTAGAGACATTCGGCGGAGAGAGCCGGCTCTAGATCCGGATGGAGAAGGACCTAATCAGAGTTGACGAAAATGGTGGCGAGTAGCGATGCCAATGGTGACCACCAGCTCTTGATGGTGCGACGGCTCGTACTCACGAACGACGGGCCGGCGATGATGATCCGGCGTGATGATTATGGTAGACAAGACGCTCGGAAGGCCATGGAGGGTGGGCCATGTCGACGAGCGCGCCACGTCACGCCACGACGTCATCAGAGGAGAGGAGGCGTCAGGAGAGGTCGAAGCCAGGCGGTGAAGTTCGGAGATGAGGAATGTCAACGGGTCCGCAGGGCAATGCAAACCGATCTATGATCGGATAAATAGAGAAAAACCGATCTAAAGATGACTAGAAAAAACTCTAATTGTTAGCGATCCGACTTAAACTACAGGTTGTGCGGCCCCCGAGAGAGATCATGGAGATGAGATCATCTCCCTGGGGCGGTACGGCGGAAGCTGTGGAGGCGGTGGCCTAGGAGTGACGCCGCTCTGATTCCATGTAGGAAGATGAATATATAGCAATGGATAGATGTATTGAGTCTGGAAGGTGGTTTATATAGAGTACAAGGCTTGAAAGGCAAAAAGCATCTCCTAGAGATAAGGCAGATATCATGAGATTGCAAATCCTAAATTACTAAATATAAAGATATATACTCTAACACCTCACGCACTCTGGTTCACCTCGCCTGAGATTCTCTCGTTTGTGATCCCTCCTGGGACGGGGAGTGCATAGGGCGTAGGAGCAGGCTGCTGTGTTCTGCTTACTTCCACATCGAACAGTACGTGGTCTGGAACCCGCTCACCGGGGCCGACGCCACCGTCTCTAGCCCGGCCAACCACAGCCAGATCATCGGCACCTACACGCACCCGGCGACGAGGCGCTTCCACCTCCTACACGCCTCTGGCAAAACTGTAGGTGATCACCTGATGGTTCCGGCCACCTGTTCGATCCTAAGGGTCGGAGATGCCGTTTGGCGTGAGCTTCCCCTCCTGGAAGATGATAGCTCTGCACATGTGCAGCCATCAAAGATTTCTATGATGATAAACAAGGCTAGCTTCGTCAACCTACACGGCAACCTGCTATGGTTAGTGCGGTCGGACTCAGGAAGGCTGTAGCTGCTCGTGTTCGACACGACACAGGAGAAATTCCGGTTAATCGAGGCGCCGGAAGGCCGGGCATCAACGGATCTAACAAGGTCACGAATCGGCGTGCTGTCCGACGGCAAGCTCTGCACCTTCGCCGTCGAGCCGTCGACCAGCACAATGGAGATGTGGGTGCTCGACGACGACTCCAATAACCCGTAGAGCTGGCAGCTGTAGGAAAAGATCAGTGTGGTTATGGGTGGACCAGCATCGCAGACATTCTCGATGGTCACCCAAGTGGAGGTGGCGGAGGGCGCCGAGCTCAAAAACGGCTGAGCGAGACGCACATCCCCCGCGGGAAAGCAGGTGCTAGAATTGATTCCCAACACGATCAAAACTGGAGTGGTTTGTTATAACCTTATTAAAAGTTCACGAGAGATAAATAAGTGCGACATACATTCCTGCAGTCCTGCTCCATCTACCGTGTACGCACAATGAGCCAATGGAGTTGATATAATTATATCATCATTACCGCACTACCGCGCAGATCACAAGTTCACAATGACTCTACGTTCAGAAAATTCACAATGACTCGTTTTTTTTTTTTTGACATGGTACAAGTCACAGCACATATCTTACTTACACTACGACACGTATATGTATGTTTGCATATCTTCTAATACACGTTTAAAAATTTTACGAATGCATTAAAACCTTATAAAACGTGAGCACACGTACATGTGTATACTCTACTACGCGTACAACAGCAGCGCCAGCTAGGGCTGAAAAACGGCAACGGATAATTCGTTTTATCCGATATTCGTATTCAAGAAAACACGAATATGGTAAGCAAAATCCGTATTCGAAAATGTTCGTATTCGTATTCGAGAATATTCGTATCCATATTTGAGAATATCCATATTCACATTCGTATTCGAGAATGTTCGTATCTGTATTCGTATTTGAGACTATTCGATTCGTATTTGATCCGTTTCTAGAACCCATAAAAAATCTGTACGAATTTTTTGATTCAAAATTTGAATTTAGGTGGTTTAAAACCGGTAACCGGTCAAAAACCGGTGAAAAATCGGCAAAACTGCTAGGAATCCGTTTTATCCGATATTCGTATCCGAGAAAATCCGAATTCAAAAATATTCGTATTCGAGAATATTCATATCCGTATTTGAGAATATTCGAATTCGTATTTGTATTTATTTTAAAAATATGGATTCGTATTCATATTTGAGACTATTCGACCGTATTCGATCCGTTTCTATCCCTAGCGCCAGCCAGCCGAGCTAACTCTCGATTCTCATGGCTAGTATATGTGGTAAGGTCAGAGATCAAAATGAACAAAATGTCTATAGTTTATTTTCAGTTCTTGCTTCCTCCAACTAAGGTGGCCTTTTCATGCACGGACAAGTCTGAGTTTAGTTCAAATAAAAATGCTAGTAGTTTAGTTCAAATAAAAATGCTAGTATACTATCAGAACTATTAAAACCTCCCCCGGTCTGCTTGCGCGAGAGCGTTTCGCGCACCCGCGGAGGCCTTCGCGCGGCGACGCGTGGCGTGCGCGGCAACGGGAGGGAGCACGCGCGTCGCGCGAGAGATCGTTTCGTGACCGCGTAGCCCTTCGCGCGTTGACGCGTGCCGAGTACAGCGACGGGAG
Source organism: Dendrocalamus latiflorus (assembly GCA_017311315.1). Lineage (NCBI taxonomy): Eukaryota > Viridiplantae > Streptophyta > Magnoliopsida > Poales > Poaceae > Dendrocalamus > Dendrocalamus latiflorus. The sequence continues at coordinate 18,197,712 of CM029622.1, read as the reverse complement.
GGAGCGCGCGCGTCGCGCGAGAGTTTCGCGCACCCGCGTAGGCCTTGGTGCACGCGAGAGCGTTTCGTTCGCCTCTCTGGCCGGTGGTCCCGCCGTTATTTGAGCCCACACGCAGCGACAGAGCGCGCGGAGAGGGAGTGTACGCGGCTTCGTGCGAGGGCGCGCGCGGAGCACGCGAGGCGTCGCTCGGCCGCGTAGGTCTTCGCGCACGCGAGAGCATTTCGTGCGCTTCTCTGGCCGGTGGTCCCGCCGTTATCTGAGCCCACGCGTAGCGAGTGAGCGCACGGAGAGGGAGCGTACGCGGCTTCGTGCGAGGGCGCGCGCGGAGCACACGAGGCGTCGCTCGCCCGTAGCGGTGCACGTGAGAACGTTTCACGTCTCTCTCTGGCCGGTGGTCCCGCTGCAGTCTGAGCCCACACGCAGCGGCAGAGCGCGCGGAGTGGGAGTGTACGCGGCCTTCGCGTGGCAGCACGCGTGGAAAAGGCAAGGCGCAACTCGGACGTAGCGGTGCACGCGAGAGCATTTTAACGCGCGTCGCTGGCCGGTGGTCCCTCTGCTGTCCGACCCCACACGCAGCGACAGGGCACGTGGAGAGGAAGTGCACGTGGTCTTCGTGTGAAAGCGCGCGCGGAGAAGCCGAGGCGCAGCTCGGGCGTAGCGGTTCACGTGAGAGCTTTTAGCGCACTTCACTGGCCGGTGGTCCCGCTGCTGTATGAGCCCACACGCAGTGACACAGGGCGCGGGGAGGGAGCGTAAGCGGCCTTCGCGCGAGAGCGCGCACGGAGAAGGCGGGGTGCAGCTCGGGCGTAGCGATGCACGCGAGAGCGTTTTAGCGCATGTCGCTGGCCGGTGGTCCTGTTTTTGTCTGGGCCCACACGCAGTGAGAGAGCGGGCAGACCGTCTGGGGAGAGGGAGCGTACGCGGAGCAGGCGAGAGGGCTTCGCACGGCGATGCTTGGCGAGCACAATAACTCAGCTTTGATCGGCGCACCGGGTCATCTGGGGAGAGGTAGCGCAGGCGGAGCAGGCGAGGCGCTGCTCGGGCGTAGCGGTGCACGCGAGACCATTTCACCCGACCCTCTGGCCGGTGGCCCCGCTTTTGCCTGGGCCCACATGCAGCGAGAGATTGTAAGGAGGCGGGCTGTATCACCTTCGGAGCGGACAAAGCTGCTAGATGCATAGGTAATCCGTGCCTCCTCTATACCGAGAACAGATTCGTCTTCCTCGAGACTCATCCGTCGTATCGGAACAGTGCTAGTGGCGCTACTCCCTCTCCGTACGGGCGTCTGCAGCCGCTCTTCCCTACCCATGGCCGATCTGTCCCGTCGGAACAGTGCACGGACGACCGCGGCGTCCCGTCGCGCGGAGCTCACGCTGCCATCATCCCCCATCGTTGGTCCGTGCGTGGCCCATCTCTCTACCGGTCTCATCCTACGGTGCTGGTTCCCATGCTCGAGGTGAGTGACTCAGTCTCCCTATTTATCTGCTTGTCCGGTTGGAAGTCTCCTTCATCCTCTCCCTTTTCCATATCTTTGCGAGATCTGGTGTTTTGGCCTTTGTTCTGCATCCACGAGACTCATCCGTCGTATCGGAACAGTACTGGCGGCGCTACTTCCTCTCCGTACGGGCGTGTGCGGCCGCTCTTCCCTACCCATGGCCGATCAGTCCTGTCGGAACAGTGCACGGACGACCGTGCCGTCCCGTCGCGCGGAGCTCATGCAACCATCATCCCCCATCGTTGGTCCATGCGTGGCCCATCGCTCTACCGGTCTCATCCTACGGTGCTGGTTCCCGTGCTCGAGGTGAGTGACTCATTCTCCCTATTTATCTGCTTGTCCGGTTGGGAGCCTCCTTCATCCTCTCCCTTTTCCATATCTTTGCGAGATCTGGTGTTTTGGCCTTCGTTCTGCATCCACGATGGCCTAGGTGAACTATTGACCTTGTCGGGGCTTCTCCGTCTCTAGGTCCTGTGCCTGTGTCCATGCGGTTTGGTAGTTTTTTTATGTTGCTGTGGTTGCTACTTTCCAGGACACTTCTGGTTCACAGCTTTTCTTGGTTCCCTTGGTACAGATTCACAGCTCTCGCCCACGTACATCGTCTCTTCAAGCTAAAGGCCCGGAAGAGGTTCTTGGTTGCAGGTATGGGAGATGTGTGCTACAGTCTTGCCGGTTTTAAGCTTCTGACTTAGCTTTTACGATTGATATTTCTATCTCTTTCCTAAGCGAATGTATTTTTCGATTCAGCTTTGGCTAAGTGTGTTCTGGATACAATGGCAGTTTCAGCCCTTTCCAAGCTCTTTTGTACTATACCGCCGTAAGGATAAATTTAAAATTTTACTCTTGAGATTTAATGCTTTGTATTTGAATAACCCGGATGCTTTTAATTCGTATTTCAGGCTTAAGGACAGGTTGCGTTGAGCCTTAGCATAGAGATCCCTAGCTTCCTGATTGCGCCTCTGGTGAATCGAAGGTAACATGTTTGCTTATGTCCTGGGTAGTGATTTCGTTTCGGGTGAATCAATTTTGTGGAATCTGGTAGTATTAAAGTGTTAGTTGTCTAGAACATATTGTTAAATGATGTTAGATGGTGTGTCCAGTTAAAGCTATATTTCGTCGTTATATTGATTGCAAACGGGCCTGTAGGTCATCCTGGTCACTTACGGCTGCGAGAAAGGTGTCCATCATCACTTTCGCTGTTGTCTGGGTGTTGAAGCTGCCGCTGCCTTCTGTTGTGTGCAGAGAAAACAGATTGCAAAGGTAAGTTTGGTCTTCCTGGTTTGCACGGTCCTGTACTTTTGGCATTGTTACATGCTTAATAGATAATGACTTTTCATGTGCTTTTGTAATTTGTAATCTGCTTTGCCTGACCAGAAAGGCCCCGGGTAGTAGATAGGTTCTATAGACCTCATTTCTTACCTCTTCTCTCTCTCTCTCAATAGTGTCACAAAGAGAGAAGAAAACATGCTTCATTTCTTACCTCTCTCTCTATAGGCCTCATTTCTTACCTCTCTCTCTCTCTCTGTTATGTGTTTTCCAGGTCTCTTTTCTTCTCTCTCTCTGTTATCTAAAGCTTCAGAGCAGCGTCGAATAGGTATGTGATCATGGGCGAAATCATTAGCGAATTCCTTTTGCTTTCGCCTGTGACACTATGGTTCCCAGTGTGGTGGCTTGTCAAGGCATGAGGCCTGATCTGGCAAGTGTTGCTGGTAGTGTCGGCCTCTTTTCTCGATTCTCTCTAAGTGCTTGCCTATTCTACTAGACTCTCTAGGTGCGCTTACCTATTCTGCTAAACTTTCTAGGTGCTTTTTCTTCCCTTACCATCTGATTCCCCATTCATAGGTAGTGTCCATAGGCTGTAGAATCTTTTCTTCTAAGTTGTATAGGTGCATCTTCTTTACTTACCTGTTCTGGTAGCTGTGGATAATCTCAACCCTTTTCTTCTACCCTTCTAAGGCCTGTCCTGGTACATGGATGTTATTGATTGTGGCTCTGCGGTGTTTGGTTCAGTCGAATTCCTTTTGCTTTCGCCTGTGACACTATGGTTCCCAGTGCGTTTGCTATTTGCTTGTGATTCGCGCTGCTGTGCTTGCGGATCATGTTGTGAGAGTGTTTTTTTTGTTTGCGTGCTGATCTATTCTTGATATTGGTTGTGCTTTACTGGCGTTGTGCAGTCTGGGTTCTAATGGGTGGTCCTCCGTGTGAAATTGTTGCCCGATGTCGTGAAAAAAGGAAAAGAAGGCATCTCGCGCTTTCCCAAGGTCTATAATGTTGCCATGCATAGTTTACTAGGCGTAGAACGGTTACCTTGTCATTAGCTAATTTGTGCTATTTCTGGCAACTGTGAGAAAACACATAGGTTTCCTTAGGAGCCCTTTCTTTGCCACTAGCAGTGAGCACCTGTGCCTGGCTGGTCAACCAAAACCATCTGACCGGCCTGGAGCATCTAGCCTGCCACCAAGTGAGTATACGTTAGACAGCCACGTCTTGCTATAGGAGAAAAAAAAGGCGCACATTGTTTATTAATGGGTCCAGCTTCACATCAAACAGGGAATAGATCCTTAATGGACTTTTCTGCTGAGGTTGCTACCTTCAACAGGCAGCGCCGGCTCGCTAGGATACACAATAAAAGACCATACAGCCGTTTGCCATGTGTTACCCGTGGTGATTACCTACGGCCTTTGTTTTTTTCCTGACACCTTTCACTGTAGTGATGATATGATGTTGCACCCTTTGATTTTTTTGTGCATAGCTGCCTGCAATGATCCAGTAGATGTCATGGTTCCTCTTGATAGGGCGTACGTCGAGGCGCTGAAAGGTGTGTGCATGCCATTTTTTAAAACTTTACATGGGTTAAATGGTGTGCTATGGTTTATACACCACTGTATTTTCCTATTGTCGCATTGCAGATACCTACCGAGACCGGTCGTATTATGGCGGACCATCACACGAGTGTCCATACTGTGGTGCTGTCTTCTGGTTCCAGGAGCATGTCAAGAGTGCCTCTGTTGTCACCAAGAGGAAAATAGTGTACAACCTTTGCTGTAAAGGAGGCAAAATCAGTTTGAGACCCTACAGGAAACCACCTGCCCCCTTAGCCGACCTACTGTGTTTTGATGGTGATGCACGTTCTAAGAGGTTTCTAAGGCAGATTCGATCTTACAATTCTCTATTCGCATTCACCTCTTTAGGTGCAGCTATCGATAGGACGATAAACAGTGGCACTGCACCTTATGTATTCAAGATTAATGGGGTAGTCCATCATCGTATTGGTACCTTGCTGCCACATCATGGTTCGCGACCCAAATTTGCACAGCTTTACATATACGACACTAAAAATGAGACACAAAATAGATTGAACATATTTGAGGGTGATGATAACGCTCCTGATCAGCCTGACCCAGCGATAGCAATGTCTCTGTTAAGCATGTTAAATGAGCATAATCAACTTGTTAAGGCGTTTCGCTATGCTAGAGAACGTCTAGAACAGGAGGGTGATCAAAAAATAACACTACGATTGCTAGGATGCAATACAAGACACGATGTTCAGTACAGTTTACCCTCAAGCGGTGAGATCGCTGCTATAGTTGTTGGTGACTACTCAGCCGATGAGTACACTTACGATGTTGTCAGACCCAGATTTTTCAATCTGAATCTTACTGTGTTTCACTGCACTAATCCCTGGATCAGTAGTTAGTGCACACAGGAACATTGCTGAATCATTTCATACATCGCATAATCAACCATTATTTTACATAAACTGAAATACACCACGTCGGGTGATAGAGTTTTACAAAAGAGGCCGATCAGGCCAATTGCCTTATTACAAACATGCACAGCGGAAACATAGCAGAAGCAAACCCAAATCCACAGGCAAGCGACTGGAAGGTACTGTGTGCATTATATGTCACCAGCTAACTAGTAACATACGTGCACACAACGCCGGATGCCCACTTGTCCGTGTCTAATCAACGAAGCCTACGCCTTAGTTTCCTTCGTCGTTCTTCTCCTCCGTAGCGGGAGCTTCCTAGTAGGCGTAGTGGTCTTGCGCTCCTGGTTCTGGATTGTTGCCGCAAAGCGAGCGTGAGCACTCCGACCCCGTGCTCAGCGAGCCAACACACAGAATGCAGTATATAACATGTATGGCTAATCAAAGGATGGCTCAGGTTTATTTTATTTTTGCGAAGAGTGCTTTTGAATACAATTATATAAAAATTCCCTAAGACCTAGCATTTTGATCACATGTATATGTTGAATGCAGTAATAATAGTGATTCAGATTCCATCCACCATTACATGGCATCTGCACCATATAGCAATTCTTCAGCGTTATAGCCGCTTGACTTACCACTGGGACGACACTCAGGACAATTCCAAACTAGGGCCTTACACTGCCCTTTCACTTTTCCAACCCATCATAAAGCATTTTGAAATAGAACTATATCTGGTTAAGTTCCCATGTCTGCCCTTGACCGTGGGCACGGCTATTCGAATAGTTTCGACTCTGCAGAGTTTGTACACTTTCACCACAAGAGACAATCAACTCATTGCCCCACATGATTCCTTAGTCATGTGGTTGAGCAGACCATCACAGTAACTTTTCAAAGTACCTCGCCCCTTCCATCATTTCACCCTATGGGTCGTTCCCACTTGCGGTGGGTCCCATACGTTGTGCGGGATGTCCTCCTTCTGAACGTCTAGCAGCTGGCTCCCCGCCCCTGCTAGCCCGCCACAGCAGAACTTCACCTTTCACGGGTGTCCCATTCAAGCCGTCTCACAGACCGCCACTTGCACATCCTCACACCACCTCCTGGAAGGATGACTTTCAGGGTCCGGCACATTTACTAAGCCAAGCTATACTTTACAGACTTGTGGTTGTACTGTTTTACACGGGTTGGCATGACAAGATTCAGTCCTTAGTGGTATCTGGGCGGTCTATCACTAACCACTTTGTGCTTCCACCGCACCACACTGTGCTTCCACTGCACCACACTCTCACACCATCGAACCAATCCGCCCAGATATTAAAGCATGTTGGGGTTTTTGGAAACATACGATAATCATATTCATCATTTATCAGTCATTACCACCATGACTGCCCGAACAAATTTTCTCATGAATAAATGTGATGCTCGGGACAATTTCTTGCCCCGGATTCCTATTCAATGCTAAGCATGGCATATGGTTACAGACTTATTTTCGAAATGTTACTATTATATTTTTGCTAGGGCGACAAGGTTCACACATTCAAATACTCAAGGAGGGGGTAATATTATTCAAGGTAAACAACGGTATATAACTAGAATATCAAATTTAACATGTATTTGCATAAAAATAACAGCATGCATTTTGTTAATTTAAAACCAAATAATTTGCATAAATGTGGGTTCAACATGATCAAAGTATTGACTCGCCTGGGTTACAGTGGTCGGGTGCTGGATTATCCGGATCTCCTAGTGCTGCTGCCTCGAATGCGTCCTCCTGAGCTTCGTATGCTATTTAATCGTGCGAAATACCCAAATAAAAGAAAAGCAATCAATCACTCAAAAGATCACCAAAATTTCATATGAACTCTAAAAATTATGATTTCAGTTCCATTGGACAGATCTTGATTTTAGACGATTTTAGAATTTTGTCCCATTTGATTTGGAGTTAAAATGAATAAGTTATGATCCTTTAAAGTTCTCAGTTCAGTTAATTCCAAATATTATCAAATTTCTGACAGTGGGTCCCACATGTCAGTTTCTTTTTATTTTAATTCTTATATTGCTGTGTCGCTTGTCGCTGACAAGTGGGTCCAGGTACTGTTCACTGGGGTCCATCTGTCAGCCGGGTCTCATTGCAGACGTGTCACTGACCGGTGGGGCCCAGTGGTCAGCGAGCCGCCTCGGTCACAGCGGCCGACAAGTGGGGCCCACCTGTCAGTCTGAGGGAAAAACCAAAAGAAATGCTCAACCGCGCGCGCGGAGCGGGGCTCGAACACGCGACGCGGGAGCAGGGGAGGGAAGGAATGCGCGCTGGTAACCAAGTGGGAGGGGGAGGCTTTGCCTACCCTATATGGGGAATGAGCCCCTTTGAGGTAGGTCGCGGGGGTGGCCGAGCAGAGGAAGTCGAGGACGGCGGCGCCGGCGGCGAGGGGTGGCCGGAGGGGTTCGGGGACTTCGTGATTTACAACCTCCGGGCGATGGTGAAGCTCCTGGTGATGTCGGCGGGGATGGAGGAGCACGGTGGCGGGCCGGCGGCGTGCGACGGCGGTGGTCCAGAGAGGGGATCGACGCCGGCGAAGCTCAGGCAACGGGAGGTCCGGTGAGGGAGGGGGTTAGCTTCACCGTGCTCCCACGAAGCTCTGGGAGCTGGGAGGAGCCTGGAGGCGGCCGGAATCGGCGGGGAGGGCGGCGCCGGAGCTCGGGACGAAGAAGTGGCCGACGGCGAATTGGGATGCTACTGCTCGATTACTCGCAGGGGAGGGGGAAGTGAAGCTTGGCGGCGCTATTGTGACTCCTGGAAGGGGCTTTTATAGCCGGAGGAAGGCACGCGGCGAGGCGGCATGTGGCGCTCCGCTGTTCACGCGAGGAGAAGGGGAATGAACGAAATCTTCGCCGGGATTTTGCAGGAGAGAGAGCGCGGGAGAGGTTCGCCTCCCATCCTGTTGGTGCTTTGAATCCTGCTCGCGAAGTGAGAGAGAGAGAGTGGCGGATTTGCTGCGGCGGAGAAGCAACGCGAGCGAGAGAGGCAGCGCTGGCGCGTGGAGGAAGAAGAGGGAGGAGGAAGAAGCGAGCGCGGGCGGGGCCACTGCACAGCGGGAGAGTGGCGCGGGTCGCGGGCCCGTGAAGCAGCGAGACGCGGGGCGCGGGGAGCGGGTCCACCGGCCAGACGCGGAGCAGCGCGCGAGGGGACGGGGCCACTCGGCAGCGGGCGCAGGCGCGTGCGGGCGAGCTGGGCTGCGGGAACGCGCCCGGCTAGGCCGTGCGTGCGTCCGCGCGCGGGGAGAGGCTGGGCCGGGGTGATGGCCGGCCCGGCTGGGTTATTTTCCTTCTTTTTTTTTCCTTTTATTTTATTTTGTTTTTGCATCTAAATTTTGTATGTATATACACTTGCACATACATCTTGGGTATAAATCTATACACATACTTTCATCTCCTTCTTATGTTTGTGCATAAATATATATTTTATTTATTTATGGTATTCATGTGTATATATGTATATATGTCCTTATATACACATGGTTCTATGCATATTTACATGAGTATTAATTTCCTTTAATTTGTTTACCCTAATTTTGAGGGATATTATTTTATGCTTATTTTCATTTCTCAACTTGGTAATTTATGGATCATCTTTTCAGATTCTTTATCTGATATTCGTGCTGTATCATTTTATGTGTGGATTTCTTTCCTCTTTTTACTTTTGAATTCACTTTACAATTACAAAAAGCCAACAAATTCCAAATTTAAATAAAAAGCAAATAAAATAAGCCAAAAACTCCACAATATATTATTTATATTTTTCAGGATGTTACAGATGTCCTTGTGCAGGACAGAGGGTGTGGACTAAGACGTGTTTCTTGCTTGCACCCATCTTATACGGCTTTGCAGTACCCATTGCTATTTCCTTATGGTGAGCATGGCTACCATCTTGGTATTAAATATTCGAATGTTGAAGATAGTGACGAGATAGGCCGTAGATATGTCACGATGCTTGAATTTTCTAGATATCACATGCACTACAGATTAAACGAGGCAAATACATTCACTTGCTATGGCAGGTTAAGTGACCAGATATGCGTCGATGCGTATTCAACGATCGAAGGGTCTAGACTAAAGTTCATAGCAGACCACCAAAAAGAACTACGATCTGAGACGGTACAAGGAATAGCTGATGCCATTGATAAGGGTCTTATAAATGCCGATTCAGTTGGTGGTAGGGTAATTGTGCCGGCCAGTTTTACCGGCGGCAGAAGGTACCATGTAATGAATTACCAAGACGCGATGGCCATATGCAGAGTCTATGGCCCTCCTGTCCTCTTTGTGACTTTCACATGTAACACTAAATGGAAAGAAATAACTGATGCACTACGCTTTGAGCCTGGGCAGCAGCCGTGCGATCGTTCTGACTTGATAGTACGCATTTTCCATATGAAAGTCGATGAATTCATAGCTGATATTAAGGAGGGCAGAACGTTTGGCCCTGTCCTCGCAGGTAAGGCGTAGTATATGTTGTCCATACGTGCTGGCTTTTATATTTATTGTTAATGAGTCTTATACTAGACCTTCTATGTGCATTTCTATACACCGTAGAGTTCCAGAAACGTGGTCTGCCGCACATACATTGCCTTGTATGGCTAACTGCTAATAGTTCAGAATTCAGTACTGCTACTGTCGATAGTTTCATCTGCGCAGAAATCCCTGATATCAACGACGACCCGCTAGGCTACGCTTTAGTTGACGAGTTCATGATACATGGCCCATGTGGTGATTATAACAAGAAATGTCCATGTATGAAAAATAACAAATGCTCAAAAAATTTTCCTAAGTCGTTTCAGGATGAAACTATCATGGACGACTTTGGGTTCACTGTTTACAGACGAAGGGATGATGGTAGACATGTTTGTAAAAACGGTGTCACATTGGATAACAAGAATGTTGTTCCATACAATATGCGCTTGCTAAAGAAATACAACGCACATATCAATGTTGAGTGGTGTAACAAATCAAACATGATTAAATATCTATTTAAATATGTTACGAAAGGAAGTGATCGAGCGAAAATCTATTTTGAAGTTACTGCAAAAACATCCAATGCGTCTCCTGGCCCTCAGCTAGCTCCAAAAAATGAAATCCAAGAATACATTGATGCTATATTTCTTTCTTCGTGCGAGGCCCTATGGCGTGCTTTCGAGTTTGACATTCACTTTAGGATGCCTCCGGTGGAGCGATTAGCTGTGCATCTTCCTGGCATGAACCATGTGCGAAACGAACCTGGTGTTAACCTGAAAGCGTTACTCGCTAGTGCTGCAGCAAAGTCTACAATGTTGACTGCGTGGTTCGAAGCTAATTCGAAACACGGAGAAGCTAGATGCCTAACATATTGTGACTTCCCAAAAGAGTGGTCTTGGGATGCTTCTAAGAGATGTTGGCGAAAGAGAACACTCTGCGCTAAAATTGGTCGTATGTACTATGTTCATCCAGCTGCAGGGGAGTTATATTACTTACGCATGCTTCTAATGATAGTTAAAGGCGCAAAGAATTATGCTGACTTGAGAACCTTTAACAATAAAGTGTACACTACCTTTCGAGATGCTTGTGAGGCGCGTGGTTTGCTTGAGAGTGATAACGAGTGGCATCTTCTGTTTGATGAGGCGATAGTATCCGCATCAGCATATCAGTTGAGGCAATTATTTGTCACTGTGGTGCTTTTCTGTTCTGTTGGTAACGTTCGCGCTTTGTTTGATAAATATTGGCTCTATTTTACAGATGACATACACCGTAGGCTTAGGGATGCACTTCAGAACCCGTACTATACTGTTCCGCATGAACAGCTTATGGCCTTGCTTATACAAAAACTCACGAATGTTTTTGTGAGCAGCGGTGGAAACATAGATGACTACAACCTGCCAAAGCTGACAACACAGTGTATTAACATAAGCGATAATAGGCTAATTAATGATGAACTTGACCCAAAACCCTTGATGTTGTCCATGCATGCCACGTCTTTAGTCTCGCAGTTGAATGTTGACCAAAAAAATGTATTTGACATAATAACAGGTCGTGTTCTTCGTGGATCGCCTGGCTTTTTCTTTGTCTATGGCCATGGTGGTACTGGTAAAACATTTTTATGGAATGCTATAATTGCAAAGTTAAGGTCGGAGAAGAGGATAGTGCTTGCAGTAGCGTCATCTGGTGTGGCGTCTTTGCTGTTGCCCAGAGGCCGTACTGCGCACTCGAGATTTAAAATACCTTTTGACATAACAGAGGCTGGGACATGTAGTGTTAAAAGGGGTACTATGCTTGCTGAACTTATACAGGTTGCTTCCCTAATTATATGGGATGAAGCACCGATGACGCATCGACGCTGCTTTGAAGCTTTAGATAGAACTATGCGAGATATTCTTTCTGAACATGATCCTAGGAATGCGATCCTCCCATTTGGTGGAAAGCCCGTTGTTCTCGGAGGTGATTTCCGACAGATTTTACCTGTTGTACGCAAGGGCTCACGGTCCTCCATAGTTAGTGCGTCTATTACGAACTCTAAGCTGTGGTAGCATGTTGCCCTTCTGAAACTGCGCACGAACATGCGACTTCTTAACACGTCCTTAGAAGGAAGCGAGCGTAATGAACTTGAGAAATTTAGCAAATGGGTCTTAGCCATTGGTGACGGTACTATCCCTGCTATAAAAAAGGGGGAGGAGCGTGAGCCTTCTTGGGTGACAATTCCTGACGATTTGTTGGTTCGTACTATTGGTGATAAAATTGCTGCTCTTGTGTCTGAAGTGTACCCGAACTTCTTGGAAAATTACCAAAATCCTCTATATTTAGCCTCACGTGCCATTGTCTGCCCAAATAAGTGACAGTTAACGAGCTAAATGCATATATTGTCTCAATGCTTCCTGGAGATAGTGTACACTACCTAAGCTGTGACACAATATCGAAATCATCTGAATACATACCAGATTTTGATTTGCTCTACCCTACAGAGTTCCTTAATTCCATTGATGCAAACAATTTCCCTTGTCATAGGCTTGTGCTAAAAAAATGTGTTGTAGTAATGCTCTTGCGAAACCTCAATCAAAATATGGGCCTTTGTAATGGCACGAGGCTGATTGTTATTGAACTTGGGCAGCGTTTGCTGCAGTGCGTAATACTGACAGGCTCTAATATCGGTGAGAAGGTCTTTATACCAAGGATTGCTCTTAATACTACAGATGTCAAATGGCCCTTCACACTGCAGAGAAAACAATTTCCAATTCGAGTATGCTATGCGATGACAATAAACAAGAGTCAAGGACAGACCCTATCAAGGGTTGGACTTTACCTCAAGAAGCCTGTCTTTACACACGGACAACTTTATGTTGCTGTTTTGAGATCGACGTCTAGAGGTGGCCTTAGGATTTTAATTGAAAATGATGATGGCTCGTGTGGCTCGGAGACACGGAACGTAGTTTACAGAGAGGTCCTTGATGCCGTAGACGCAGCATCAGCCTAGGACTCTTGCCATACGATGCATTTTTGCCCTGTACATAACCTTGCTTATATATATGACTTTAGAAGTCGTAGCCTGATCACTTTTGTACGTTTTTTCTGCATTTGATCCGCTGGACCTACTTGATGCATGTGATACCTTTTGATCTAAGGTGTTTTCATTTTTTATCTAAACCCTTTGCAACCCATTAACTGATCTGACTTTTCATTAATGTCTGTTCTGATGATTCTATATTTCCTTCTATACTCGCAGATGGGGGACGTACTGATTCCCACCCTTATGATTGGAGATGGCAGTGAGCGCATATGTGTGTGTGTCTGTAGATTTTGGGACTTCTTTGATCCTCATGATGAAACAAAGCTGCTACACACTGGTCTAGTGTTGATTGATGAAAAGGTATCTATTTTCCTCAAGAATATATCATGGTTTTTTTCCTTTGTTGGAATATTTTTTATAATGCCACTGACTTGACCATGCACCCAACTGTACCACTAAATATGACAACTTGGGAGCAGTTGTAGGTGGTGATGCTTGCTTATTACAAAAGAGTTTCCGATCCAATGTCTTTTTTTCTAATGCTGCTTTTTGGACAGGGAAACAGCGTGCACGCACAGATTTACCCGCGTTTAGATGAGCAGTTCAAGCCTCTGATAAAGGAAGGTGGCGTTTACAATATCTCATATTTCCGGGTCAAGAAATCCAGCAAGTACAGGCCAGTACCAAATGACATCATGGTGTACCAAATGACATCATGGTCATCTTTACAAGGTGGACTTTAGTAGAGGAGGTTGTTGAGATCGCACCTGCTTTTCCTGTGTGTACCTACTCCCTTACTCCGATGGAGCAGCTCCAGTCACGTGTTGACTGCAATGATTACTTCATAGGTAAATCACTGAACACAGGAATTTAGCATCTCATAATGCATTCAACACTTGCTTATGCATTACCGTTACTCAAATTAGATGTCATCGGAGTGGTCACCATGATCTCAATTGTTTCAACGCTACGGGCAAGGTCACGACAGGCGGACAGCTTGAAGAGAACTATCACTATAGGCAGTGCGGGGTCAGTTATGCACGTCTATTGTTCATGAAATGTTTTTTTTGTTTACCTGTGCAATAGTAGTGTCTGTTTGACAGCTTATCTGTGGTAGTGCTTAACTGAGAACTGTTCTAACTTGCATTTGATTTCACTGGAACGACAACAGTACTACAGTTGATGTTGTGCTTCGGGGTGAGCGGGCTACGTCATTCCCAGGCGAACAAGTGCATAAGGATGGGCTGACTTCTCCAGAGATTGTGATATTTGTTGGCACTCTTGTCAAGCGCTTTGCAGGTATGTTTGTTGTGCTATTGTGCATCGATTGCTATCAAAAGCCTATACCTGATGGCTAGTGTTTCAAACACGGTATCACTGACAGGCGGTTCAGCGTGCAAATGGTACATAAATCCTGAGGTCCCTAAAGCAAAAAGCCTTATGGCCAGGTAATATGTTGGTCTGAATATGTAGTACCTGCAGATGCCAGCCATCTTTTTCTACATTTTAGCAATTGATTTCTCTGCTCGCTTAACTAATTAGAGTGAGAAGCATGCATGAGCCAATTAGATGGGATGAACACATGACTTCGGGAGAACCCAAAGTTGCTGCTGAACCAAAAAAGGTCTCTGATATCAAGTACCTTCACCCTTTCAAAAATAAGGTACGCTTTTATTACCGTATTTCATTCCTGTACCATATCCATTACTTCAGTAGTTACTCACTTTCACTGCATCTTTTACAGAAAAAAGAGTTTCTTGTCACAGTGACGGTACGAAAGATCGACAATTCATGGTGGTACAACTCCTGCAGCAAGTGTCTTAGAACAACCAAGCCTCATGGTGACTCATACAGATGCAGTGGTCCTGACTGTGGTATCATTGGTGCGCCCACCCAAAGGTCAAATAATGTTTACTACCTTCTCTAACTATCTGGCGCTGGGCACCTTGCTCTCCACTAATAGGCTTTCTAATCTACTCTCTATGTAATGTAGGTACAAACTGTGCATTGTTGCTGGAGATGAAACGGGTGATACTGAATTTATTCTCTTTGGACGGACAGCTCAACGCCTCACAAAGAAGACAGTTGATACGCTCATCGCTGATAATCCGCGTGGTTTCATTCCAGATGAAATCACGAGGCTCCTAGAGAAGGTTTACATATGGAATGTCAGCTTCACTGAGAACACAATAGGTTCCGGCAACGTTTGTTTTCAGGTCAACGCAACATTGGGGAAATAGACGCCAGCAATGCTCTTCTTCCAATGACACCTACAGGATCACAGTCATCGTCGTACATGCTCTCTCAGGGTGCAAGCAGCAGCATGCAGAACACTCCTCAGAAAAGTGGCCCCTTAGCTTTGCCTTCGCCACCGGCTACTTCAGAGGCTAGCCATGCTTCAAGCACTACGCCAAGTAAAGCAGCTCTTCTCGCCCATGAACCACCAGTGACGCCACAAAGTGTCATAGACACTACTAAGGATGAGGTAAATTGTTTCTGAGATAAAAGTCAGCAATTTACACATTCATTTTCCAGACAGAAGTGTACTTTATCCATATGTATACCATATGTCTTGACTTCCTCTAACACTACTATACAATGTGTATAATACTTCACAGAGAGCTCAAGGCTGGACTTTACTACAAACAGAGGCAGTTTCAGAGCCTATTAGTGCTGTGGCAGCACTTGCAGAGTCACCAGCGACGCCACAGGACAATGGTGGTGCAAATGTGCTCAAGGTAAGGTTTACTCCTGGAGCCATTCTGAATCATTACGTGTAGTGAAGTAGTGAGAGGGAACAAAGTTTTGTTTTTTTCATCTAATGAGTTATTGTAACAAGCCTTGAGATGATATGTGAACATCCATTGTACTGTGATGCTTGAAATACATCCGAAAAACATAGGCAAGGCTATTATTCTTTTGGTATAGTTCTCCGTTTGTTTACGGGTTTCCTAAATACCTGAACTAACATGGTCCTTTTTTTGATGCCCTGCTTCACCAAAGGCTGCTTCTGATGTTTGTTTTGGTGATTCAACGAAGACTCGAGGGAGCGTGACAGGAAAGAGGTTAGCCTCACTGACAGTGCATTTCTTTGCTTTGTTTTCTAACACAAATCAGGATCCTCCCTTATATATACATACGTGACATAACGACTCGCTTATAGGTCTCGCTCATCGCCTAAGAAAAATACTGCGAAGAGGCTCTTCAAAGATGATATCACTAGAGATGATGATGGTGATGCTTGTGCAGATGACACTGCCAGGCCTGGGTGCTTTCTTGCTCTAATTAATCAAATGCTAAACTCTCATGCTTGATATAGAATAGCATCATGTGTATCTGCTTACACCACTTAGCCCACTTTCTAAAACCCTTTTTCTTCCTTTGCAGGTCAGCAAAAAATGCTTAGGCACAAGAGGGCTCCCTACTTTTGCTTCTACCAGCTGCAGTAAGATGTGTGTGTGCCATCACTGATCAGTCGTTGCTTGGAACTTCATGGCTGCAAGCTGTGCTATTTGCTACTGATTTAGTCTTTAGTGTCATGCAACTACTTTTGCGTTTTCAGTGGTCATTTGGATCATTATTCTAAACTACTGGCTCTATGTTTGGTAGTGACAGATTCTGATCATAACATGTAACGTATGCCTCCTAAAACCCTTTTTTTCTTTACAGGTCAATAAAAGTTGCTTGGGTACAAGGAAGTTCACTACTTTTGCGTCTACCATCTGCAAGAAAATGTGTGTGTGATCACCGGTCTGCCGTTGCTTGGAACTTCACTGCTGCAGGCTGTGCTATCTGCTACTAATTTGTTCTTTAGCGTCGTGCAACTACTTTAGTGTATTCAATGGTCATTTGGATCAGTATTGTAAACTACCGGCTCTATGTTTGGTAGTGACGAATTCTTATCGCAATATGTAACATATGCCGTAGACAGAACCCTGTGGGCTGTTAGGTTTGTGCAAACACTGTCCAGCTATGTGACTGCTTCGGCTTTGTGCTATGAAACATGTGGGCATTATCTACATAATTTGTTATTCTTCTTTTAAATCCTGATACTTAGATTGGATGGCCTCTGTCATCTCCTTCAAGTGTCTAATATTGATGTGGAAATTCTGTATTGAAGTAGAGATTAATTTCTGTGATAGCCTCTATCTGTCATCTGCTTGAAGTGTCTACATTTAATTTTGAATTACTTTCTGCGATTGAAGTCATGGCAAGGCGTGCGAAGCGCGCCCAATGTTCTAGTATATATTACACCCGGGGGACTCTCTGGCCGGAGAGGCCATCCACGTGTCAGACCCCGCGAAACAGCCGCAAAGATTTGGTAATTACGTTTAGGTCCCCAGTTTTCACAAAAAGGTCCCTAGATTCTTGCGAGAAAGCCCCTACACACTTTTTTGCTAGGTAAGGACCCGCGGTTTCCTGTAATTACGAACAGGCCCTTATTTCTTCCGAAAAAACCCTCAATTTTTTACGAAAAAGCCCCTCCACTCTCCTTTTATTGCGAAAAGGCCCTCAATTTTTTTTGCAAAAAAACCTACGCTTTCTTTTTTCTGTGAATTTTTGCCTCTTTTACTTCGGTCGACACGATGGCTGCCGTGGCGTGGCGCCACGCCTACGTGGCTAGTATGTTGTGGTTACTAGACCAAATAGTAGAAAGATGGGGCTTCGGAATTCCTGAAAAGGTCAAAACCTTAAGATCTAGGGAATAAAAGAAACAAATATTAGTATTACACAAGTGTAACAATAAATGTATTGCAATATTCCTAGAGGCCAAGGTGAAAAGAACGGCTTATAGCGCCTCTTCTTTTCATCTTTTAATAGCTGCTTTTCAGCTTTTCTATAATAACCAGCTTTTAAACGGAGTATATTTTTAAGATAGGATCTACAAGTTAGTTGTAGTACATACTATAACAACTTTATTTATATCAGTCAAAATTGTATGCAAGTTTCTGTTATTCCGTACTGTCTCACGAACAGCTCAAAAACTATAAATCATAAGTTGAAATAAAAAAGGACAGACCCATATATAAACACATACATAGTGCTAAAGTACAGATTAAAAGGGTACTTTTTCCAGTCAACCGCTAAGCATTGCTCTCTGCTCACCGCTGTTAGGCCGGGCTCCGTCCGACTGCCGTATGCAGTTCTGTGAGTAGGGGTGCAATCGGAGCGGATACGAACAGATATTGTTCATCCTGTATTCTATTCTATATTTTCTTCTCGGAATCGGAGTTGAATACGGATAATGCCAGATACGCATTTCTCCATTCCATATTCGCTCCGCAAGCCTTCGGACGGTCGGTCGGACGAAAATTATCCACTTCTTTTGCTCCTCTACATAGGACATTGAACAGTATGGATGCAATCAGAGCGAACACAGAGAGAGTAATCGCATATCGAAGGAAGAGCACTCAGTATTCCCTAACTGTTTAGATGCGGCAATCCGTCTATCTATTATCTTGTTTCTAAGTGAAGTCACAACATACTTACTCATATCACTTGATATACGGATATATACGAATAGATATCACTCATCTCATATTCTATTCCGTATTGTTTTCTCAGAGTCAAAGTCGGATATAGATAGTACCAAATATCCATTTAGCTTTTTCATATTTGTTTCGTGAACCTTGATCAATCGGTCGAATGAAAATCATCCGTTCTATGTGCGCCTTACCTGTGAGCCGAGTCCGGCTCCACCTGCTGGGCCCTGCCCGACAGCCGAAGCGTGGTACGGTGGGGTCACTATCACAACAGCGGAATAACAACCTATTACGCCCCGTGGCTTCCGCGCGCGAGGAGGCCCTCCACGTCACCCCCAGCGCTCCCTCAGCCGGCGCGTGGCAGCGGAATTTGCGTACGGTCGGAGGAGCCGTTTTGCGAAAAAGTCCCCGCATTTTTCCGAAATTACGTAAAGGTCCTTGGTTCTCGCGAAAAGGTCCCTACCAGTTTTTTTCAAGTCCTTCCACTTTGCAGGATAGCGCCCCGCGGTTTCTAAATTACGTACGGGTCCTCGTTTATTACGTACAGGTCCTCGGTTTTTAACGAAAAAGACCTTCAACTTTTTTTGAAAATACACATGTGCCCTCGATTTTTTTTAATTTTTTTTAAAACTCCTCACGAATTATCGCCTATTTCACTTCGGTACACACGGTGGCTGGCGCGGCGTGGCGCCACGCCTATGAGGCTAGTATGATAAATGGCATGGCCTTTTGGTTTTAGACGTAAGATCGCGCATAAGCTGCTTATTAATTCGTTGCAAACTGGTCGATCTGTAATGTCTTTGCTTCTTATTTCTAAAAGAAATACGACGAGGAATGAATAATTTATTAAATATATCTTTAATATATAATTAAGGCTCTAAACAATTTTGGTCGTAGATCACTTAAAGTAATACTGTACGAATACCACTATTTAAAGGATTATTGCTCGAGTACTCCTTAGTCGGAGGATTACTACCCGTTCAACCACTACTCGGAGATTTTATAATCCGATAACTGGGCTTAACTTCATATAGTCTCCTCGTGTGGTGAAATAGGGTACATACGCCCCTATCCCCAATAACTACACACGATGATTCGGCTCTATGCCTTCGACAATAGCTGTCTTATGGTTGTTGCTACAATCTTCTCCCACTGATAAATAACCAATTGACAGTTATCTATCAGATCTCTCTTGTTGACAAGCAACCGCTTGCTCGGCCAAGCGTGAGGAATCAATAAGATGCCTGTTCCAGTAGGACAAATAATACTTCTTCAGCGCTATTTAAGTATCATGGAAGAAGATAGAAAAAGGGAGACGAGATCAAGAGACACATGATCAAGATAGATCGTTTGATCAAGCAATAGGTAATAGAGGTAAGAAATAGCAATGTTACGACTAGTAACATCCCTTTGTAATCACTATGAGAGCAGATTGTCATCCCAATATAACAATAAAGATAGTCCATTTTCCCTCTTTAATTCTCTTGAGAGGCTCAATTTTTCCTACATTTCCTAAGATAGTGTTTAATTACCAGTTCTTTAACTGATTCTTTGTTAAAGTATATGTGGCTGGTTTTGAAAGTGTGAATTATACTTCTATGTGAATAGACAACTTTTTAAAAAAGAATTGTGTAATTTAATCTGGAGTTGGAGTGCCGTGTGCATGCACGCTAGGACTGTTCATATAAGTAGCTCTATAGCTTTTTTTTTTAAATTTAGCTCTAGATGTTCATTTTTGTAAATCTAATCTCCTCCGTTGACCTATCAAGCCCGATAGATACCTTCGAGCCAGGGGCTCAATAGGTACCAATAGACACCTGCTGAGCAATCCTACAACAATAGCACACTAATCACATGTCATTAGCACTAATAACAGTGCATGTGAGCATAGAAAAGTCAGCTGCCGTGGTAGGATTGCTCGGTAGGCTTCCTGCCAAGGTACCTACCGAGCTACTGTAACTTGATAGGTACATATCAGGTTCGGTGGGTTCACGGAGGAGGTTAAATTTGTAAAAATAGATGTTTGAAGGCAAATTTGAAAAACAAATTATTATAGACCCATTTATATGAACAGTTCCATTGGAGCGGGACCGCACTGCAACCATGTGAGTGCAAAACAAGACAATGCCACATATTAATTCTTCACACATAGCGGCGAAGATTTCCAGGTGGTACAGGGGGCGTTCATATTTGACTTTTATTGAAGACTTTTGGTTGAACAATGAATGTTAGTGGCTAAAAGAAGTGATTTTTAGAAGAATAAGTAAGCGGTGAAAAAAGTGAGAGAGAGATACATACACGTGATGGGAGTGTGAGGAGTGGAGTGCGTGATATACCTGTGACTCCTTCTTTATCCTTGTAATAAGATGGTAGTGAGAGAAATGAAGAAACCACTTAAAAAACTAAATATTTATATTAGCTTTTGAGATTTTTTAAATAAAAACTAGAAACAGAAACCTATTCATATAGAGCCACAGATACCGAACTGTTTTCGATCTTTATGGCAGAGGAATCAACGCTCTTAAGAGAGGTACGCTGTCCATTCCTCCGTCGGCGTCATTCAATGATTTTACACAATAACCAAGAATATACTGTTGAGGAACCGTCGCTGACGATCAGTCCGATCAATTCTTCTACTTAGAATAAAAACGAATCAATCACAGAAGACAGAATAATAGATTAAACACAGAGAGGTAGAGAGAACTCCTGATCTTTCTTTATTGCTTTCAATTGCATCAGGTGTACATAATATGCTGCTATGACTCTCTATTTATAGTCTACGGTGGGGTGCCCATATTGGGCCAGGACTCCTGGCCTGGGTCCAGGTTTCTTAACACTCCCCCTGGGGCACTCACCCAACACGTTTATGCCTTGTTAAAACTCCATAACAGTGGGAAAAATTTGGAGAAATAGTGCATGATACATGTGATGCTGCGATGCATGAATTGCCTCATTAAAAACCTTGGTCGAGACAAGTTATGCTGAAGTGCCCTTAAGGTATTCATTTTCTTTAGCTAAAGTGAGACAAGTTATGCATTTAATAGGTTCATTCACAAGATTTTTAAAAACACTAGACTAAGCCAATCTATCTTTTTTAACAAAATCATTAAGTTGTCTAGTCAATACTTCTATTTCTATGTTAAGCTCAGAACAATTAGTACAAGAAAATGTCTCATGATAAAGCATTTGTTGAATTGATTCTTGAGATGAATTAAGTCTAACTTCTAGCAATTCACAATTAGAACAAGTTTTAGATTGATCATTTCAAATATTTGACTCTAAACATGTACAAGAACAAAACTTGAACTTTTTAATTTGATCACTTGCAAGTTTTAAGTTTTCATCACAAGAGTCATGTGACAATCTTAATTCATCAAGCTTAGCAGTTACATCACTAAGTTGAACCAAATTTAATATATTAATTGTTCTAGTAGAATTTAACTCAGAATGTAAAACTTGACAAGATTCACAAAATTCATTATTAGGAATAGAAGCTCTAAGTTTATTAATTTCAGAATTTAAGCTCTCAACAACATGATCATGATTTTTAATTTTCTTTTTATACTTTTTGAGCTCCTCTGTCAATCTAAGTATAACATAAGATAAATATGTATCAGAAAATTTTACCTCATTAGGATCACTGTAGAGATCATTATTGACCGTTGTAACTTATTCTGGTACCATTTTTAGGATCGTCAATGGCAATCAAATGAGTGTGAATGATTGTAAGCTTTTTTTTACAAATCTACTATCTTTTGCTCTTTCAACCTACCATCACAGCAAAAACAAAAGAAAACAAAGGCAAAAATATATTTTGGGTACTGTAGTAAATTACTATAGCAAACCGCTATAGCAGTCGATTAAAATTGAACATGTCGCTATTAGATAGATTAAACATGCATGGATCACTGTAGCAATAAAATATTCAAAGCTATTGGCTCGTGCATCAAACATCGGTTTGATAGATGATTCACTTTAAACATGCATGGATCACTGTAGCAAAAAAGACCGCTGCTGCTGACTAATCGCTTTTCTCTCTCTCTCTCTCCTGATTCTCCGGCTTCTATTGATGTCGCACGCGAGACACAAAAATTGAGAGCGAGCGTGCTTCGGCCCGTTTGGCACAGCGCTAGCTCCGAGATCTATGCTGGATCTGTAGTTTGTTGACTAAATTAAAGTGTTTTAAATATTTTTATTTAATATATAATATAAATGAAATGTCATGTAAATGCACTTAACATGCCTGTAACTCTAGATCCAGGATTTCCTAGAGCTACAGATGACCAGCTCTAAGAAATCTACATATTTTCTAGAGCTAGAGCTCTGCCAAACGGGGTCTTCATTGACTAAGACAAAGCGATGCTGACCGAGGTAATCACGCACGTGGATTTTCTTCACGCTCATCCGTCGCCTGAGATCGACGCGCGCTTCCCTGGCTTTACCTGCTTGATGCAAGGCAATGAAACAGAGATGCCAGTAAACAGATCTATATTTTTTCGAATTAGATCTATTTTTTATTTCTGAATCATCATATTTATAACTATAAAGTGTTCTTCTAGCATCCTTTAAATCTAAACACAAAAATTATATCTATCCAACCTATTTTCCTTAGGGTTAGCCTCGATCCCAGTTCGGGTATGAGCCACTCGGAGATGAACTCAAACATCTTCACATATTTAGACTTAGGTCTAGTAAAGATCAAGAAAATTTGGGAGGAAAAGTGCTAGAACTATAGTCACTGGGACGGTGGAAACAAAGATGAATTCGAGTGAATGCAAAAGGTCTTGGAGAAACTAGCATGAAATGATTTGGATACCGATTCGGTTTATAAGAGCTCTCCTATGACCAAGTTAGAAGTTACAAGAACTGTGCCCAATGGGTATAAACATTTTGGTTCTATTCCTCTTCCACTGGGCCTTTTAACTTTAAGTGAAAAATACTTTTTACCTTTCTTAGCTAGTGTCAAACGACCTCCTGACTAGAATATATTTTTCGACTAGTGTTAATCCATTAAAGAGCCACTTTAATACGTAAGCAAAGCTCTTAGACTAGTGTTATAATGGATAATACTATAACACATCCCAAGGACCCCTTGGTCAGAGAATTATTGTTTATCTACCCTACCGACCACTACTCAGAAGCTCTGTAACCCAACATATAGGCCTCCCTTTGAACGATGTTTTGTGTGGTTAAGTCATAGAACACGTGCACTTCTATTCCCTTCAATTGCACCACGTTCAGCCGTATGCCTATGATAACAACCGCCTTACGGTTATTTACTAAAATTCTCCTTCGCTGATAATAATCGATTGCTCGGGTGGATGGTTATTGAACAGGCCCCTCTCACTGACAACAACAGATTGCTCAGACAGACAGATGGAATCAGCAGAGCGCCAGTTCACGAAGATAATTGATACCTGTTTGGCGCTACTTAAGCCTTGCCTGCAAGAGAGGGAGTGAGAGAGAAAAAAAACAAAGAAGAACAACAACAATAAGATCGTTCCGCATTAGTGCAAATAGCATTTTCCTTATAATTGCTCATTTAGAATAAGTTATAATCTCATTATAGTAATAAAAATCATCTTATTTCCCATATTCATCTTTCAATGATGCTTAGATTTTCCTATATTCATAAGATTGGCGATTTGATTCTCTACAAATACCTTCTACAGTGTATATTTTCATACGCAAATATTTCTCAATAACCGAATTGGCATCATGCATGCATAAAAAAGAATCCCTAATAGTAAGTCAGTTTTCCATACACACATTTTCTTACATGCATCATGCATGTCTCAACCCCTGGCGCCGTTTTTTCAATACTATTATGTTCAGATGTTCACAACGGAGGCCTCACATGCAACCGACTATTATTTTTGTCGCGTCTGGATGACTCTAGCTACTAGGTCCATCTTGCATGCCAAACGTGACGAATTCTGCGCCGACGCACTAACAGGGTAACAGGGTTACAGCCCGTGCCTCACGATATCGAACATCGACATATAGGTCGCACTACTCTTCATTAAACATTTTTTTCTTTAGTATGGTTCTTTTTAGGGTATATATAATAGTGTGATATCTGCTATCTATAAGTCTTGTCACATATAATATAAAATGATGTGAAGGAGAGAGAGCATAGAGAATTAGACTATCTCTCACGCAACAGTCAAATGTAACACGAGAAATAAGACACATTATGTCTTGAAGAAGTTGCCTATAGAGATATATAAAAAGATAACTAATTGTAAGAACTATCTTTAGTACCATCTATAGATGACATAAAAAGTATTATAGATAGCAGTTATTTATACCATTGTACATATCCTTAGAGACACATTTAATTATACGGCATGCTTCGCACGTGACAGCAGGGGCGGATGCAGGTTCACAAGTGTGGGGGCACAAGCCCCGGGCGATTTTAATTTTTTGTTGCTTATAGTTCAAGTTTATACAGTGTGTACCCTCACATGTAAAAAAACTAGTGCCTCCGCATACCAAGAACTACATCTATCAAAAAAAAGGAAAGCTTAAACACGTTGATAAAACAGGGGAGAAAAAAAGAAAAATACACATGACGTTAACAAAGTAAGACAGTCCAAAAAAATACATGACTAACTACTAATGGTAGGTTTCTTGATCATCCTAGATCATTCACTAATGGTAGATTTCTTGATCATCCTAGATCATTCACTAATGGTAGGTTTCTTGATTTTGGCATATTGTCTGACAAATAATTATTTAATATTAAACTTTGTTATGAAATTAGTTGATATTACAAAACTTAGAATATATTACTATCTATTAATGGATATAGAGGTGCAAACGGAGCGGATAATTTCCGTCCAACAGACCGACCGAAGGTTCGCGGAATGAATACGGAAGGGGTAAATGGGTATCCGGTACTATCTGTCCGTATATATCTGTATGTCAATTGATATAAGGAAGTCCGTTGTGACTTCACTTAGGAATAAGATAACATATAAGCGGATTGTTACATCTAAACATATAGAAAATACTGAGTACTCTTCCTTTGACATCTCAGCGATTAGTCTCTCTGTGCTTGCTTTGATTGCACCTTATTATTCAATGTCCTTCGCCACTGCAAGTAGATGCGGTTTACAATCACAACGGATACACTACAAATGGAAATCCGACCCAGTGCACAGTGCTACCATGTGCATTGCATTGTTTACACTACAGTTTTATTCATATTGATTTCTAAAAATTATTTTTCTGCAGAAATAACTTTTTTATAGTTCCTAACTTTCAAACAGAATGTCTTGTCAAGACGAGGTCTACTAGTCGATTGTAGTACACATTACAGTAACTTTATTTATATTGGTCAAAATCACACATAAGTTTTTTCTCTCCATATGGCTCTTTACAAATTGTTACTATTTATAAACTAAAATCAAAAACCATCCGTCGAAGCCAATATGGACGGACCGTACAGCTTGGAGAGGCTTCAAGTCTTCAACTCGCTCGAGCACCATTAATTAATTAATTAATTGAAGCTTCCCATGCTGTGTGCATGCGTGCATGTACTCCATTGTTAGCTTAGCTAGCTCGCTAGCTCTATAAATAGAGATTCTTAGCGGGAGCTAGCTACGCCAGCACAAGCAGTCAAGCATTATTGCAGCCAGTCCACAATCTGTAACCGGGTATAGTTGGTACACACACATATACACATATATATCGCTGATATGGATGCGAGCAAGGCTGTGATCGGCGGGGCAATGGCGGCGGTCACCGCCACCGGTGGCGCTTTTGAGCCCTGCGTGTGGGGCGACTTCTTCGTCACCTACACCCCTCCTATCTCACAGGCACGCATGCATATACACAGACGTAGATCTATACATCTCCGTTCGTTTATGACAATACTAATTTGGCTGATATGTTAAGTTTTGAGCTCTTTTGATTACTCATGCGTGCATGCGTGCAGGGGGCGGAGGAGTGGATGAGACTGACGGCGGATCAACTCAAGGGGGAGGTGCGCCGGATGTTCGAGGCCATGAGTACGGCCGACACGGTGGCGCTAGTGGACGCGCTCGAACGCCTGGGCATAGCCAACCACTTCCGCGAGGAGATCGCCGCGGCGTTGCGTCGTGTCCAGCTCGAGGAGACGGAGTTTGGCGGCTCAAACGACCTCCATATCGTCGCACTTCGGTTCCGTCTACTTCGCCAACATGGTTTCTGGGTATCCGCAGGTGTGTCTTGTCGAGGTCAAGCCAAGCCATTGTGATGGTTTGCTTGCTCGAGCAATTTCTTTAATGCAAAATAAGAAAAACCATGTTCTTTAATGCAGAAATTTCTGAAAATTCAGAGATGCTAATTTTAGAAATACTTAAATAGTTTTTAAAAATCTTGGGACGTTACACATACCATGATCGATATAATTATTATCTCTCTGCAGGTGTATTCAACAAGTTCAGAGATGACACGGGCAGTTTCAGTGCAAGCCTAAGCAGTGATCCGAGGGGCCTGCTGAGTTTGTACAACGCGGCTCACATGGCAACCCCAAGCGAGGAGGCGTTAGATGACGCCATCGCCTTCTCGAGGCGCCACCTCGAGTCCTTCAAAGGCAAGCTCAGGTCGCCAATGGCGGAGCAGGTCACCCGCGCCCTCGACATCCCTCTCCCACGGTTCGTGAAGCGGTTGGAGACGATGCACTACATCGCCGAGTACGAGGAGGAGGAGGCGCACAATGGCACGGTGCTGCAGCTCGCGAGGCTGGACTTCAACCTTGTCAGGTCTCTTCACCTCAAGGAGCTCAAGGCCCTCTCCTTGTAAGTTGATTTTTAATTTTCTTTGATTCTTGTCGACTACCATGACTTCTTCACTGATACAAACTAATATGATTGTCGGGGTGCATTTGAATCCAATCTGCAGGTGGTGGAGAGATCTATACGGCACTGTAAAGCTAAGCTACGCTCGGGACCGCCTAGTGGAGAACTACTTCTGGACCTGCGGAGTGTTCCACGAGGAGGAGTACTCTCGCGCGCGGCTCTTGTTTGCGAAGACGTTCGGATTGCTATCCCTGATGGATGACACTTACGATGTCCGTGCAACCTTGGATGAGTGCCATAAACTCAACGAAGCTATACAAAGGTAGGGTAATTTTTTTGGGAAAGTCGAATTTGCAGACAGGTCGAGCACTAGAGATTGGAGGTTGATGATCTAATTGTTTACCATGTTATATAACATAATCTGCAGATGGGATGAAAGTGCGGTTTCTGTTCTACCGGAATACCTGCACATGTTTTACATCAAACTGCTGAGCAACTTTAAAGAGTTCGAGGATAGCTTGGAACCAAACGAGAAATACCGAGCGTCTTGCGCCAAAAAAGCGGTACAATCCTACTAAAATTTCATTAATTTTTAGACACAATATACTAGTCCTTGTACGTAGATACCGATCTCACTGGCGTGCGTATATGTTTTCTGTGCATGCAGTTCCAGCTGTCGTCTAAATATTACCTCGATGAGGCCAAGTGGTCCAGCGAGAAGTACGCGCCGAGCTTCGAAGAGCACCTGGAGGTGTCGGTCATGTCGTCAGGCTTCCCGACGCTGGCCGTCGTGCTGCTGATGGGCGTGGGCGACGTGGCAACAAAGGAGGCGTTCGAGTGGGCGATCGCCGTCCCTGACGTGGTCCGCGCCAGTGGAGCCGTCGCTCGCTTCCTCAATGACATCGCTTCTTACAAGCTGGGGAAGAACAAGAAGGACGTGGCCAGCTCCGTGGAGTGCTACATGAATGAGCGCGGCGTGGCGGGTGACGAGGCCGTGGCGGCGATCGCCGCGCTGGCGGAGGACGCGTGGAGGACGATCAACGGGGCGTGCATGGAGATCGACCGCGCGCTGCTGCCGGCGGCGCAGCTGGTGGTGAACCTGACGAGGACGCTGGAGGTCATATACCTCGGCGGCAGGGATGGCTACACCTTCGGCGGTGACCTCAGGGACCTCGTCACCGCCCTATTCCTCGACGCCGCCCCCCTCTAAATACGTACGCGCGTATGCATGCCTGCGTGCAACCAAGCGGATCAACGAAAGTCATGTATGGCTACAACAGCCCAGGGATAATTGATGAATAAACCTACCGTATCTTGTGTATCCAATTAGTCATTACTCGTCGAGTGCATATGTTAAGGTTCAGATTGTATTTTGCTAAACTTGAGATGCTTGATTGCACAGAATTGCCTAGTAGAGAGTAAGGGCTTAAAGAACACTTTGATCTTTGAATTGCATTTCTCAAGCCAAGGAGATTATATTGTAAATATTGCGGTATAAGCATATTTTCATAGTTAATTCCAGCCATATCAAGCATATAATTACTAAATTTCCAGCATGACATGAATGACATAAATTGCATATAAACATGAAACTCTATCTTGCCATTCATATCCAAATATATATTGAATGAATATAACTTCAAGACTGCTGAAAATAACATACAGAACAGTCCTAACAGCAGTAAAGCAATTAAATCTATCATGAAGCAAATTAATTGTTTTAACATTGCTCTCAGAACAGAGTTGCGCAAAATCATAGATTTTGGCCTTCTCATGTGAATGTCCATTTAATTACAAATGATCTAATAACATAAATCAGGATTTGAGCTCACAATTATGTTTTCTACTGTCGCAGCTGATCAAATACAGAAAACAACAACTTATGGCTTTCGATATGAATGTACACAGTCAATGAAGTTTTTCAACAATAGTCAGACAGTCCCAGATTAAACATGCAGCATCTACCAGAGAGTTATTATGCAGCATATAGCAGAATTGAAAGAGATAACAGAAAGAACCTCCTCTGGAACAACTAGAGTAACAACTGCACAGTAAGGATTCAATGGCATATGAACAAACCTAATCAACCGAACGACAGCATGGATATAGACAGTAGAAGACTAATCACTAGAGCTCAAAATCCTAATCCTGTCAAGATCTATTTCAGATATTCAAGTTCATCACAGAGCATGTAATCTGAGCCCACAAGCAAACATATCATATACCAGTTCTAGATCTAAAACAGAACTAAAGAACAGATATTGCCGACAAAGTTTGCTACAAGTTAACAATACTCGCAATGCAGACGGTAATCGAAACCGTCCAGAAGAACTCAAATCAGTGAAGAACAGAAAAACCAGGGCAAGGCACGCACACGGCGCTAACCCAGAAAACCTAGCACTCCCTTATGCCGCTCGCAGTAGAGAAGTGTGGTAAGCGGAGATACAATGCCCACTCTGATGTCGGTTGCCGACGCTGGAGACGAAGGTCAGGGGATGCTACACATGATCATAGAGAAATGCACCGGTCGGATGCACTCAAACAGCGATGGGGATTGCCACTGTCTCCTCTTCCCTCGGGTGTAATTTCACCTTCCGATTTCCCCCAAATTATCCCCAAATCTTTAGGGTTCACCCGGGAAATCAAATCAAAGGCTCTAACTCGGTGTCGGCACAAGAGCAGTAGCACCCACACACCCGAAGATAGGAGAGGAAGAAGACCAAAGAGGTAAATCGGGATCGGAAGAGTTCTGCTCACCGTGGAGTCGAGCGAGCTTTTGAAGAGGAGACAAGAGTTGGCTTCGGGGTGGCGTGAGCGGCCGGCTCCGAGGAACCCGGGCCAGCCCACGCCTTCGCCCCTCCGCTCGCCATCTCCCCATGCGCAGCCGAAATCCCCGGATCTGGGCGAAGAAAAATGAAACGGCCGCACGGGAGTCACTCGAGAACGCGCACGGGACGCCCTCGGGGAGGAGACGAAGTCTCCTCCCCCTTATCTCTTCGCGCGGGTCACCGACTGGTGGGCCCCGCCTGCATATTTTCATCCCTATTTTTCAATTGGGAAATTCCCAAAAAAAACCCTCATGTATACAACAGTCCCCACCAATTTATCAATTGATAAAAGATGTCCAATGTCTTGTTTAATATACAGCTATTCGACGATGGGTACCTTGCGGGTTTGAACCCAAAGCCTAGCGACAAGGACTACGACTCTGCACAGACAAAGGAGGACTTCGCCTTGATCCAATGCCTTGGTGTGAGAATTTTCGCCCAAATCACATTCTGTACTGAGCGGCTTGCCCTTTCCCTCTCGGGTTGGGACGTTCCGGTCATGTCCCCGTATCTAGCTCATGAGTGCTTAAGAAAGTATACCCTTATCTTCCTTTGATTGCGACCTCACAATCACACTCACGTAGGTGAACTCTTCTAGGAATCCTGTAGGACGATTCCATAAGTCATATAGACCTCGAGTTCATTAAGAGCCAATGCTCAACCTTCCATACAGAAAGAGCACTGCAGCTAATGGGACCCGTTAGATGTGATCTCTAATCTCACTCGGTTTGTTGTCCTAGAGCCTAGTTCACGGGATCTCCAATCTCCTAGGATAGGTTACTACCATTGTGAGCCTTTATACGGGTATGAGCCCCATTCCCTGATATGCTGCTTGGATGGCCTTTCGCGCCAATCCTTTAGTGAAAGGATCTGCCAAATCTACTTATGCTTTGTTGTTGGATTCACCAATTAAACACAGCTTCATTTACTGGAAGCACGGAGTATTCGAATACAATTGGTCATGACTTTGTAAAGCTGCCCTGTTTTACCCACAAGATTTCTTAACTCCTACATCCAGGTTCAAGAAAACAAGGTTGTTCACTGCTCAATTTTTTATATAGCCTCCACCCAATAGGCTTCCCCAACAAGCTCGGGTGACCCCTCAGATCTACCCAGCTTATCTCAACTTCCTGTTGTGTGGATAACATAACCGATAATCAATAAAAATAACCACCTTCCATATGACCTTGCTCAACCCCTTTCGTATGGACTCACACTTGGCATACAGCTGCTTGTGTAGAGGTTTAATCGAATTTGAGCAGCTACTAGACCAGGTTTAACGTATCAACGCTTGTGGTTAGGCGATCACTATGTTCTTTACTCAGCATAAGGGTCTAGTCCTTATATTTTCACTGAGACAATCGCCTCCCACAAACCCATGTTGAGTGCCACTACACTGCCATTGATTTGTAATTCTTACCTGCTCCCTAGGTTAAGGTCATGGGATTCGGCCTACTTTTAAGGCCACCAGCGATCCTCGCTTACACTAGAACCACTTTCCAAAATCCACCAACAAGTACCAAATCTTTTAATAACAGAGGATTTTATTAATTTTCTAAACTACCATGATTACATTATTATTATATTTAATATTACTATGTCTTGTCAAGGTGAATGTGGCCATCAAATTAAACTGGGCTTTTTCGGGTGGTGTCACGATTCCATTTTTGAGGTCGGCGATGGCCAAGGAGGCGGCGATCGCCGGCGGTGAGCTGATGAACTCGGGACGATTTTTGGAGGCTATAGGGCGAATAGAGGGTTAACTGGGCCGTTGAGCTGGTGATTAAGCATCTATGGAGCTAGGGCAACCAAGGGGAGGCGGTGGTTCGGGCCAGGGTGTACCGTGTGAGGCTGGCCACGGCGAGGGGTTACGGCCGAACGGCGAGCTTCGCCGGCAGGGAAGAGGAAGACTTGGGGAGCTATGGCGATGGTCTGGGGAGGTTTCTGGGAGCAAGAGGATGCTGTGGGCTCAAGCAATTGGAATTCTATTGAGTGTATCATGGGAATTGCTCTAGGGCTCACCTTGGAGCTTCTCGATGATTGCTGGCAGTGGGGGCGACGAGGGACCAATTGGGCTGGCCTGGGGCTTCACTGGGGTGTGGGGAGATGGTCAGAGTGGTCCTTGGCCTTTATAGGAGTCCGGAGGTGGTTCGGCGCCGTGAGGGGATCAGGATGGCGACGGCACAGGGAGGGGCGAGAAGCGTCGAGAAGACTGGCAGGGGAGGACAACTGACGTCTCGGGCAGGGTGTTGCGGTGGTCAAACGTGACGGCATGTTGGCTGAGAGGCAATACAGGGAGCACCGGCCAAAAGATCTGGGCGGTAGTGGCTTTGTGCCTGCAGTGTCGTGCCGGCCAAGGGAGTTGCCAAAGGTGGTTAGAGGGATGGCGTACTACGTTTGACAATGGTGCAGAGGTGTGGCAGTGAGGGAAACGTAAGAAGGCGCGAGAGAGCGAGAGCGAGCTCGGCGCTGGCAAATATCAGGACGGCGGCTAAAAAAATCAGACAGTAAACAGTGACTGCGCAAAAATGGGTTGACTGGTAATTTGGCAAGGAATTAGGGTACAAAAAAGCTGGGATTTGAGCTAATTTGGGCAACGATTCAAGAGAAATCGAATTCAAAAAAGAATTTTAATTTTTTGTGAAATTGCGGTTTGTTTCAGCGCGTATTTGAGAACGACATTTATTTAGTAGTACACGAAGGAGCTGTTGTACATGGGTAAACCTCTCTTGGATGGCAAATGCCGTAGCTACCTATAGCTCTTTGACCTTTGTAACCATCTAGATCGAACATGTGTGTTGGCTTATTAGATTTTAGACCCATACACAGCGTGTTTTAACTGTATCATCTTTGTTAATCGGGGCTCAAACCAAACCGTTTGCCCGTACATCTCATTTGTTGGCATGGACTCCCCTTCTAGTGCTATTGAAGTCTTTTGTTGTTGCAGTCGGACTCTACTTGACTTGTTTTGCTTGGCATTGTAATCTTGAACTAACAACGAAGTATTTCGTTGTAGCTAGCTTCTATCAGTTTTTTGGTGTTCCTGTAGGAACATATGGCACAATCAGAGAGGAGTGAATGATTGTCTCTGCTTTTGGAATCTGAAACCAAAACTCAAAGCAGAAGAAAAATAATCTAAATTACTAGATGTAAATTTCGACCGCAAGTCATTCGAACGCTCGCTCGACTGTTCGCTATGACTACCTTTGCACGTAGTCGAAATCTCCCTCCGCTCGAATGCTTCAGTCACTCGAACGCTCCGACCGTTCGAACGAGAACACGTGAAGATAACACCGTACTCGTATCGCACAAGATCAAGATCTATTAGCACGCACAATGCTCAGAAAACACATCGCCGACGTCGATTAACTTTTCTTAAAATTGACTGATTTATTATTTCTGTATCATGAATGTCGCTACAAAGCGCCCTCACGACACTCCTAAAACTTTAACACAAAAAGCCTCGCAAAAGCCACGGCTAAAACTCTTAGCCTACCTCTGCTTTTATATGCTAGAGCCCCAAACCGTGTTCACCTCAAACACAGACATGCCAAACCATGTCCTTATCCCATGGACACGCAATCCTATCTTTTTCGAAAATCAAGGGACCCGAAACCCTTCCAATCCCGTTGTAGACTCCTTCCATAACATCTCCAATCTCAACACGTGACAAAGCCTTCAGGAATGCACTTGCTGTATCTCCATCACGCACTATCATCTCACGTGTCGAAGTCTCCAGGACTGCACCTCTCATATCTTCTCCACGCATCAACACCACATATCGAAGCCTTCGGGAACACACCTCCCGTATCTTCTCCACACATCATCAATCTCCGGTCGAAGCCTTATGGACCACACCGCCCATAGCTTCTTCATGAATCACTACATTTGATCTTCACGTGCTCCAGCATGAGCCCGGTCACCTCGCGTGACATCTCGACCGCCTAGATCTTAGATTTCCCCACCCTATTCCCGGTCCTTCTCGTCACCGACCATAATCGTCTCATGCCCACCTGCACATGCAAAGACTAAAGAAACATTTTCCCAATACAAGTTCTTCACAACTTGACTGTCATTAGCGCATACACATATAAAACACCCTTGCTATCCATAGACAAGAACCAAACCATCCATCAACGCCAACCAGGTCGTCCACAACCACACACTCTATCGCTTTCCAGACATCATCCTCAGACCACTCAATACGACCGCTAGCTCATCGAGTACTCAAAAACCACAAGTACTCAGGAAATACCATCGCTCCGCTCAAAACACTCGGAACAACAAACATTACTACCGGCCACAAAAATATCGAGTACTGACTACCGAGTACCGATCGCTATGACTAGACCAGTCAACCACTGGCCCAACACGAATACTTGAGATACTCAAAGATCACAAGAATGAAACACTCAAACTGACCATGCAGTCTACGAGTACCGATCGTGAAGCCTACAGCAAGCGACCACAAAGCCTTCGACCACTGAAGACAACAGCAGCAGATCACAAAGTCTGTGAGTATGACAGCAAGATTGTGAAGTCTATGACTATGATAGTAGTCTATGACTATCTATCACAAAGTCTATGACTATCAACCACAAAGTCTACGACTATCGATCACAAAATCTACGACCATCGAGTATTGTATCTACGATTGTGAAAAAGTACTGTAGCTACGATTACCTGCCGTGGTCATATGGTTGAAGTCGTACTGCAGTGGTTGAAGCCGGACGTGGTCGTATTCAAAATGTCATGGTTGTTGTCTGACGTAATCGAAGCCGGATGTGGTCAAAGTTTGTCGTGGTCGAAGTCAAAATACTGTAGCCGTACTGAGTACCTTCAGACTACCGAGAACTTTCAAACTAAGCGAGAACCTTTGGACCACCACTCGAACGTCGTCCGATCTTCCGATGGTATCCGAACGTCGTCCAATGCATCTGTGCGACTTGAACACTGTTCGATAGTTCAGTTCCACTTGGAAGCTGTCCGATGTGCCAAAGCTATTCGGATACCGTCCGATACTCTGCTGCCACTCGAATGTCGTCTGATACTAGCTTCTAGGCCACTTGAATTTCATCTGATACTCCGTTGCTACTCGAAAGCCGTTCGATGCTCATCGGCCACTCGAATATCGTCTGATACTCCATTGCTACTCGAAAACCGTCCGATGTCACTCGGACACGATCAGACTAGTCCAAACTACTCAAAACCACTGATGCTGTGGACGTATACGCCGCGTTAGATGTAGATGGAAGAACATAGGTTACATTAATACTTCTAATCCAAAAGCGCAGCATCAAATAGAGATGGAAGGATGAGTAACTTAACTGGATGGGGTTAGCTAATTCTCACATTAGTAAAAGCAAGCGTTGTGCTCAGAAGACAGTTGAGTAAATCTTGATAATCCAAGACGAACTCAACAAAGAAGCAGTCTCTGATTGCCTACGCTGGGTTGCTCTGATCTTTGTTCCGTGACATCCGTGTAGACCTTGCCCGGGATGGTCCGGTGTTTGTTCCGCCTACCTCCAGGATGGTGACAACCATGCATGGTTCATGAATGATCGTGGAGCGCTGCTCCTAGCGCTCCTCAACATCGCCAACATGGTAGCTGTTCTCCTCTAGTCCGGTGGTCCATAAGCTCGCAGAGCTCGCACTTGAGGTCGACTTGTCGGCCGGCCGGTAGGCCAGCATACTCCCTAACACTACTACAGAAAAGGTCATCACAGACGGTTCAAAAACGTCATCACAGACGGTTTTGTGAACCGTCTAATTTATGGGCCAGTGATAATACGAGGTCATCACAGACGATTTTCGAACCGTCTGTGGTGCAAATATCACAGACGGTTTTTAACTAAAAACCGTCTGTGATAGTTATAAT
Organism: Dendrocalamus latiflorus; assembly: GCA_017311315.1. Taxonomy (NCBI): domain Eukaryota; kingdom Viridiplantae; phylum Streptophyta; class Magnoliopsida; order Poales; family Poaceae; genus Dendrocalamus; species Dendrocalamus latiflorus. Next base: position 18,162,008 of record CM029622.1, on the reverse strand, counting down.
CACAGACGGTTTTTAGTTAAAAACCGTCTGTGATATATAGTTATCACAGACGGTTCTTAACTAAAAACCGTCTGTGATATTTATAAATCACAGACGGTTTTTAACTAAAAATCGTCTGTGATTAACTATCACAGACGGTTTTTAATTAAAAACCGTCTATGATATTCCCTTCTACTCCAACCTATTTATGTTTATTGGCTAGCCTCAGGAAATGCTAGCTTGTTGTGTAACCTATTTCTGTTTATTGGCTAGCCTCAGGAAATGCTAGCCATGCCTTCTGAAACAAGCAGATGAACATGTACATGTATACATCCAATTCACATCTCAATTTATTTCACAAACATAAAACATCCATTTTTATTAAGATTGGAGCCTACCATTACAATATACCAAAACATAAAGTACCACAGACGGTTTTATAATAAAAACCATCTGTGATAATCTGGAATATCACAGACGGTTTTTATTATAAAACCGTCTGTGATATTCCAGTATCACAGACGGTTCAGAGGTAAGAACCGTCTGTGATACTCCTTTTTCCCACCACAAATACCACAGACGGCCTCCAAATTAAAACCGTCTGTAATAGTGTACATCATATACGGTTTCACAAAACCGTCTGTGATTTGGCGTCTAGTATTAGGCTTTCTGTAGTAGTGTAAGTTGTTGTTCATCTTCAAACATATTTTGAAGCTTTATTTTCTCGTCCAATTTATACACATCTCTACTTGTACTCCTACTTGATAAGGGAGGATCATGGGGGTGCAGCTGCACCCCCAAATGTTTTAGAAGAAAAATAAATATATAAAAAGTATATTATGCATGTGTGTATATGAGGTTCTATTTACACTTTTTCTCTGATTTCATTCCAAAAGCGTCTTCCTCGTGGATCAGCCCATGCCCCTTTGGTGCCGGTTGGCCCATTGCCATTGGTCTGCGCCATTGGAGAAAAAAAAACCCCTAGCCATTTATTCACAGACCAGTCAGCCAGTCGGGGGTAGTCCTAGCCGCTCAGTACCCTAGCCCCCAGCCACCAGCCCCAGGTCACGGCAACGCACCGCGCAGATGCACATGCTTGGCTTGGCACACTCGGCGAGTCAACATTGTGGCGGCCCAACGGCTGCTTCGAAGTCCGATCAACAGTTGGAAGCAAGGTGAGTTTTTCCTCCTTTTAAAATTTTGACCATAATTTGTATTTTATAAAATCCAATCAAACATCTAGTGATTAATGTTTAATTATGTAATATAGAATTGAGTAGAGAAATTAGAAAATAGAGAAGAAGACAATCAATTTGAAGTCTTTGTGGGATTGAGCAGGAAAGTCCCAAAAGATAACATGTACATCCACACCAAAAGTCTCTCTATAAAGCAAAGTTAACAGCAATTCTACTCCTATTTGAGCTTTGCAATTGCAAGAAGAACATAATGAAAATGTCAATGTTAACAATAACACAATTCACCCATTTTGGAAGAATTCTACTCCTTCACTTCTTTTGACAAGGACAACTTAGTTAAACTTGCACAATTTTATCCCAAGGACTTCTCAATCATTGATTTGGTTCATCTTCCTTTTTAACTTGATTTGTTCATTACCGATATGCGTAGAGATGAAAGATTTGGAAATGTGAAGAATCTTGCTGAGCTTTCTATGATGCTTGTTTAAACAAAAAAACTGCAATAATTACAAACTTGTCTATTTGCTTCTCAAGTTGACGCTAATCCTTCCTATAGCAACTGTAAGTGTTGAGCAAGTCTTTTTGGCAATGAATTATGTGAAGAACAAACTAAGGAATAACATGGGTGATCAATACTTAAATGATTGTTTAGTTACATATATCGAGCGTGACTTTTTTTCTACAAATTAGTGACATTGATGTAATCAACAGCTTTCAATCAATGAAGAAGCGATGAGTAACTTAACTGGATGGGGTTAGCTAATTCTCACATTAGCAAAAGCAAGCGTTGTGCTCAGAAGACAGTTGAGTAAATCTTGATAATCCAAGATGAACTCAACAAAGAAGCAGAGTCTGATTGCCTACGCTGGGTTGCTCTGATCTTTGTTCCGTGACATCCGTGTAGACCTTGCCCAGGATGGTCCGGTGTTTGTTCCGCCTACTTCCAGGATCGATGGTGACAACCATGCATGGTTCATGCATGATCGTGGAGCGCTGCTCCTAGCGCTCCTCAACATCGCCAACATAGTAGATGTTCTCCTATAGTCCGGTGGTCCATAAGCTCGCAGAGCTCGCACTTGAGGTCGACTTATCCGGCCGACCGGTAGGCCAGCATACTCCCTAAGTTGTTCATCTTCAAACATATTTTGAAGCTTTATTTTCTCGTCCAATATATACACAGCTCTACTTGTACTCCTACTTGATAAGGAAGGATCATAGGGGTGCAACTGCACCTCCAAATTTTTTAGAAGAAAAATAAATACATAAAAAGTATATTTTATATATATATATATATATATATATATATATATATATATATATATATATGTGTGTGTGTGTGTGTGTGTGTGTGTGTGTGTGTGTGTTTGTGAGGTTCTATTTACACTTTTTCTCTGATTTCAATCTAAAAGCGTCTTTCTCGTGGATCAGCCCATGCCCATGCGGCCATATCCCATTATTCGCGTCGGTTGGCCCATTGCCATTGGTCTGGCCCATTGGAGAAAAAAAATCCCTAGCCATTCATTCACAGACCAGTCAGCCAGTCGGGGGCAGTCCAAGCCGCTCAGTGCCCTAGCCCCCAACCACCAGCCCCAGGTCACAGCGGTGCACTGCGCAGACGCACATGCTTGCCTTGGGCCACTCGGTGAGTCAACATCGTGGCGGCCCAGAGGCTACTTCGAAGTCTGGTCAACAGTTGGAAGCAAGGTGAGGTTTTCCTCTTTTTAAAATTTTGACCATAATTTGTATTTTGTAAAATCCAATCAAACATCCAGCAATTAATGTTTAATTGTGTAATGTAGAATTGAGTAGAGAAATTAGAAAATAGAGAAGAAGACAATCAATTTGAAGTCTTTGTGGGATTAAGCAGGAAAGTCTCAAAAGATAACATGTACATCCACACCAAAAGTCTCTCCATAAAGCAAAGTTAACAGCAATTCCACTCCTATTTTAGCTTTGCAATTGCAAGAAAAACATAATGAAAATATCAATGTTGACAATAACAACAATTCACCCATTTTGGAAGAATTAAAAGATAGTGAGGATGAGGCTGATACATGCACAGGGGATTCCTTCGCTTTTTTTTTTTTTTTGACAAGGACAACTTGGTTAGACTTGCACAATTTTGTCCCAAGGATTTCTCAATCACTGATTTGGTTCATCTTCCTTTTTAATTTGATTTGTTCATTACCGATGTGCGTAGAGATGAAAGATTTGGAAATATGAAGAGTCTTGCTGAGCTTTCTATGATGTTTGTTTAAACAAAAAAGTGCAATAATTACATACTTGTCTATTTGCTTCTCAAGTTGGTGCTAATCCTTCCCATAGCAACTGTAAGTGTTGAGCAAATCTTTTTGGCAATGAATTATATGAAGAACAAACTAAGGAATAGCATGGGTGATCAATACTTAAATGATTGTTTAGTTACATATATTGAGCATGACTTTTTTCTACAAATTAGTGACATGATGTAATCAACAGCTTTCAATCAATGAAGAAGCTAGCGATGTGTGAAGTTGTAATTTTTTGCTAAAATATTTTGTATTTTGATTGTACTTTACAAAGTTGTAATGTGTTACATTTGAACTTTTGTACTATATACTTTGAATTTTTAAATTCATAGTTTTCCACCCTCGTTATTTAAATCCTAGATTCGTCACTGTCATCAAGTACCATCACATAAAGGCCACTGATTGCAGAGATCAAGCCATGGCCAAGTCCTACCACTAGTCGTCGCTCCTCTTCTTCTTTGCCGGCCTCCTCCTCGCCGCCAGCGGCCCCAACATGCTCCAGGACGTCCGCGTCGCCGACCTCGCTTCTCGTAAGTCATCCATTAATCATGCATGCACGTGACATGAACAGAAAAACTAAGTTAAATTAGCTAATTGCCTTGCACCATTGCTGTTTCTTGCATCTGTACTATATTAGCACTGAAGGTGAACGGCTTCGCGTGTAAGCGGAGGTACAGCGCCGACGACTACCACTTCCGCGGCCTCGCGGCCGCCGGCGCCAGTGAAAAGCCCCAAAAATTCAAACCAAAAAATTTCCTTAATTTTTGCTGAATTTTTGAGTGTTTTTCGGGAACTTTCCCTTTTTGGAAAGTCGCCCCGGTTCCCGCTTTCCTTTTCTGGCCGGGCGTCTCTCCTCTCCTCCGGCGCCCCGCCATTTCCCGCCTTTCCCCGCTACCCGGCGCCTCCCCCTTCCTCTTTCCGTTGGCGCCGCTTCCCCTCTCCGTTTTCTTCCTCCTCTGGCGCCGCCTCGCTCCCTCCCCTTCGCTCGCGCCTCCCTCCTTCCCTGCCTTCTTTTTCGCGCACACGCCGCACGTTGGGCGACCAAGTCGCGCCCCCGGTTTTGCGCCAGTGGGTTCGCCCCCCTTCGCAGTGCTGACGCCACCGGGTCGACGCCAGCACCGCCGCGCGTCGCCGCCCCTTCGCGTGGCCCCACCTGCCAGCCTCCCCAGCTCCGTCGTCGCCCAGTCCCCCTCGCTGACCGCCGCGACCGCGCCCGTGCCTCCTCCCCCACGAAATCCCCTCCCTCCGCCGAGTATAAAACCCCGCCACTGCCCTCCCTCACGCCCCCTTGCTCCCCGAGCTCCTCCATCACCCTCACTCGCTTCCCACCGCTCCCCAGTGCCTCCCTGAGCCGCCAATTGAAGTCCCTTTTGCCCGGAGCTCCGCCGCTATTTTCCCTTGCACCGACAACCCCGTAACACGGTTCTCCCTCTCCCTCCCTCCGTTTTCCAATTGCTTTCGCCCAGAGCTTCTCTGCTCCCCCTTGAACACGTTGGTGCTTGTCTCTGGCCAGGAGAAGCCCTGAGGAGCTCCGGCGTCGAAGCCCGCCGCCGGCCGAAGCACCCTCTCCGTGGCCAGCTCACCCCGCAGCTCCCCAGCTCCCATCTCCACCGCTAGTGTGAGCCCCAGAGCCCCCTTAACGTGTAACTCCCACCAATTGAACTAATTCCCCACCGGTGACCTCCCTCGCCGCCGAAGAACCGAAGCTCTCCCCTCTCCCCTCCTACTCCCTCCCTTAATCCCCTTCCCTTCCAGAGCCCCAAATTGAGCTCCCCGTGTTGAGACGCACCCGTTGGCACCCTCCCTTGCCGCCGGAGCACCTTGCCGTCGCCAGAGAGCGGAGCCCCGCTGTCTCTGCTTCTCTGCTGCGTGCGCCCGGCGAGAGGAGGAAGACAACGACGTGGTCACCACTCAGCCGTCCTCCCCTTCCGTTGCCATCTAACCACAACCTTCGGATCACCTCGTACCGCTTCGGCCGCCTCCCTTGCGTCGCAGCCGTCCGATCTCCCCGCTCCGCATCGCGTCCACCCATTCGCTCGCCATCCCACCCGCTCGTCCCTCCGCGTGTCGCCCATCGGGACCGCGTAGGCGCGCGCGGGAGTGGGCCGTTTCCCCGTCCTGCTTCACCGTGCCACGCACGCGCGCGCTGTGGGCCGCGTGAGCCGCGCGGGCCGAATTCCCGGCCGGGATGCACTGTTGCACCAGGCCGGCCCTTCACTATTCAAATGAATTTCCAATGATTTCCCAATTTCCAAAATCCCAGAAAATCCAAATAAATCCTAGAAAATCACAGAAATTCCCAAAAATTCCCAAATTTCACCACCTTACTCCAAATAATGTCCTGAACCCATTTTTGGCCTCCACTTCCACAGATCCATCCCAGATAAATTCCAAAAATTCCCTATTTGGAGATTTATGTATTTTACTCCTTTTTAAATAGTTTGTTTTTCCTCGCTTGATTAGTCTCAAGCTGGACTTACTTATTTTACGTGTTTGCGCTAGTGTCGGAGATTCCGGAAGTTCAAGTGCAGTCGCAGGAACCAGTTGCTTCTTCGTTCGAGCTAGCCGAGATCGTCCAAATCAACGGCAAGTCCCAAATCCTTTGATCATATTGTACCCCATGATGTTTAATTATGTTACTATGTTATTTGCATTAAGCTAGTTCTGAAAAGTTAGTTCAAAGTAAAATAAAATATTTAGAATGACATGCTATGTAGTTAAACCTACCACCGACAAATGCCATGCTAGACTTGTAGCCATGCCTTTGTAACCCTAGAAATAATTATATGTTAATCTAGATAACTGTAAGTTATTATTATCATGCAAGTCCTTACTCTAATAAGGTTGTGGCTGCGGGCCAATAGACTTTGAAAAACCCGACTCTAGGGTAGGGTAGTATGGGATACCGTGCCCTAGGGCGGAGTATTTCGACGTGCATAATAGGGTAGGGATTCTTACCCTAGGTTGTAAGGTCGCGGACCTGGCCGGGGTTGCGGACTCCGGGGGGAAAATATAAGGACCAGACCCTTACGCTGAGCAAATGACATGGTGACCGCTCAACCACAGGAGTTGACTTGTCAACACTGGTTTAGTAGCTGCTCAACTCGATTGAAACTCTACAGGTGTTGAGAAGTAGGTGATTGGGTAACAAGGTTAGGCAGTCTGTGCTGCGGGTGCCTAACAACGGTAGAGTTCACTCGAAGCGGGCGTTTGTTTTCTCTTTTTGTGAGCGTGTGTGTGTGAGCCAGACCCGAGTAGATTCTACCGGGTAGAGCCTATATAAAGAATTGAGTAGTGAAACGACCTGGCTTTCTTAACTCTTTAGCGGGAGTTAAGGGATCGTGTGGTAAAGCTGAGCAAACTCTGCAGAGTCAAATAAATGGTATTCGAATACACCGTGCTCCCGGTTATTGGAGCTGTGTCACTTGGGTGATTCCAGCCGCGAAGCTTAAGTAGTTTTGTACATGCTTTAACTTGATTAGTTGGTTAATTAACTCTTGTTGAAAAACCCCTGAGATCTTAAGGAGTAGTTTTGGGTCCGTTTTATTAAAATGTTTGCAAATAAAACTGCATCTACCAAACTTAATAAACCAAGTATACTCCATTCCATTGTTAATCCGTGCATGTAGTATTATAGAGTCCCTTTGGGGTTTTGCTGAGCCGGTTGTTTGGCTCACGGCTTGCTTAATCCACTCTTTAGAGGATCAAGACGAAGGTGAAGGTCTCCCCGTTGAGGAAGTCCCGGAGGATCTCTTCTTCGACGAGGACCCGTGGCTTTAGGTCTTCGCCGCGCTCAAGCGGATCTTGGAGTTTTTGTAATGTAATTATACTTTGGGCTTGCACGCCCCGCTGTCAAAACTGGATGTTATTCCATATGTGAAATATATGCTGGACTTTTGTTGTAAGCATGTAATGGTATACTCTTGCGCGACACTCCATAACTGTTCATGCGTGAATAGTTGCGGAATGCCGTGTCCGTACGCGCCCCTGGAAACGGGGGCGTTACAAGAAGTGGTATTAGAGCAGGCTCTCTGACCGTAGGTTAAGACCTAAGGCAAACTAGGAAGCGATTTTATCGCAAAACTTAACTTAAGCCATAAAAAGGGTTTACGAAAAATATAAGTATTATTGCTGTCTTTTCCTCTCTTGTTGCTACCTTATCTATCTTAGTTTACTTTTGCTTAAGTTTTATTTTTGCAAAATGTTTACTGCTTCACTCGTCTAGTTTCAAAATCTTCGTTTCTCGTTGGAGGAGTAGTTGGTGTTCGCTAGTCTAGACTGACCTTGAGTAGTTGCAGTACTTTTGTAATGTAAAGCAGGTGTATTAATGAACCCTAAGTGGTTTGTGTACCACTTGCATATTGTAAATCTATGTTCAGTATCTTGTATGTTGTTTGTTTAATTATCAGTATCTCCCCTGTGTTCAAAACTTTCTCCCGTCCCCTTTCGCTCTTGTTCTTACCTTTTTTCGCCCTATACTTGCCTTGAAAATTCGAAATCTTACTTATCTACTCTTGATTGCCAAAGTCGCTGCAAAGCTGATCTCTAGTTCCCAATTGGCAGATGGACCCAGAGCAGCAGAGTGGTCAGACCAGCGAGCAGGGTGCACCTGCCACAGATCAAGCTACATTGGCAAGTGTGATAGCAATGATGGAACAGAATCGGTATCAAGGAGAACAGAATATTTTGCGAGTACTAGATCAGCATGCCAGACTTCTTGAGTAGATAGCAGCCAGATCTCCAGGCATTCAAGGTGGAAGCAATATTCCTCGGGATGGTTCTCCAATTTCCACCCGATGGGCTGACTTTTTGAAGACGCGTCCACCAGTCTTTTCTACCTCAGCTGACCCCATAGTGGCTGAGGACTGGCTCGTGGACGTGGAAAGGAAACTTGACACTGTACAATGTGATGATAAGGAAAAGGTGTTGTATGCATCCCACCAGTTGCAGGGCGCTGTAGCAACGTGGTGGATCAACTATCAATGCACCCTGCAGAACAGAGAAATCAGTTGGGGAGAGTTTTCAAAGGCTTTTCGCAAGGCACACATACCCGATGGCATAATGGAAGCCAAGCGCCGAGAATTTTTGGCACTTAAGCAAGGTGGACGCACAGTTATGGAGTACCTGCACCAATTCAACCACCTTTCCAGATTTGCTCCAGATGATGTTGATAATGAAGAAAAGAAGATGAGCAAATTCCGAGCAGGACTACAGCAGTCTTTGAAATTTCATATCTTAGCCATGAAATTCAAAGACCTGCATGATATGGTAGATAGCCTGATCAACTCAGAAGAGACTGGAGGTGAGATGGAGGATTACAGAAAGCGTAAAGCAGCACACAAGACTCAGTCTTCTTCGCACAGTGCTCAGCGGAGCAAGACCTCGGGATCATCCTCATTTCGATCCCAGCCCTCCCGACAGTTTGTAATGCTACCAAAGACCCAGTCTGGACAGTCTCAGCATTATGCCACCCCTTTACCACTCGCTATCAAGTGCCCTACCTGCGGTGGCAACCATCTTGCTAGCGCTTGTCCGCAAAGGTCAAATGCTTGTTTCCATTGTGGAGAAATTGGGCACTACAGGGATCAGTGTCCTCGAAAGAACTTGCCATCAGATGCAGCCAAGCTACAAGTCCAAAACCAGCAGCAGCAAGAAGCAAAGACACAAGCAGGCTCTAGCACTCCCCAAGGAGGTCTCTTGCAGATCAAAGCAGCCGGACCCCAATCTCCAGCAGGCACAGCAAATTTCACATCTGCAGGCAGAGGTAAAGGCCGCACCAGACCCACCTTCTATGCGAGGGTGAACCATGTGTCCGCTGAGGACGCAGCTGGAGCAAGTGACATCATTGCTGGTATGTTCCCAATCAACTCCATACCTGCATTGATTCTGTTTGACCCTGGTGCAACGCATTCGTTTATTTCGAAGAGTTTTGCTGCAAGAAATCAATTGCCTTCTGTTTCATTGCCAAGACCTTATGTGGTCGAAACCCCTGGGGTTAGAATGGAGTCCCACAGTGGGTGTGCTGGACTTAGTATAAAAATCCAAGGGGTAGATTTTAGAGCAGATTTGTTGCAGCTAGATATGTCAGGGTTAGATGCCATTTTAGGCATGAACTGGCTGGCAAAAAACAAAGGCAAAGTGGATTGTGAGATCAAAACAGTATCATTGGTAATCCTGAAGGACAGAAAGTGGTAGTAAAGACAGACCGAGAAGTGCTGAAGGATGCAAGAAAGCGCATGATCAACATGCTAGCAGCCACACCCGATCAAGTGCCAATAGTACAAGAGTATTCAGATGTGTTTCCGGAAGAACTGCCAGGCAGACCCCCTGACAGACAAGTAGAACTTGCTATAGAGTTGATCCGAGGCACAAAGCCAATTGCCAAGCATCAGTATAGAATGTCAGCCAGTGAACTGAAAGAGCTCAAAAGACAGTTGGATGAATTACAAGAGAAAGAGTTCATTTGACCAAGTATTTCGCCATGGTCGGCACCAGTTTTGTTTGTGAAGAAGAAAAATGGAGAGTTAAGGATGTGTGTTGATTACAGAGGTTTGAATGATGTCACAATCAAAAACAAGTACCCTCTACCCAGAATTGATGATCTATTTGATCAGCTCAAGGGTGCTAAAGTATTCTCCAAGATCGATTTGCGCTCGGGTTACCATCAGCTTAAGATCCGGGAGCAAGATCGAGAGAAAACAGCCTTCATCACTAGATATGGATTATATAAGTTCACGGTCGTACCCTTTGGTTTAACCAATGCACCAGCTTATTTCATGAATCTTATGAATCTGGTGCATATGGACCAACTGGACCGATTCGTGATAGTCTTCATTGATGATATTCTAATTTACTCCAAAAGCGAAGAAGAGCACAAGAAGCATTTGCACATGGTTTTGACCAGATTGAGAGAGCATCAGTTGTATGCCAAGTTCGATAAATGCAGCTTTTGGCTGAGAGAAGTTGCTTTCTTAGGTCATATCATATCAGAAGATGGAGTCAAGGTTGATCCAGAAAAGATCACCGCAGTCATGGAATGGAAGCAACCCAAGACAGTAACGGAAGTGAGAAGCTTTCTTGGATTGGCGGGCTATTATCGCCGATTCATAGAAGGATTCTCCAAGATTTCCCGTCCACTCACTCAACTACTGAAGAAAGACAAGCCATTCACATGGACAAATGCTTGTGAAGAGAATTTTCAGTTGCTGAAGACCAAGTTGACAACAACACCAGTACTAATTTTGCCCAACCCAGAGAAAGAATTTCAGATCTATTGTGATGCCTCGAAGCAAGGTTTAGGATGTGTGCTCATGCAAGACGGAAAAGTCATTGCCTATGCTTCACGACAACTGAAGCCGCATGAAGAGAACTACCCAACACACGACCTAGAGCTAGCAGCTGTGGTGCATGCACTCAAAATTTGGCGGCACTACCTGCTAGGGAATCGTTGTGAGATATTCTCAGATCATAAGAGCTTGAAGTACCTATTCACACAGCCAGAGTTGAATATGAGACAACGAAGATGGCTGGAATTAATCAAAGACTATGATGTTGATCTTCAATATCATCCGGGCAAGGCCAATGTGGTTGCCGATGCCCCCAGCCGAAAAGTTCGACAAGGCAAACCCAATACCACAGAGTATCTACCAGAGTTGCAAAGGGATATACTACGGCTGAATTTGGTGATCACTGAGCAAGGCAGTATGGCAGCATTAGAACTCCAATCATTGTTGACAGATCAGATCAAGGCAGCACAAGATGAAGATGAAGAGATTCAAAAACTGAAAAATGACATTCAGGAAGGAGATTCATCAGAGTATGCGATAGACGAGCATGGAATCCTTACCTTCCGTGGCCGCTATTGCATACCCGACAAGAAGGAGTTAAGAGAGTTAATCCTATCCGAAGCCCATTCATCCCAATTCTCAATTCATCCAGGAGGTACTAAAATGTACCAAGATCTGAAGAAGAAATATTGGTGGAACCAAATGAAGAAAGAAGTGGCAGAGTATGTGGCTAAATGTGATGTCTGCCAGCAGATCAAGATAGACCATCAGAAACCATCGGGATTGTTGCAGCCTTTACCAATTCCCGAATGAAAATGGGATAGTATCGGCATGGACTTCATTACTGGGCTTCCCAAGACCCGTGAAGGATATGACGCTATCTGGGTCATTGTTGATAGATTGACCAAGGTGGCTCATTTCCTTCCGATCAAGCAAACCTATGGGAAAGACAAGCTTGCTGAGTTGTATTTGACAAGAATTGTGACACTCCATGGAGTTCCGAAGAAAATTGTGTCAGATAGAGGAGCACAATTCACCTCCAAGTTTTGGGAGAAACTACATGAAGCTATGGGCACTGATCTGAACTTCAGCTCAGCATACCACCCACAGACAGATGGACAGACAGAGAGAACCAACCAGATTCTGTAAGATATGTTGAGAGCTTGTGCAATTGTGTATGGAGCAGCATGGAATACTTGTTTACCATTTGCTCAGTTTTCATATAATAATAGCTATCAAGCCAGTATCCAAATGGCCCCATTTGAAGCTTTGTATGGCAGAAAATGCAGGACACCTCTGAACTGGTCAGAAACTGGAGAACGTCAACTCATTGGACCTCAAATTGCTCAGGATGCAGAGGCACATGTCAGAATTATCAGAGACAAACTCAAGATAGCACAAGACCGACAGAAGAACTATGCAGATAACCGCAGGAAAGACTTGAGTTTTGAAGTCAGAGATTTCGTCTACATCAAAGTCACCCCATTCAAGATAGTCAAGAGATTTCAAGTCAAAGGCAAGCTAGCACCGAGATATGTGGGACCGTTTCAAATAATCGGAAGAGTTGGGGAGGTAGCTTATCAAGTGCAGCTTCCACCCAACTTGTCAAGAATACACAACGTGTTCCACGTATCCCAGCTCCGAAAGTGTCTACGCCAACCCACAGATGAAGTACCATTATCAGATATTGAATTGCAAGATGACTGCACATATGCTGAAGAACCACTACAAATACTTGAAACATCAGAAAGACAGCTCAGAAACAAGAATGTCAGATTTTGCAGAGTACAGTGGAAGAATCACACAGCGGATGAGTCCACTTGGGAAAGAGAGTCAGATTTGCAGCGAGATTTTCCCAACTTACTCCCTGGACCAAGTTAATCTCGGGGTTGAGATTCTTTTAAGGGGGGTAGGTTGAAAAGCCCCAAAAATTCAAACCAAAAATTTTCCTTAATTTTTGCTGAATTTTTTAGTGTTTTTCAGGAACTTTCCCTTTTTGGAAAGTCGCCCCGGTTCCCGCTTTCCTTTTCTGGCCGGGGTCTCTCCTCTCCTCCGGCGCCCCGCCATTTCCCGCCTTTCCCCGCTACCCGGCGCCTCCCCCTTCCTCTTTCCGTTGGCGCCGCTTCCCCTCTCCGTTTTCTTCCTCCTCTGGCGCCGCCTCGCTCCCTCCCCTTCGCTCGCGCCTCCCTCCTTCCCCGCCTTCTTTTTCGCGCACGCGCCGCACGTTGGGCGACCAAGTCGCGCCCCCGGTTTTGCGCCAGTGGGTTCGCCCCCCTTCGCAGTGCTGACGCCACCGGGTCGACGCCAGCACCGCCGCGCGTCGCCGCCCCTTCGCGTGGCCCCACCTGCCAACCTCCCCAGCTCCGTCGTCGCCCAGTCCCCCTCGCTGACCGCCGCGACCGCGCCCGTGCCTCCTCCCCCGCGAAATCCCCTCCCTCCGCCGAGTATAAAACCCCGCCACTGCCCTCCCTCACGCCCCCTTGCTCCCCGAGCTCCTCCATCACCCTCACTCGCTTCCCACCACTCCCTAGAGCCTCCCTGAGCCGCCAATTGAAGTCCCTTTTGCCCGGAGCTCCGTCGCCATTTTCCCGTTGAGACGGACCCGTTGGCACCCTCCCTTGCCACCGGAGCACCTTGCCGTTGCCAGAGAGCGGAGCCCCGCCGTCTCTGCTTCTCTGCTGCGTGCGCCTGGCGAGAGGAGGAAGACGACGACGTGGTCACCTCTCAGCCGTCCTCCCCTTCCGTTGCCATCTAACCACAGCCGTCGGATCACCTCGTACCGCTTCGGCCGCCTCCCTTGCGTCGCAGCCGTCCGATCTCCCCGCTCCGCATCGCATCCACCCATTCGCTCGCCATCCCACCCGCTCGTCCCTCCGCGTGTCGCCCATCGGGACCGCGTAGGCGCGCGCGGGAGTGGGTCATTTCCCCGGCCTGCTTCACCGTGCCACGCACGCGCGCGCTGTGGGCCGCGTGAGCCGCACGGGCCGAATTCCCGGCCGGGATGCACTGTTGCACCAGGCCGGCCCTTCACTGTTCAAATGAATTTCCAATGATTTCCCAATTTCCAAAATCCCAGAAAATCCAAATAAATCCTAGAAAATCCCAAAAATTCCCAAATTTCACCACCTTGCTCCAAATAATGTTCTGAACCCATTATTGGCCTCCACTTCCACAGATCCATCCCAGATAAATTCCAAAAATTTCCCATTTGGAGATTTATGCATTTTACTCCTTTTTAAATAGTTTGTTTTTCCTCGCTTGATTAGTCTCAAGCTGGACTTACTTATTTTACGTGTTTACGCTAGTATCGGAGATTCCAGAAGTTCAAGTGCAGTCGCAGGAACCAGTTGCTTCTTCGTTCGAGCTAGGCGAGATTGTCCAAATCAACGGCAAGTCCCAAATCTTTTGATCATATTGTAAATTATGTTACTATGTTATTTGCATTAAGCTAGTTCTGAAAAGTTAGTTCAAAGTAAAATAAAATATTTAGAATGACATGCTATGTAGTTAAACCTACCACCGACAAATGTCATACTAGACTTATAGCCATGCCTTTGTAACCCTAGAAATAATTATCTGTTAATCTAGATAACTGTAAGTTATTATTATCATGCAAGTTCTTACTCTAATAAGGTTGTGGCTGCGGGCCAATAGACTTTGAAAAAGCCGACTCTAGGGCAGGGTAGTATGGGATACCGTGCCCTAGGGCGGAGTATGTCGACGTGCAGAATAGGGTAGGGATTCTTACCCTAGGTTGTAAGGTCGCGGACCTGGCCGGGGTTGCGGACTCCGGGGGGAAAATATAAGGACCAGACCCTTACGCTGAGCAAATGACATGGTGACCGCTCAACCACAGGAGTTGACTTGTCAACACTGGTTTAGTAGCTGCTCAACTCGATTAAAAGTCTACAGGTGTTGAGAAGTAGGTGATTGGGTAACAAGGTTAGGCAGTCCGTGCTGCGGGTGCCTAACAACGGTAGAGTTCACTCGAAGCGGACGTTTGTTTTCTCTTTTTGTGAGCGTGTGTGTGTGTGAGCCAGACCCGAGTGGATTCTACCGGGTAGAGCCTATATAAAGAATTGAGCAGTGAAACGACCTGGCTTTCTTAACTCTTTAGCGGGAGTTAAGGGATCGTGTGGTAAAGCTGAGCAAACTCTGCAGAGTCAAATAAATGGTATTCGAATACGCCGTGCTCCCGGTTATTGGAGCTGTGTCACTTGGGTGATTCCAGCCGCGAAGCTTAAGTAGTTTTGTGCATGTTTTAACTTGATTAGTTGGTTAATTAACTCTTGTTGAAAAACCCTTGAGATCTTAAGGAGTAGTTTTTGGTCCGTTTTATTAAAATGTTTGCAAATAAAACTGCATCTACCCAACTTAATAAACCAAGTATACTCCCTTCCATTGTTAACCCGTGCATGTAGTATTATAGAGTCCCTTTGGGGTTTGCTGAGCCGGTTGTTTGGCTCACGGTTTGCTTAATCCACTCTTTAGAGGATCAAGACGAAGGTGAAGGTCTCCCCGTTGAGGAAGTCCCGGAGGATCTCTTATTCGACGAGAACCCGTGGTTTTAGGTCTTCGCCGTGCTCAAGCGGATCTTAGAGTTTTTGTAATGTAATTATACTTTGGGCTTGCACGCCCCGCTGTCAAAACTGGATGTTATTCCATATGTGAAATATATGCTGGACTTTTGTTGTAAACATGCAATGGTATACTCTTGCGCGACACTCCATAACTATTCATGCGTGAATAGTTGCGGAATACCGTGTCCGTACGCGCCCTGGAAACGGGGCGTTACAGCCAGCAACAACACCATGGGCTCGTCGGTGACGCCAGCCAACGTGGAGCGCGTCCCGGACCTCAACACGCTCGGCGTGTCCCTGGCGCGCCACCGAGGTCGTCTTCGTGATCCACGGCTGCCTCGACGTCGGCTTCGTCACCACGGGCGGCAGGCTGGTGGCAAGACCATCGAGAAGGGCGACGTGTTCCCCAGGGGGGCTGCTCCACTTCCAGAGCAACCGCGGCAGCGTCCCCGCCGCAGTGGTCGCGGCGTTCGACAGCCAGATGCAGGGCACGCAAGCCGCCGCGCGCCAAGCCGGCCGTGCCGGACGACGTTCTGGGCAAGGCGTTCCAGGTCGGCGCGCGGAGGTGCGCATGATGACTTGATGAGGGCGCGCCTGGAGACCAAGACCTAAGGACGTTGACATGATGACATGGCGTCTGTGCTTGAGACATGCGAGAATCCTAACTACAGCTACTTAGGACCGTTTGATTTGTTTTCTCAGTGAATTCGAATAATTCTGGAGATGATTATTTACTATCCATTCACGCAGATGATTGCTTCTTGCAATTGTAATAATGTTATCTGTTTCTTGTATTATACTCTAATTTTCTTACAGAAGTTTTTTAACTCAATTTCTGGGATGAAGTTTGTGAGCCCGTACCCCCTTTGGGAAGACTTTTCTCAGAGACCCGTTCGTTTCATTGGTGTCACTCTGCATGCCAATAGTCTTTACATTGCTTAAAGAATAAAGATTGTGCTACTAGCTGAATTCTGCTCTGCTTTGAGACTGGAGCACCTTTCTGTGTTTATTGCACTACAGATCTACTTAAACTGCAGTTTGGAGAGCTGCTTCAACATCGGTTGCAAGAACATATCGAGGAACTAGCCAACGCACTCGTGTAAAATCCACAAATATACGCTAAAACTTCAAACACCAGAAATCACAACGCAATCAGAGACTCACAGTGGCCTCGTGGAAATAGAACAATAAAAACATGTAGTTCAAACATAACGAACGAAAATGACGATAACAGGAAGAGTACAGTTTTAAGTCTCAATTCTTACACCAGCAAGAGCAAAGCAAGCAGCATATACGGCACGGCAGCAAAGTAGACTCTAAAGTTACTTTTGAACTTGAAACATCCATTGTTATTCATAGCTGATGATGCTATTGCAGCAGAAACTGCAAATGCGTATTGCCATGCATACACCTAAAAAGAACCTGTGCCACCCCTTTGCACAAGATGCCGCGGCTTGCTTACAAGTGTCATGCTCAGTGCAGCAGAAGCGCACATCGGAGAACAACCTTTGTTTCTTCCAGTGGAGGTGAACATGCAGGCCGGCACAAACCTGTCTGGAAATTTTGTCAGATCTGACAGCTTAATTGGCTTTTCTACGAGGTCCCATGTCGTAAGTTCTACGTTCTAACTCATCCCGAAAATAAGGGCAGCTCCTGCATCTTTGCCGCTCTAAGAATCCACTGTAAGGCCCTAGAAATGCATTAAGCCTCCAGGTTGATGCCCAAAAAAAAAAAAGGAAACCCCCCCCCCCCCCCCCCCCAAATCTGTTACTTCATAGCCCCTCTGTAATAAGTTTGTTCGCCCCTCATCCAGAACAGAAGCTGCAAAGCAGAGCCAACAATCTAGAAAGCATAACGGCTTTACTGATAGTTTCACTAAAAAAATCAATAGATATACGGGGTGCCATCATGTGCTCACACTAACATAGTAAGATGTTTGCGCTTAAAAGGCAGCAGCACCAAGCTAGCAGCCTACCATCGGCTATAGCTATCTTCGCATGACACGGAGCTTTTCTCGCTTGCGGAAACGCTCGAGCAACAACTCATCAGTAGCAGCTTCTCTACGTCCTGCACGTGCACCATCTGGATTATTAGTATTTGTTGCTTTTCCTCCAGTTTCACTAACCTGTGAATCTTGATTTTTGTACAACTCTGGATGCTCTGCATTGTAAAATAAATAATTTAGTAAACTTAAATGAGAATAATGTGACAAAGATGCACGTGATATCAATGATATGACATTTTCATGTTTCTCGAACATACGAGCTAAACTTAAACATTGCTATTCTTATTATCGACATGAATACTCCTGCTATAAGTCCATTGGGCATCTGTATTTTACTTAGGGCAAGAGATTCTCACAGAAAAAGATATCTTAATAGTTAAGACTGAAGCTATAAGGAAATAGCTTAGAACTAGAAATAACTATTGGGCTGGAAGTGTTGCTCTGCAACTGGTCACCAGCTGGCAGCAGGTGCTGGTGTTTGAAGTATTGGTTGCACAAGAAAACATTGGTGACATATAATTATCTAGGAAGATAAGAACAAAAGCAGGACATTCAGGGTAGTCATTACATAATAAGAGGAATATATCATAAGCAAATTCTCTAAAGAAGAATATTAGCCATGGTTTATATTTTACCGCACAGGATCAAGTGGAATGTAAAGTTGGCATCTGATACACACGTCTTGCATAGAGCAATTTATATCCCGCCTAAAACGCAATCTATATCAGATGAATTTAACCTGTAGTGCAATTTTGTACGATAGGTAAATATAAATTAAATATTACAACATTCACTTTTTCCAAATTAATCCTACCACAGAATCACAACTACCAACACGTAATACTTTTTTAAGGTGTTCCTGTTTGTTGGACCATATAGCTCTTCTGGACACATAACATGCCTAACAATATCATACAGCACATTAAACACAACAGTTTTTGATGTCGCCACAACATAAAAAAAATATAAAGAAATAGCGTTGAAAAAGTATATATACAAACCTCTTCGCAATTTTTCATCATAATCTCTACCACGATGGAAATAATCAGCACTGTAACTTGAGGGGATGTTTGCATCTGATTTTGTTTTATGCGCAAGCCTTTTCTCTTGCAGCATCTTTTTAGCTGCCTCAGTTTCTTCAATGTTTTTTAATTTGTACCTGCAACAATCAAGAAACAATGATAACATGAAACTGTATATAGCTGTACACCCACTTTTAAAGAAGCTCTATTGCCAGAATAGCAGTGCATGATAAAGCACCAAACAATGTTAACAATATTAACAAGAAACACCTTTAAGGTTGTATTAAGCCCACAATGCTGAAAGAACAATGTTGACACTTGACAGATCTTTCAAATCAATAGTCATAATTTGATTAGACCATCATAGCATAGTTAAGTTTTGATTGAAGTAATGGTTAATGAATTTGTAACCACACTGACATAATTTCTCATATCTATTAATCACAAAATAGGCAAAAGTCTTCAACCAGATTATTGAATAATTTTCTGTTGCATACACTCTTCACTACTACTATTTGTGCCATAGCATGAAAGGATTTCTGACTAAATTACCTAACACAATGCAAAATGTTTAGCAGATTTCTGTCAAACAAAAGGTGTGAGGCAAAAAGTTGGATCTTTGAATAATTATGGGTTTCAGAGTATGCCTGTAGATGAGATATCTGCCAAACATTCGCCACAAACGAGCAAGTGTTGTCCTGAAACAATATCTAGCTCCTACCTATCGGACCTCAATTCAAGCAATGGAATATTATTATGTGAATGCTGCTGCTGCTGCTGCTGCTATTCACATAACAAACTTCATAGTAGTACCAAAACCAAATTTAGATAAGCAAGAAACTTGATTGTTTTACTGAAAATTCTATGTCCACATGAAAAGTTACATGGGCCAATGTACTAATCTAGAATTAACCACACACTATGAGGCCTCAAAGTACCAACAATAGCATCAGTGCAACAGAGAGATGTCCATAGGTCGTTGCATTCTTACTCAATTTAATAGGTTTGGTTGCCAATTAACATGTACCCCCATTAACAAGTAAATCTGCACAGTTACTGTAATGGATTGCATTTTTTAGGTACCTTTCCCTCTGAATTTCAACATAAACATACTATTCAACGCAACCTTACAAAGTTTTACTTTAAACAAGGATAAACAAAGGGGTGCAAGAACACACTCGATGGGCAGCTGAACTTCAGCAATGCCGGTGGTCCACTGTGTTGAGCTCTCCTCCAAGTTCTTCTTCCTCACCTACAAGCAACCAATACACCGTTACAGTCCGCGACACCACAAACAATCTCAGCTTGAGTGCATCGAAGCGCTATTCAGCCACAAACCTTGAGGTGGTCCGGCATGACGTAGAGCTCATCCACGTGGTCCTTCTCCTCCTTGTCGTTCACCTCAATCTTCTTGCCCCTCTTCTTCAACAGCTCGTTCTCCAAATACCTCAACCTTCAAAGATCAGACCCACAGACGCACGCTCGTGTCAAATCCAGCGTCAATATGACGAAGCATCAGATTGGCAAGCAGAATCGCATATACAACAACGCACATGTTGGGGTCCTCGATGGTGACGGCTGTCTCCTGAGCGAAGGTGTCCTGGAGGACGAGGTCCTCCTTCTCGGCCTCGCCAGCGGCCGCCGCCCCGCTGCCTCCTCGGCCGCGGGCGGATGACCCGTCGGTGGTGGACGCCGCGGAGGCGGGATCGGCGGGGATGCCCAGCTTCCTCTCCCGGAGCTTCTGCATATACTTGATCTCCTCTAGAGCGACGCTGCGAGGGGAGGACGGAGGAGTCAGCGAGAAGGCCTAGCGAATCAAAGAGAGAGGAGCAAGCTGGAAGGGAGGGAGGGAAGAGCACCGGCGGGCGTCCTCGTCGTCGGAGTGGTCGGCCGCGTCAGGCTCGAAGCTCCGCTTGCGGAAGTTTTTCGGCATGGTGGTGGCCGGTGGGGCGGTGCTGGGCTCGGATTGGTTTCGGCGGGATTTGTGGAGGTTCCTTGCCGGAGGAGCGGCCGGCGTCGAGGTTTGCAGATGAGGGAAGGGAAAATTGAAAATATAGGACCAAGTTGATAACGCTTTGGTAAAATAGGATCGAGTTATTTGCACTCGTAAATATAGGACCAAGTTGAAGACATTCTTGCAAATAAGGTATTTTTCCCATTTTAATTTCATTTTCATTTTTCTGGCTTTTTTTCTCTACGCGAAAAGACGCTTTTGCCCCTTCCTCCTTCTTCCTCCCTGCCGTGCAGGCCGCCGGCCGCCGGCCGCTCCCTCGCCGGCCGCCGGCCGCTCCCTCGCCGCGCCGCGCCGCCGCTCCCTCGCCCCGCCCCGCGCCGCGCCGCGCCGCCGCCTGCCCCGCGCCGCGCCGCTCCCTCGCCTGCCCCTGCTCCGGCGCGGCGCAGGCGAGGGAGCGGCGCGGCGCGGGGCAGGCGGCGGCGCGGCGCGGCGCGGCGCGGCGCGGGGCGGGGCGAGGGAGCGGCGGCGCGGCGCGGCGAGGGAGCGGCCGGCGGCCTGCACGGCAGGGAGGAAGAAGGAGGAAGGGGCAAAAGCGTCTTTTCGCGTAGAGAAAAAAGCCAGAAAAATGAAAATGAAATTAAAATGGGGAAAATACCTTATTTGCAAGAATGTCTCCAACTTGGTCCTATATTTACGAGTGCAAATAACTCGATCCTATTTTACCAAAGCGGTATCAACTTGGTCCTATATTTTCAATTTTCCCATGAGGGAAGGTGGGACTCTGGATTGGAGCCTTCAATGCTTCAGGGTCGGGTCGGGTCGGGGGTAAGCCCGGTTCAGTTTGCGGAAAGGGCATGAACTGGATCGAGCTAAGTTTGGGCCGGTCCGTCCTGCCATGTGGGCCCATACAGCGCCCATGGCTTCCCCCATTGCTGCGGGTGTTCCTGTCTTGGTTCAAAAACTTAAAAGCAGAGCATTCTCCTAAGTTTTGGCATATTTGGCCCATGTGGCCCGGAATACCAAATATAGCCTCCCGACGTCCGCAATTTTGGATTTGGTCCCCCTTTCCAAGTAGGCCTGGGCATTCGGGTTACCCGATTTTTTCGGGTCGGGTAGTTCGGGTAATTCGAAATTCGGGTAATGAAAACTGCTACCCGATATTAGCCTCAAAAAAACACTACCCGCAATTTCGGGTACCCGATAATTCGGGTTCGGGTATACCCGATATACCCGAATTTACAAAAATCAGCAAACTGCACAGAATTTGCATAGAATTTCAGCAGCAATTTCGGGGTTCGAGTTCGGGTAATTCGGGTACGGGTAATAAAGTGATAAGTTCAAGTGTATTTCGGGGTAGTTCGGGTAATTCGGGTAGTTCGGGTATTGGGGGATATTACCCGAACTACCCAAACTAATTTCGGGTAATCAGAATCGCTATCCGAATTTGGGATCGGGTACCTCAGGTTCGGGTATTTCGGGTTCGGGTCCGGGTAATTCGGGTACGGGTAACGGGTAGCGGGTATTTTGCCCACCCCTATTTCCAAGCACGGGAGCACGGGAGGCTGGCGCGTGGGAAATCTCGTGCCCAGGAAGGGCATGAGGTGGCTGGAGCACTGTAGCAATACTGCAGTAACATTGTAACAATTATCTAGGAAAATTTATTTAAATATATTTTTGTAGGAATTTTAAAATATAGCAAATGAGCTTCAAGAATAATAAAGTTTTTGTGAAGCCTCCCGACACGGTGTATTTGTGTAATTTTTCTATAATTTTAACCGTTCTAAATTTTTTGAAAAATTTATTTAAGTATACTATTTGTAGGAATTTTTAATATAGACAATGAGGTCCAAACATTATGAATTTTTTTAAGGCTCCATACACAGCGTACTTGATGGTATAAATTTTTTAGAATTTTATATGTTCTTAAATTATCTCAAAAATTAAAGGTTTAAATCTCAAAAATTAAGATCTTAGGTTTCGAAAGTTAGGGTTTTATGATCTCATGTGACTTGGAATATGGGGAGTTTACTACCACATAACTATTCTAGGTAAGAGACACCCATTAAGGATTTTTTTTTGTTTTATGACGAACAAGGGAGAAATATGGATGATTGGGTTGTGATCCAATGGATAAAAACTCGAGTGAGGTTAATGTTTTCCATTTACTGAAGGAATAGACAACCTCAAAACTATTACTTTGTACATTACATGAATCTTTCAAGTTTTGTTAACCTCGCTAGTACTACAGTATAGAGCAACAGAAGCATCCGGTTGGCCGGCCGTACTTTCGGAGCACCGTGCACCCTTTCCAGTTGAGCTTCCACTCAGTTGTGGTCGGCACAACGACGTTGTCGTACATGAACGCCAACACTAAGGACAGCCTCCACCCCCACCGCCTTCGGCACCTCCCTAAACGCCTCCCTCCGCACGTCCGTCGCACTCCGGGGGTCATCGTAACTACGGTCACTCATCCTCCATGTGCCTTGGGCTAGCAGTATGTTAGTTGCGAGTAGTTCTTGTCATTATTTCTTCGAGCACTCCTTTTGAACGTATCTCACAAGACCGTTTTTGTCAGACCCGGATTTTTCAATCCAGAATCTCCTGTGAAACCACTGCACTATTCCCTAGATCAGTAGATAGTGCTCACAGGTACATTGCTGCATCATTTCATACATCGCATGAATCATAACAACTCATAATAATATTACATAACTGGGTTTGAATTATGCCACATCGGGCAACAGTTTTACATAAGGGCCGATCAGGCAAAATGTTCACATTACAAAAGCATAACAGCGGAAGCAAAAGCAAGGTAGGCCTTTAATCCATAGGCAGCGGCTGGGGGTAAATATATGTCATATGATTATTACCTAAGCTAAGGCAATAATTATAGGCACACTACTCCATAGTCTATCTACCTAGGACTTAAAATGCGCAAGAGACGTACTAATTCTCGGCGTTGTTCCCTCCTTCCGTAGCAAGGGCATCTTCATATGCGTAATGATCTTGGGGTCCTGAATCTGATTTTGGTAATGCGAGTGTGCGCACAAACCACAGTGCTCAGCGAGCCAATACACAGGATGCAAATAGATAGCATGCATGGCTTATCAAGAGAAGGCTCGGGTTATTTTATTTGCCAGAAATTGCTGTTGGAAATATATTGTATTTAGGAAACTTTCTATGACCTAGCAGTTTGGACCAAAACATAGAGTGTGTAAAAGAAGACTTTAATAACAGTGATCTAGAAACCATCCACCTTTACATGGTCTCTATACCATATGTTATATCTTCAGCGTTATAGCCGCTTACATTACCACTGGGACGACACCCAGGACAACACCATTTAGGGCTTCCCACTGCCCTCCATATCTCCTCATTTTACCACAAATTTTTGAAATAGAACTATATTTTGTTATGTTCCCATGTCCGCCCTTGACCGTGGGCACGGCTATTCGAATAGTTTTGACTATGTAGAGTTTGCACACTTTACCCACAAGAGACAGTTCACTCGTTGCCCCACACGATTCCTTAGTCATGCGGTTGAGCAAACCATCACAGTAACCATTCAAAGTACCTCGCCCCTTCCATCATCTCACCCTATGGGCCTCTCCCACTTGCAGTGGGTCCCATACGTTGTGCGGGATGTTCCCCTCCTATGCGCCTAACAGCTGGCTACCCACACTGCTAGCACGCCGCAGAAGAACTTCACCCTCTGCGGATGTCCCATTCAAGCCCGCCACCCAGATAGCCGCTTGCACTACTTCACTCCTCCACCAATGATGATGACTTTCAGGGTTCGGTAAATTTACTTAGCCAAGTTGTACTTTACAGACTTGTGGTTGCACTTGTTTTACATAGAAGGTCATGACAAGATTCAGTCCTTAGGGTTATCTGGGCGGTTCTACCACAAACCACACTCTCGTGCACCACTGCACCATACCCCCGAACCATCTGCCCATATAGATAAGCAGTTTGAGGTTTTTGGGGAGCATAAAATAATCATATTTAACATATACCAGTCATTACCACCATGACTGCCCAACCAATTTCCCTCGTGCTTGAACATGATGTATACTTGGGTATTTGAACATACCCCATTTATCTAACAACTAGGCGAGGCATATTAATATGGACTTATTTTTGAAAGGTAACTATTATAATTTTGCTAGGACGACAAGGTTCACGTATTCGAATATTCCAAAGGAGATGTAATATTAATCAAGTCAATAATAGGCATATAACTAGAACCTTAAATTAAACATGTATTTGCATATAAAATAACGGCATGCAATTTGATAATTTAAACAAAGATAATTTGCAGAAAATGTAGGTTAAACATGATCAAAGTATTGACTCGCCTTGGTCACAGTGAGTTGGTTCTTAGTTGTCTTGAGCTTCTAGAGCTGCTGCCTCAGCTCCCTCTTCCTGAGCTTCGTAAGCTAGTTTTATCGTGCGCGAAAATTTGGATAAAAACAAATCAAAAATCAATAAACACTTACCAGAAAACCAAATAACTCCAAAGTTCACAATTTCAGTTTCAAGAGGTAGCTGTGAAATTTAGACAACTATAGAAATTTGTTTCACTCAATTTGGAGTTGGAATGAAGAAGTTATGGATTTTTGATGTTTGAGTGGGATTCATTTTAGCAAGTTTTTAAATTACCATTAATTCAAATAAATTCCATTTTGCAACATTTCAGTTCCAATGAGCATATCTTGATTTTAGATGAATTTAGAATTTTGTTCCATTCAATTTGGTGCTAAAATGAATTAGTTCCAAATATTTGAAGTTCTCAGATTAGTTAAATTCAAAAGAAAAGAAAAAGGGAAATAATAACAGAGGCTGACAGGTGGGGCCCATATGGCAGTAAATCCCACATAGTGCGACCTCTGACAGGCGGGACCCCTCGGGGGACCGGGCCCTCATGTCAGTGGTCGGGCTATGACAGGTGGGACCCGGCTGTCAGTGGGCTTCTCGGGATAACTGCCATTGACAGGTGGGACCCACCCGGGTTAGCGGAAAAATTAGCGAAAACTCGACCTCAGCGCTGCGGAGCCGGGGGATCGAACGCGCGCCGAGGCAGTCAGGGGAGGAAGAGAGGGATAGCGCTGATAACCAATCGATCGCACGGTGTTACTTGACCATATAGGGTTCATAACCCTTTTGATCCAACGCTGCTATACCTTTGGGCAGAGGAGTTCGGGACCGAGGACGGGCGGCGGTGCGGTCGGCGACGGGCTACCGGAGGGCTGGCGGTGGCGGCCAAAATGGGACGCCCGGTTGCCGAGGAAACCGACGGTGGGGTCGGTGGGGGCCGGGGGACGCCAGAGGTGTGTCGGCGGCGGCGGCTTGAAGGAGGGATCAACGCCGGCGACGGAGAGGCGGGGGGGAGCCCGGTGGAGGGTGCGGTTGACTTCACGGTGTCCCGGGGGGTGCGTAGGAGCAGTTAATTTGAATATGGTGGCGCGGTTTAGCGGTTGCTCGGCGACCGGACTTGGAGAAGAAGGAGGGGCGTTAGCGAGAAGGGGGCACGGGGGGGCCGATTGCGCGCTAGGGGAGAAAGAAGGAAGCTCAGCGATGCGTTTAGGGACTTCGGCCGAGGCTTTTATAGGGCGGAAAAGCGGGGCGGCGGGGAGGGCAGTTGGCCGGTCATGGGCGGCAGTGCTGGCTCGGCATTGCTACAGGACCCCCTTGAGCTGACGGCACGGTTTAATTGCGTGCAGCGCGGGTGTTGCTGACGACGGCCGGGGACGATGCGATGGACGACAGAGCCAGGGAATGGGGGTGGTTTGCGGGATTCTCGGCGTCGACCACAGGGGGAAGGATGACGCCGCTGGTTGCCGCGATGAGACGGCGGTGACACGGCATGATGTGGCAGTGGGATGGCAGCGGGGGCCACGTGATGTGGGCGGGGATGGCGCTGTGGTCCAGCGGTCTGAAGGGGGGCGCCGTGAAGGGAGGGGTGGCTGTGGGCGACGCTGTCTGAGCGGAGACAGGGCTTTGGCCCTTGTCCGAATAACACTGGGGTGGGGGAAGGAAAACGGGGCGCGGGGCAGGCCTGCTGGGCTGGCTGGGCCGGTCTGGCCGGTTGGCCGGCCCATTCTTCTTTTTTCCCTTTTATTTTATTTATTTATTCTCATGTTTTCCCCCCAAATTCTTAACGGTTTTAATTTTTCCTTTATTTAGACTTTAAACCAAAATTTCAAGAAAATTCCACAGAGCTCAAATACCAAGAAAAATACTTTCAAAAATAATTCCAAGGCTACACATTTGCCAAGCTCAAATTTTTAGGGTGTTACAAATCTACTCCCCTTAAAAAGAATCTCGACCCCGAGATTCAGCCTAAGCTGTGATTAAGTGTGGGTAATCTCACCTCAGCTGATCTTCATGCTCTCAGGTAGCCTTTTTCTTGGTATGATGGCTTCATTGAACTCGGCATAAACGGATAGTCTGATTCCTAGTCTTCTTTTTCTACTGTATCTAGAATCTTGATAGGTCGTTCCTTGTAGGCGGTCTTGACAGGGATGAAGTGTGCAACCTTGGCCAGTCTATTTATTACAATCCATATGGAGTCATACCCTGATTTGGTTCGTGGAAGCCCAGTGATAAAATCCATTCCAACTTCTATGTTAATCCAGGGCATTTGGTTAGCTTTACTCCCCTAGTGACACAGTCTACTATTCTTTAGTGCCTTGCTAGCCAGTCTATTCCAAGTATGAGGTCTAGGGTCGGGGTGGG
Source organism: Dendrocalamus latiflorus (assembly GCA_017311315.1). Lineage (NCBI taxonomy): Eukaryota > Viridiplantae > Streptophyta > Magnoliopsida > Poales > Poaceae > Dendrocalamus > Dendrocalamus latiflorus. The sequence goes on along the minus strand of CM029622.1, from coordinate 18,134,960 downwards.
CAGCACTATTAAGTTTGCTAGTAAACCAATCCCTTCCATGGTAATCTCTACCCCAGGGCACACTAGGATGGCATGGATGATCCTAGCAGGTGAGCTAAGTGCCAGCAGTTTCTTTAAAGGTTAGGTGGGCAGCCCAAGCTTGTCCACAAGTCTTTTGACTATAAATGAATGTGAAGCCCCTAGAATTAAAAGAACATGTGATGGTATTGACTTGACAGAGAGCGTACCCAGCAAAACTCCTACAGCCTCCTTCGCCTCTTCTGCGGTGATATGGTTGACCCTCCCACGGTTTGGAGTTGAGGTAGTCTTGTTGGTTTGCGGGGTCTGGTTTCCTTTGCTGGGCGCTGACGCTTGGCCTCGGACCGGAGTAGTCCCTAGGTCGAACTTCACGGGAGTAATCTGCCATTGTGGGCATTGGCTGATGAAGTGCCCCGTTTCCCCACATCTGTAACAGCTTCTGTCGGAGGTAGGGTTCGTCCTAGTAAACTGACTTGTTGGGCGTGGCGTTTGAAAAGAGCTGCCGCTTGGACGGGATGCTAGATTGGGACTCTTAGGATGGATTGATCCCGAGGAGGGGTTGCTAAAGAGCTGCTGAATAAACCTCCCTGGGGGTTGCTAAGCCACTTGCTTGCACTTGCGGCTGGCTTCCAGGCTCCTCCTCTCGTTCTCCAGGATCAAAGTCTTATTCACCAGCCGATGAAAACTGGTGAAATCTTGTACAATCAGTTGCACCCGCAACTCTTCATTCATCCCTACAAAAAATCTGTCGATCTTCTCCTCTTCATCCGCTACATCCTTTGGGGCGTAGCGGGCGAGTTGATTAAATTTGGTGAGGTATTCACCGATTGACAAGCTCCCTTGTTTTAGTGTGCGGAACTCATTCTTCTTCATCCGCATTACGCCGGCCGGGATGAAGTTTGCCTTGAAGGCTGCCTTAAACTCTGCCCATGAAATAATCTCTGTGTCAGCGCCAGTGGGGGTGTCCTCGTACCCTTTAGTAGCCAGATAATTCTCCCACCAGGCGGCTGCGGTGCCCTGGAGCTGGTGGGTAGCAAAGATCGAACTTCCTCGCTGGGTCGATGGGGTGTGACTCCGGGCAGAGACCTTGACTCACCCCACCATGAGGGTGACACGCTCGGCACGTTTGCACAGGGTGTTGAGTCGCACCTGCATGAGTGTGACCAATGGTTCGACGAGACGTTCCAGGGATACACTGTGTAGTACTACGGCGTGAACTTCCATGGAGGATCATCGTCAGTGTAGCCACGTACACTGGTATGTTGTAATGTAGGTAATACAATTTTTCTGTTGCAAGCTAAGCTGAACTAACGCATCCTACCAATTTTGCATGTATGGAGAGAGGAATTTTGACAGCTAGACTAGGGTTCATCCTCTGCTCATGGGACTGCGCAGGTATAAGCTTTCTAGCATAAGTATGCATTGTAAATGTCAAAACCTCTGCCCTAACCCAGCTATACCCTCCTCACTGGATGTGGACCCCTCTTCAACTGACTGGGTGGACGTTATGCTCGGCCCTCTGCCGCACACCTACACTGAGTTCCCCGTAGCTTGCCTCCAACGCAGTGCTCATACTATGAGTTCTGAGATGTATGCCGCCCCCCTGATAGGCTCACCTTCCCTGAGGATCAGCTATGCCATCGGAGCAAGCGATCGATGGATGTATCTTGAGTTCATGTATGCTGCCTTCGGTATCGTCATGTTATTACCTGCACTTCTTTGTATGATGTATGTTCGTATAATGCATATCCACGTCTTTATCATAGTAGACGGTTACAAGTTGTTATTATCGCTTCAACGTCTTTGGATCACAGTAACTCGTACGGATATAGCAAAACAACACCACAATGTCAAAAAATAAAAAATATGAACACATCCGTGAAGTCACACACCTTAGCATGACGTGACCCAATGACGCAGCTTTTCGCTGTGACGTGACCAAATAAGTCAGCTTTCTGCAGCGATATGGCCCAACGCTACCACAAGATATCTCCTCAGGCCTGCTACCTCGCGGACACAAAAAATGTATCAACCAAATTGCACTTTAGCCACGTACACTGTGCCAGCTCGTCGCATAAGTACTACTCACTTTACCGCGGATTCTCCTATAACGAGAATACAACACTTTCTCGCTCAGATGGAGAACCAATGGGACAAGATCAGCAAACTCGCAAGGGCCGCTACAGCCCGTGATGAATAAAGAGGGCGTGCCAGGAGGGCACCTCCCCCCCAATGATGCCCCCATAGCTCCAATCCCTACCACGACATTCCCACCGAGTATTCGCCGCGAGACCTGCCTGAGGGGGACACACCACCTCTTTGCTGGTGCGTAGACACGTCCAAGTTCTTCAAGTCCAAACAACGGCTAGGCATGGGCATACGTTACTAGGTTGCCCTAACTACGCGTTGGACTACCTTGACTGACATTGAGGCACAGGGCGGTACTGCCAGCTGGTAAGGACCGGTTACAATATATTCCCCTTACATTTCTCTTTGAAAGCACACACTAACTACCTTTCCAATCTATCCGTAGTCTCTAGATTCGCTGTGTGTATTATGTAAATGGATCGACCAACAGATCCACCCACATGACCAGTGGTGTCTTGCCTGCAAGGAGTGGGATGCTAAGATGAACCGCGAGAGGAGGGAGGAGTGGCGGTGCAACAAAGAGCATATTGAGTGTATCAGTGGGAGACGTAAGCTCATCTGGAGGCATATTGGCGCAAGGAGTGCGAGAGAAAGAGTGAAAGGGCAGCTGGCGAGGACTACAGTGCCAAACTCAGAAGGAAGGGCAAATGATCCCAGTTCACGCAGTAAATCAAACAATTTCGTAGTAGCCCCTAATCCTACCCACAATATTTTTCGTTTCTCCTAAGTGCATGTGTCCGTACATGGTCTTGATGCTTCTGTTGCTTTGTACCATAGTACTAGCGAGATTGACAAAACTTGAAAGATTCATGTAACACACAAAGTAATAGTTTTGGGGCTGTCTATTCCTTGGGTAACTGAAAAAAAATTAACATTGATTTTTTCATCCATTGGATCACAACCCAATATCCACATTTCTCCCTTGATCGTCATAAAACAAAAAATCCTTAATGGGTGTCTCTTACCTAAAGTAGTCAGGTGGTTGTAAACTTCTCACATTTCAAGCCACATAAAATCATGAAAACCGTAATTTTCGAAATCTAAAATCCTAATTTTTGAGATCTAAACTCTTAATTTTTGAGACAATTTTAGAATATATAAAATTCTAAAAAATTTGCACAATCAAGTACACTGTGTAAGGAGCCTTCAAAAAAATTTATAATGTTTGGACCTCATTTTCTATATTAAAAATTCCTACAAATAGTATACTTAAATGAATTTTTGGGGAAAATTCAGAATGGTTAAAATTATGAGAAAAATTATACAAGCAAGTACACTATGTCGGGAGGCTCCACAAAAATTTTATTATTTTTTGGAGCTCATTGCTATATTTAAAAATTCATAGAAAAAGTATATTTAAATAGATTTCCCTGGAAAATTGTTGTAGTGCTGTTATAGTGCTTCGCCCACCTTATGCGCTCCCCCGGCGCAGCAAGCGTGTGTTGTGGGCCCTAGGCATGGGATTTGCCGCACGTCAGCCTCCCGTGCTCCCGCACTCGGAGAGGGGCTAAATCCATAATTGCGAGCGTCAGGAGGATACATTTGGCATTCTAGTGCCGCATGGGGCCAAATATGTCAAAACTTCCATTCTCCTTGCTGTTGGATGTTTGAACTTAAAACGCCATAAATAGATGGTTTACTTCTTATCTGGGTTCGGTGACAGCAATTAGGATTCTAAGTTCACTGGATTAGATTTCGAGATCCATCGGACCCACACTAAAGTCTTGTTTGTATTAGCTTCTGCTTAGAAAAGCTAAAAGATAATACGAACACCGGCTTCTCAAAGTAGCTTCTCCACTTCTCTCACTACTGTCTTGCTTCGGGGATAAGGCAAGGGGGTCATAGGTGCATCATGCATTTCACTCCTCACGCTCCCGTCACGCGCACGCATATCTCTCTTACTTCCCCACCGTTTGTGCTCTCCTCTTCTTAAAGTCACTTATTCCCATCACTACCCTTCATTTTTAGCCAAAAGTTATCAGCAAAAACCAATATGAACGCCCCTAGAGGAGAGGAGGCGTTGGTGATAGGTCATGGCAATATTAAGGTAGGCAGCCAACAATAAGGTCGAGTGGTAAATTAGGGAACTATTCACACAAATGACAATGTAGTCCTTTTTTCAAATTTGACCTCGAGCATCCTTTTCTACAATTGGCAGGAAGCCGACTAGTCGCCTCTTTTAGTTAGTGCTAATTACCTATCACCGTTGGGTGGCTCGGCAACAGCGCTACAGAGCAACTATGGCTTGGCAGGTAGTACCTGCTGAGCTCTTGTAGCGCTTGTGTTGTCTACCGTGGCTGTCGAGCTCGAGAAGAGGAATGGTTATATTATCATTTATGTAAATATTTTAAAATTTGGTTTTGCAGTGGCGAGCTACAGCAGAGGCGTATGAGAGAAGATTGTTCAGTGAGATGGTGAAGAGACACCATTGGCTGCAGGAGGTGGCGGTTGTGGAAGCATAGCAAGCGGGTGGCATTGGCATCAAAAGTTGCATGGGAGGGGGTAGTTTGATGGGGCAGAGGTAGTGGCTAGAGGGAGGCAGAAGCAAACGAACCTGCAAGGGGGCTGGCCCACTAATCCATTCCACTGAATTACTAGTTACTAGCCGAGCGCCCGTGCGTTGCAACGAATTTTAAATAAACATAGAAAATCTACAATATGCCATTGAATAACTACATGATCTACAATATACCACTCATTGTGAGGCTGACATGTGAACCCGAGCTCAACATGTCTTGAGACATTAGTGACATATTATAGTCATTCGACGTTATTCAATACCTTATAAGGAATTTCCCTATAAACATAATATAAGTAATAAACTTAGAAAGTTATATACATAATTGCATCCAATCATCAGGTCATATAGAATCTTATCACAAGCCACATGCACATCTCCCTTCGCTGCTTCCCATCTTCCCGATGGTTCCAATCCTTCTTTTCTCTATGGCCTCTGCTTTGCTTTTAGATTGTTTTTTTAGGTGTAGCTTTTCAGATAGACTTACATGTTCTTCGCAGATTTCACATTGGTTTGGACTGTACACAAAGCAATAGGACAGCATGAAAAGGCCTCACGGCCCTAGGCCTTATTGTATAACTAAATTAAGGGTTGACCCTAAGGATTATAATGGGCTACCGGGCTGGGCGGAGCGGGATTATGAGTAATTCAGTTGGGCTGGGTTGGGGTTTGGGCTGTGTGTTAGATTTGTTGAGCTAGGGTAGAATTCGGGTCAAGTCTTAGCCCATTGTGAGACCTAATAGTGGGATGACAGATAAACCATTATCATAGTGGAATGAATCACTACCAACTGTTTCTTTTAAATAGTAGAGATTTTGTATACATGGACATTACATGAGGAGTCAAGAAAATGAACTAGGAATGGGTCATCGAGGGTGTGTTGATTTGTATTGTAGACAGAGTTTGTGCAATCTTATAAGGCCCTGATCAATTCGGCTTCGGCTTCTGGCTTATTTTCCACTATTCATAAATTTCGTCTTTTTCTGAACTTTTGGCTTTTTGTTGAGCTTTTTTGCCGGTTCTTTTTCTTCCCGTATTTGTTTGTATTATACGTAACGGGCTAACATATTTTTTTTATATTTTTAAATTTTTTTAAATTTAATTATGCGAAATAAGCCTCTGTCAGCTACAGTGCTTTTTTCAGCCAGCTACAGTGTTTTCAGCCATAAGCCATGAGCTTTTCAGCCGAACCGATCACCACCAAAATCTTGCATTGTTTTCAAGGACCTTCCATAGAAAAATATATCTTTGTGGATTATCCCTGGCAACTATTCACTGATATTTGATGGCTATTTGATAAAGGAAAATGGTAACGTTTGCGACGGGGGCGAAAAGTTGAAAATTTTCCGCTGCGAAAGTTTGAAAAATGTAATTTTAATCTCTGTCATCTCCATCTCAATAGTTTGACTAAATTGGGCAGATAACCGAACGTAAGGCATGATCAAGCACGCCCAATATCGGCAATTTCCAAGCAAGTAGATAAAAAAAATTGAGAATATTCTATGTTGCTGCAAAGTGACCTAGTATTGACCGACCAATCCAGTTAAAAGTGAAGTAGATTAATATTACATGCGTATCGAACCCCCTCAATACCCGGGGGGGTTCCGGGGCAGCGAGGGCGGCCACGTCGCCCGCGCACACGCTGCGGCCGGCGCGTGGCCGCCAAAAAACGGTACGGTCGGGGGAGGTAATAACCTGTTTTTTTCGGAAATTACATAAAAGTCCTTTTTCCTCGCAAAAAAGTCCCTGCGCCCAGTTTTTTTCAAAAAAAATTTTGGATGGCGCCCCGCAGGTTTCCAAAATTACGTATAGGTCCTTATTTACTTACGTACAGGTCCTTGCAGGTCCTCAATTTTTTCCAAAAAAATCCTTTTGTTTTTCCGAAATTACGCACGTGTCCTCGATTTTTTTTATGAAGCTCCTTGCGAATCGCCGTCTCTTTTGCTTCGGTCCACACGGTGGCTGGCGTGGCGTGGCGCCACGCCTACGTGGCTAGTGTATATGAAAGCTTGCTCCAAAACAGCGACGCGCCGAAGCCAATAGCAATGGTCAACTCTCAACCATACGATTTTACAGCTGCTCCATAACGAAACGCTAAGAGTCAAATACATACAACCAGCTTAGAAAGCGTCCAAAAACATGTATATAGAAACGAAAACATTGACACGCAGGCTCATCGGAAATTTTTACCTGTGGATCACGACAGCAGCCGGGGTTGACCACATGATAGGTAGGTAGGAGTAGAAGTCGAACAGGACTGCGTGTGTATTATAACTTAGCTTTGCTTTGAAGCAAACTAACCAGCAACTAACACCAAGCTAAGCAGCAACCACGCCAGCAGATCAACGTTTTTTTCTATTTATACCTTATAACTTATAATTTTCTTCAAATAAATAAACAAAATAACTTTTCACCATCTTTTCGAAACAATTTATCGTAATAACTTTTTCGAAATGATTTATCGTACTTATTAACATTTTGTTCGTTCCCACAAACCCTCATATTAGGAAAGCTATTGGCAGCCGCAGAAAAAAATGACCGTCACTAGCCTGCACCCGGCCGGCCCCGCACGGCAGCGTCAGACAGGCTGACGGATTCCAAATCTCCAGGTCCACGCGTCGCCTGGTCGCGTCCCTCTACGTGCTGGATCGGAGGGGAATTCGAATTCCACGAGTCCGTCTCACGGTCTGGTCCTGCCGCTGCGTCCAGGCCAGGCGTGGACCCGCCGCGTCGGCGACACACGCACGCCTACGGATATTCCTCATAGCCGAGGCGGGAGGCACCAGGCAGGGGCAGTTCCGTCCGACCCTTCACGGGAAGCCTCCTAACCGTCGCCACGTCGCCATCAGTGCGGGGCATTGCCGTAATTCCCTCGCTCCGCGCAGGCAGCCCCCTCCTGCTGCTGCTCTGTGCTTTTGTTCCTCCCCCTCTGCTGCAAGCTTCCAGGAGCAAGGGAGAGGAAGAGGGAAGAAGCCAAGCCAAACCTCTCTTCTCCAAAATCCAAATGCTTTGCTGATCTCCCTCTCTCTGCCCCTACTACATGGCACGCGTCCTCCCTCTCAGCATCGAAGCGGGGGAGATGGCCAGGTACGCACGCTGTCCTCGAGCCGCTACGGCTCCGTAAATTTTTTTCTCCCGTGCTTAAATTTCTTCTTTGATTTCGGCTGCTTTGTTCTGGGGTTTTCGGGTTCGCGATCTTGGTGAGAAAGTTTGTCTCTTTGGGAGTTAGGGCCTAGGTGGAGCCGCGGATGCAGCCGAATTTGTTTTGGGGGGGTTTGTTAGCCTGCTGTTACTAGCTCGATGCTACATGTTTGGGCCAAGATTGCGGCTTAGCACTAGTTAGTATCGATCAGCTCTATGTTCCATTTTAGAAAGGGGAAATCAGGAATGGAATGATCTTGCGCGTGGTATGCGCTTTCCTCTTGTTTTGTTATTCCCTCCGATCTTTGTCGCAACAAGAAGAATAAAAGAAAAGGGAGGCAAGGTTTCGTGAGCTAGCTGGCATGTGGGCCCCTCCTGCTGCCGCCCTTCGATCACCTAGCTCCAGGTCGCCGTCCGTCCGTATGTGGGCGGTGGCTCCGGAGGAATGGCGGCCGTCTCCCGTTGCCGCCGCCGATCAGCGTGGGGGCACGGGGCACGCACCATGTGATGTGAAGAGCACGGGTGTTAGGCTATTAATACCTGCTACGTTTGGAGGCCAATGTGGTCCATGCATCAGCAAGAACAGGAACAAGCGAGGACTGATCCAATTTGGAGAATCTTAGTATTAGGATGTTACAATAGTTTCCTTAAGAAGAAGTTACAGATGGATGCATTTGGGGAATCTTAACAATGTTACAGCCATCTCCGAATTAAAGGATCTCACTTGAAATATCACAATTGAGCGACCGGTTGTTGCTGACTTGCTGTTGCACTAGACCAAACCAGTGGTCCGAGGGTGTTGTAGATGAAGTGATGAAGAAATGGATGCCTTTGGCAGTTCGGCCAGGTGTGTAAATGACATGTAATTGGAATATTGCACTCAGCAAAGAATCAGGAGCTGCTACTTTCCCATATTCCGAATTCAAGGGTTTCAATAAACTACCTGCGCGAGTTCGTCTTGGCCCAGGTCTAGAACTATCTTCAACGGTTTGTGTAGCCATAAATTCTATTTAATCATTGGTGTTGACTTTGTATACTATTCCGTTGTAGTTGTAAATACACGATCTTTTCGGCGATAAGATCACCTGTGTTTGAAGACGATACATATGTCGGATCTACTCCAAGGATCAAAACAAACTCGAGCACATGGACACGAGCTAGAGTACTCAAAAGACTTCTACGACTGCTACATGCTCTAAGTCTCTAACTGCTACAATGCTCTTGAGTCTCCGACTGCTACAGCCCTCAGGGTCCCTTAACCGTACACCAACGGCCCTTTAAGGCTACACTCCATCAGGCGTTCACACATAGTGTCCATTAGGCCAGCGATATTAGAACCGGGCTCTGATACCACTTGTACGATTGTAAGGGCCTTCTTACCTCAAAAGTTAGCCAATAAAGTGAGGGACTCCTCCACTTTTTAAGTTAGGTTGCTTGCCCTTTCACAATCAATGTGGGACTATTCCAACAACCGCCAATGCTATTCGGTCCACACGGTACTCGGCACCGTCTGGATCCACCGCATCCCAGATTCCCTGAGCCAGCAAATTTACACGCATGAGCAACGCTCAGTCGGTGTAGGTCGTGCGCGTGAGCATGGAGTAGCGCAACGTGACACCAGCCTCGTTTGGCGCCGTCTGTGCCACCAACTCTTGGTTGCTGCCAAGAACCACTGCGTGACGCCCACTAGCGCCGGTGGATCTTCCGAAGGGAGGAGACGCCGATCTTGCACCTCGGGGCATCATCGCAGGATCCGTGTGATCACCGCTCTAATACCAAATGTCAAATCTGCTCCAAGGATCAAAACACACGCGAGCACGTGGATGCGAGCTAGAGTGCTTGAAAGACCTCTACGACTGCTACAATACTTGACTGCTACATTACTCTGAGACTCCGATTGCTACAATACTAAGTACTCGATTGCTACAATGCTTAGAGTCTACAGTACTCGGAACACACACGCTGCTACTGAGTGCTCAGAACACACGACTGGTCGAGGACTCACACACGAGAACACTTTTGGAGATAATCACACACAAGCACAACACATGAGCGGTTGCAACGCCGTAATCTCTTGATGTCTTCTGGTTTTCTCCCATATATATACTATTGAATACAGGAAATGGTTACAAAGCATTGATGGTGCGTTACCACCAGTAAATACCAAACTAATGCAGAGTACTAAATGCAAAGAAACAGTCAGTAAACAGACTTTCAATGCAAAAATTAACTCATACTTCTCACCGACGTATGCACGACCGAAAAACAAATATGCAGTGAAATTACTTAACAACATATGCAAATATTGCATTAGTTTTAGAGAGTAAAATGCATTTCTATGTCCAAACAGTAGAGTATCTTAATGGCATTTATTTATTGTGCTATAATAATGAACGTTGTAGATCAGATGAGATGTTTGAGGCTGCAGTATAGCACCTTTGGTCTTCTACATGGCTTTTCTTTGTTTATTCCTTTCTAGTACACAGAACAAGCATGTGGCAGCTTTACTTCAATGAGATAGGTTAATAATAAATTTGTTAGTTGTGCAATATCAATACCCTTTTGTTCTAATTTTGCCTTGGCTCCTAAACAGAGGTGGCGAGACAGTTACAAGCATGCCAAGCTCTTCAGCTGAGGCATCATTCAAGGGAATTGAACATTCTGAGCAAAACACAAAGGACGATGAATATGCGAGGCTGGTCACACCAGCTCAACATGCAACAGCTGACATTAACACGGTAGTTTTACCTGAGCAACAAAAGTCAAGATCCTTCATTTGGTGGATGAAAGTTCTGCTTGGCTGCTTCCTTCTTATATTAGTGTCTTATGTCTTTGTGAAATGGGGAGTCCCCTTTGCCTTTGAGAAAGTAAGTGCTGATACTTTTGGTACAATTCTTTTATACAGTATTTTCCTTACTTGAAGGGTAATCTTAGTCATAGAGGAGTCAGGCCATTAGAATGTGATTAGACTTCCCTTTTTCTGGTTCCTCAGTAGATGCTAGTACAATAACAGTAAGACATGCACCAATTTCACAGAATGTTGCCTTTTAGAACCAACTGAAGTTGGTTTGTTCGCTGGCTCTTCAATAATGATTACAAGTTTGATGCGATGGCTAGCTTGATCAACCTGATCCATAGGGTTTAAAGTTACATAAGGAATATATATTTCTTAAGTTTGTCTGACACTCCAATCTATCAAGATGCTTATCTGTTACGGACTCTTATTGGGGGAGGCATTATGGCAGGCGTTCCAAGCCGCCAGCCCAATCCAAGCTTTAGTAGCAGTCCTGGTCAGTTAGAATCTTACGTGTTAGGGAAGTCTTTGTCTATTCGAATTGAAGAAGGAGTTGTTATGGAGTCGGGTTCTTAAGGAAAACGGGGACTTGTAAGAGTATAAATATCTTCCTGCGTTTGGGCGGAAGATTAGTTAAGCAATAAAGTTATCTCTTCTCCCCAAACCCTAAGTTCTGGCTCTTGGCGGCAACCACGGCGGATCAAGGAAGTTCCCGCCGGGAAGCAGCTGACGAACCCTATACCCATCATCCCTACTACCTTAGATCCAAGGACAAGATACATAACAGATTGGTATCAGTCTCCATGGCTCCGGATTCCCTCAGCACGGATATTCGAGAACTCAAAGAGATCCTGGGGACAATTTTGAAGCGGCAAGAAGAACAGGCGGCGGCGCATGCGAATCTGGAAGCGGCGGTTCTTGCCCTGGAAGGACGTCCGTCATCACCAACGAAAGAGGTCAACTCCGATAACTCTTCCGCTCGCAATTCCTCCGGCGGACAATCAGCAGCTACACATCCTAGTCGTTTTTACAAAGTGGACTTCCCCCTGTTCGATGGTACTTCTGACCCTTTAGAATGGCTGGCTCGCTGTGAGCAATTTTTCCGTGGTCATCGCACCCTTGAAGAGGAAAAAGTTTGGCTGGCGACGTATCATATGACAGGAATTGCTCAGCAATGGTATTACAAAGTGGAACGCACCGAGGGAATTCCGTCGTGGCCTAGGTTCCAGAGTTCTTGCAAACTGCGTTTTGGACCTCCGTTTCGATCAAATCCAGTATCAGAATTGGCTCTTCTTCGGCAAACAGGGTCAGTTGAAGATTACGCTCAGGAATTTTATAGGGTTCTGTGTCGCGCTGACACTCTATCACTAGAGCATGAAGTGGGGTTATTCTTAGCCGGTCTTGGTGAGCTGATCAAGTCAGATGTGGAACTACAAAACCCATCTTCTTTAGATACCGCTGTCAGTCTCGCTAAGGCAGCAGAGAGACATTATAAACTCCTTTACAATTCGGGATTACTGCTCAGGCAGCCTCATTCCACTCCACATTCTTCGGCGGCAAAATATACTCCAGCACAACGTATGGCTCCGCTGTTGGCAAAACCACCTGAGGTTCCGCTGTTGCCTGCGCCGACAACAGGATCATCTTCTCAGTCTCAGCGGGCGTTTAGACGCCTTACACCTTCTGAGATGACGGATCGCCGTCAGAAAGGCTTGTGCTTTAATTGTGATGAACAATTCACAAGAGGCCATCGGTGCAAGCGTTTGTATTGGATTGAAATCTTGGACGAAGATGATGTTCCAGAAGATCATAACGACGACACCAACCCCCAGATTTCATTACATGCACTAACGGGGATCTCTTCAGGCAATACTATGCAACTGTCAATCCATATTAATGGTCACAAGTTCTGTGCCTTGGTCGATTCGGGATCGACTCACAACTTCATCAGTCTTGCAGCTGCTCAATTGTCAGCTATCCCCCTGCGAACCCGGACGGGTATTCAGGTGGCAGTAGCCAACGGAGACAGGCTGTCTTGCCCAGGGTTTTGCCCATCCTTGCCGATCAATATTGGTCCGGAAGAATTTGCTATCAACTGCTATGCTCTATCCCTCCAGGGTTTTGATTTGATTCTGGGCGTTCACTGGTTGCGAACATTAGGCCCGATCCTCTGGGATTTCTCCAATTTGTCCATGGCCTTCTGGTATCAAGGGCGTCAAGTTCGCCTTTTGGGCATTCCACGCAAGCCATCTGCTCGCATCTTCACGATCACCGAGCCAACTCAAACTCTGCTACCAGCTCTGCTGTCCGATTTCAGGACATATTTCAGCATCCGACTGGTCTACCACCTCAACGCCACTGTGACCACCGCATTCACCTAGTTCCAGGATCCAAACCAGTAGCAGTTCGACCTTACCGGTATCCCCATCACCACAAGGATGAAATTGAAAAGCAATGTAAGGAGATGTTGGCACAGGGAATCATAAGGTCCAGTACTTCGCCCTTCAGTTCTCCGGTGATCCTGGTCAAAAAGAAGGACAATTCCTGGCGGCTTTGCGTGGACTACCGTGCACTTAATGCCCAAACTGTCAAAGACAAGTTTCCTATTCCGATAGTGGATGAGTTACTGGATGAACTAAAACTTGCCAAGTACTTCACGAAGTTGGATCTACGATCGGGTTATCACCAAATACGAATGCACCCGGATGACATCCACATGACTGCTTTCCGAACACATCATGGTCACTTTGAATATTTGGTCTTACCTTTTGGTCTTTCCAATGCCCCGGCAACATTTCAGGCGGTTATGAATGCTATTCTTCAATCACATCTTCGCAAATTCGTGTTGGTCTTCTTTGATGACATCTTAATTTTTAGCCCGTCTTGGTCTGAACACTTGTGCCATATGCGAACGATCTTTTCTCTGCTTCGACAGCATCAGTTTTTCCTTAAGCAATCAAAATGTTCCTTTGGCACAACGTCAGTATCGTACTTGGGACATGTTATCTCCGCAGAGGGTGTCTCTATGGACCAATCCAAAGTTCAGGATATCCAGCAGTGGCCAATCCCTAAGTCTCCCCGTCAGCTGAGGGGATTTTTAGGCCTCGCTAGGTATTACCGCAAATTCATTCGTCATTTTGGCTCTATTGCCGCGCCGCTCACTCAGCTTCTCACCAAGGAGGGGTTCAGTTGGTCACCAGCGGCGCATGAGGCCTTTGTGACATTGAAAGAAGCTCTTTGTAAGCCAAACTTTCTAGCTCTACCAGATTTTACAGCACCTTTCATAGTCGAATGTGATGCGTCTGGTAGTGGAATTGGTGCGGTTCTTCATCAAGGATCGAAGCCCATTGCGTTTTTCAGCCGAGCAGTCCCAGCTCACCATGCCAAACTAGCTGCATACGAACGAGAACTCATTGGGCTGGTTAAGGCAGTACGTCATTGGCGACACTATCTTTGGGGCAAACCATTCATTGTTCGCACGGACCACTACAGCTTGAAATTCCTCCTTGATCAGCGCTTGAACACTATACCTCAACATCACTGGGTCAGTAAATTATTTGGGTTTGATTTCCAAATCGAATTCAAGCCTGGCAAAACCAATACAGTCGCTGACGCATTATCTCGCCGAGATGAACATATGTCACTATCTGTTCTCTCAGTACCTGACTTTCAACTACTATCTCACCTCAAAGAGGAGGTCAATTCCTTGCCGGCATTTCAGACATTACATTCGCAGTGTGCCTCTCAGGATCTTCCCCCACATTGGTCCTTCACTGATGGCTTGTTCCTGTATCACGGCCGCATTTTCGTGCCACAATCGTCTGTATATGTGCCACACATCATCTCCACCTACCATGGCATAGGTCACGAAGGAATCCAGAAAACATTGTACCGTATTCGCAAGGATTTCTACATTCCCCAACTTAAAAAGCTGATTCATGAGCATGTTACTTGTTGCGACGTCTGCCAACGCAATAAGGGGGAGCACTTGCATCCTGCAGGTCTGCTACATCCCTTACCAATCCCGACTCAGATCTGGTCACATATCACCATGGATTTCATCGACGGGTTCCCTCGCATACAAGGGAAATCGGTCATATTAACAGTGGTGGACAGATTTTCTAAATATGCTCATTTTGTACCATTATCACACCCTTACACATCACAATCAGTAGCCCATGCTTTCTTTGAGGCTATTGTTAGACTCCATGGATTTCCAGAATCGATTGTCAGCGACAGGGACACAATCTTCACAAGCAACTTTTGGAAAGAACTATTTCGGCTGGCAGGAGTTTCCCTTGATATGACATCAGCTTTCCATCCACAAGCAGACGGCCAAAGTGAGGTTGCTAATCGCACAATTGAAATGTACCTTCGCTGTCTCAGTGGGGATCGTCCTCGCCATTGGATCAAATGGCTTCCGTGGGCGGAATTCTGCTATAATACATCGTTTCATTCGGCCTTAAAGTGTACTCCCTTTCAGGTAGTGTATGGCCGAACCCCGCCAGCAATTCTACCTTTCCAAGCAGGCTCAGCCCAGGTCTCAGCTGTTGAGGAGATGTTACGCGCCAGAGATGAGTTTCTCCTAGAGATTCGGGAACGCTTATTACACGCCCAGCAGCGTATGAAAGAATTCTATGATAAAAATCATCGGGAAGTTGACTTTGAGGTGGGGCAATGGGTTTTGCTCAAGCTACATCATCGCCAAGCTGTGGGCATTACATCTAAGTTCTCCAAATTATCACCCAAATTTTATGGCCCTTATCAAATCATCGACCGCGTGGGGTCAGTGGCTTACAAACTTCAACTCCCTGCGGCTGCTCGCATCCACAATGTCTTCCATGTGGCTTTCCTGAAGGCATTCAACGGTGTTCCTCCTGCTGTTCCCCCACCTTTGCCGGACGTACTTCATGGCCGAGTGCTTCCCATGCCTGCTGCCATTGTCCGATCGCGTTTGTTTAAAGGCAACTGGGAAGTTCTGGTACAATGGATGGGCCAACCTCCGTTAGAAGCTTCTTGGATGCCAGTCTCCACCTTCAAGCAACAGTACCCATCCTTTCAGCTCGAGGACGAGCTGTTTCCTCAGGAGGGGGGAAATGTTACGGACTCTTATTGGGGGAGGCATTATGGCAGGCGTTCCAAGCCGCCAGCCCAATCCAAGCTTTAGTAGCAGTCCTGGTCAGTTAGAATCTTACGTGTTAGGGAAGTCTTTGTCTATTCGAATTGAAGAAGGAGTTGTTATGGAGTCGGGTTCTTAAGGAAAACGGGGACTTGTAAGAGTATAAATATCTTCCTGCGTTTGGGCGGAAGATTAGTTAAGCAATAAAGTTATCTCTTCTCCCCAAACCCTAAGTTCTGGCTCTTGGCGGCAACCACGGCGGATCAAGGAAGTTCCCGCCGGGAAGCAGCTGACGAACCCTATACCCATCATCCCTACTACCTTAGATCCAAGGACAAGATACATAACATTATCATGATAAACAAAGGGCAGTACCCCCAAAATATGTTGGATACCACTCTAAATTAAACAAGGGGCTTTTAGATGTGTACCGCCCTAAAGTTTGTGGATCAGAAAAATGCCACTCAAATGTCTCGCTAACATGTGGGCCCAGGGCCCACATGTCATATTCAGAGTGGGTGGGCTTTTTACTATTAGCACAAAGTTTGGGGTGGCATGCAACTAAAAATTCCATGAAAACAATCACAAATCTTAAAGCAGTTATGGCTTAATCAAAATAAGGACAAGCTAAAGCTGGTTTTACCCCAGTCTTCATCTAAAATTCTTGTTTCTTCTTTAGAATACTTGAATCAGCACCATTGCTCCATTCATCTTAATAATTTGTCTTTGCGGAACCTGTCTGTTGTCTGTTGCATATCTCAAGCATAACTTCAGGTTTCAGCTTATGAAAAATAAAAATGTTCACGCATAGTAATTGACTAGACACTAATCCATACCTTCCCATGTACATTCTAGTATATTAATATAATTTGGAATTCTATATGTTTAATGAGTGCATATGTAACTTACTGTAATTTTAAGTGATATTTAATTTGTAGTTTAAGAAATTATCAATTTTCTCATGTTTCTGAGCTATGTTGTGCCTGTTAACTGTTTGATCTTATTCTTTTTCTGGAAAAAACGCTTTGATTTATTTCATAGAATTAAAGCATCTCCTAAGTTAATTTCGTATGTATTTTTATCTTTTGTTGTAGGTTCTCTTGCCAATCATGCAATGGGAAGCAAGTGCTTTTGGACGTCCAGTATTGGCTGTTGTCCTTGTTGCATCTTTGGCCCTCTTCCCAGTTATTTTAGTGCCTTCTGGACCATCTATGTGGTTAGCAGGAATGATATTTGGTTATGGTTGGGGTTTCTTGATTATTATGGTTGGGACTACTATTGGCATGGTTTTACCATATTGGATTGGCTCATTGTTCCGCGAACGTCTACATGTAAAATTTCTCAGATCCATGTTCTTGTGACATGTATTTTAGGAGCTACATGTTGTTTTAAGGAGTTAGGCCCTGATTTTCTTCTCTCTGCTTTCTCTGTTTTCTTTCTTTCTTTTTTAAATGCAGGCATGGTTAAAGAGATGGCCTCAGCAGATAGCTCTAATAAAACTTGCTGGTGAAGGGCGTTGGTTCCAGCAGTTTCGAGTTGTGGCACTATTCAGAATCTCACCATTCCCATATACAATTTTTAACTATGCCGTAACTGTGACAGAAATCAAGTTCAACCCTTACCTATGTGGTTCAATTGCTGGAATGGTACCTGAGGCATTCATCTATATCTATAGGTTAGATACAAATATCTACATAGCGTATTATGATTTAATCAATTGTGCATGATTTTGCAACCAAGATTCAGGCCATCTAAGTTTATATCGTCACCCCCATGTACTCCATTGGTGTGTATTTATCATTTGATTAGTGTCCTTAACAAATAGTACATGGGCCAGTGATATTAAACCAATTGCTTTTCTAATAGGAGCTCATGAATCGAACGGCATCTACTGTACCAGTGTCATAATCTATTTATGTGTGCAAAAGTGTTAAAAATTTTGCTGATTTGGAGATTCTGGATTGTTGAAAACATGACGGAGTATATGTTTATCTAGGACAAGGTATTGGCGCATAATAACTAGATAGAACTTGAGTTGGGTTTCGGTTGCTAATTTAAGCTATACACTAGCTGTGCCCGTGACCAACCCAGGCAGAAACAGAACATTGTTTTTCAGTAAGTTACTGAGTGCACTCAATATGCTTTCCAGAAGTAGTTGTTTACTTGTATTGCTACGTTTTGTTGCAGTGGACGGTTGATACGTACGTTGGCCGACATGAAGTATGGCAATTATAAGATGACGCCAGTGGAGATAACATACAACATAATCTCCTTTGTTATTGCTGTTGTCCTCACAATCGCCTTCACGGTATATGCCAAGAGAGCTCTAAATGACATAAAAAGGTCAGAAGGTATTTGCACCGAAGAACCTGGTACCTCTTCTGGCTCGGCTGCACACCATGAGTGTTCCCACTCACATTCTGTAGCATTAGATGTTGCATAATGGTGTATTCACTGGGAGGGTTCATAGAGCTGCTTCAGAGGAAGCGAGTTGGTATTACTTGGGCACTACTTTCTCCAACAGAAGAGGTGTAGGTAGGCTATGACGGTAGGCGAATGCGCCTGTATAACTCGTACACACCCAGCTAATGTGGTTTACTTGATTCATTTCATGTAATTATCTGCACGGCCATACATTAATCCAAAGATTCAGTACCACTAACTGAGCTGAGCTGCTTTCAGCGAATTCTGTGCGTGATAGTTGCTGTATTTGCTAGGATATGTAACCGGCATGTGTGGTTCGCCGGAGCTTCTGGCTGCTGATGGAATAGGAGAATATGCTTGTCTGTTGTGTAGGTTTTGTACGGATGTTTCCCATAGTTATGCGTCGAGTTTACCATGCTCGTATTGTTTGTGTTGATGCACGCAGCTGCGCGGTGAGCGCACCGCGAGCTATTCTTTCGCCTTTTACTAAAGAATACCGTGTGCTCGCCGCAAATAGCGGCATACTCCAATGTTTGGAGGACTCTGTCCGTCTCTCTTCTGAGAAGGCCCCTACAATCCAAAAGGAAACCTTCTTTCATGCTTTCTTAATTTGTTTCCAAGTGTAATCAATCCTGTTCCCTTTTCTGTTTTGAATTCTCTTGCCATTCTTAAATTCACACTACTTTTGAGGAATTTTCCATAAATTTGTCAGATTTATACCAGCTTGGGTTGGGACGTGAGGGGGGCACATATGCTGACAAAATTCCTCACTGTTTTTCAAGGATAAAAAGAATGAAACAATGTGTATCTGCGTGCTTATCCATGTCGGCAACTACAGTACTACATCTATTGAACAGTGTGTATATGTAAATTACCTGGCCTACACGATCTACATCTACACAGGAAGTATGTTCCTTTATTTTTCCTACTATACGCATCGGTATATATACATGAAGTTGCATTTCAGTTGTTCAGGGAAAGTTTCAGATGCAACCGGCTGCAACTGAAACTACTCCAGTAACCTTCCGTCGTCAATCATCTACAGCTGCAACTAGTCCATGTTGCAGAGGTGACCGGAATGCTCCACTCGGTGTCGATGTTTCACGTCCCCTTGCCACGAGGCCATTGAAGGAGCTTCGCCTCTGCGGTGAGGCGAACCGGGAGGAGGCAGCTCCGGTGGCACTCCTCGGCGACAGGTTCACTTGCTCCAGCGCCCGCAGCTGGAGCTCCGAAGGGTAGTCGCGCACGCACCCGATCCGAGGACCCGCCCCGGTGGTCCACCTGAAGGACAGTTGCTTCCCCAGCTGATACGATTTCATCTCTTTCTTGGAGTTGATCCTCTCAAGGATCTTTTCTCGCGGCACGGGTGCCTGTTCATTCCCTTCTTGATCCTTTTCAGACAAGTCGCTCCTAGTGCACGAGGTTTCCGTATCTTCGGTTTCTTCTGATAAATCCAGCCTTGCTACTGCTGCTTCCTCGCATCTTTCACTCTCCGCACAAGCTGTTTCAGTAACTTGAGGTATCTGGCAAGGGCTGGTTTCTTCGAGTGCAGCAGTTTTGTCTTCAGATTTGCCGGTTAATGTATTTTTCGTGTCGTTCTCTGAATGGATCCTCCTGAGGCTACCCCAAAATTCCTCGTCCTCCTCTGCTGGGCTCATCTGCAGCAGTTTAGAAAGATGTAAGATCAGATCACAATAGACAATGCTATAGTATAGCAATACCGAAAATTTTAATTTTTGTCTGAATGATCCTGAATGATCATAAATGCCTACCTTAACATCGGTGAGGTCGACCAAGTTGTCCTTTAGGAAGCTTTTGAACTCCTGGAAGTTCTCCTCCGTTGGGCGGTAGTGCCCACTGTGAGGCCAAATAGCCTGTGACCAAAAAGCTCTGATCGTGTTAGCATGCTGTCTAATAAAACTGAACATATGACAAGTCCTTATAAGGGATGTGAAAGTAGTTCCAAGTATAAACAATACATACCTTTAGAGTTCCATTTTCAACAACCAATCGCCCGGCAGCAGAAGTTGCCTCTCCAGCAAGGAAGCTAGAATGTTGAAATGTGCCCTTTTTCTTCTGCACTTTGAGATTGGAGGACAATGTCACATAATGAACTGACATTTATATGGTTCATTGGATTTTGCGCATATGATGGTATGCGCATATTTACCTGACCAACATACAAGCTCTTAGATGTGCTAAGAACAAAAATCCACTTTGCATCTCTTGGCCCACAAGACGTGTCGAGGATTTGCCGGTTCTTGTATAAGAACTTGCCGTCCTCAATTACAACTTCATAGTCCTCTCTTTCTTTCTGCAAAATTTAAGTTTTGTTTGGTTAGCCACCATATACCTTCATTGTGTTCTAACTCTAGTAGTTCCTTTGCTCCATGTTTGTAAACACTTACCGGACCAAGGTACTTGATGCACTGGCTCAGAAGCTTCAATCGGGAGCACTGGCCTTCAAGATTGATCTCTTTGCCTTCCCCAACGTCAAGCCTGCATAACCAAACAGAGACCATTAGCTCACATTTCATTCAGTGGTCAAAAGTAAAATGAGAGAACAGTCATGCTGAGTGAGTTAGTAAACTAACCAGTAGAAGAAAGGCTGCTTGCTTTCGCAGTGGAGCCAGCAATCGTAGTAGTAGTGAAGGTTGTGGCCGTAGCGGTGGCGTGGGTCAATCTATTCGTCAACAATTTCAGTATACACATTAGCTCACTGCCTGGTAGAACATCAATAAAACTTGAACATTTGCTACATGCTTAACTGACACTCACCGCTTCGAGCCAGTGCTGCAATGCGAGCTTCTGCGCCTTGTCATCCTTCGACAACCCCTTTCCGACCTGAAACACGTCCAAATTTGCCAAATGTTTAGTCCAATTGACCATTTTTCACATCAAACACCTAAGCAGATTATTAAAGAGTAACAACCGCAGATGCAAAATTTATACCTTGGCAGCACGAGTTCTTGCTCTTGACCACCTGGACACCGCAGTCTCCTGCTTCTCGATGTCGAAGAACGACACCGAGCTCCGCTTGAGCAATGCGAAATCCAGCAATTTCCACCTGGTCGTACCAAAAAAGAACCAAAATTAGCGCCAGAAATGCGCAATGCCGCCGCAGAGTTGAAGCATCCCAAGAACTGCAAGGTCCACGCACCAGCTCTGCTCCACGAGCACGGCGCAGTCGGCGAGCTGCCGGCGCGTGCGGAAGCTCTTGTACACCTTCTGCAGCTTCAGCGCCGCCGCCTCGTGCTTCGGGCTCTCCGCCGCCTCCGCCACGCCGTCGGCGAACCTCGCCCTGGCGACCTCCCTTGGCATCGGCGGAGCGGCGGACTCCGGCGCGGCAATGTCGCCGGTCTTGATGGAGATCTCGGTCTCCACCTGAAGAGAGCTGGAGTTCAGCTGTTCCCTCTTGAAGCTGAGTGACCCTTCAATGAGCAGCTTGCCGGAGCCCAAGGCCTTGAGGATCGTCGGCTCCGCGCCACCGGAGCTCGCCGCCGGCGCGAGGATGCCTTCTTCCAACGAGTCGTAGTCATCGACCGGACACGAGAACAGTACGCCCATTGCAGTTTCCTTGATCTTTACTCCCACCACCTGGAAGAAAAAAAAAATCCAAACATTGCTTTAGATGCTAATCTTGGTAAAGAACCAGAAGAAGAACAATTAGAGAGCCAAGACCAAAGCTTAGGACTTAACCAACAGAGATGGGAGAAAAATGGCAATAACAAGAAGAAAGAAAAAAACGAAACAAAAAAAATGTTGCGAAATCGTTGTTGAGTTGTGACACAGCAAGAACAGAGCTTGCAGCCTATGCCAAGAACACCAAACAAGGAGGAGAAAAGCGTCATCCTTTGAAGCCAAAATTTAGCAAACAAATCACAAAGACAGCAAAGGACACGCTCTCTCTCTCTCTCTCTCACCTCTTGGCTAGTTGCCTCTCCCCTCAACCAGTTGCCAACAATGCGTGTCAGCGTGTGCTGCTTCTTGGCTGGTGTTCGGCTGTTTTCCCCTGCTCTCTTGTAAACAAAACACCGGCTAGTACTTGATTCTTTTTGGGCTATGAGCTAATTATCCGATGTGCTGCTAGTGTGAGACAATGGCATTATATAGAGGAGAGCGAGCTAATGAGGATGAGGCTGGGCGGCGCAGATTCTCTGACATAGCTCCTCTACGCCGTTCAATCTGAGATGAGTGGTTCAAATTTTTTTGAGTTTTGATTTTTTTACTTTTAGTTTTTAGTTTTTTAGTTTTATTTTTTTTAGTTTTTTAGTTTTTTTATTTTTTATATTATCTGTGTTAAAATAACCTATTTTTTTATTTATAAAAAATAGGTTATTTTAACACATATAATATAAAAAATAAAAAAAGATAAAAATAAAAAACTAAAAACTAAAAGTAAAAAAATCAAAACTCAAAAAAATCTGGATCACCCATCACAAAATGAACGACGTAGAGGAGCTAAGTCACGCTCGTCAGAGAATCTCGCTCGGAGGCCGGGGAGGACGATGGCGGTGAGCACTTGGATGGGCAGGGCAGCAAGAGCAGCCCAAGAAATTGTTTGTTTTTTTCAATTCCACGTGTTGTCAGGGATGTCACTCGGAATTGCACAGGCGCTAGTCTGGCAGTGGTTAGTGAGAAGCATGTATCAAAACCAGCGATGCTGCTTGTTTGGTGTTGTTTTCGAGTGTTTTGTTTTTTTATGTGCGAATTATGGTTTTGGGTTTTAATATAAGTGTTTATATGAACAAATCGAATACCAATAAATCGATAAATCACTTTGAAAAATATGTACCAATAAATCGTTTCAAAAAGTCAACGAATAAACCATCTTATTTATTTATTTAAAAAAATTATAACCCAAAAAATAGGACATGACTATGTCGAAGTTGGAGTCTGTTGTATTAGTAGTTTTAAGCAAGTATTTAATTGTTGTATGTGCATGATGTACAGGAGAGCTAGCTGTTGTTTCGATGAGTGGATTTTTTTAGATGTGGTTCGAATTTAGAACTAAATCTAGAAACTCATATTTGCACTAGGCTGCCAAACTCTCGGGGCATGTAGTAGTGTAGTGCCCAATTGAGGTTTTACAAAACGACCTCCGAGTTGTATAAAACTCTTACACTTAGTTTCAAAAAAACTCTTATAATGTAGTGAAAAGGCAACGCTAAGAAATTTCTCAATGAAAACAAAGGCAATGCTGAGAAATTTTACATGTAGTTCTCAATGAAAACAAATAACCTCTAGCAGGGATGTGCTGAGGTCGTCACGCTCGTATTTTCTTAGTTATAGAACAATTGGTTCATTGTTTCCCTACTTGTGGAGTGGTTATCTGTTGTCATTGTCCAGCTACCTTTGACTAAACTTTTAATGCGATGGACTGACTTTTATCCTCGTCAACATAGTTAAATTCAGTGTGAATGTAGCCCAAACTTTACATTTCAATATTCAAATATTGTCCTCGTCAACATAGTTAAATTCGGTGTGAATGTAGCCCAAACTTTACATTTCAACATTCAAATATTGTTTAATGCTGTGCCAAAACAACGGAAATTTCTAGTGCCCCCACTTTCGCTCCGATCTACCAAGGTAATTCAGAGGTTTAGCTGACGATATATGCCTTGCAATTCTACTGAAAGTCAATTATGATGACAACACAGAGAGACAATGCGAGCGAGAGCGAGAGGGGATATGTTTTATGGACGGATCCTAGGTACAATTCTTGCCATTCTGGCTTGTACGTCAAGGCCTGATGGTTACAGTCTGTCCTGCCTTTGCTGAATTTGACTTGAGCACTGGTCGGTCGGTTTCGCCCATGCCGTGTCAAAATGGGACAGCAAGTCCAAACCTCCAAATTTCTCGAGAAATTGGACGGTGCATATTCAACCATTTTTTTTGGGAACTAGGTGAACAGTATATTATTATATTTATTACTATGAAACTTTGTGAAGTTTGATGGTCCGGTTTGTTTTTCATCAACAAGAAATTGACATATGCTCGTGTAGCTTTCCATGCAAAAAATACGTCGTACTGTTGTCTTGGAGCAACGTCCACAATTAATTCATCCGAGCACATTCTTGCTAGCTCATCAGAGTTGCAACAATACTGTGGCTAGACTTTCGGTGTAGTCTAATTACTCTCCACTGTCTTGGAGCAACAACAAGAGTGATATCAATGGGTATGTCCTTTACTTTACCGGTAGAATGAGATTGACCATGAGCATTACATTGTATAAAATGTGACTGAGATGAGATATCGAGATTTGTGAAGAATGATGGTGTTGTAGTGATGTTGTTGATTGTGTTTATGGTAGTGTTTATCAGTCTATTATGTGCTTCTGAGCCTTTGGACTCACTCTTACTTTATTTGTTTTTTCGGTGATCATTGAGGATATCATACACATGTGGAAGTAGCACATAAATAATTTTATGTATCCGCAACAGTTCATGTAACCTCTATTATTAGTATATTTAGACTCTACTGATATGCTAGAGTTAGAGCTAAAATGGTATGATACTTATCAGGTCGCTGCATTAATATAAATAAAGTAGTGATTGTTTAAAATTACTAGCAGTTGTTAAAATGTAGAAATATGCAATGATGGTAGTATTTTAGGTTCAGAGATTCAGCGGGGGTTACAATCAACAACCATGCATGGGACTGATCCATTCACTTAATGGTGTACATATTTACGTGCGTCTTTAATTGATGAAAACACATTACACACTCGCGCATCTCCAAGTCGCCAACAATGATGCTTCCAGCTCTAGGACGAACTTAAATTTAAACATCTAACGTTATATCATCGCCAACAATGATGTTATATCATCTAACGTTCCTTGAATTTAAACAAGCACAAGACAGAAGGAATTCGAACTTAATTAGACCATTCATGCAAGAAAACCCTACTACGTTGCCCTCTGAACGGGAATCAACTCCTCTGACGTAACTTCTCTCTGACGTTAGGTCACTGCGCGTGGGCCCTCTCGCCGCGTGGTCCCACGCGTCAGTGACGGGGAGTTACGTCAGAGGATCTCATTTGCTCTGAACGGCATTGCTGACCAGTGCGTTGCAACACAACCACCAGATGCTCAAAAACCCTTGCAAAAAAGAGACAGAAAAACACAAGACACGGATGCATAAATAATGCAGACAAATTCAAGAAACCCAAAGGGAGGAGAACCGAAAGCGCCCGATTAATCTAATCAAACGCTAGCTTTCCCCAGGAGCATGATGGCACCTTAATCTGCAACATGATGCAATTTTCAAACCCGAAATGCCAGGGCGTTGATTCTGGCGCTACTAAACGCAATTAGGTGGATTGTTTAGAGCTGCTCGTGGGTCATCAATGACGTGCGCGGCGGTGCATGCCGATCGACGGCGCTGGCTGCATGCACGCACACTCCGACGACGACCGCGGTGCGAGCGACTCCAAGGAGCCTTTTTTCTTTCTTCCAGGAAGAAACTTCCATGGAAGCTTCCGTTTTGGGTCCACGTCGGTGCACATGAGAGACAGCCGCAAGGCAAAATCTACTAATCTATCTGGATCACGCAAAAGGCAGAGGGATTTATTGGCGAACCGTACATGTAGTTTGTCAGTACATATATCGACTTTAGACTTCAGGCTACATTATATTAATCCTGTGCCGGCGGACGCCAGGGCTCTGACTCTGAATCCGGGAGCGAGGAAAGATCCCGGCGTTTGCATGATTATACGGCCCGTGTTTTTTGGCTTAGCTTTTGATTTTTAGTTGTGGCTTATAAATTTTAAACTGTTCATAAGAGTTAAGAGACAGTAGAGTAACAGAAATTTGCATACGGCTTTGGTTGATATAAATGAAGTTATTATAGTATGTATTATAATTAACTTGTAAACTCTGCCTTAAAAATACACTCTATTTGAAAGCTAATTACTGTAAAAAGACCGAAAAACATCTTTTAGAAGTTGAAAAGAATAGGCAATATATTACCGCTTGTTCCAAGGGTAGGCCTGTTCTAAATGGATTCGGTTTTCTTTTTTTAGTTTTGATTTTTTTAAATCAGAAGCTACTTAGAACACGTCGACTTCTAATTTTATTTTTTAGCATTTTTTAGCTTTTGCTTTTCCCTCCTTTTTCATTTCCATTGTCCATGAAGATATAACGATATTTTTAATTTTTTTTCATTTTCCTTTAATTGAAGGACTAAAAAAACTAACAGCGTTATAGTACAATTTCAGCCAAAAGTCAAAAGCCAAAGCCATAAGTCATAAGCTTCAGCCGTTTGGAGCGGGACCGTAGTCATTTTGGAATTCGTGTCAATCAAATATTTTTAGGTTTGACCATCGGTATATAAAGAATTACCAAGCTTGATAATATAAGGTTGGTATTACTAAATACATCATGAAATGTATTTTCATAATGTATAATTATTTTTATTTGAAACAATATATTTTTATAGAAATGACCGTATCAACTTATATTTAGAATAAGGGAGTATGTTCTGCTTGTTTTCAGGCAAACTATTGTTTTCCTTCTCCGTATTTCCTAAAGTAATGCTGTCACCATTTCAAACTAGAAGGTACGTACTATAGGTACACCAAATCGGTACACTTCAGGCTCAGTAAAACTAGCAAAGAACTGGTTACGATCCCCACATAGTGACAGAGCCACATTGTAACTTTTATGGAGTTCACCCACGGATTACTGACAGGGGAAAATAAGTGGAGGGCTTGGATGAGCCTCCTCCACCCCCGCCGAGAGCCCACGGCGGCCGGCGATGTTGATAGTCATCAAAGAGGCCCAACAAGGCAACAAACAAACAAAAAACATAGTCAAGTAGCACTGTGGCAGCCCACTACAGAGGCCCAACAAAATTGGCCCACCAAAACACCCACTCTAACTCACAAACCTAGCATTACAATTGGTTCCCACTTCCACTTCCAGACCGGCGACAGAACCAGAGGAGAGAAGCGTCGGCGCCGCCACAACGCAGAGGCCAGAGGGGGCTAGGGGCGACTGGGCGAGGGCGCACCGCGCGCGTGCAGAAGGGGGTGTCGCCAGAGCCGGAGCCAGATTTGGAGGCGAGCCGGCCGAGCCACCGGCTGAGGGGACGCTGCTCGCTAGATCCGGCCATTCGGGGTCGGGGCTAGGGCGGGCCAGCGGGGGAGTCAGAGTGGGGCGACAAGGGGGGCCAAGCTGGGGCAGGGGGAGCTGGACCGAGGCGGTGAGGGCCGAGCCGCCGCCGGCAAGTCTGGGCGGCAGCAGGCCAGCCGAAGGAGCACCAAGCGAGGAGCGACGGACCGTAGTGGCGGAGAAGGAGAGGCGGAGACGGCGGAGCGAGGAGTGACGGGACGGAGCGAGCGAAGTGAGCGAATGAGTGAGTCTGAGAGAGACAGAGAGTGAGATGAGTAATTGACTGATATGAGTGGCGAGAGGCGAGAGGACAAAAGTAGAGATCAGATCAACAGAGGAAATAGGGTCAACCGTATATGCAGAGTAAGTAATTTTTCTTCAATTTTTTCTTATCAATTTAGTATTTTTAGAGTTTAGATTTTAGACTTTTATATTCAGTGTATATAAATAGTTTAGTTCTTATAATTAATTTATATATTTATAGCTTTGTATTGATAGAAATTAATAATTTATTTATAGATTTTGCTATAATGGAGAAACGAACTTTGTGTAACTATTTCGCAAGTAATTCAAGTAGTTCTCATCCAACCGATGAGAGTACAACTCAACCAAAGAAGTTTCGACTAGAATTTAATCCAAATGAAATAATTGCCGATCCGGCGCTGCGCATACCAATTGAAGATTATGCTAACGAAATTAGAGATCAAGTGAGAAGAGCATATTTATTGAATGGCCCTATCTGAGTAATTGGATATTCATTTCTATAGACATTGGATGCCAAACAGTCACAGTCCTTTCAAGAATCATGGTATAATAAGTTCGATTGGTTGGAATATAGTGTGGAAAAGGATGCCGCCTTTTGTTTCTATTGTTTTCTTTTCAAGAAACCGGCATAACCCAATACATTTGGAAGTAATGTATTTACGAAGGTTGGGTTCTCTCGTTGAAAGATTGCTTTATATACTTTTAATAAACATGTTGGTGGTACAAATAGTTCTCACCATATTGCAAGGGGTCTTTGCGATGACTTAAAAAATCAAAGGTTAAGTGTGTTCGACTTGCTGAGATTTACACTGATGATTTCACAGGTGTTGATCAACCCTTGTTAAAAAATCAGCTTCAAATCTTCATTTTCAATATTAGAAGAAATGAAAAATTCAATGGATGTCATGACATATCAAAACTTGCTCAATTGATGGTTCGAACAAGAAAAGATAGAACTTTTCCATTGGTATATCGCTTCATCGAGTTGACATTGATACTTCCGGTGGCAACAGCATCTGTTGAGAGACTATTTTCAGCAATGAATATTATCAAAATAGATTTGCGCAATAAGGTAACGAATGAGTGGCTCAATGACTTGATGATGTGCTACACTGAGCGAGAGTTCTTTAAAAGCATTGATGATGATAAAATCATAAACCGCCTCCAAGGCATGAAGTCGCGTAGAATGCATTTGCCCCGTGATTTAAATTTGTCTCATGATTCAAATTAGCTTATTTGTGGTATGTTTTATATGATCTAAATTTTCATTGTTATTCACAATTTTCTATTATATCACTAATTTTCATATGTTTTATATACATGTGATTTATTGCTATTCTGTACTCATAGCAGAATAATTATATATTCATGGGTATGCGCTTTCTATTGTCGAGATATCTACTTTGTATTTCCTCGTTTTTCGTTGTTTGTCTCTAAGACTCCAATTGTATAATTTATGTATGAATTTGAAATTCTATAAGAGTAAAAGACTATATTTGTGCCAACTTAGTTTAGTCTGATAAATAATTCAGTCGACCCTTAATTTTATTCCTGGCTTTGCCGCCACTGGTAACAGAGACCATCCTTGGTTATCCTAATGGAGGAGGCCTGGGATTTCATACGTGTTCGATTCCAGTATTGTCGATAAGGGCATTTTCTTCTTAGCCTTGATCAACTCGGCTTCGGCTTCTGGCTTATTTTTCACTATTCATAAATTTCGTCTTTTTCTGAACTTTTGGCTTTTTGTTGAGCTTTTTTGCCGGTTCTTTTTTTCCCGTATTTGTTTGTATTATACGTAATGGGCTAACATATATTTTATATTTTTAAAATTTTTAAATTTAATTATGCTAAATAAGTCTCTGTCAGCTACAGTGCTTTTTTCAGCCAGCTACAGTGTTTTCAGCCATTAACTTTTCGGCCGAACCGATCACCACCTTAGTATACACACCAATGCACTTAAACAACAGAAGTATCGATCCCGGCACTAGTAGGCGCATTAACTTATGTTGTGTGCGTGTGGTGATGTGTGCACCGTTGTACTTCAACATATTCCTTCATTCACACATAAGTTTTATAGAAATCAACTATATAAAAATAATAAATGCACATATATTTGATTCCATAGGTAGGAACCTCTTTGACTCTGCCGCTGTAGCCACATGTGCCCGTGAGTAGGGATGAAAATGAATGGAATATGAATTAAATAGTATCTTTATTATATTTGTATTCATATTTTATAAATAAATACAAATACAAATATAAATTCGAATCAAATATCTACTCAATTCGCTTAGATTCGTATATCCTTATAATTTATATAGTATGGAGATATTAATGATATTTTATCATGTTACAATCACTCTTAATTATTTTAATTTATTTACTTCACTTAAGAAAACACAAATTCACATTGAATTAAAAAAATTTGTCCAACTAACTAGTCGTATTGTAGTAAAATATGTATATTACTTCACTGAATACGAATACAAATAGTCCGGCTAAAAAATATTTCGAATGGTAAAAGTTCATACCATATTGATATATATATTTTATGTGAATTTAAATATAATTATAAGAGAAATTATTAATCAGATAAAAAATCTATATCAATTTTATATCTTATCGAATAAGATAATTAGATAATACAGACATATCTATCTCTCACCCTACTGTAAGTACACATGGATACATAATGGGCGCTCCTAGCGTCTCTTTCGTAGCACCATAAAGGCGGGATCGGCCAAACTTGGACTTTTAATTACAAATGATGGTACCAGGAGGATAGTAACATGACAGACTGGATTAGGGATAGAGAAAAGGCTTAATTATTAAAGGTTTGAATCGAGTCTACGTGGATTCGTCGGTATTGACTTTATATATAAGTAGATTATGTGTGGGTTTTTTTTTCAGTTATGGTTGATGCTTTATAATTGTAGTTGATAGCTTTTAGCTTTAGTGTGAGTGAATATGTAAATAAACTAAATATTGACAAGTCGTTTTAAAAAGATGATAGAGAAATTGTTCTATTTATTTATTCGGAGAATACCATACCTAACATATAAGTCATCTTCAAGATAGAGTTCATGGTGCAAATGATTAGTATCATTAATTATTAGATTGATGGCGATACACCGATCGTCCACTTGGTGTAAGATTCTCACCGATTGATCAACATATGCGCACGCTTTGGCAATCATTAGTATTGTAAATGCGCAAGCAATATTGGATGAGAAGAAAAGAGGGTTTTCGTTTTAAAGGGCAGAAGTGAAGTGCAAGGGTTTTGATGTACTTATCTATATGCTCTGCGGAAAGAAAACTATACAGCTCCTGGAAGGACTGAGAAAAAAAATACTAGCTTGCACCTAAGTATTTTGATCTGTAAGTCAGCAATCTTTGCACTGTAGCTGCGCTCAGTTGGACTTTTTTTTGTGGCTTGTGGCTTTTTTCAATGTAGCTGGCTTATTTTGCACTATAGCAGCTAGTAGCTTTTTTGCTATAAGTAAATTAAAAAAAATAAAAATAGAAAAAAATAGGTTATCCCATTACGAATAATGCAAAGGAACATGAGAAAAAAAGCAAAAAAAGCCCAAGATAGTTAAAAAAACAAAAAAAACGAAATTAGGAAATGGTGAACTAGAAGCCAGAAGCTAGAAGCTGAAACCGAAATGAGCAGGCTAAGAGAATTGTTCTGGCTCCTCCTTCCGCGGGGCATGTACAAACAATTTATAAAGTACCAATTTTTTGGACATTTACATCAGCATAAAATGTTTTTGAAAGAAAGTGTACATATTAGATGCTCCAAAAAAATGCGTACAAGAATTATATAGATTGTTTTAAGTATGCCTCGTTCGGAAGGTGGGGATATAGGAAAGAATTATAGATACTGTTTTCTGATACTTCTGAAAAATACCTAATAAATTCTCATGTCCCAAATAGCATACCCTTACTTAACTAGAGAATGCGAACAAACTTATCTAGAGAAGATGAACAATTATAGTAGTACTTCAGCATAAAGGATGGCCACCACTAGGGATGAAAATGGTTAGGATACTTTCCGACCGATCCTTGGTATTTGTTTAATATGATCAAAAATGAATACGTTTTTTTGTTAAAAACAAATTCAGATTAGGTGACTCACTATCTTGAATACGAATACGGATCTGAAAAATCCGAATATTCAGGAGGTCAGATATCCGCAGTATATATCTCTTATTTTAGCCCAACATATTTATATGATACTTTAGTAACCTATTATACGTTAACATATACACTAATACATGGAGTCAAGTAAGGAACCCTAGCCATAATTCCCATAAAAACTCATAATTTTTAAAGCTCGTTTGTTATATATAAAAACTCATACAAATATTAAAATTATATAAATTTTTGAGCAACATTCACAATAGATAAAATTACTCAAAAATTACACTGTGAAGTATGTTGTATTGGAAGATTGTACATAATTTTTTGTAATTTTTGAGATTATTTAGTATATTTAAAATTTAAACAAATATTAAATAGAAAAAAATTAGGACAGGTAATTAAGTCGGCTAATTAGCCAACTTAATCACCTGCCGTCTCTGGTCGGGCGGCAGGCCTACCTGTCGTCTGTCAGTGGGGCAGCAGGCGCCTACCACCTGTGGCCTTGCCATATGTCATCTCCCCCGCCTGCTCATCCGCATATGGCTAGTTTTATACATATCATCGCAAACAGCGCCAAATCTGTTAAAAACTCCCTTACACGGGGCATGTACAAACAATTTATAAGGTTCCAATTTTTTTGGTCATTTACATCAGCATAAAATGTTTTTGAAAGAAAGTGTACATAGTAGATGCTCCAAAAAATGCGTACAAGAATTATATAGACTGTTTTAAGTATGCCTCGTTCGGAAGGTGGGGATAGAGATAGGAAAGAATTATATATACTGTTTTCTGATACTTCTGAAATATACCTAATAAATTCTCACGTCCCAAATAGCATGCCCTAACTTAACTAGAGAATACGAACAAACTTATCTAGAGAAGATGCACAATTATAGTAGTACTTCAGCATAAACGATGGCCACCACTAGGGATGAAAACGGTTAGGATACTTTCCGGCCGTTCCTTGGTATTTTTTTAATACGATCGAAAATGAATATGTTTTTTTTTGTTGAAAACAAATTTGGATTTGGTGACTCACTATCCATTGAATATGAATACGGATCCGAATTATCTGAATATTCAGGAGGTCAGATATCCGCGGTATATATCCCTTATTTTAGCCTAACATATTTACATGATACTTTAATAACATATTATATATATTAACATATACATTAATACATGGAGTCAAGTAAGGAACCCTAGCCATAATTCCCAATCCCCAATTCCATTAACTCCACTACGTGTTTCGTTGATTTTGTGCGTATAGTTTAAGGTTTTTTATGTTTTGAGAAATATTCGTGATCGTATTCTTTCCAATTCGTATTTTTTCCATATTTGCACTCAACATTATTTGTATTTATATTGAATTTTGGGATATTTGTACTCATATCTGCATATGATAAAAAAAACAATAATAAATATGATAGAGCCGTTATCTATCAGTATCGATCCGTTTTCACCTGGCCACCGCCGAGTAAGACATCAGTCGCGGTCAAATGAACGTGCTTTAGCCATGTCATATACAGGAAGGAGTGGGATGGAAACAAACCGGCATACCCTAAATGGAACATCGATCATTCTCGCGCTTTTTGGCCGGTGCAGGCGACAAGGCAGAGCTACGCGGTCACCGACGCACTCACGGCACGGGCGCGGCGGTCAAAAAGGAAAGCACAGGCAGTAGTTGCATGAATACAGATTAGGCATGGCGACAGATCGAGCAGACGGGCTCTGTCGGAACTGCATGGAGATCCATGCTGTTACTGTGGAACCCCCCGACCCCCCTCCTTCCTCCCAGCGTCGGAGAAGACGGTGGCGCCGACGCAATGGTCTCGGGACCAGAGTAGCAATTCAGATTCCTACCTGTATATCAGCATTGGTCCTTAAATTAGTAGCTGGTGCATATAATAGCATCATTTAACATCAAACACATATCTCTAATGAACAAAGCTATTGCATAATATTAAATAATATATAAATAGACCTAACGGTCGTTGATTTACCATAGGCCGATCAGGCCAAATACCTTTAAAGAACAGTAGCGGAAGTAAAAAACAGAAACAACACCAAGTAGAACTTTGAGGATATGCCCACAGGTAATCCACTGGGGCTCGCGACCTAGTGCTCGGCCTCTTTGACTTCTAATCATGCTGAATGTGATTAAGTGTATGCAGAGTCTTCTTCGCATCGGGCCTCATTTACTACCTTCTCTCTAGCGCCTTGCGACCCGGTTGGCTACACGCTGCCTATGCTTTGGTGTCTGGTTCTTTGATCCCCCAATTCTCCTCTCTCCCCTCTACCCTCTCCATTCTCGCATTTTAGTTTAATTTCATATCATTAGTTATTCCCTTTTTGACTTGCTTTAAGGGCATCTCCAATGGTTATAGCTAGCAACTAACTATAAGACTTCCACATCATCTATATAGTACACACTAAAGTTAGCATTCTAAAGAACTATCTATAAGGATAGCTATTTGATGCTTACATGCACACACAAAATTTATGGAGACTGCCTCGTTTGGCGCTATAGACTATCTCTAGAGCTGTAGAGAGCTGCGTTCTCTTTCTTCATTTAATATCTTCCACGTAGGACAGTTGATGACATGGACTCTCTTGTAGATAGCTGCTATAGACCCATTGGAGATGCCCTAAGACTCATGTGAGATGGGGGGTGTTCTTGGGGTTCAGTGCAAGATGAGCAACCATGATGGTTGATGAGGACATCACTTCCATGCATAAAACCAATGGATATGAACATATACACTTGCAAGGTCCAATCACATAAGCTCGCGCACAACAATTGAACTATCAGGTAACTTCGTTTCTAGGAGCCCATTTTGTTTCTTATGAGAATATGCTACTACATAATGTATGTTGTTGTAGGGGTGGCCCAATCCAACATGTAATAGGCCCAATAGTGTAGAGGAATATAACAGTGTAAACATACCAGTGTACCCCCATCCTTTGTAAATGCTAAGGGGTAGAATGGGGATTTCCCATTCTACCCCACTCACATATATATAAGCCCCCAGGAGGGGCAAATGGGGGGATCCTCCTCTCATTCTGACCAACCTCTCCCACAGATCTAGTTCTCCTTCCTCTCCTACCAGTCCCCTTCTTCCCTATTTGGCCCGTAGCCACGACAGATGGCGCCGTCCGTGGGGAGCGACTAGAAGTTGCGTATGGAAGAGGTTTCTCCAGCATTCAACGACAGATAAGTAGTTTGTTCGCTAAAGATTTTAACGATCTTGGTTCTAGAGGTGTATGGGCTTTGTCTGCATACTTCACTCTGTTTTGCATGTGCTGCATTAAGTAGATCTAGTTGAATCACCCAGATGCAGTCTCCGATAGATCTAACCGAATCACTGATTCATGCAGAAAAAATGATGTCTTGGAGGGCTGGGCGTGCCAATGGCGTTAGATCTGCGCATATGCGCTTACGCTTAACGCGGCCGACGGCGCCGGGCACACCCTAGGGTCCCCTCCGGGTCGCCGCCTGATCCCTTTGCGGGACCTCCGCGCCAAGTCGAGCCCCCACGTTGTGTATGGAAGACTTCGCCGGCCTTCGATTCATCGTCACGAGCGCCACAGATAAGTTATCCTGACGTCGGCCTGTTCGCTTCGAGGTGTGCATACCGCGAATGAGAATATCCTAGCAGCCGTGACCACGTTTTATGCACGCGCAAGCATATGGAGTAGAACCGAAGTGAGTAGATGGGTGCCCTCGCGTGCACGTCCGGCCGGGGACTCCGCGCGCGAAGTCCCTCGCTTGGGCGTTGTAGGCGCAATGTCGGGCTCCGCGAGTGAAGCCCCGAACTTCGCTTGGTGCCTACGCGTAGTCTCCGCCTCCCAGTACGTCCACCCTTTGCATGCCCCCTCGGCCCCACGCTGCTCGGCAGCAGCGTCCACATACATGCATGAAATACTCATCGTCCCATGCGTATACGTGAGTTCACGTATCAATCCAGGCAGGCAAATCCATGCATGCATCCATCCATGCATGCGTTTAGAATTTCCTCTCAGACATGCACGAACATCGCTACCCATCCATGTGTGCACTAGCCTCTGCTGCAGTCGGCGACGAGACTCCGCGAGGCAGTCCACGCTGCAGCCCGCGCCGAGCCATCGCGCGGCAGCCTCTGCTGCAGTCGACGACGGGACTCCGCGCTACAGTCTACGCCGAGCCTCCGCGAACATCTCAGAGTATCCAGCGAGGAGGTCCCTCGTCATCTGCAGCCGGGGCCGCGGTGAAGTCCCTAGATGACACCATCACTGAAGATCTCGAGTATCTAGCGAAGAGACGATGCTGCCGTGCTCTCCAGCGCGGAGACGAGGCTACCATGCTTGCACTGCAGGACGCGGGAGAGCGTGGGGGGAGCGCGAACAGCTGCGCGACGGCGTGCGTGCAGGACCGTGGCGCATCTTCGCCTGCAGCCCCGCCGTGCTCGGGCTCCCCAGCATCGTCAGGGAAGGATTCGGGGAGGAGGTGTGGGGGCTCATCGCGATGACGTGCCGACGAAGCCCGCGCCTCCGCACCTCGGCCTCCGCTGCGACCCTCCGCGTCTCCGACCTCTTCCTCGGGTGCGAACTCCGCACAGGCGAAGACCACTTCGGCCGAAGGCTCCGCTCCGCTGAAGACCTCGCTCACGGACCCCACGCCGACGAAGTCCGCCTTCCTTCGACTGGCTTCGCGTGAGAGAGACCTCGACTGACTCCGCGTGCATGGAGACGACGAAGCGACCAAGTGCGCCTTACTAAGCACGCAAAAGCTTGCGCTCAAAGCATACACCCATGCGGTTACGTAAGGCCTCCGCCGCGTCGCCTGGCGCCCGCCGGCTCTGCGCCCCGTACCTCCGCGCAGGCAGCCACTGGCTGGGCGACGACGTCTTCGCCCAAGAGCACGTCGGGGTACGCGCATCGCCTCCGCATGCCATGGCTTCACCCGTCTGGCCTCCGGTCGCCGTGGCTCTGCGCGAAGCCTTCGCCTCGACTCCGCGAGGACTGCACCGACCGAGTGCAGGCATGATGAAGCGCGTGCGGCAAGCGTGCATGCGCATTGAGGAGTCTCCGGCACGTCGGGGTCATCCTTCCCGCCGCTCAACCAGTACGAGGACCGATGCGGGAGACGGCGCCGGCGTGGACGAGGTCGGCAGGGTCATCGACGCGATGGAGCGCGTAGGCGGAACCTCCTCGCCCACTGCCTTCGCGTGGCGTTGAGCCTTCGCTTCGCAGCCTCGCGCCGAACCAGCATTGAGTCTCCGCTTCGCAGGCTACGTGTGACTTCGAGCCTCCGACGTCGAGCTCCGGCCTTCACACGTCCTCGCCAAGATTTCGCCGGCCTCTGCCCAGCCCCGCGACAACGCCGCTGGCATTTGGCTCGGCTTCGGGACGACTTCGCCGGGCTCATACGCTTCGTCCCCACATGAGCTGGAGAGGGCGTCAGGGTCTCTGCAACTGCGGAGCCGACTCCACGTCGCCACCGCCCCGCCCGGTACGCATTATATGTGATTGTCTACAGCAGTTCCATTCTGAGAGCATTTGATCTGGCCGTACTTGCTTCTTTGGTTTTGGCCTGTTTTGGGCTACCGTAGGCTTTTCCAGTACTGCATTCTGGAGCGTTTGTTTGTCACAAGTCTTCGGCCATTTCTTCGATGCTTCTGTGTTGGCCCCCCCTTTTTCTTTTGATTTAAATCGCCCGGCTGCCTCGAGCGTCGGCGTACTCTACGGAGTATAAACAAAGACGCACGTCCGCGTGTGCACTCGCCGCAGCCAGGGTGGGCGGGACTGAGTATAAACCAAAGACGCACGTCCGCGTGTGCACTCGCCGTTGCCAGGGTGGGCGGGACTGAGTATAAACCAAAGACGCACGTTCGCGTGTGCACTCGCCGTTGCCAAGGTGACGGGACTGAGTATAAACAAAATACGCACCGGGGGGACGCCCTCGCGCGCGCGAGTCTCCGGACTATAAAGAAGACGTAGCGTCGAGCCTAGCTCCGCACGCAATAGTCCACGGACTCTAAATAAGACGTAGCGTCGAGCGTAGCTCCGCACGCGCGAGTCTCCGGACTATAAAGAAGACGTAGCGTCGAGCCTAGCTCGGCACGCAATAGTCCACGGACTCTAAATAAGACGTAGCGTCGAGCCTAGCTCCGCACGCGCGAGTCTCCGGACTATAAAGAAGACGTAGCGTCGAGCCTAGCTCCGCACGCAATAGTCCACGGACTCTAAATAAGACGTAGCGTCGAGCCTAGCTCCGCACGCGCGAGTCTCCGGACTATAAAGAAGACGTAGCGTCGAGCCTAACTCCGCACGCAATAGTCCACGGACTCTAAATAAGACGTAGCGTCGAGCCTAGCTCCGCACGCGCGAGTCTCCGGACTATAAAGAAGACGTAGCGTCGAGCCTAGCTCCGCACGCAATAGTCCACGGACTTTAAATAAGACGTAGCGTCGAGCCTAGCTCCGCACGCACTCTACGGAGTATAAATAAGACGCAGCGGGGGGACGCCTCCGCGCGCACTCTACGGAGTATAAAGAAGACGTAGCGTCGAGCCTAGCTCCGCACGCAATAGTCCACGGACTCTAAATAAGACGTAGCGTCGAGCCTAGCTCCGCACGCGCGAGTCTCCGGACTATAAAGAAGACGTAGCGTCGAGCCTAGCTCCGCACGCAATAGTCCGCGGACTCTAAATAAGACGTAGCGTCGAGCCTAGCTCCGCACGCGAGAGTCTGCGGACTATAAATAAGACGTAGCGTCGACCCTAGCTCCGCACGCACCAGTCCACGGACTTTAAATAAGACGTAGCGTTGAGCTCAGCTTCCGCACGCGCGACTCTACGGAGTATAAACAAGACGGGGATGATGATCCCACACTCTCTACGGAGCATAAATAAGACGCAGGTGTTGCCCCTGCGCAAGTCTACGGACTCTAAACAAGTCGTGCGCTGAGGTCCGCCTCCGCACGCACCAGTCTGCGGACTATAAATTAAGTCGTGCGCCGATGTCTGCCTCCGCACGCGAGAGTCTGCGGACTATAAATTAAAATCGTGCGCAGAGGTCTGTCTCCGCACGCGAGAGTCCAAGGACTATAAATTAAGTCGTGCGCTGAGGTCCGCCTCCGCACGCACCAGTCTGCGGACTATAAATAAAGTGGTGCGCCGAGGTCTGCCTCCGCACGCGGGAGTCCGCGGACTATAAACAAGTCGTGCGCCGAGGTCCGCCTCCGCACGCACCAGTTACCCTCACGCACTCTACGGAGTATAAAAATTGCGCGATGGCCGAGACACTAGGGAGTGCCTCGCCTTAGTGATGCGGCACCTGGATGTCGCACCTTTGAGCGCGTTACACCAGGGAGTGTATCACTCCTTTTTGAAGGTAGGGGAACGGCGCTCTCGCCTCCCTACCTCGGCGTGCGTAGTGCCTTCGGCCTACGCTCCAAGCGCCCGCTCCCCGCGGGCACTCCTTTTTGAAGGTAGGGGAACGGCGCTCTCGCCTCCCTACCTCGGCGTGCGTAGTGCCTTCGGCCTACGTTCCAAGCGCCCGCTCCCCGCGGGCACTCCTTTTTGAAGGTAGGGGAACGGCGGTCTCGCCTCCCTACCTCGGCGTGCGTAGTGCCTTCGGCATACGCTCCAAGCGCCCGCTCCCCGCGGGCACTCCTTTTTGAAGGTAGGGGAACGGCGGTCTCGCCTCCCTACCTCGGCGTGCGTAGTGCCTTCGGCATACGCTCCAAGCGCCCGCTCCCCGCGGGCACTCCTTTTTGAAGGAAGGGGAACGGCGCTCTCGCCTCCCTACCTCGGCGTGCGTAGTGCCTTCGGCCTACGCTCCAAGCGCCCGCTCCCCGCGGGCACTCCTTTTTGAAGGTAGGGGAACGGCGGTCTCGCCTCCCTACCTCGGCGTGCGTAGTGCCTTTGGCATACGCTCCAAGCGCCCGCTCCCCGCGGGCACTCCTTTTTGAAGGTAGGGGAACGGCGGTCTCGCCTCCCTACCTCGGCGTGCGTAGTGCCTTCGGCATACGCTCCAAGCGCCCGCTCCCCGCGGGCACTCCTTTTTGAAGGTAGGGGAACGGCGCTCTCGCCTCCCTACCTCGGCGTGCGTAGTGCCTTCGGCCTATGCTCCAAGCGCCCGCCCACAGTAGACACTCTTTTCGAAGGTAGGGGAACAACAGTGTCGGCGCGTCTTCGGCGCTCGACCCCGCCGTCCGCCTTGTAGGCATCGCCTCGGCGGGACGGCACGTCTTCGGCGCTCGACGACACGTATTCGGCGCTCGACTCCGCCGTCCGCCTTGTAGGCATCGTCTCGGCGGGACGGCACGTCTTCGACGCTCGACGACACGCCTTCGGCCTCGACTCCGCCGTCCGCCTTGTAGGCATCGCCTCGGGGGGACGGCACGTCTTCGGCGCTCGACGACACGTCTTCGGCGCTTGACTCCGCCGTCCGCCTCGTAGGCATCGCCTCGGCGGGACGGCACGTCTTGGGCGCTCGACGGCGCGTTTTCGGCGCTCGACGACACGCCTTCGGCCTCGACTCCGCCGTCCGCCTTGTAGGCATCGCCTTGGTGGGACGGCACGTCTTCGGCGCTCGACTCCGTCGTCCGCCTTGTAGGCATCGCCTCGGCAGGACGGCGCGTCTTTGGCGTTCGACGACACGTCTTCGGCGCTCGACTCCGCCGTCCGCCTCGTAGGCATCGCCTCGGTGGGATGGCACGTCTTCGGCGCTCGACTCCGCCGTCCGCCTTGTAGGCATCGCCTCGGCGGGACGACACGTCTTCGGCGCTCGACTCCGCCGTCCGCCTCGGAGGCATCGCCTCGGCGGGACGGCACGTCTTCGGCGCTCGACGACACGTCTTCGGCGCTCGACGACACGTATTCGGCGCTCGACTCCGCCGTCCGCCTTGTAGGCATCGCCTCGGCGGGACGGCCCGTCTTTGGCGCTCGATGACACGCCTTCGGCCTTGACTCCACCGTCCGCCTTGTAGGCATCGCCTCGGTGGGACGGCACGTCTTCGGCGCTCGACTCTGTCGTCCGCCTTGTAGGCATCGCCTCGGCGGGACGGTGCGTCTTTGGCGTTCGACGACACGTCTTCGGCGCTCGACTCCGCCGTCCGCCTCGTAGGCATCGCCTCGGCGGGACGGCACGTCTTCGGCGCTCGACGACGCGCCTTCGGCCTCGACTCCGCCGTCCGCCTTGTAGGCATCGCCTTGGCGGGACGGCACGTCTTCGGCGCTCGACGACGTCTCCGGCGCCTCACCGGTTCCTTCATAAGCATTGCCTCTAGGGTCTGCGAGCTATCAGTTGCATCGGCACCCTCGTGCTTGCTGTCAGGGAACGGGGGGCTGGGGTGGTTGATCGCGTCAGCTCGCCCATCGGGACCTCAGCGCTTGCTGTCGAGGGAGTACTGTTGTAGAGGTGGCCCAACCCCCCGTGACTGGGCCGTGCAACTAGTCCAACATGTAATAGGCCCAATAGTGTAGAGGAATATAACAGTGTAAACATACCAGTGTACCCCCATCCTTTGTAAATGCTAAGGGGTAGAATGGGGATTTCCCATTCTACCCCACTCACATATATATAAGCCCCCAGGAGGGGCAAAGGGGGGATCCTCCTCTCATTCTGACCAACCTCTCCCACAGATCTAGTTCTCCTTCCTCTCCTACCAGTCCCCTTCTTCCCTGTTTGGCCCGTAGCCACGACATATGTGATGTTCTTTTACTTAGGAACTTAGGAGCTGATCATGAAGACACACATGTGCGATTCAATTCGGCCTCCGAAGACAACACCAACTTCAAACGTCCATAACTTTTACATACGGAGTCCGTTTGAGGCCCATGAGTACTTGATGGAAAGTTTTTCTCGTCCTCTTTCCAATGGATCTGACCTCATCTCCAAATTCCTCCTGTGCACATCGCAATCACTCAAAGAAGATACTGCATCACCTGTTGGGCCAACTTGGGCCTTGTAATGCTTGGGCCTCAGGAGAATGCGCCCCCTCTCTAGGCCCGTACTGTTCACGGCCGCACTGTTCACATGAACAGTACCATAAATAGTATCATCTCTTATTTCTTAGTTTTGTGCGGCCTTCCCTCCCCTATTTAAGGAGGCCGCACCCTACTAGTTTTCTCGGATTTCGTTTGTTTAGTTTTTTCATTGTCAAAACTTTTGTTCTTCGCTTGTGTCAACTAGACCAACCGTAAAGAACCTCTACAGAATTCCACCTTTTGAACTCAATTTATATATTTGCAATTTTAGATTGCTTGCGATCTTGTTCTTGTGTGTTCTTCGGTTGCATGCAGGAATAGACCTTCATGGTTAGGTCAACTGCGCTCTTGGCACGGTTGATAATGACTTGGTGATTAGTTCAGCGATTGCTTGGTTCGTACGTGATGCATTCGTAGCCTGGATCGTGAGAGTTGATCATCGCCAATCGAAATTATCCTTCTCATCAAAAGATCGGGACCCCATCGCCTCATCAATGGTGCTCGGGGATTTCGTGCATGTGCCAAGGAGCATGTCAAGGTCCTTGGGAGTGCATGGATGGACACCTGGGGCATCTCGTCTCCCTTGACGTGAGCCGAAGGCGGTGTGTCGCAGTGGCTCTAACTGGCCAGAGTCCAAGCTTCTAGACGATGGCAAAAATGGAATGGTAGGGGCTTGGGTTTACCTTGTCAGCGCTGTTGGCTTGATTTGGGGTGATTGGTGATTGAGCCTACCCTCACGTGGCTGTGATTTCCATTTTTGGGTTTGTTCTCGATGTGGCCCGACAGCTTGCAATTATCGTTTTCTTGTTGCAGTCCCCTCCTTCTCTGGTGGCATCTAGTCTTGGTTCTTCTTCTTTGCTCTTGCTCTCAACTTTGGCTTGTGGCTTAGATGGCGATGGCTAGTGTGGTGGCTTAAAAATGGGTGCGAGCTTACCCTTTCTCTAGGTGTTAGCTTGCTGGTGCTGTGGCTCATGAACTCGGTGGTATGGTGGCACAAAGTAGTGCTTTGAGCATGGCAGCGATGTCTTTGGCTGTTATATGGAAGCCGTGGGTGGTGGCTGGTTCTCCTATTGGCCCATGGGTTCGGTGGCGTTGTGAACTCAGCTGTTGAATGGTGGTTTTGGGCCGTGGCTTGGTTCATCCTCTCACTCTTTTTCTCTGTTGGTTTTATCTAACTCTCTTGGGTGTGCTAGAGCAATGACCTATGGCTTCGATTGTGTCTTTATGCTGGTGTGTAGCCGAATGGTGACTTATTTGAGGTGAAAGGTAAACTGGTAAAAAGGGTGGATAAGGATGGGAATTACCACCGGATGATGAAAACCTACTAGCGTGATAGGTGCCAATTGACCCCAGATAATCTGGAATTTTGATGAGCATTGCCCTCACGCAATTTATTTGAAACTGAGTTCTGACAGCAATTACTTAACTTGTTCTATTTGCTTTCTTTTGCTTTTCTAGCTATTGTTTTAGATTACAAGTAATTTATAGGTGGTCATATCGCGTTGATCGGCAATGAAGAATTAGAGTTTATCTATCTATCTATGTTGTAAATCTGTAAATTTTCATTGTATCTTAAAATTGTAATCTAACTTCAGACTTTAGCATTATAATATATGTAATAGGACTTTTGTGTATAATGATACTTATTCCGAGTTTATTTACCTTAATTTCTGAATTGAGTGACTTACTTAATTCTTGTGTTGATTTAGTGTTTATATTCTTAAATGCATGATTTTGGTTAAATGAGTTTGAGGGTTATCATTCGGTCTAACTGCCCCCTAAAATCTAGTCATATCGGACTTACAGTCATATCGCCCTATGATCGGTCAAACCGCTCTAGTTTGACAGTAAATCTAAAAACTTGTAAACTTTTATAAATTCAAATTTTAATTGACACACATTGATAATGATTTATCATATATATTCCTAAACTTTCTCACATGCTCCCTCAAATGTACTTCATATCTTAACTAAATAAGATAACATATCGAAATTTACAAGCCTATTGCTTGACCAAGAAATTTCCAATCTGTCGTTCAGTAAGCCTGTAACTCTGTAAGTGATATTTCTTTTGAAAGAAGTCTATGACTATGCATGCGTCCGCAACAGGCTAATTCAATTAGGTAACAAAGAGCTCGAGAGATTTTTGTTTGCCTATCCCAATCGATAGAGATGCAACGGGTCTATTTTTTTGACTGCAGATTATGATTTATAACAGTGGCTTATGACTTTTGATTTTAGTATAAGTACTTATGTGAATGAACTGAAAGCCGATAAGCTACTTTTAAAAAATTATCCCAATAGAGCGCTTTGAAACGACGACGAATAATCTGTCCTATTTATTTGTTAAAAAAACTGTTATATTTATTTATTCAAGAAAAATTATAATTCATAAATTAAAAAATAGATCCAACATCATATCCAAACAAGTTAATGATCCAACAAACTAATCGATCACGATCACTACTTATAATCGGCTTTGATGGAAGCGGCAGCATCTTTGAGTTAGCTAGCGCTTCAAGATCGACCGGTCACGTCATGGATTATGCTTTGCTTTTGCATGCTTCGAGCTGCAACTTCTCACTCACTTGCCGGTTTCACCGCCACACAGAAGTAGTACATGCATGTCCATCTAGATGCAACGAGCTGACGTTTTTTTAAGGAAAAGGCAGGGGCTCTGCCATTCATGCAACGAGCTTTGACATGACCTGAAGTTGTTCTAGTACCGCACATATACCATATATGTATGCTCTCGTGTACCCCTCTTCAGTGTTCTAACTTCTAAGCCATATATAAACATAAGTAGATATGATATCCATCAATTCAGAATGAATCATGACGAGACAAGAGCCTTGGATGGGGATGGCAATGGCCCAACAAACTGAAACTGACCAGAAACCTCATCCAGCATTACATTACCAGCCCTTTGGATGTTTTTCTTCTGCAATTCTTGCTGAGTGCCAACGAGTCATCAACACGCTTCTTTCTAGGCAACAACAGCACTGCCTTCTGCAAACCAAATGCTGTGTAAACATTAGTTTACCTCTTGACCTGACAAGACCTCTAGACCAATTAGGCGTCGCGTTTCATGGAGTAATGCTTCCACGGTCAAAGTGACAGGTTGGGTCAGAA
The DNA here is from genome assembly GCA_017311315.1 of Dendrocalamus latiflorus. Taxonomy (NCBI): domain Eukaryota; kingdom Viridiplantae; phylum Streptophyta; class Magnoliopsida; order Poales; family Poaceae; genus Dendrocalamus; species Dendrocalamus latiflorus. The sequence goes on along the minus strand of CM029622.1, from coordinate 18,090,173 downwards.
TGGGCTTAGCTTCTTTTGCTGGCCATCTTCTTGTGATTTTCGTAGTGTAAAGTTTGGTACGTAGCTCCATCGCATAAGAATATTGGAAATTTGCAAGGCGGGGCCGTCCTATTTTCACTGACTGTTCTCTCGACATTTCAAGGTAAGTTTGCCAAAGTTTCGGCTTTACAACTTTGCACGGAGTTTTCTTTTTTTCTTTTTCTTTCTTTTGAGTCGCAACTTAGAGGGAGTTGATAAAAAGAAATTCACCGTCATTTCTTGCTTTCAGGACGAACCCGTATTGATGGCTTCACAGGATTTATGGAGTAACTGGTCATTGTTTTCACGTTATTAGTCAACCACAGGGTTCAATGAGACCAGCAGGGCAGTAGTGTTCAGTCTATGCTCACTTGGGCTTTTTTTTTTTAATGATTTTTAGCTTCGGTAGCTTTGTTGATATAATTAAATTTTAAAAAATTTAAAAATAGAAAAAAAACAAGGTATTCTATCACGGACAATGTAAAGAAACATGGAAAAAATAAAATACAAAAAACCTAAAAATACTAGGAAAAACAAAATTAAAAAAAATAGTAAATGAAAAGCTAGAAGTCAGTGAAACCGAAACAAATGGGGCCTAAAAGTGCTGGTCGGTTCCAGGTGACAGTTAAGTGGAGCAATCGTAAATTTGTGGCAAATTAATCGAATCGTACGTACGCGTTGCGCGTCACATTGGCGTTTGCATCGCAGTTCACAGTAGAACAATGCTGCTTGGCCAGCGTCGGTGCAGACTGCTAGCTGCTGATACAACTGTGTACAAGTGTTAACTAGTTACTACACGAGGAACCTAGCAGCAATCTACTGTAGGAATGAAGATGGAATCACCTTGGAGTTCAGACTGATGATGCTTGCAGCATCACGTCCGTCCCAGAACCCAGAAAGAAGAGATTGAGATGGGGTGAAAAGGCGAACAAGCGGCAGGTGGGAAATGAAGCCACAAGCAACAGCTATCCGGATTAGTCTTATCGTAAATATTTATGTGAATAAATCGAATATTAATAAACTATTTTGAAAAAATTATCTTAATAAACTGTTTTAAAAATACAACGAAGAAACCACCTTGTTCAAGATAAGATGAAAAGAAGGGGCCCGGTGCAGGCTACACTGGTGCAAGTCGAGTTTCTTTCCTGCGCGGATCGGGTAGGGCTACTGGACCTCATTCAACCGGAGTTTTGGGCTGGTCCGAGAATCCAAACAAGGCCTACACTTGAAGTTCAATACATTAGCAATTGGTTTGGGTGGGCCGGAATGGGGCGGTACCGTGGATTGTGATGACGGCCCAGTGCAAAGCGATCGGTGCGATACAAAAGCTGCTCCCACTGGGAAAGTGATGCGATGCGATGCGATACAGCACAGCACAGCACGCGAACGCAACGCAACGCTGCCACGCCACGCCGAGCTCGCGATCCCCTCCGCTCATCATCCCGTCCTCTTCCACGGCGGCGCGTCTTCAGGGAGCTTCCTCGGCGGCGCGGCGGCGCGCCCCTGGTGGTCCTGTGCCGTGCCGGCGCCCCTCGCGATCCCCTGTTCCACAGCCCGGCAGGAGCTTCCTCGGCGGCGGCGCGCCGCCCTCACGATCCTCTCTTCCGCGTCCGGCAGGAGGAGCTTCCTTCGCGGCGAGGGGCGGATCCTTGGTGGTCCTGGAACGCTGCGACTACCTCCTGAGCTTGAACCAATCCCACTTCTCCGCGCACCCTCACCCGGACCGAAATCAAGCTGGTTCCTGGGTTTCGTAGGTATCAGGTTAGTGTTTCGTAGATGTGGGTTTCGATTGGTGCTTTGTAGATGCGGATCATGTTCTCCTTCAGATGAATTAGATTAGTGTTCCACGCTTTTCATTTTCTTTCACTGTAATGATATCCATTACCGCGCCTTCCTTTGTGCAACCAAACAAATTAGGTAGTAGTTAATAATCTATTACACCACTGAATCCCCTGTAATTTCATTCCCATTACGTTTACGTTACCATTCTATGAACCAAACACAACCATGCCCCGCGTTAATTCCGCGCCTGCTTGTAATAAGCCAAGTTATGCTGTTGATAGCGTTTAGATTATGCCCTGTTTGCCAATGTACCATGATCGGAGCTTCACAGCATGATGGTTTTATATTAGCTCTGCTCTGTCCTAATTCTAAGTGAAAGCCAGGTTACAATTTTGAGACCTGATCGATTGCTTTACTAAGATATTGCTGGTGGCGTACGCACACATGCGGTGTTAGGTAATGACGAGCTTGCCTGAGAGGGGTGCAGCACCACCATCCGATTCATCGTGCGAGGGAGATGCTGTAGCTTCTACCTCGGAGCAGAAGAAGGATAGCAGCTTGAAACAGTCGAAGAACTCGATCGTATCAAGTGTTTTTGCGTCCCCTTTCACCATCTTTGAGGCACACCAAAATTCGTTGCTGATGTGTGGGAAGAAGTCGCCAAAATCCTCGTCTGGATCCTATGGTTGGTCGAGGATTTTGAGGAGGATCGTGGGTAGTGGCTCGATGTGGCGTTTACTAGGATGCACCAAGGTTCTGACCTCCAGTGATGTTTGGTTCCTTGGCAAATGCTACAAGTTATCAGCTGAGGAGTTGTCCAGTGACTCAGATTCTGAAAGTGGCTATGCTGTATTTCTAGAAGATTTTTCGTCGAGGATGTGGATCACTTACCGAAAAGGTTGGTTTTTTTACAGAACCATACGTTTGGTGAAAACATGTGGTAGACATCGGTGGACGGTGGTGTGTTGTTGACATGATCTTTTTGTCACAGGTTTTGATGCCATATCTGATTCCATGTTCACTAGTGATGTGAACTGGGGCTGCATGGTTCGAAGCAGTCAGATGCTGGTTGCTCAGGTGCTTCTTAACTCTATTATTTTGAGACTATTGTCATTTTTACTACTGCAGCTGTAATAAATTTGTCCTTTGGACAAATTCTTTTCAGGCACTGATTTCCCACCATCTTGGAAGGTCTTGGAGAAAGCCCTCACAGAAGGTTAGATACATGTCTTGCCTATTCCAATCTGTTAGAGCTGTTCCCTATATGAAGAAAAATGAAGAATATCTGTTCAATTATAGTAGGTGATTGAGCTCTTTTAATTCTTGATGTAGGGTTGCTTATAATGGTCAAATGTTCATATGCAGCCATATAACCCAGAATATATAGGGATCGTACATCTGTTTGGTGATTCTGAAGCTTGTGCCTTTTCGATTCACAATTTACTTCAAGCTGGAAAGAGTTATGGTCTGGCTGCTGGATCATGGGTGGGTCCATACGCTATGTGCCGCGCATGGCAAACCCTTATCCACACAAATAGAGAGCAACCTGGAGTTGTAAGTGGGAATGAAAGGTTTCCTATGGCTCTTTATGTGGTTTCGGGTGATGAAGATGGTGAAAGAGGTGGAGCTCCAGTTGTTTGTATTGATGTTGCTGCTCAGCTTTGCTATGATTTTAACAAAGGTCAATTGGCATGGTCACCTATTCTTTTGTTGGTTCCCCTGGTTCTTGGTCTTGACAAAATTAATCCAAGGTAATCAGCAAGCTACTAATTTTTATGCTTCGAGGGCTTCATATGGATCTATGTTTGGTTCTCTGATTTAAGAGTCATCCTGGCATGCGCAGGAAATAATGCACATAAACAGTACTCACGGGTACTGTAACAGCAGCGAGGAACCTTCCTTGCCCAGCCTAATTAAGGATTAGATTAGGTTTCCTTAGCAACCAAGTTATTGTTAGGATATAATCTTATCTATTAGGAAGATTATCCTTATTAATAGGAAAGGTTAGATTGAGTTGTTAGGGGCTCCACCTCTATAAAAGAGGAGCCGCATGCTACCATTAGAATTAAGCAAAGAACATGAATTAGTCTAGTCTCTATCCCAAAGCTTCTTCTCTCTCATCTATAGTCTGCCCCTCATTCCAATCAAGCTGACGCTGCCCGGCTGTCCTCCTGATGGTGTTTACCCTATAATGATCTACGGATCATTACACATCCTAAGTTAGTTTGTTCTACTCCTGTGCTATAACCCTATAGGATAGTGAAGGGGCTTGGGACCTACACATGCACTTAATTCACATTCTATTCTTTTCTAAACACAAGAGAAGAGCCATGGTGTTATTATTCTCCAAAGAGGCAAACCAATCTTAAGTCCATGGCAGCCATCAATTTGGCTAATAGGGATTAGGGATGCCCTTGAATAATCGATGTTTATGCTGATGGATGTCATACATTGCTGTTGAAAGTAATCTAGGACTATTCAAAGTTCCTAACAATTCCTGGCATTGGACGTACTATCAGGTATATACCACTACTAAAGGAGACATTCACATTTCCTCAAAGCTTGGGCATTTTAGGTGGAAAACCTGGAACATCAACTTACATTGCTGGGGTACAGGATGATAGGGTGCTCTACCTAGATCCCCATGATGTTCAGATGGTACAACTGCATTCTTACTTTTATTTTTGCAGTGCATACAAACATCTTTTCTGCAAGTATTGTAGTTTTCTACCTTCAGAAAGTTAATCAATCTGCTCCATATGCCATACTGAATGCATGATATGATCTTTCATATATTTTGATGTAACTGGAGTATTAAATTATCACTCACTGGTAGAATTGGCACCTTTCAACTAAGCTCCATAATACCATTCAAAGACAAATAATTGTATCTGTTATGAAGCCAGTCTGCCACCACTTGCATTTGTATCTTTGTGGTTTACGTTTCAGATTAGACTAAATATTCTTGTTGGCAGGCATCATGGCTGATTATGTTGTTGTGTGTCTGCGAACCTGCTATGTGTATATCCTGCTGCAAGAGCCACTTGTTGATGGTCCAGAATTACTTGTGTTGCATTATGACTTCTTTTTTTTTAGAGCAAACTGGCAGGAGCTCTGCCCTTACAATTAAGTAGGAAAAGGAGGGTCTTACAACACGGGCATGCCCACAGCAATACCCTAGCAACAAAAGAAATTCCGGGTACAAAACTATTACCACACCATTACAGTACAACATGGAGGTTTAGAACTCAAAACTTACACCAATAGCTGTTTTAGGTCGGAAATGTCCCAAGAATTCTGCAGCCACAAACAATGATTGCTTTCACTGTATGAAATATTAACTTAATGATCACCTCTCTCTCTGTTGGAAGACAGTAAGGCTGGTGTCAAAAAAAACAAAAAACAAAAAGAGTATGGTGGGCTATCTTGTTTCACCGTGTTGCAAACTTGTACTGGTTATTTTTGTATCTTAGGCATCTATTTCACTGTACTCAGTGTTGATTTTTGCCTGAAGCACCCCAATTTCATGTGACTAAAAACTATACTTGATAACATATATGATCTGTATATTTCTGTATTCTCGTTTGCTTGGAAATTGCAAATACTATTTTTGGTTAGCAGTCATATCGAAGTACATAGTTAATGTATTTATCAGTGCACTGACTGGCGAGCATTTAGTTATTGAGCCATGATGGTAATACTGGGGTGCTCTTCAAATGTCAGGTAGTTAACATATCATCAGATAACTTGGAGGCGGACACTTCCTCATACCACTGCAGGTATGTGCACCAATGTGATTACAATCTGGTGAATGAAACCAAATATTCTTTCTCCTTTGCATGTTCAAATGATGGAACCCTTGATTCATGTATCTGCACTTGGACAGCACTGTCCGAGATATGGCTCTAGACCTGATAGATCCATCCCTGGCTATTGGTTTTTACTGCCACGACAAAGGTGAACTGTTGTTTCTTAGACACATGTTGGGTTATCATTAAGTTTACTATAACCTTGATATTCTTTTTTTTTTACCTTCTATGTAGATGACTTCGATGATTTCTGTTCTCGGGCTTCTGAGTTGGTAGAAAAAGCGAATGGAGCGCCACTCTTTACTGTTGTGCAGTCAGTTGAACCACTGAAACAAATGTATAACCAGAGTGATGGATTGGGTAGTTCTGGCGATAGCACGACTAACAACATCAACGTGGAGGACCTTGATGGCTCTGGCGAAACAGGAGAAGAGGAGTGGCAGATTATTTAAATGAAGGGAAAATTAAATTCAAGTTGAGTTGGAATTTTTTCTGTGCATTTAGGGTTTATGTGGAACAAGCTGGAACGCTGATATGATAGAGTTGGAACCAGGGGCAGAAGAACTAGAACGAAAATAACAGGGATTCATCACTTCACTGTATATATAAAGCATATTCTTTTTGGCTTTTAACTTTTACTTTTTGCTCTTGCTTCTCCGAAAGTTGAAAAACCAAACGTCAAAATAGGGTAGTCTCTTAAAGCAAATTCTTCAAACAGTTTCACGAGCATAAAATCGTGTGTGTCATTTGTGTTGGCGTCTTCATCGTCCATTGTCGTATTGAAAAGCACAAACAAAATCTATCAGCCGCAATCCAAAAGAACACCCTATAATTATATGTATAACTTTACCTTTGATTTGCAATGAAGTTGGTGGGCATTTTAATTTCCAAAAACCCAAATTGAAACATTAATTTTGAGTCCTACAATTTGACAAAAATTAACTAACAACCATAATATTTAAATCATAACTCATAAATTCAATCCATTTGCTTAAAGAAATTGAAAGAATTGAGAGAAAAATTTAGTAATACCCTACGTCGATTCAAAACTTAATCCATGTCGTCAAGTGCTCGGCGAGATGATTGATGATAACCAGGTGACGCCATAGCCGACGGGTTGTAGCCTAGGCCTCTGGGCTCCGACAATCGACGACTACGAGCCTACGATAAGTAAGAGGGTGAATTTTGCTTTCACACAAGGTGGGACAGAGTGTGGGATGGAACGAGATGCAGGTGATTGGGGTAATGCGAATCGTTCGTTATGCAACCTTTTTCTACTATTTTTTATTCATGGATTGGCTTGGCTAGCCGAGCACCTTAGGCTATGTTTGTGTCAGCTGGACCGTATTTACGTATATTAGGCTGTATGCGCTGGGTCTTGATTGGTGTTGTCTTGGGCCCAAGTGCAAGAGCGCCGAGTGGAGCAGTGGGAGGTGAGAGGTCGAAAGCTTTAATCTTTGAGTTGATTAGATGTTTTTGGGGTAATGCGAATCGTTCGTTATGCAGCCTTTTTCTACTATTTTTTATTCATGGATTGGCTTGGCTAGCCGAGCACCTTAGGCTATGTTTGTGTCAGCTGGACCGTATTTACGTATATTAAGCTGTATGCGCTGGGTCTTGATTGGTGTTGTCTTGGGCCCAAGTGCAAGAGCGCCGAGTGGAGCAGTGGGAGGTGAGAGGTCGAAAGCTTTAATCTTTGAGTTGATCAGATGTTTTTCTATTTTTTTATTAGAGGTTTACACCTTAATATATATAAGTTATATAACAGAAAAATAAAATTAGATCTGATGTCCTATATACCCCGGTAGTCCTTTAGTCCGCCCGTGGTTGGAACAAATCAGTGCAAGTTCATTCGATGGAATTCCCTTTTGTACCATATATACACTCGTGGTTGACTGTAATGTGTTTATTTGTTTATACTACTATGTTGTGCAAGTAAGATGTCTTTTCATAATGTCGTGGTTGCTAGCGCCTTTCCTCCATTGATCCTAATTTTTCTCGGTGGCTCTCTACCTGCCGAACGAGTGCAGTGTGGCTGTGCGGGGATGCTCTATTCGCATTGCAATTTGCAAGAAGTTGACCCTTCCAATGGAAAACAACAAATATTTTGAGCTTGTTTGGGAGTTGTCAGTCTGCACTAGAAGTGTTTGTGAAGAAAGTAACAAAGCTCACAAGCAAGAACAAAAGGAGGCAAGAACAGAACTAGTTCATGAATGTAGCTGAGCACTAACACACAGCTCAAAGCCAAAGAAAAGAATTCCTTTCAGTTGCAGGGAAAATGTGCCCTATAGCAGGGTAGAACAATCATCATTATAGACCGGTAGTCGACGATGCTTGGATCAATTCTGATCCTCCTGTCAATCGCGGTCGCGGATGCAGCCGGCGTTGGTGTCAACTACGGCACGCGAGCGACGAGCCTCCCGCCACCGGCCAACCGCGCGCGGTTCCTTTGCCCACGACACGATCGTCGACTGCGTGCCAACCGGACGCTGCTCCTCAGCCTCGTACCGGCCATGCAGAACCTGCACACGGCGCTGGTCACTGTATCCCTGCACCGCAAGATCAAGGTTGAAAAGCCCCAAAATTTCAACCAAAAATTTCCTTAATTTTTGCTGCATTTTTGAGTGATTTTTGAAAACTTTCCTTTTTGGGAAAGTTTTCCCCGCCGCCGCTTTCCCTTTTCGGCCTGGCGCCTCCTCCCTCGCGCTGGCGCCTTTTTCCTTTCCGCCTCCTCTTCTCCCTAGCGCCTCCCGCTCTTCTCTCGCGTTGGCGCCGCCCCGATTCCGCCTTCCTCCCGCGCCCAGCGCCTCCCTCCGCGCCCCTCGCTCGTTGGCGCCCCGGCTCCGTTCCGCCTTCGCCTCGCGCACGCGCGGAGCACTGCGCGCTGCGCCTTGCGCTCGCCTCCCCTCGCGCGGACAGCGCCGCCCTCGGATCCCCTCCTCGCGCCCGCGCCGTCCCGACCGCCACGGTCCAAAACCGTGGGCGCCTCCGCGCCACACGTCGCCCCGCGTCCGCCCTGGGGCCCGCCTGTCAGCCCCGGCTCCTCCCTCTCCCGCGCGCGGACGCTACCTCGCCCATGCCCGCGCCTCACCTGCTCCTGTGCCGTCCTGTCGCCATTACTCCTATGCAGAGCCGGCGTCACCCCGGTCACCGCTCCATCCCGCGGAGGAGACGGCCGACCTGCTCCTGTTGACCCCGGAGCCCGCCCGATGGCTTCTCCTCCACGCCCCGCTCCCCTCCGCTCGGGGTATAAAATCCCCCCTTCGGCTCCTCGCTCCTCCTTTGCTTCCCGAGCCGCTCCACCACCTCCATTCGCCTCCCCAGCCTCCAGAGAAGCTCCCCGAGCGGCCGATTGAAGTCCCGCCGCCCGGAGCTTCCCCATTGCCGCCCTGTGAGCCGGCGGCACCCCGAAGCCAATCTCCCTCTCCTCTCCCTCTTTCCCCGATTGCATTCGTCGAGAGTACCACCTCCCCTCACTGACCCTTTTGGTGCTTGCCGTTGGACAGGTGTTTGCCCGAGGAGCGCCGCCGTCGAAGCTCCTCTCCGGCCGTCGCACCTCTCCCGTGGCCAGCTCTCCTCGAGGCTCCCCAGCTCCCGCCGCCACCGCTAATGTGAGCCCCGGGACCCCCTCCCCGTGTAACCGCAGCCGTTCGAGCTCCCTTGCCGCCGGTGACCTCCCTCGCCTCCAAGCACCCGAACCACCCCCTTCTACCTCCCGTCCCCTCTGTTGGTTCCCGCTCCCTCCAACCGCCCAAAACGGGTTCCCCTCTCGAAGCCGCACCCGCCGGTGCCCTCGGTGGTCGCCGACGAGCTCCCTAGCGCCCAGGCCGCCGTCGGCACCGTGACCTCGCCGCGAGGTTACTGTAGCGGCTGGAGGAGGAAGACGACTCCTCCCCGCGACGTGGCTTCCCCTCCGCCGTCCATCTTCCCGTTGCCATTTAACGTCAGCCGTCGGATCGCTTCGTACCGCTTCGCCCTCGTCCCCGCTTCGCCACCGTCCGATCTCTTTCCGCCGCATCCGCGCCGTTCGCCCGCTCGCCATCCACCCCGTCCGCCCGAGCCACGTGTCGCGCATCGCGACCGCGTGGGAGTGGACCGCGCCGGCCTGCTCCTTCGCCCGAGTGCGCGCGCGCGTCGCCGCCCGTGGGCCGCGCTGGCCTTCGGCCGCGCGGGCCAAACAGTGCCGGGCCGCACTGTGGCTGTGGTCCGGCCTTTCACTGTTCACAGCGATTTTCCCGAATTTATTAATTTCTAAAATCCCAGAAAATCCAAATAAATCCTAGAAAATCACAGAAAATTCCCAAATTTCACCACCTTGCTCCAAATAATATTCCAGACCCATTGGCGACCTCCATTTCCACAGATCCATCCCAAATAAATTCCTAAAATTCTTCATTTGGAGATTTATGCATTTTACTCCTTTTTAAATAGTTTATTTTCCCTCGCTTGATTAGTCTCAAGCTGGATTTAATTTGTTTTGTATGTTTGCGCTAGTGTCGGAGTCTTCGAAATTTCAGTTGCAGCCCCAGGAGCCAGGAGGTTCTTCGTTCGAGCTAGCGGAAATCATTCGGATTGACGGCAAGTCCCAAATCCTTTGATCATATTGCAACCCATGATGTCTATTTATGTTAATATGCTATTTGCATTATGCTAATTGTGAAATGTTAGTTTGAAATAAAATAAAATGTTTAGAATGACTTGTTATGTAGTTAATCCTACCACCGCTAAATACCATGTTTAATTTGTAGCCATGCCTTTGAAACCCTAGAAATAATTATCTGTTAATCTAGAAACTGTAGATTATTATCATCATGCAAAGTCTTGTACTGCTAAGGCTGTGGCTGCGGGCCAATAGAATTTGCAAACCCGACTCTAGGGTAGGGTGGTATGGGACACCGTGCCCTAGAGCGGAGAGTGCTTGCGGGCACAAGGTAGGGTAAGGGGGTTGTGGTGCGCCGCAAGTCGGTTTTCGCCCATCTCTTACCCTAGGATTGGAGTAGGGTAAGTGGGGTTGAGGTGCGCCACTAGACGGTTTTCGCCCACCGCTTACCCTAGGTTGGGTCGCGGGCCTGGTGAGGTTACGGACCATGTGAAAATAAGGACTGAAACCCTTACGCTGAGCAAATGTCACAGTGATCGCTCAACCACAGGAGTTGACTTGTCAACACTTGTCTAGTAGCTGCTCAACTCGATTGAAACTCTACAGGTGTGGCGGTGGAGGAGGTTTAGCAGTGAGGTTAGGCAAGCCGTGATTGGGTGCCTAACAACGGTAGAGTTCACTCGAAGCGGCACCGTTTTCTTTTCTTTGTGTGTGTGTGTGTGTGAGCGGGCCAGACCCGAGTGAATTCTACCGGGTAGAGCCTATATAAAGAGCTGAGCAGTGAAACGACCTGGCTTTCTTAACTCTTTAGCGGGAGTTAAGGGATCGTGTGGGTAAAGCTGAGCAAACTCTGCAGAGTCAAATAAATGGTATTCGAATACGCCGTGCTCCCGGTTATTGGAGCTGTGTCACTTGGGTGATTCCAGCAGCAAAGCTTAAGTAGTTTTGTACACGCTTTAACTTGTTTAGGTTGGTTAATGAACTCTTGTTGAAAACCCCTGAGATCTTGAGGAGTAGTTTTGGGTCCCTCTTTCAAAATGATTGCAAATAAAACTGCATCCACTCAAAGATAATAAACCAAATATATTCACTTCCTTGAAGTTCCGTGCATGTAATAAGTTAGGATCCCTTTGGGATTTGCTGAGCCGGTTGATTGGCTCACGGCTTGCTTAATCTAATCTTTAGAGGATCAAGACGAAGGAGAAGGTGTCCCCGTTGAAGAAGTCCCGGAGGATCTATTCTTCGACGAGGACCCTTGGCTGTAGGTCTTGGCCGCGCTCAAGCGGATTCTGGAAGTCTTTTGTAATGTAATTATACTTTGGGCTTGCACGCCCCGCTGTCAAAACCTGGATGTTAATCCTTATGTCAAATATATGCTGGACTTTTGTTGTAAGCATGCAATGGTATACTCTTGCGCGACGTTCCATAACTGTTCATGCGTGAATAGTTGCGGAATGCCGTGTCCGTACGCGCCCCTGGAAACGGGGGCGTTACAAGAAGTGGTATCAGAGCAGGCTCTTTGACCGTAGATTAAGACCTAAGGCTGTTTAGGAAGCGATTTTATCGTAAAAATTAATTTAAGGCATAAAAAGAGTTTATGAAAAATATAAGTAATATTGCTGTCTTGTTCCTCTCTTGTTGCTACTTTTCCTGTCTTAGTTTATTTCTGCATAAGCTTTAATTTTCGCAAATGTTTATTGTCTCACTTGTCTAACTTCAAAATTTTCGTTTCCGGCAGATGGTGCACCACATCTTTTCCCGCCCCGACCGTATGGATGGTTGGGCCCGCAAGGTGTGGGAGATGCGGAAGCATCTTGGAGCGAGAGGCAACTTCAACCCGGTGTACCATGCTGTGGGACAGTTTCCCCAGGACCAGTTCTACGAGTACGAGGCTTGGGTGGTTCTTGATCCGTTGCCTGTCCGCCCAGACAGGAAGCTGAGGTTCACCGCCCGCCGGGTGAACGAGGAGGATGCTGTTCAGGATGTGGCTCAGAAGGCCGCACTCTACCTCAGGGACTACTACCACCAGGAGCTAGCAGGGACGCCCTTCGACCTGGTGCCGCGTCCGCACTTTCGGGACTTTATAGTCCCTAGGTTCGGTGAGGATGACGATCCCCGCCTGGCGGGCATCGCCACCCTTATGACGCAGCAGGTCGTCCGCTACGACGGAGCAGTCGAGGAGGCCAGAGTTTTGCGGAGGCAGCTTTGGGACACCCGCAGGGAGGTTCAGCGCCTCCGGGAGTCCCTTCTCCGCTTTGAGGCCCAGGAGGCATCAGAGATCTCAGATAGTGCAGAGTCGCCCAGCGTTCACTCCTCCTGTGCTTCAGTGCAGTCTAGGCCCAAGCGCCGGATGACTGCGGCGCAGTACCGTGCCCGGTTCCGCCCCGCAGCCCCGCTTGACCCTCCCAGCGCTTGAGGATATGGAGGAGTAGACGCTGACCGCTAGCGTAGCCCGACCTTTTGTATTAGTGGTACTTTTGGAATGTAATGCAAGTGTAACATGAACCTTTATGTGGTCTGTGCACCACTTGCTTAATGTGAATTATGTTTGCTATCTCTTTTAATTTGTTTGCTTAATTATCTGTATGTTCCTCCTGTGTTCAAAGCTTTCTTCTGTCCCCTTTCACTCTCGTACATACCCTATTCACCCTATGCTTACCTTGAAATTCGAAGTCTTACTTACCTGCTCTTAATTGTCAAAGCCGCTGCAAAACTAACCTCAAGTTCCCAATAAACAGATGGAGCCAGCAGAGCAGACGGGTCAGACCAGCAGGCAGGGTGCACCTGCCACCGACCAGAAAACACTTGCCGATGTTATTGCAATGCTAGAAGAGAATCGATATCAAGGAGAGCAGAATATCTTGAAAGTGTTAGATCAGCAAGCTCAGCTTCTCGAACAGATTGCAACCCGATCCTCCAGTTTTCCTAGTGGGAGTAATGTTCCTCGGGATGGTTCTCCAATTTCCACCCGATGGACGGATTTTCTGAAGACACGTCCACCGGTCTTCTCCACCTCTGCTGACCCCATGGTAGCTGAGGATTGGCTTGTGGACGTGGAGAGAAAGCTTCAAACAGCACGATGCGATGACAAAGAGAAGGTGTTATACGCATCCCACCAGTTGCAGGGTGCTGCAGCTACTTGGTGGATCAACTACCAACGCACCCTACAGAACAGAGAAATTAGTTGGGAAGACTTTTCAAAGACTTTCCGCAAGGCACACATGCCAGATGGCGTCATGGAGGCTAAGCGTCGGGAGTTTCTTGCGCTTAAGCAAGGAGGACGCACTGTTATGGAATACCTACATCAGTTCAACCATTTGTCCAGGTTTGCCCCAGAAGATGTCGACAGCGAAGACAAGAAGATGAATAAATTCAGGGCAGGATTGCAGCAGTCTCTGAAATTTCATATTTCAGCACTGAAGTTCCAGGATTTGCATGACATGGTAGACAGCTTGATCAACTCAGAGGGAGCACGAGGAGAAATGGAGGACTATAGAAAGCGTAAGGCAGTACACAAATCACAGCCTTCTTCGCACAGTGCTCAGTGAATCAAGACTGTGGGATCGCCCTCATATCGATCCCAATCCTTCCGCCAGTTTGTGATGTTGCCCAGGAACCAATCTAACCTGTCTCAACAGAGCACTTCTCTTTTACCACTAGCTATCAAATGCCCCACCTGTGGTGGAAATCATCTTGCTAGTAGCTGCCCAAAGAGATCCACTGCTTGTTTCCATGCGGAGAAATTGGGCACTACAGAGATCAATATCCTAGAAGGAACTTGCCATGCGGCAAGACTTCAAGTCCAAAATCAACAACAGCAAGAAAACAAGACACAGTCAAGCCCTGGCACTCTCAAGGGAGGATATCTACAGATCAAAGCAGCTGGACCCCAATCTCCAGCCGGCACAGCCAATTTCACGTCAGTAGGCCGCGGCAGAGGCCGTACCAGACCCACCTTCTATGCGAGGGTGAACCATGTGTCGGCAGAGGACGCAGCACGAGCTAGCGATATCATCGCTGGTATGTTTCCAATCAACTCCATACCTGCATTGATTTTGTTTGATCCTGGTGCAACGCATTCATTTATTTCGAAGGGTTTTGCTTCAAGAAATCAATTGCCTTCTGTTGCTTTACCAAGACCTTATGTGGTTGAGACCCCTGGGGTTAGAATGGAGTCCCACAATGGGTGTGCGGGACTCAGTATAAAAATCCAAGGGGTAGATTTTAGAGCAGATTTGTTGCAACTAGATATGACAAGATTAGATGCCATTTTGGGCATGAACTGGTTGGCCAAGAACAAAGGCAAGGTAGACTGTGAGATCAAGACCGTGTCATTGGTCAATTCTGAAGGTCAGAAAGTGGTAGTAGAGACAGATTGAGAAGTATTAAAAGATGCCAGGAAGCGTATGATCAACATGATAGCAGCCACACCTAATCAAGTACCAGTGGTACAAGAGTATCCAGATGTATTTCCAGAAGAATTACCAGGAAGACCTCCTGACAGACAAGTGGAACTTGCTATTGAATTAGTACCTGGTACCAAGCCAATTGCCAAACATCAGTATAGAATGTCAGCTAGTGAGTTAAAAGAACTGAAGAAGCAGTTGGATGAACTATTGGAAAAAGAATTCATTCGACCAAGTGTTTCACCTTGGTCAGCCCCAGTCCTATTTGTGAAAAAGAAGAATGGAGAATTAAGGATGTGTGTTGATTACAGAGGTTTGAATGCAGCCACAATTAAAAACAAATACCCGTTGCCAAGGATTGATGACTTGTTTGATCAACTCAAGGGTGCCAAAGTGTTTTCCAAGATCGACTTGCGCTCGGGTTACCACCAGCTCAAGATCCGAGAGCAAGATCGAGAGAAGACCGCTTTCATCACCAGATATGGATTATTTGAGTTCACGGTCGTGCCATTTGGTCTAACCAATGCGCCAGCATATTTCATTAATCTTATGAACCTAGTGCATATGGACCAATTGGATCGATTTGTGATTGTCTTCATTGATGATATCCTGATATATTCCAAGAATGAAGAAGAGCACAGACAACACTTGCACATGGTATTGTCAAGACTGAGAGAACATCAGCTATACGCAAAGTTTGACAAGTGCAGTTTTTGGCTAAAAGAAGTTGCTTTCTTGGGTCACATTATATCTGAAGATGGAGTGAAGGTCGATCCAGAAAAGATATCTGCGGTTATGGAATGGAAACAACCCAAGACAGTGACTGAAGTGAGGAGTTTTCTTGGATTGGCGGGCTATTATCGCCGATTCATAGAGGGTTTCTCGAGAATCTCACACCCACTCACTCAACTGTTGAAGAAGGACAAGCCCTTCACGTGGACAGATGCGTGTGAAGAAAGTTTTCAGATGTTAAAGACCAAATTGATAACCACGCCCGTTTTGATATTGCCCAACCCAGAGAAAGAGTTCCAAATATATTGTGATGCCTCAAAGCAAGGTTTGGGATGTGTGCTTATGCAAGACGGAAAGGTTGTCGCTTATTCCTCAAGACAGTTGAAGCCGCATGAGGAGAATTATCCCACACACGATTTAGAACTAGCAGCTGTAGTGCATGCACTAAAAATTTGGCGGCACTACCTGTTAGGGAATCGATGTGAGATATTCTCTGATCACAAGAGTCTGAAGTACCTGTTCACACAGCCAGAATTAAACATGAGACAGCGCAGATGGCTGGAACTGATAAAGGACTATGATGTCGATCTTCAGTATCATCTGGGCAAGGCCAATGTAGTTGCCGATGCCCTTAGCCGCAAGGCTCGTCCAAGCAAAGCTAGCAAATCAGAGTATCCGCCAGAATTGCAAAGGGACATAATACGACTGAACTTGGTGATCACAGAACAGGGTGAAGAAACAACATTAGAAATTCAACCGTTATTAACAGATCAGATAAAAACAACACAAGATGAAGATGAAGAGATTCAAAAACTGAAAAAGGATATTGAAGAAAGAGATTCCTCAGAGTATACGATAGACGAGCATGGAATCCTTACCTTCCGTGGTCGTTATTGCATACCCGACAAGAAGGAATTAAGAGAGTTAATCTTGTCTGAAGCCCATTCATCCCAATTCTCAATTCACCCAGGAGGTACTAAGATGTACCAAGATTTGAAGAAGAAGTATTGGTGGAAACAGATGAAGAAGGAAGTGGCAGAGTATATAGCTAAATGCGATGTCTGCTAGCAGATCAAGATAGACCACCAGAAACCATCGGGATTGTTGCAACCTTTGCCAATACCCGAATGGAAATGGGACAGTATCGGCATGGATTTCATTACTGGACTTCCCAAGACTCGTGAGGGATATGATGCTATTTGGGTCATTGTCGATAGATTGACTAAAGTAGCTCATTTCCTCCCGATCAAGCAAACTTATAGGAAAGATAAACTTGCTGAGTTATACCTGACAAGAATTGTGACTCTACATGGAGTTCCGAAGAAAATTGTGTCGGATAGAGGAGCACAGTTTACATCTAAGTTCTGGGAGAAATTACATGAAGCAATGGGCACTGATTTGAATTTCAGTTCAGCCTATCACCCCCAGACAGATGGTCAGACAGAAAGAACAAATCAGATTTTGGAAGATATGTTGAGAGCTTGTACTATTGTGTATGGTGCAGCCTGGAATACTTGCTTACCATTCGCTCAATTCTCATACAACAATAGCTACCAAGCTAGTATCCAAATGGCCCCGTTTGAAGCACTTTATGGCAGAAAATGCAGAACCCCTCTGAATTGGACAGAAACAGGAGAGCGACAACTTATCGGTCCTCAGATTGTTCAAGACGCAGAAGAACATGTTAGAATTGTCAAAGACAGACTCAAAATGGCACAAGACCGACAGAAGAGCTATGCAGATAACTGCAGGAAGGATTTGAGCTTTGAAGTTGGAGATTTCGTCTACATCAAAGTCACTCCATTCAAAATAGTTAAGAGATTTCAAGTTAAAGGCAAATTAGCACCAAGATATGTGGGACCGTTTCAGATTATCGGAAGAATTGGGAAGTAGCTTATCAAGTGCAGCTTCCACCCAACTTGTCAAGAATGCACAATGTGTTCCACCTGTCTCAGCTTCGAAAGTGTCAGCGACAACCAACAGATGAAGTGCCATTGTCAGATATTGAACTGCAGGATGACTGCACGTATGCTGAAGAACCACTACAAATACTTGAAACATCAGAGAGGCAGCTCAGAAACAAGAATATTAGATTTTGCAGAGTGCAGTGGAAGAATCATACAGCGGACGAGTCCACTTGGGAACGAGAATCAGACTTGCAGCGGGATTTTCCCAACTTACTCCCTGGATCAAGTTAATCTCGGGGTCGAGATTCTTTTAAGGGGGGTAGGTTGAAAAGCCCCAAAATTTCAACCAAAAATTTCCTTAATTTTTGCTGCATTTTTGAGTGATTTTTGAAAACTTTCCTTTTTGGGAAAGTTTTCCCCGCCGCCGCTTTCCCTTTTCGGCCTGGCGCCTCCTCCCTCGCGCTGGCGCCTTTTTCCTTTCCGCCTCCTCTTCTCCCCAGCGCCTCCCGCTCTTCTCTCGCGTTGGCGCCGCCCCGATTCCGCCTTCCTCCCGCGCCCAGCGCCTCCCTCCGCGCCCCTCGCTCGTTGGCGCCCCGGCACCGTTCCGCCTTCGCCTCGCGCACGCGCGGAGCGCTGCGCGCTGCGCCTTGCGCCCGCCTCCCCTCGCGCGGACAGCGCCGCCCTCGGATCCCCTCCTCGCGCCCGCGCCGTCCCGACCGCCACGGTCCAAAACCGTGGGCGCCTCCGCGCCACGCGTCGCCCCGCGTCCACCCTGGGGCCCGCCTGTCAGCCCCGGCTCCTCCCTCTCCCGCGCGCGGACGCTACCTCGCCCATGCCCGTGCCTCACCTGCTCCTGTGCCGTCCTGTCGCCATTACTCCTGTGCAGAGCCGGCGTCACCCCGGTCACCGCTCCATCCCGCGGAGGAGACGGCCGACCTGCTCCTGTTGACCCCGGAGCCCGCCCGATGGCTTCTCCTCCACGCCCCGCTCCCCTCCGCTCGGGGTATAAAATCCCCCCTTCGGCGCCTCGCTCCTCCTTTGCTTCCCGAGCCGCTCCACCACCTCCATTCGCCTCCCCAGCCTCCAGAGAAGCTCCCCGAGCGGCCGATTGAAGTCCCGCCGCCCGGAGCTTCCCCATTGCCGCCCTGTGAGCCGGCGGCACCCCGAAGCCAATCTCCCTCTCCTCTCCCTCTTTCCCCGATTGCATTCGTCGAGAGTACCACCTCCCCTCACTGACCCTTTTGGTGCTTGCCGTTGGACAGGTGTTTGCCCGAGGAGCGCCGCCGTCGAAGCTCCTCTCTGGCCGTCGCACCTCTCCCGTGGCCAGCTCTCCTCGAGGCTCCCCAGCTCCCGCCGCCACCGCTAATGTGAGCCCCGGGACCCCCTCCCCGTGTAACCGCAGCCGTTCGAGCTCCCTTGCCGCCGGTGACCTCCCTCGCCTCCAAGCACCCGAACCACCCCCTTCTACCTCCCGTCCCCTCCGTTGGTTCCCGCTCCCTCCAACCGCCCAAAACGGGTTCCCCTCTCGAAGCCGCACCCGCCGGTGCCCTCGGTGGTCGCCGACGAGCTCCCTAGCGCCCAGGCCGCCGTCGGCACCGTGACCTCGCCGCGAGGTTACTGTAGCGGCTGGAGGAGGAAGACGACTCCTCCCCGCGACGTGGCTTCCTCTCCGCCGTCCATCTTCCCGTTGCCATTTAACGTCAGCCGTCGGATCGCTTCGTACCGCTTCGCCCTCGTCCCCGCTTCGCCACCGTCCGATCTCTTTCCGCCGCATCCGCGCCATTCGCCCGCTCGCCATCCACCCCGTCCGCCCGAGCCACGTGTCGCGCATCGCGACCGCGTGGGAGTGGACCGCGCCGGCCTGCTCCTTCGCCCGAGTGCGCGCGCGTCGCCGCCCGTGGGCCGCGCTGGCCTTCGGCCGCGCGGGCCAAACAGTGCCGGCCGCACTGTGGCTGTGGGCTGGCCTTTCACTGTTCACAGCGATTTTCCCGAATTTATTAATTTCTAAAATCCCAGAAAATCCAAATAAATCCTAGAAAATCACAGAAAATTCCCAAATTTCACCACCTTACTCCAAATAATATTCCAGACCCATTGGTGACCTCCATTTCCACAGATCCATCCAAAATAAATTCCTAAAATTCTTCATTTGGAGATTTATGCATTTTACTTCTTTTTAAATAGTTTATTTTCCCTCGCTTGATTAGTCTCAAGCTGGATTTAATTTGTTTTGTATGTTTGCGCTAGTGTCGGAGTCTCCGGAATTTCAGTTGCAGCCCCAGGAGCCAGGAGGTTCTTCGTTCGAGCTAGCGGAAATCATTCGGATTGACGGCAAGTCCCAAATCCTTTGATCATATTGCAACCCATGATGTCTATTTATGTTAATATGCTATTTGCATTATGCTAATTGTGAAATGTTAGTTTGAAATAAAATAAAATGTTTAGAATGACTTGTTATGTAGTTAATCCTACCACCGCTAAATACCATGTTTAATTTGTAGCCATGCCTTTGAAACCCTAGAAATAATTATCTGTTAATCTAGAAACTGTAGATTATTATCATCATGCAAAGTCTTGTACTGCTAAGGCTGTGGCTGCGGGCCAATAGAATTTGCAAACCCGACTCTAGGGTAGGGTGGTATGGGACACCGTGCCCTAGAGCGGAGAGTGCTTGCGGGCACAAGGTAGGGTAAGGGGGTTGTGGTGCGCCGCAAGTCGGTTTTCGCCCATCTCTTACCCTAGGATTGGAGTAGGGTAAGTGGGGTTGAGGTGCGCCGCTAGACGGTTTTCGCCCACCGCTTACCCTAGGTTGGGTCGCGGGCCTGGTGAGGTTACGGACCATGTGAAAATAAGGACTGAAACCCTTACGCTGAGCAAATGTCACAGTGATCGCTCAACCACAGGAGTTGACTTGTCAACACTTGTCTAGTAGCTGCTCAACTCGATTGAAACTCTACAGGTGTGGCGGTGGAGGAGGTTTAGCAGTGAGGTTAGGCAAGCCGTGATTGGGTGCCTAACAACGGTAGAGTTCACTCGAAGCGGCACCGTTTTCTTTTCTTTGTGTGTGTGTGTGTGAGCGAGCCAGACCCGAGTGAATTCTACCGGGTAGAGCCTATATAAAGAGCTGAGCAGTGAAACGACCTGGCTTTCTTAACTCTTTAGCGGGAGTTAAGGGATCGTGTGGGTAAAGCTGAGCAAACTCTGCAGAGTCAAATAAATGGTATTCGAATACGCCGTGCTCCCGGTTATTGGAGCTGTGTCATTTGGGTGATTCCAGCAGCAAAGCTTAAGTAGTTTTGTACATACTTTAACTTGTTTAGGTTGGTTAATGAACTCTTGTTGAAAACCCCTGAGATCTTGAGGAGTAGTTTTGGGTCCCTCTTTCAAAATGATTGCAAATAAAACTGCATCCACTCAAAGATAATAAACCAAATATATTCACTTCCTTGAAGTTCCGTGCATGTAATAAGTTAGGATCCCTTTGGGATTTGCTGAGCCGGTTGATTGGCTCACGGCTTGCTTAATCTAATCTTTAGAGGATCAAGACGAAGGAGAAGGTCTCCCCGTTGAAGAAGTCCCGGAGGATCTATTCTTCGACGAGGACCCTTGGCTGTAGGTCTTGGCCGTGCTCAAGCGGATTCTGGAAGTCTTTTGTAATGTAATTATATTTTGGGCTTGCACGCCCCGCTGTCAAAACCTGGATGTTAATCCTTATGTCAAATATATGCTGGACTTTTGTTGTAAGCATGCAATGGTATACTCTTGCGTGACGTTCCATAACTGTTCATGCGTGAATAGTTGCGGAATGCCGTGTCCGTACGTGCCCCTGGAAACGGGGGCGTTACAAGAAGTGGTATCAGAGCAGGCTCTTTGACCGTAGATTAAGACCTAAGGCTGTTTAGGAAGCGATTTTATCGCAAAAATTAATTTAAGGCATAAAAAGAGTTTATGAAAAATATAAGTAATATTGCTGTCTTGTTCCTCTCTTGTTGCTACTTTTCCTGTCTTAGTTTATTTCTGCATAAGCTTTAATTTTTGCAAATGTTTATTGTCTCACTTGTCTAACTTCAAAATGTTCGTTTCCGGCAGATGGTGCACCACATCTTTTCCCGCCCCGACCGTATGGATGGTTGGGCCAGCAAGGTGTGGGAGATGCGGAAGCATCTTGGAGCGAGAGGCAACTTCAACCCGGTGTACCATGCTGTGGGATAGTTTCCCCAGGACCAGTTCTACGAGTACGAGGCTTGGGTGGTTCTTGATCCGTTGCCTGTCCGCCCAGACAGGAAGCTGAGGTTCACCGCCCGCCGGGTGAACGAGGAGGATGCTGTTCAGGATGTGGCTCAGAAGGCCGCACTCTACCTCAGGGACTACTACCACCAGGAGCTAGCAGGGACGCCCTTCGACCTGGTGCCGCGTCCGCACTTTGGGGACTTTATAGTCCCTAGGTTCGGTGAGGATGACGATCCCCGCCTGGCGGGCATCGCCACCCTTATGACGCAGCAGGTCGTCCGCTACGACGGAGCAGTCGAGGAGGCCAAAGTTCTGCGGAGGCAGCTTTGGGACACCCGCAGGGAGGTTCAGCGTCTCCGGGAGTCCCTTCTCCGCTTTGAGGCCCAGGAGGCATCAGAGATCTCAGATAGTGCAGAGTCGCCCAGCGTTCACTCCTCCTGTGCTTCAGTGCAGTCTAGGCCCAAGTGCCGGATGACTGCGGCGCAGTACCGTGCCCGGTTCCGCCCCGCAGCCCCGCTTGACCCTCCCAGCGCTTGAGGATATGGAGGAGTAGACGCTGACCGCTAGCGTAGCCCGACCTTTTGTATTAGTGGTACTTTTGGAATGTAATGCAAGTGTAACATGAACCTTTATATGGTCTGTGCACCACTTGCTTAATGTGAATTATGTTTGCTATCTCTTTTAATTTGTTTGCTTAATTATCTGTATGTTCCTCGTGTGTTCAAAGCGCGTATGGAGGATTTAGGGTTTTGTCAAATTGCGGGTAAATGGACGAGACGGGTACAGGTGGAGCTTACTCATACCCGTACCCGTTTACTCGATGGGCAGAGAGTTCCTCCATTTTCATGCCCGTGGGCAAAGAATACATCCCATACCCGGCTCCATTAGGGTATCTATCCACGAGCACACGGGTAAACGGGCACAATTGCCATCCCTACGTACAGGTCCTCGGTTTTTTGTGAATAGTATTTTACTTTGTGTTCAGTTCCTGCTATGCAGTGTGAGGTCACAGTAAACTCCAATCCTAGATATATTATTATTTTTATTTCGCTTGCTATTGTTGGGTTTCAAGTGGCCTTAACACGCCTGTGGGCCGAGGGCCACGCGTGTTTGGCGGCTGTATCTCCTAGACCGTGTTATGGGACGTGACACAAACATGTGACTTGTGCTAGTGTTAGAGCATGTACAATGCAGGTGCTTAGAGAGATGCTTAGCAATGAAAAACTGTTTTTTCTTGCCACATAGGATAGATAAGGTGTTTATTTTGAAGCATCGATGCTTAAATAAGCACCGGTGCTTAGTAAATGCTTATGTGTATAACTGAATCTATTAATAGAAAATATAGCATCTAAGCATCAATGGAAGAGATGTTTGTATTGGAGGGAATAACTTTTGCATAGGTGCTTGATGATGTGGCTATATTCTCTCTCTTTAAGCATTCATATATAACATCTTGCATTGTACATACCCTTATGCCGACAGTTTCCACTTAATTTGTTCCAGTCACACTCGTTACTCGCCGTGACAAGTCGGTGCGGGTAACATCAGTTGTGTGCATGTAGAACGTTCGGCCGGTGAGCGCGAAGGTAACGCCGGCGCCGGACTCTGAGGGCGGCAGGCGTGCGGCGACGGTGCCTACCAAAGACGCCGGCGGATGAGATGGTGCTGCAGGAGAATATGCGTGCAAGAGCGCATCGACTACGGCGCAACAAGGCGAAGGGGACATATGCTACGATCCGGGCGTAACAAGGCATTGGGACATATGCTACGATACGGGCACTGTACTACGCCGTGAACCTCTACTTTCAGTCCAACGGACAACATCCGTTTTACTGTGAACTGACGAGTGTGTCCGCACAATTGCACGGAGCTAGAGTTTTTCACCTTTTTACATAGTACAACTTAAGTCTAAAATGAACTGCAATATGGTAGTCACTCTTTATTCAGTTAATTTTGTTTCTTACATGATTGTTCTATATAATTTCTAGTAGCAGTGCAAACTGGTTGGGTTAATCTCGACCGATCTAATACCGAATCCGGCCGGTACCAGATTCGGGAAGGGAATTTTGTATCCGGTCGATACCGGATAGTTCATGTTGAATTCGGTAATGAAATTGGAAGAGCTACTATCCGATCGAATAGTGTCGGTAACCGAATCCTCTTCTCTGATATCGATCGTTGATTTCGTTCTAGAAAAAACTCGCATGCTGTAAACAAAATGGAGAGAACGCAGAAGAATTTCTAAATTTCTCTATTATCTTATTTGCTATTACTTCCTTTTATAAAATTGGTTATAAGCCTCCTTATTGTATAGGCTAATGCTCTTCTACTACTATATGTACTTGGACTTCAAGTTAGTCACAATTTCAACTTAAGTAACACACAGAGACAGACTTTACTACATCTCGAATGATTTAAACTCTGGAACAAGATTATTTTCAGCAAAGGAGACCGGCTCGCTGTTGTTTCTCAAGTCCCACCCATCGGAGGCCATGGACACCAAGGTCGACGGCTTGTATGGCGCGATGTGAGCGCTGAACTTCTAAGGGATTCCAATGATCACGGCAGGATCGGAGGAGCTCGACGCTGGTGAGGCACTGGTGTACCACAGCTACCTGTATGGCCGTCCCGGTGAGGGAAGGAAGCGGTCTCTGTCGATAGGGACCTGGATAGAGACGTTCTATGTGGCGCTCCAGAACGCCGACCTGACGGCACTGCAGGCGGGGCTCAACTGGGCGTGCGGGTAGGGCCACGCCGACTGCTCAGTGATACAGCTCAATGTGAAGGCTCATAGAAATACAACACTAGTTTGATTCATTGGTGTATAAGGATATGTATATAATGGTGACGCTAATGTGAATACACGTAGCAATGGTAATGTGAATATACACAGCAGTGGTAATGCGAATACATGATGGTAGGCTAATAGTGACAATGAGAACGAGATGGTGTCGGAACCCGGAGTAACGACTCCTGGATCCTCTGTATAAGTCGCACTAGTCCAGGATCAGCTAGTGCACATAGTGACAATAAAGATAAATACCAAGCACAAATGACTTCTTATATTAAATGGAAGATACAGCCTTATGGCCAAGTCTTACATCAATGCTCATTGGCAAAATAAATAAAGCAAATAACTGCAGAAGCAAACTGATGAAAGTGAAGCCCAAGCCTGCCCACAGGCAAACGACAGTAAGATGCGGCCTATTCGTCCAGATCTTCACCGTAGTTGACGTCTTCCTTCTCTGTGTGGAAAAAGCAAGGTGAGTACAAACTTGTACTCCGCAAGTCACACGGAAAATGCACCATAATGATAAAGGCTTCAATAGAAGGCTTATAGGGTTAGTTTGCATAAAACAACATTTAAGAAATACAATAAGTAGATTGAAATTGTTGATATTAATACAGTAGGTAAAAACAATACTTGTAATTGAAAATAATACCGTCAGTGCAGGCTCCGACCAAACACCAACCTATCCACGGGCATCCCACCCGGACCATCTTTTCCAAAAGATCACGTATGGATTCCATCCATCTACACGCTTTCAAACACTCGCGGATTCCATCCATCCACAAGCTACCATTCTCTCATGGGTTCCGTCCACCCACAAGGTTTTCATTCTCTCATGGATTCCATCCATCCATAAGGTTTTTGAAAATCGTTTTTTGAAAAGCAAAGTCTAATCCATGAAAAACTTTTACTCAGCATGCCCATGACCGTGGGCACGGCTATCCAAGATAGATTATACATTCTGCAGAGGTTGTACAGCTTTACCCACAAGACACGATCATCCCGTTGTACCACTAGATTACACACTTCCTTAGGTGTGCGGTGGGGAGTCGTGACAAGGCCTTTACAATGCAAAGCCTTCAACCTGGCCGAGCAAACTCTAAGGTTTCACCCCAGTAAGGAATCCACCAGATCGGGACCCCCTCTTGAGCCTAGACGAGACTTCTTATGGCTTAACCACGCTCGCCCAAGTGAGACTTCACATGGCACCAACCACGCTCACTTTCAACCTACGACCTGACTCAGGTTGGGACTTCACAAATTATTCAGCCAGGGCTGTCCCATACCAGCCATGTGGTAGTACGATTAGGGCTTTGCAACAGTAGCTCACAGACCGGTCCTTAATCTGACTTAGGCCCAACCACATACCCCTGTGCATGACAATCAACCACTGCGGCTCCAACCAACAGGGCATGACTGCACCCACCAATCTAACCAATTGCCTAAGTCTAAACCAGGTTTTATATTTTGTTTTCAAAATAATTCATAAACCTCCTTGACTCACCAAAGTCAAGAGTACATAACAAAAGTATGTCATTTTATGTGAAGGGTTCATCATTTTATGTGAAAAAAATAATCCCAAAACATATATTATGACTAAGCAGGTCTAAGCATTTGATATAATATCTCTCTAGTCAATACTAATGTACTAACTAGGGTTTGATCTAGGGTTACAAGGTATCGAGGAATTCAGTGTCAAAGGAGGTAATAACAAGCATGCAATAATTAAGTTTAAAACTGAATTGAAATACATTGAATAAAAATATGCATGCAATATAATTTAAATCAACATAATTTTATTTTGAAAACTGGGATCAACATGATCAAGGAGTGTGACTTGCCTTGCTCTTCAAATTTGTGCAACTCTTCGTCGAAGAAATCTCCCGAATCGTCGAAGTCTACACGCGAAAATAACCCACCAAATTCAAATAAATTTAAATTAAATTCAAACATTTGAATTGCGGCTAGAAATGTATAGAGGGGAATTTTTGATGAATTTAGAAATTTGAATGGGCTAAATCGGAGTTAGGACGAAGGAGAACGGGCTCCGGGAAATTTAAAAAGAGAGAAAATGGAAGAAGGGATTTTTGGGAATTATTTTTCCTAAAGGAAAATCTGAATTATTGCGTCAGCACTGATTTTATTTTTCAGCCGAATTATTTTTCAACTGAAAAATTGGTTTATGATGTCAGCTGGCGTCAGCCTGGGGTAAACCCCACTGACAGGTGGGGCCGGGTCCATGTGGACTCGGTCCATGGACTGGAGGAGCTATGGAGGTGGCAAGGGAGGCGGGTCTTGCGCACGTGGCGCTGACGGGGCGGTGGTTGCCGAGGTGGCGGCCACCGAGTGCCAGGTGGCAGCCACGTGGGCACGACGGCTGACGTGGCCGACCGGAGAGGCGCTCGGGGACGGCACGCCCGCCGAAGCTCCGGTGGACGGCGGCGGCCGGCGGTGGTCGGAATGGAGAGAGGGGGATGTGGGGAGTGCGGAGGAGGTGCGGGCCCTACCGGAGGCGGCCGGGGTGGTGCCGGCGGCGGCTCGGGCTCAACGGCGCGGCCGAAGGGTCCCTGAGGTGCGCGAGGGTGCGGCGAAGGCGGTGGTGGGGTCGGCGAGGTGCGACGCGGCCCGAGGCTCCGGCAATTCCTCGCCGGAGTTGGCGACGGCGGCGGGGGCGGAAGCGCACGGCGCGGCAGCGATGGAGAGGGCGAGAGAGAGGGAGGAGTGGCGGGGGACGAAGTGCGGGGAGAGGGGAGGCCGGAGGTGCCTTTTAGAGAGGCGGACGGGGGTGGGGGTGCCGCGGATTTCTCGCCGACGTGACGGAGTGGGCGGCGGTTGCGGGAGGCCGGCGCGGGATCGGGGGAGAAGGTGGGCGTGTGGGCGCGGGTCGTGCGGCGCACGATGGGACGAGGCGGCAAGCTCGGGGAGTGGGGGGAAGGCGCCGGGTAGGGCGGAGGTAGGCGCAACAGCTGGCGGCGCGCGCGGAAGGAAGGAGGAGGCAGGGGAGACGAAGGCCCTGACGGGCGGGCCCGGGTGCGCAGCGAGAGAGGGGGCGCGGGCGGCCAGGATGGCGCCACGCGGGGGAGAGGGGACGGATCGGGCGGCGGGAACGGGCGCAAGGCGGACGGGGCAGATCGGCCGGAGCGCAACGTGGCGGGCATCGGGCCCGGCTAGGTGGCAAGCGGAAAGGAGGGGGAGGCGGGATCGGCGGGTTGATCCCAGCCGTCCACGTGGCGGCCGGAGAGGGAGGGAGGGGATTTTTAATTTTTGATTTCTGATTTTCAGAAAAGCACAGAAAATACATTAAGCCTCAGAAAAAAACAAAATAAACTCCAAAAATTCCATAAAAATTCAGAGAATCTCCTGGATAAATTTTAGACTTAATAAAAATATTTCCAACTAATGTTGGTATTTACTTTTCATATTTTAAAATACTTTTTAATTTCAAAAATACATTTTAAATTCCTAAAAACTCAGAAAACCCAAATAAAATCCAAATAACTCCAAATAACTAATTTGACATAGGATTTTTATAGAAAATCAAAATATCATATTATTTAATATTAGTTTTAGGTTTTTCTTAAAATGCTTTTCAAATCCAGCTTTTTCAAAAACAGAAATTCAGGGCAAATCCAAAATTAAAATTTAGGCAACAAAAATACTTATTTTAATTTAAATTTTATGTTAACCAATTTTTAATTATTTATTTAATTATTTTTATTTTCATAAAAAACAGGGCTGTTACAGATGGTAGGCTAACACCCCTCGCAATTGGAACTGGAGTGGCTCAGACGTTCAAACTGGAGCAGAAATCTTTGAAGCCAGTGCGCTGTATGGAGACGCCGACGTAGGAGTACTGATGATGAAGAGTGGCGCCATTGACGAAGAAGTCATGGGAGGTCGTCATAGACGAAGATGACATCGATGTAGCAAGAAGTTGATATCGAGGTTATCACAGTCAAGAAAAATAGCCGTAGTTGAGACAGCACAGATCAGCCAACAATGTCGAAGGAGAAGCAAGAGCAAAAAAATGGGAGGACTCGATAGTGGTGATAGTGCGCATAGTAGTGCAAGAGGGAGGGTTGTGCAGCACAACAGTTGCCAGAGTAGATGATGGTGCACTCATGCAACCAAGAGAAGAAAAGGAGCCATGATGTCTTGGTAAGAGTAACAAGAAGAGTTTGTTGGCGGACGCCGGCAGAGTGCACGGCGGCCAGTAGTGTGGAGATGAGACAGGCCGAGGAGGAAGAAGGTGTCAACGCGGTGCGGTAGGTTGTGATGCGCTGGTGTCCCGCACGCAGCTTGAGTCGAAGACAAGATAGATAAAAAAGGATAATAATATGACACAGGAGGTATGCATGTAAATGCATGCGGCCATGCAAGCAGAAGTAAAGACGCACAGTTCACGAGAAGCAAGAAGTTTGGCGGACATCGACGGAGGGCACGGTGACCAAGAGTTATGGAGAACAGAAGATGTGGAAGCAGATGCATGCGGAGAGGCACGATGAAGGGAGGAGGGCTGAGAAGGGAGGGGGAGAAGAGTAGGAGGAGGCAAAGAGAGAATATAACCGGGCTCTGCTGGTGGTAGCTGACAGCATAGAGGAGGGAAATGGGGTTGCGGTGGTGATGAAGTAGTGAACGTCTGTGGTACACCAGTGGGGCGTGGACCAAGAAGTCCGTCAGAGTCGTCCATAGCTAGATGAGAGGAAGAAGGGTGGTGGGTGGGAGAAAAAGTTGCTTAAAGAGGAGGCTCGGCGGGTGATGCGAACTCAAAGAGAGAGAGAGAGCTGAGGGAGAAGCCAGAGCAGGAGGGGGGCGAGGCTGGGCAGGAGGGAGATGAGGCACTGGCGCTGTGGCCTTAAGACAGCGTCGCGAGCATGGCGGCCGTGAGGTGGCGACACAGGCAAGGCACGGCGGTCGGGAGATAGACGGTGGGCGCTGAATCTAGCGACGGTGAGGCGGTGTGGCGAGCTAAGGCGGCGGCATCGAGGCTCGAATCTAGTGGCTGTGAGTTTAGATCTGAGGCAGCAGAGCGTAGATTCGGGGCGGCAGCGACGGCCTGGAGCGTTGAGGCCGGCGGTGGAGGCGGCTAGATCTAGGCTTGGCAGTGGCCAGGAGGAAGCCCGGCGATGGCGTGACGTCAGGGCGATGGTGCAGACACAGATCTGGTGGTGTGGACACGAGAGCTAGCGACGGTCGTCCTGGCAGTGGTACAGATGACGGCGACAGCCGGGAGATGGCCGCCCCCGGGAGTGGAGACGCTCTTCCCGGGGGCAACACAGCGGAAGACAAGTAGTGGTGCTAGGATTTGGAAGCTAGAAAAACTAAAGCTCTGATACTATGAAGGTTCATAGAAATGAAGCACTTGTTTGATTCATTAGTGTATAGGGATATATATACAATAGAGACGCTAATGTAAATACATATAGCAATGGTAATGTGAATACATGCAGCAATAGTAATATGAATACATGATGATAGGCTAATAGTCAAGCAATAGTAATATGAATACATGATGATAGGCTAATAGTCAAGCAATAGTAACATGAATACATGATGATAGGCTAATAGTCACAGTACGAATGGGACGGAAGGCTAACACGGCAGACTGTGCTACAAGCAGAACAACCTGCCAGTGCTGGCTTCCTACGCCTACAATGACTATTACCACAAGGTGGCGAGCACTGCCACGACCTGCTCGTTCAATGGCACTGCATCTACTACTGGTAGTGATCCCAGTAAGCAGTTCTGCGTGATATGTCTTTTTTATTACCTAGTATTAATTACGCATTATAGTTATGGATAACTCATCAACTGAATCTGTAGTTTTACAAAGTGATTTTTTCTGCCAAATGAAACAACGTGCAGCTCAGTTTTACAACTTTTACAGGAAGAGAATAAGCAAATTTAGATGTCCGTCTTGTAGATGTTTGATCAGTACCTGATCATGAGTGGTAGGATTTCTTCTCTTCCAATTCCGAGAGATTTGATCATTTGCCCCATGAGTTCATGTGCAATTGATTGTTTGCCATTTTTATGTCATTGATATATGGACCCAAGACCCACATATCAGTGAGATATCACAGGACAAATGATCAATTGCACATCAAGTTTATGGCAAATGATTAATTATATCTAAAAGAAGGAAGATTTGATCATTTGTCCCATAAGTTCATGTGCAATTGATCATTTGCCCTTTTTATGTTATTGACATGTCGGCCTCGGGCCATGCCTGAAAAGCTTAGACTGGGTCTCCAGCATCATCTGATAAATCTTGATTATCAGCAGCGACGGCGGTGTTGAACCTGAGCCATTTCTTGGACCTGCACACCCTCATGACGCCATGCCACCCGACGCTAAGCACCGTCATCCCGCCGGCAACGGCGAACACCCTCCACCCGGCAACCACACTAACGTAAACCAGGAATGCCGACGGCACAGCTAACATGGCCGCGAGCGCGGGTAGCTGAAGCGGCACGCGGTAGGGGCGATTGAGCTCTGGGTGCCTAGCGCGGAGCCAAAGGAAGGCGCCGAACTCGAGCAGCATGCCAAGGCTGTAGAGGAGGTTGGCGGTGGCAATGAGGTTATGGAAGCTGAGGAAGGAGACGGCGACCGTGATGACGGTGGACGCGGCGATGGCGACCCACGGGGTGCGGCAGCGGGCAGCGCGGCGAGAGAAGACAGCCGGGAGGAGGCCGAGCTCTGCCATGCCGACGAGCTGGAACGCGCCGCTGCTTAGCTGGGCCTCGAACGTCCCGATGGAGGACAGCACCGCGCCGGCCTCCGTCCAGTACTTGAGCCATGGGCCCCCGATCACGCCTGCATGGAGGAAAGACGAACAAAATTACATCGAAAGGCATCTCTGTAGCACACCAGAAGTTGGGCTGGGTTTAGACCAATTACATGTTCATATTGACTTTTGGTTAAGGTTGATGAATAGTAACAACTTGTAGTAAAGCATATAAAGAGAGACACTTGTATACGATTTTGACGGATATAAATAAAGTCAGGATAGTGTCTATACGATCAACTATTAGACTTCACCTTGAAAAAATACTCCGTTTAAAAGCTAGGTAATATAGAAAAATTATTTATTATAGAAAAATGGTATATAGAAACCGAATACAAATAGTCCTTTGTTTTTCTGAACTCGAGCAAAGCTCAAAATTTATTCTGGAAACATTAATTGTCTTGTCGGACAACGTCGATAAAAACGTCCGGGCAACATTATAAGGGCGTCTCCAACAGCTGGCTATTTAGTTAGCTAGATCTGATGTGGCAAGGAAAAAGTAGGAGAGAGAGTAGTCACTAGCGACGAGCAAATAACTGATCTATTTCACGTAGTCCAAGAACATGAGAGAGGAGCATGTGGGTCCAAAGTATAAAATAGTCTTTGCTTTTGTCTCTCACCTCCACGTCAGCTGACTATATAGCTAGTACTAGCTATTACCATTGGAGATGCCCTTAGTAAATCCCGTACAAGAGGAATATCAATGTCTCGAGGATGTCCCCTCCTCTACTCGTGTTTTGGTGGCTAGCAACATGGCTTGTAACCGATATCGATCTACTATTTATTATTTTAAAAAATTATATAAATATCTATTGGAAAAATCATAAAAACACCTTTATTAATGAATTCCCTGGTGTAGTAATTTCGAAGACGTGACGATTATCCTCGTTAAAACTAGGGCTGTGCATAAAAAAACCGGATTGAAAATACCGAACCGAACCGGTCAACTCGGTTTGACCGGTTTTCGGTATTCGGTTCGGTTTTTACATTTTAGGTTTTTTTCGTGTTCGGTTTTTTCGGGAAAAACCGAGTAAAAACCGAATATACCGAAGGAACCGAAACTTCGTTCCCCTCGCCAGTCGCCACAGCTCTGGCTGCATTGCTATGATGGATGACGACTAACAACTTCTTTCATCTCGTTTCTCTCCACCTTTTCTGTTGCAACTGCTAGTAAATACCGCTCCGCTTTTTAGTGTTTGTTTCTTTTTTAGTGTTTGTTTCTGTTCACTCAAAATGGGTGTTTTATTTTTTTTTTCTGGAGAGTTTAAATCAAAACGTAGTGCACTTCAGTATCATTAATAGAATGCAAAAGTCAAAAGAGGTGCAATATTCATCACATACAGGGAGGTGTACCGTGTACATGCGTGGATGGACCAATTAGCTCTCTTTACGCCAATGCATGAATGAATGCAAGATGGCATTCGGCACACAGTAATCTCTTTCATGCTCTTTAAAGCCTTTTCTCCTCGGACTGATAATTCCCTCCACGAGAACTAACTATTCGAT
Source organism: Dendrocalamus latiflorus (assembly GCA_017311315.1). Classification (NCBI taxonomy): domain Eukaryota; kingdom Viridiplantae; phylum Streptophyta; class Magnoliopsida; order Poales; family Poaceae; genus Dendrocalamus; species Dendrocalamus latiflorus. The sequence continues at coordinate 18,057,605 of CM029622.1, read as the reverse complement.
GTCATGTACATGTTACAGCAGTGGGACGCAGTGGACTTAGTGAGCTAATTGTTTCATCAATCGGTCTTTATGCCAATTGCCAAACCTATATAGGAGATTAGAAGTAACTGAACACAACCAAGTTTGTCTGTCTCCGTGGTGACGGCTCGTAGTATATATACTGTCGTCTACTCGTCTCGCTAGTCACTATATTATTTGTAATTTGCGTTAACTTTGGTAAATATGGTATTTACCGATACCGCACCGAAATAAATTGGGATTTACCGATACCGAACCGTATTTTCAAAAATACCGTATACTACCAAACTAACAATACCGTATTTACCGTATATACCGTATTTACCGAACCGATTTTACCGAACTAACCGAATGCACAGTCCTAGTTAAAACCGTCATAAAAAACGATCACTTCGACCATGAAAGATAAAAGTTAGGTTCATAATTTTACAAATTAAGAACGTCTACAACCGAGATATCATTTTTTTGTTTTTAACAAGATTCTGATGGTTCGTAAGCGTGCGTACGTACGTACCTGCGGCAACGGCCAAGTAGCCGTTTACCCACATCTCCGGCGGCGCGTCTGTGGCGCCGATCGCCGCCATGAGCGGCAGCAGGTAGCTGATGGCGATCAGCACGACCGCCACCGCCAGAGCCCGGGGGAACGTCCGCTTCGGCCGCTCCACCTCGCCGGCCAATGTGCTCGCGCTGTCCCAGTAGTTGAGGCACCAGAAGAGCGTGTTGAAGAAGAGCCTCCAGTCCTTGCTCCCCTTCACCTGCGCTCCCCACCGCCTCGGCCTCAGCTTCGGCACCGCCATCGGCGCCATCAACAAGCACGGCGCCAGCGACACGAGCCCTAGCGCCACCGCGCCCCACCCGACAATGGTCAGGCCGGCGTAGTTCAAAAAGGAAAAGAACACCGTCATGCCGACCACCGTGCCCGTGCGCGCCCTGCCGGGGACGGCGACGGCCGGGGCCACGCGGCCCAGGTAGTCGGCGACGAGGGGCGGGTACGCGGCGATGTTGATCACGCAGCTGAGGTACTTCCACGTGCCCAGGAGGGAGCCCGCGAACGGGCCGAAGGCGCGGTCGGCCCACACGACGAAGCCGCCGTTTCCCGGGAACGCGGAGGCGAGCTCGGCGGTGATGAGAGACTCCGGCACGCCCCACGCGAAGGGGAAGACGAGGAAGCCGAGCAGCGCGAAGAGCGGCCCCGCCGCGCCGACCACCCCCTCGGAACCGTACGGTCCGCCGGCCACATCGAAGTAGATTAGGAAGACGAGCGGGAGTAGAGTGAGCCTGCGCCGGTGGTCGGGCGTCGCGCCGCCGTCTTGCACGGTAGCTAATTGGTGCCCCTGCTGCTGGTGGTGGTTGTCTTGTGGCTTGCACTCTTGCGCGGGGGTGCCATGTTCTTGTGGTCGACGTTGTGATGGTTGGTTGGTTATTTGGGTTTCTTGGTCCATGGCTACTTGGTGATGAGCAAGCGTGCCGTTCATTCGTATTGGCATTGTGCTGCATATATAACTTGAGGTGAAGGGGTTTCCTGACTCAGATTGCTCGTCCTACTTAATTGACGCACTATGTACAACCTTTGTGCAACTTACGGCTGTTGGCTTTTAATTATAACAGATGATTTTTGATTGAAAATAGATAATAATGGCTGAAAGAAGTATCTTTTAGAAGAAGGGGATGAGCGGTCGGGAAGGTGTGGGAGAGATGAGCACGCGAGATAGGAACAAGAAGAGTGAGTTGCGTGATACACCTGTGCCCCTTGTCTTATCCCTAGAGCGAGACGGAAGCGAGAGAAATGAGAAAACCGCTTTAGAAAGTCGGATGTTCATATTGGCATGTGACACACCACCACAGTGAAAACAAAACTTCGTTGTTGATTTTTCAAAGCAACAAGATGTAATTTTGACTATTTAGTTTTACTAGCATATATTTCAAAAAGTTAGATTTTACTAACTTGTATTAGATTGTAATCTGGAAATTGTACCGTATCATTTTTTCAATAGATCAATCTGGGTATTCGCAACAATATATTTGGTCAAATGTATAAGAGTTTGATCGCACACATTCTATAATATCATTGTTTTGTGATAGGATAAAGTAAACTAGCCTCATAGGCGCGGCGTCACGCCGCGCCAGCCACCGTGTGCACTGAAGTAAAAGAGGCGATAATTCGTGAGGGGTGTTTCTAAAAAAAACCGAGGGCGCATGTGCATTTTCGGAAAAGTTGAAGGTCTTTTTCGTAAAAAACCGAGGGCACATGTGTATTTTCGGAAAAGTCAAAGGTTTTTTTTCGTAAAAAAGCGAGGACCTGTACGTAAGTAAACGAGGACCCGTACGTAATTTAGAAAACCGCGGGGGCTATCCTGCAAAGTGGAGGGGCTAAAAAAACTGGCAGGGACCTTTTCGCGAGAACTGAGGACCTTTACGTAATTTCGGGAAAATGCAGGGGCTTTTTCGCAAAAAATGGCACCCGACCGTACTGAAATCCTGCCGCCACGCGCCGGGCAGAGCGCGCGCAGGGGCGACGTGGCCGCTCTCGCCGGCCGCGAACCCCGCCGCTAATAATGCTGGTAAGATACGTAGCACCTTAGCTATCACATATATATACAGAGAGAGAAAATATTCTACTCCCAGGTATAGTTTCTCTCTCTATATAGGACAAGTGTTTTATACACCTAGGTATCTAGGCACCTATATCAATAACCATTGATGTTCTTTAAGATTCGCGATGTGTGTGTATGAAGCCTCTTTTCTATTCCCAGGCGTAGTTACTTTTTATGTCGTATATCACAATGTAGAAAATATCTCGCATAACGGATGGTATGTACGTGTAGTATATAAGTATATAAGACCACATAGGTGGTATGTACATTTTTCAGAGGTGATATGTATATATTTTTTAAAACATACTCCTTTTTATGTGTGTACATGAAGGCATTTGCAAAATGTGCGAAATCTATAGATTTTCTTGGATTTTTTTGTGTCGTTTACACTAAAGTATCTTATAATTAGTATACGAGTATACCTAAAGTGATAAAGGAGTATTTCAAGTTTATTTAGGTGGTACATTAAAGGTGGAAGTAACTACACCCGGGAGTAGAATGTATTTCCCCCCTCTCTATATATATATAGACGTTGAAATGGGGTACCATGGTGTCTAGGCACCAGGTCTCCCTGTCTTTGGATTGCTTTTAGATGCGTGCAAGTGCAATAGTATATAATATATCAACCAAACCTGTTAGCATTCATTAATTCGAAAAGACATCGATTTGAAAAGGAATTCATTGATTTAGCATGCTGAATCAATCATGGATGGAAAGTCTTAATCATGGAGCCTGGGCATCATGGTGCCCATGTTATATATATATATATATATATATATATATATATATATATATATATATATATATATATATATATATATATATATATATATATATATAAGTTACTGTCACTTTTGAATAAAGTTTCCATCGGTTCTGAATAAAGTTATTGCCAAATCTTCACAGTGTGATAACTTTCTTCATAGTCGATGATAACTTTACACACAACCGGTGATAACTTGCAACTGCGCGTAGAATACATGTGCGTGCAGGATAGCGCTACCGTGTATATGTGTATATATACACACACACACACACACTATTCAGTGGCTGCGCTAGAATATGTGTGCGACCCCCTAGCGACATGACCCGATGACCCAATTAGCCAATCACGCCACTCCCTTTCAATCGACCCTATGCACAGTTTAGCGGTCGTGTTTTTTATTATGGAAAAGTTACTTTTGGTTTAGCAGTCGTGTAATTCATGAAGTTTTGTACATTGGCAAAGTTACTATATCATGCACAAATAATTATCATCTACAATATATGAAGTTACTTACAGTTATCATGTGCGTTAACCCTGCGCCTCTAGGTCTCAAGCATTCCTATGTGCCGCTTTTTTCAGGATTTAGTAGTGTATGGAAACAGAACGGGTTTTAAGCCCACCCAGAATCTCTCTTCATCATCCCCCGATTTGATCTCTCCCCGTCTCTCCATCTCTCTCACTTCCACGCCACCGTATTCCGGCAACCTCACTGCCTCATCGTCGGCCGCACATCCTAATTCGGTATCTTCGCTCGTCACCGCCGATCGAGCGCTGTCGCTCGTCGCTTCGACCGCGCGCCGTTAGTCGTCGCCATCGACCTCACCCGATTGTACCTAGGGTTAGCAATTTGATTAGATGTTCCTTATATTCTGGCTGTAGTGTGGCTAATTCATTATTGCGATGTTGTTCCTGTATTTTATATCTAATCCCCATTATCGTTGTAAAATTCCATTTTAGGAGATCAAATAAAGACAATGGGGGAAGGTGATCAAATGAAGACGACGGGTAAGGCACCGTCAAGGCAAGCAAAATCATAATTACGGATAGCTAGAATGCTTTAGAGATCACTCTCGAGCCATGGTTGAGCAATCGTAGTCGAACTGCCGTGGTCAAAGTAACTTTGGGTTAATTATGAAGTTATCATCTATAAGTAATAAAACTAATTATGATCATCTATATGGTAAGTTATCATCTACACAGTGTGTCGAGTACTAGTGTGTTCGAGTATAGTAACCGGTCGGTAGTTGTAAGCTATAGTAACCGATCAGCAGTCAGAGCTACAGTAACTGGTCGTCAGTCATAAGCTACAGTAACCGCTCGGCAGTTGTAAACTTAGTAGCAGATATACTCATAAGTTGAGTAGCAGCTGTGGTCGAAGTGCTGTGGTCTAGTAGCCGTGATCGAAGTGCTGTGGTCAAGCAGCCATAGTCAAAGTTACTTTCGATTAATCATGAAGTTATCATCTATATGGTAAGTTTTCATTCGCACAGTGTGTCGAGTACTAATGTGTTCGAGTAGAGTAACCGGTCGGTAGTCAGAGCTACAGTAGCCGGCTGGTAGTTATAAACTATAGTAGCAGATGTACTCGTGAGTCAAGTAGTAGCCGTGGTCGAAGTGCCATCTCTACCAGCCGTGGTCAAGCAGCCATGGTCAAAGTTACTTTTAGTTACTCATAAAGTTATCATATATAAGAAATGAAGTTATCATCTATTAAAGTTACTATTATATACACAGTAAGTTATCATCTATAATTCATGAAGTTACTCACAAATTTATCATCTACAATTCAATCATCCTGTACAAGTTATGACAACGACAATAAGATGCATATTCACTGGTCCTACGAAAGTTACTGCCGACAATACGTAATCAGCAGCTCTAACTGCAAGAAACGCGTCTCAATCAACCCACGATACGGAATCATGAAATTATGGGAATGAAAATCTGGATGGTACCTTTCACATTACAATGCTATGAAAAATTACTGTCGATCTCACAATTACATACGAATCGCTGCTGCAAGCTAGGTCACACGCGCGCCCTGTGACCCGCATGTAGTGTATGCGCATGCACTTGTTAGCACGCCCGTATACACACACACACACGACATCACGAGTAATTTGGTGCAACGCCCGTAATTTTAAGAGATTCAGTCGTAGTTTAAAGTTACTATGCTTCATGCATAATGTTACCATTTATAAAATATAAAATTATGATCATCTGTAAGTAACTTTGTGAAGTACAGATGATAACTTGATGTGTATATGATAGTAACTTGACCTGTAGCCGGTGCGGTCAACATTATTCGGGAGAAAAGTTACTAGCCTCCGCACGTAAAGTTACCACCTATAAAATATAAAGTTACGTTCATCGGTAGCCGGCCGTAATTAATGCCCTAGATTAGCGGATGTAATTAGCAGATGGTGGTTATGGCAACAACGATACCATGCATGTGAGAACTATAAGTAACTTCATGAATTACAGATGATAACTTTATGTGCATATGATAGTAACTTTACTATAATTAATAAGTATGAGAATTGTAAATAACTTCATAAATTATGATATAGTAACTTGATATATATATATATATATATATATATATGATAGTAGCTTTACCATAATTAACAAACTGCACGAACCACACACCAGTAAGTCAGATCGCGAGCGGGCCAGCAATCCGCGCATAGCGTGCGCAAACGCGCTGATTAGCACAGCTATGGGGCTGTTTGGTTGCCTGCATGGGCTGATGCAGCTGCATAAGTGTGGCCAGGCTGAGGTGGGAAGCTCCTCAGCCACGTTTCTCCTCAGCCTGGCTCCAGTTGTTTTTTTTGCATCAGCTCATGCAGGCTCTCTCCTCCATGCAGCCAACCAAACACCATCTCCCTGCATGAGCTGGTGCGAGCCACCTGTATGCAGGCAACCAAACCGACCCTATGTGTATATGTGTGTACACACACGTCAATTGATATGTTACCTTCGTTTCGTCACTTTGCCACATATTTCTTGAGGGTGGGTCTGCGATTGTTGCGCGGTGCGGATTGATGCAACGTGAGCAAAGTAGCTATATATGTCCTATGGGAAAGCAACCGTGAAAAATCTAGTGCTCCAATCCGATTAAAGTTTAGTAAATCATGCTATTTGGTGAACTACCACTCCTGTATCTTCTTCTGCTGTTTGGAACACAACAATCTCTATTTGCAAAGTGGTTTAGGGGGGAATACATGTAACCAAACACGAGCGCAGCGAGAAGCCGCCACAATAAACTCACGTGCGGCTGCGGCTTGTGGCTTTTGGGCTGTTTGTATGAGAGATTACATAGTAATAGAAACTCACGTGCGATTTTTGTCAATATAAATGAAGTCAGTAAAGTATGTACTACAATTAACTAGTAGACCCTATCGTGAAAAAAATACTCTGTTTAAAAAGCTAGTTACTGTAGAAAAATCGAAAAGCAGCTTTTAAAAGCTAAAAAGAACAGGGCCTAGCAAAGGAATAAAGCTTCCCTATCCCCTTCTCCCTATTCCCCTCCCTATTCCCTCAATCTAAACCACTCATATCTCATCCAATGGCTAGGATTTTTTTTATATTTTCACCATTTGCCCATCCATCAAAAATAATAAAAATACAGAAAAAAATAAAATTTATTTTTTATTACAATTTTTTTACAGAAATTATAATTTTATTTTTTCTGTAAAAAAATTATAATAAATTTTTTTATTTTTTCTGTATTTTTTATTATTTTTGATGGATGGCAAATGATGAAAATATAAAAAAAATCCTAGCCATTGGATGAGATATGAGTGGTTTAGATTGAGGGAATAGGGAGGGGAATAGGGAGAAGGGGATAGGGAAGCTTTATTCCTAGCAAAGTGTAGCTTGCAAAAAAAGAAGGCATTCCAAATGGCTGCCATAAATGTGATGAAAAAGTTAGGCCCTGTTTGTTTCCACTTAAGATTATTATAATCTAGCTTATAATCATAAGTGGAAACAAACAGCCTAAATTATAAGGTAACTTATTATAATCTAATAACCCAGATTATTGTAATCTAATAAGCTCAAAAAAGGAGCTTATTTCAGCTTATAGATCCACCTTTTATCTTAATGACCATAAAACTTTAGGAATATTACCCACATTTGCCATTCATCCATCCCCCAACTCCCGTACCTCTCTCTCAAGGGCATTGTGGTCTTTAAACATTCGAATACAACAATCCATAACTCTAATAATCCAGGCTGCCAAACACCTGACAGCTTATTTCCCACCAACTTATTATAAGTTAGCTTATATAATCCCCACCTATAAGCTAGATTATAATAATCTTAAGTGGAAACAAACAGGGCCTTAGTATAAACAATTAGAAGTATGATACATACTCCCCTTATTATGCCAGGGGAAACGCCGCGCCCCCGCTCGGCCACGTCACCCCGCGCCCGCGCTCCGGCCGGCGCGTGGCGCGGAGATTTCGGTACGGCCGGGGGAGGGAGATTCCTTTTGTTCTTCGGAAATTACGTACAGGTCCTTTTTCCTCGCAAAGAGGTCCTTTTTCCTCGCGAAAAGGTCTCTGGCGGTTTTTTTACGCTTTTTTTCCTGAAAACACCCCTCCAATTTACAGGATGGCGCCCCACGGTTTTCTAAATTACGTACGGGTCCTCGTTTAGTTACGTACATGCCCTTGGATTTTTGCGAAAAAAACCTTTAGCTTTTTCGAAAATACACATGTGCCTTGTATTTTTTTAAAAAACTCCTCACAAATTATCGCCCCTTTTACTTCGGTATACACGGTGACTGACGCGGCGTGTCGCCGCGCCTATCAGGCTAGTATGTTATATGGGCTAAAAAAATGGGAAGCTATAATTACAGAAACAAATAACGGTACGCAAGTTTAGGCTTGACAAAGTAAAACTTTATACCAAACACCCCAAAGTCTTTTGTCCTTTTGGTTGGAAAGCATATTATAGTCCGTTTTCAAGGTACGTGAGAGGATCATGCGGTGGTTAATTAGAGTGACCTCCCCAGTGTTGAACACATATTATCATGCGGTGGAAAGCATATTATAGTCCGTTTTCTATTGGTTATCTGGCTCACGGATATGCTTATTTTGATCGGTACAATAGACGCACATGGACACATATTATCATGTATGCATACCACGAACATTCGAGTGCACCTTCTTAACATATATCTACAAATAATGAGGCTAGAGATAAATCTATAATTTCATAAAATTTCTACTGAAACACACTCATTTAGTCACAAATGTGGTTTTTACTTCGGAGTTGAAAAGCAGACGTTATACTCCTTTTCTTCGTGCCGCAAAAGTCTACTTCGCGTGCTGAAGGATGTCCTAGTACTTCATTTAGTCACAAAAGAAGGTTGCTTTGGGATACGTGTCTTTCGAAATTTTGGCTATCAATATCTTTTTAAATATTTAGATTAGATACATAAAAATCAAATGTATAGATTTGTTTAGAAAATTACTTTTTTAATATTATAATATTATAGGTTTTATAAATATATTATGATGGAAATTAGTGGTCATGATATTATAGTTTTATTAGATTTTATAAATGTATTATAATAAAAATTAGTGATCAAAGTTGCTCTGATTTTTCTGTATGAATTTTTTGGAAACTTCTTTGTCTGATCTTCTTGGATTTTTCATATGAGTCTCATCTTAACCCAATCTGCCGCTGAATTATGTAAATGTATTTTTTACTACCACTCGCTTGGCTGATTTTTTTTCTTTTGTGTGTCACTAGGAACTGATGAGGTGTCTAGGTGGTATGTGAGTATTTTTTTGTTTTATAGCACTCAATTTTTTAGCCATTAGAACTATATCCAAAGGATCTCATCTCTCTTCTCAACCCATATAAATTCCCCTCTCCCCTCCCCTAACCCTAGCCGTAGTCGACCTCACCCCCGCCATCACGCTGTCACCGACCCTAGGGCTAGCAAGCCGCCGCTGCCGCCTCCCTCCCCGGCTATAGCAAGCTCCCCCCACACCGCCCTCCCTCCTCGTCTTCGGCGACTACCGCCACCGGATCCGCCACCACCTCCTAACTACTCAAGCATGTCGCCTCCACTGATCTCCATCGCCCACCGTCGTCCTCCATGCCCTCGATCGGCGGTGCAACCGCTGCCTCACCGCCCTGCCACCCACCGCGGATCTATCCCAACTACACTCGAAAATGGGCCTCGCTCATTGGGCCATTTTCTAACAATCCCCCACCAATTCCAAAGCAGAATTAGAAGTCAAAGATCTTGTGCTGTGGTATTGTGCTGCAACAACTTTCGTCCTAAACAGAGTAATCAATAAAAAGAGGGAGAAGATTTCTTTGATACCTATTCTCCTGTCGCCAGATTAACTACCATCAGAGTGCTCCTTGCGTTAGCATCTTCCTATGGTCTACATGTTCATCAAATGGACGTGAAGACAGCTTTCCTTAATGGAGAGTTGGAGGAAGAAATCTATATGGATCAACCAGATGGTTTTGTGATTTCTGGACAGGAAAATAAAGTATGCAGATTATTAAAATCTTTGTATGGTCTAAAACAAGCACCAAAACAATGGCACGAAAAGTTTGACAAAACTTTAACATCCGCTGGCTTTGTTGCGAATGAAGCTGATAAATGTGTGTATTATCGTTATGGTGGGGGTCAAGGAGTTATCTTATGTCTGTATGTAGATGACATACTTATATTTGGAACAAATACTGCCTTAATTGACGAGGTCAAATCTTTTTTATCTCGGTGTTTTGATATGAAAGACTTGGGAGAGGCAGATGTTATTCTGAATATTAAATTGATCAAAAGTAAGGATGGGATTACTTTGAATCAATCCCATTATGCTGAGAAAATATTAAGCCGGTTTGGTTTTGAAAACTGTAAAGTTTCACCAACACCCTATGATGCGAGCATTAAGCTTCGAAAGAACCAGGGGTTAGGAAAAGATCAATTAAGATATTCACAAATTATTGGGTCACTAATGTATTTAGCTGGTGCCACAAGACCTGACATTTCATTTGCTGTGAGCAAATTAAGTCGGTTTACTTCTAACCCAGGAGATGATCACTGGGAGGCACTTGAAAGAGTGTTGCGCTACTTGAGAGGCACAACATCTTTTGGAATACATTATACTGGACATCCTTCTGTTTTAGAAGGATACAGTGACTCCAATTGGATCTCTGATGCGGATGAGATCAAAGCTACAAGTGGTTATGTATTCACTGTAGCTGGTGCTGCAGTTTCATGGAGGTCTTGCAAACAGACCATATTGACGAGGTCAACCATGGAAGCAGAACTAGTAGCACTTGATACAGCCACAGTTGAGGCTGAATGGCTGAGAGAACTTCTATTGGACTTGCCATTGGTTGAGAAACCAATACCTGCAATCCTGATGTAATGTGATATCCCTGAGGAGGATAACAATCTAGTCGCAGAAGCTCCTCGCAGGAGCAAGAGACAAAAGGTTGAGAAAACCTTTGGTGACGACTTTATTGTATACCTCGTGGATGATGTGCCAAAGACTCTTTCAGAGGCTTATGCATCTCATGATGCTGAGTATTGGAAAGAGGCAGTCCGTAGCGAGATGGATTCTATCATGGCTAATGGGACTTGGGAGATCACGGATCGTCCTATCGGGTGTAAACCTGTAGGATGTAAGTGGATCTTTAAAAAGAAACTAAGGCCTGATGGAACAATTGAAAAGTCACAAGTACAAAGGATAATATGAAGTCCTCTAGACATGTGAAGCGTAGGCTTAAATCTGTCAGAAAACTAAGAAACTCCGGAGTAATTGCTGTGAACTATATTAACACTGAGAAAAATCTGGCAGACCCTTTTACAAAGGGATTAGCACGGAAAGCGATTTCTGTTGCATCCATGGACATGGGAATGAGGCCCATATAAGTTACATCACAATGGTAACCCATACCTTCTTGATCGGAGATACCGCTCCTCTTCTTCACGGCGACAGGAGAATAGGTATCAAAGAAATCTTCTCCCTCTTTCTGGGTGTAACCCTTGGCCACAAGTCTTGCCTTGTACTTCTCAATTGTTCCATCAGGCCTTAGTTTCTTTTTAAAGATCCACTTACATCCTACAGGTTTACACCCGATAGGACGATCCGTGATCTCCCAAGTCCCATTAGCCATGATAGAATCCATCTCGCTACGGACTGCCTCTTTCCAATACTCAGCATCATGAGATGCATAAGCCTCTGAAAGAGTCTTTGGCACATCATCCACGAGGTATACAATAAAGTCGTCACCAAAGGTTTTCTCAACCTTTTGTCTCTTGCTCCTGCGAGGAGCTTCTGCGACTAGATTGTTATCCTCCTCAGGGATATCACATATTGGTTTAGAAATGGTGGGAAGTTCAGAAGTTTGATTATTCTCATTTTCAATATTATCAGTTTGAACATTCTCTGTTCGTGAAGTACTGCCTGCTGTTCTCATAGGAAAGATATTCTCAAAGAATGAAGCATCTCTAGACTCCATTATTGTATTTGCAATAATCTCAGGAGTTTCTGATTTAACTACTAAAAATCTATAGGCCGTGCTGTTTAGTGCATATCCTAGAAAAATACAATCGACTGTTTTTGGTCCAAGTTTTCTCTTTTTCTGCAATGGTATATTGACTTTTGCCAAACACCCCCAAGTTCGTAGAAAATTAATATTAGGTTTTCTCCCCTTCCATCCCTCATACGGAGTAATCTCACTCTTTTTATTGATTACTCTGTTTAGGACGAAAGTTGCTGTTAAAATAGCTTCCCCCCACCATGCCTTAGGCATACCGGCACTCTCTAACATGGCATTAACCAAATCTGTCAGTGTCCTGTTTTTCCTCTCAGCTACCCCGTTTGATTGGGGTGAATATGGTGGTGTAAATTCATGGACTATTCCATGCTCAGAACAGAATTGGGAGAATTCATGAGAGACATACTCTCCTCCACGATCAGACCTTAATCTTTTTATCTTCTTTTCTAGTTGGTTCTCAACCTCGGCCTTATAAGTTTTAAAGTAGTTTAAAGCTTCATCTTTAGTTTTCAGCAAATACACATAGCAGTAGCGTATTGCATCATCAATAAAAGTTAGAAAGTATCTTTTGCCTCCTTTTGTCAATAATCCATTCATTTCACACAAATCTGAATGAATAAGATCTAAAGGTGCCAAGTCATTTTCATCCTCTAATCCCTTAAAGGGTTTTCGAGGTTGCTTTGCTTGCACACAGGACTGACACTTTGATCCTTTGACAATTTCACATCTTGGAATTAAATCTAATCTGGACATTCTAGCAATACTATCAAAACCAATATGACATAAACGAGAATGCCAAATATTTGCCTCACATTTATTTGAACCAGTTGCAACATTCAAATTATAACAAGACTCTAAGATACTTAGGCGGAACAAGCCTCCGCTCTCATAGCCTTTACCAACAAATTTTCCGAACTTAGACATTACAATTTTATTTGACTCAAAAACTAGCTTATAGCCATCCCTACATAGGAGAGAACCACTAGCGAGGTTCTTTTTTATTGTAGGCGCATGCTGTACGTTCTTCAAGTGGACAATCTTCCCTGAAGTAAGCTTCAGATCCACCGTGCCAACACCAAGAACAGAAGCATGCGACCCGTTTCCCATTAGGACGGAGGAAGCCCCTGCTGCCTGATAAGAGGAAAACAAGGAAATATCAGAACATACGTGAACATTAGCTCCAGTATCAACCCACCAATCAGTGGATTGACAAGCTGAAAAGACAACAGGTGAATTACCATACCCTCCTGAAGTCGAGGCCTCGCCTATGGTCACGTTAACAGCCTTCTTCTTAGGCTGTTCACCATCTCTGATTTTGCGGAAACGACAGTCTTTCGCCATATGACCGTCTTTACCGCACACAAAGCAGGTGATGTCCTTCAAATCCTTTTTCTCAGTTTTCTTCTTAAAACTAGTTGTCTTGTTCGGTTTGTTGGATTTGTACTTCTTAGCAACAGTCTTTCTCTGTATGACATTTGCATTATTCTGGCCAGATGTGCTAGGTGCATCTTTTGCTCTTGCTTTTTCTTCCACATCAAGGGCTGCAATGAGATCCTCAACAGAAATCTCTTCCCTCTTATGTTTCAAGCTAGTAGCAAAATCCCTCCAAGAGGCAGGGAGTTTAGCAACAATGCCCGCAGCCACAAACTTTGGAGGCAACACACAGCCCAAGTGCGCAATCTCACCGACTAGTAGCTGGAGGTCATGAGCTTGTCCAACTATGGACTTAGCCTCATCCATGCTAAAGTCGAAAAATTGCTCACATATGTAGAGCCAGCGACCTGCCTCTGCCTCCGCATATTTTTGCTCTAGTGCATCCCACAACTCTGTGGCGGACTTGTAGTCCATGTACACATCATAGAGCTGATCTGCCAGAACAGTTAGAATGCAGCCAAGAGCAGTATTGTTCGCAGCCTCAAACTGCATATACTGCTCAATCGTAAATGGATACTGTGGGTGGATAACCCACCATAGCCCCAAAGACATGAGCCAAAACTTGACTCTAGTCTGCCATCTACGAAAGTTCTGACCAGAAAACCTCTCAGGTTTCATCGCATCAGAAGCATTAGCCATTTCTGTATTGCAACAAAATTCAAAATAAGGTTTCTGGATTGTTAAAAATATAGGCAATATTTTAATTCCAAGTTTTATTAGGAGACAGAAATAATAAACTAATGATGCAATACTCACAACTAACAGCAAGCTATTCACCATACTTCAGATTTTGCACAAGAAATCAATACAGAGCCAAAGTCGAACGTGCGCACGAACGACTTACTTGTTAGTCTGATGAAGAATAGGAAGCCGCGCAGGCTTGACGCAGTGCAGAACGAAGGTGTCGCAGTGCAGTGAGCGGTCGCGCAGTTGCGCTGCCCAAAAACCTTATTGCCGCCCCCGTGCAGGTCTTCACGACAGCAAAGGTCCGGAGATACCGCTCCTCTTCTTCACGGTGCACGCCGGGAAGAAGAGTCGACGAAGTTCTTGCAGCACAATACCACAGCACAAGATCGCAGAGCAGAAAGTAGAGACAGAATGGAGGTGCAAAAATTCTCTCCTTTTCCTGGACGTCTCCAAGCCCTTTTAAGGGCGCTGCTGTTACTACTCACTAGTAACTGCTGCGTTTAAACAGAATTATGCACTGGTAACTGCCTCATCAAATCACAAATTAAGCAGTGCAAATTGACTAGTAACTGCCTCATTCAACTGTTTGAATCTCATTCAATCAGGGAGATAGTGGAGCGCGCAGAGTTTAGCAAAAATAAAGATGGACTTGGTCTGCCACGCGGCGCGCCACGTCACGACACGGTCGCAAGTCACAAGTCACAAGTCACGCGATTTTCACGCGAAAATACGCGAGTACGCGCGCGCGTGCGTGCGCGTGTGTGTGACTAGACAGAGCGATCCTCATACCATCTCTTTCCATATTCAAGGAGTGGGGAGGACTCCACCTTATAAATTGGTCTTCCTCCCCCTACCTTAGCAATATGGTACTAACCATGCATGCTTTGGGATTCGCAAAAATGGGCCTCGCTCATTGGGCCATTTTCTAACATATACCTCACTGGTGAATCCATCCCTAACCTTAGTGAACCCTAAACCTAACTTGTCGGAGTTCCGCCGTTGGTTGCAGGAGACATTACTGAAAGCACGACTTGCGACACAGATCAGATGAATGCAAAAAATCTGAGTACTCCACAGGTGAAAAAACACTTGAGTAATCCTTAGCAATTTCCTTGTATATATTCGTTCATGTCATTTCTCCAAGTCAATGCTGAGCTCCAATGGGCATCACTGATGGGTATCCTTAGCACTCAGACACATGTATCGGATGTTGGTGCCTAGGCACCATGGTGCCTTATGTAATTTTCCTATATATATATATATATATATATATAAATATATATAAATAAAGAGAGAGAGAGAGAGAGTGTGTGTGTGTGTAAAAGTAACGAGTGCTCCTTGGTATCTGGGCACCATAATCTAAAATAGGTATATATCGTGTGCGAAAAATTTTAAAATTTTTTTGATGTCAAGTTTAACTAGTTTAGTAACTAGTTCAAAGAAGCTTGAACTAAAATTCGAATTGTAGTTGCCTTTTTTTTATGATAGTTTGAGTATATTTTTTCAAACTTGTACGTTTCATCTGAATTGTTATAGATGAATATATATTCTAAAACTGATGGTTTTAAAAAATATACCCGATTTTAGATGGATATATATACACACACGTTCATATGTCATTTCTCCAAGTCAATGCTAAGCTCCAATGAGCATCACCTGATGCGTTGTTGTTTACACTATCATGCACGGCCGTTTTCGGATTGGTTCCTTGCTTGAGTCCCTGAGCTTTAGCTAGCTCCCGTCACTTTGTCGGAGTCTAATTCTTTTACTCGGTTGCTTTTCGTGTAGTTTCTAGGAATTCTAGCACAACTTGTTTAGAGCATCTCTAACTCTAAGCATATTATTTCATATTTTAATAGAAGAGAGAGAAAAACTATCTCTTGATCAAGAGCTAGTCTCATACACACATTCCAAGATTATGTGAAAATGTCATGTGAGACTATTTATGTTATGAGCTATGTGCTAAAAGTTAGTACTATTGGAAAAATTGTCTTTAAGCTAGTAACTAGTTCGTACTGTTGGAGATGCTCGGCCTACTTAAGGCCAGCGTTGGATCTGCGTTAATCCTGATGAGCTCACCATCACAAACTTGTGGCCGGTACTTAATTCATTTTAATTGTTTGTGCCACATTTTATAAATGCAGCATGCATGCATATATTGCAATTGCTGATACGTAAAGGTAGTGTGCTGAATGCTGATCCACAACGCAGGCGCACGAATCATCATCGACCAAGCACCGGAGTGAGTCTGCCCAGAACTGAGCTCCGGATTAAGGTAATTAAACATCTATGGAGGGTGA
This sequence comes from Dendrocalamus latiflorus, assembly GCA_017311315.1. NCBI lineage: Eukaryota > Viridiplantae > Streptophyta > Magnoliopsida > Poales > Poaceae > Dendrocalamus > Dendrocalamus latiflorus. The sequence goes on along the minus strand of CM029622.1, from coordinate 18,041,265 downwards.
GGACAAGTACAGTACACAAATTAATAACATCTTTTTCGACATGCATGCATCACTCTCAGCCTCAAACAGCATATATCGGTAGTAGGCCTTGGTGGTTTAAGCCTGGTGAGCTAGCTAGCTAGCATCGTCTCAACTTGTCATCCATTAATTAGCTCAAGAAGTCTTGCAATAATAATAGGAGCAACCTGTGCATGGCCTAGATTATTCGCAGGCTCAAACTCATCCCATTACATAGTTAAACTCATCCCATACATAGTTGACCAGTATGCTAGACTAGGCATCTGCTAGGGTTAGTCAGATTCAGACAAGCCCAGCCGGCCAGGGACATCTGGGACCATGCTTAATAGCACAGACTGTGCATGGCCTAGATTATTCGCAGGCTCAAACGTAATCCCATACATAGTTGATCTGTATGCTAGATTAGGCATGTACTAGGGTAAGTCGGATCCAGACAAGCCCAACGACCCAGGGACATCTGGGACCGGTTGACTATGCCTAAGGGCATCTCCAATGGGTCTATAGCAGCTATCTACAAGAGAGTCCATGTCATCAACTGTCCTACGTGGAAGATATTAAATGAAGAAAGAGAACGCAGCTCTCTACAGCTCTAGAGATAGTCTATAGCGCCAAACGAGGCAGCCTCCATAAATTCTGTGTGTGCATGTAAGCATCAAATAGCTATCATTATAGATAGTTCTTTAGAATGCTAACTTTAGTGTGTACTATATAGATGATGTGGAAGTCTTATAGTTGGTTGCTAGCTATAACCATTGGAGATGCCCTAAGAGCAAGTTTAATAAGGCTGATTGTGCTAGCTATAAAGGAGTCCATGTCAGCATAGTCCTATGTGGAGGGGAGAGAAAAGGAGAGAGAGAGCCAAACCGACTACCATGCAAGAGTCAGGCTATAGCACAGGAAAAAAGGTATTATCCATGCATGTACCCATAGAACTAATTGCTATACCCATGCATGTATTAAATTATCAATATCTATGTATGTATTAAATGATTGAGGCCCTGTTTGGATCAGTTTCAGATTCTTAAAAACCAGCTATTACTTCTAGTTTTTAAAAGCTGGTTTCTAAGCAAAAACTGGTGGGGTGTTTGGATCCCCTAGTTTTTAAAAGCTGATTTCATTTATGATTGGTGCTAATAGACTATTATACCCTTACATTTATTGCTCTTGAACAGTACATTAAACAGCATGCGTGGTCTTTAATGAGGGTAAATGGGTATTTGTGCCAAAAAACTGGCAAAAGCTGGGTATCAACAGCTTCTTGGTTTTTAAGAATCTGGGTAGGTAGATTTTAAAAACTGCCCCAAAAACTGGCCTGTTTGGATCCCACCCAGTTTCCAAAAGCCAGATTCTTAAAATCTGGGTGGATCCAAACAGGCCCTGAGAGCTCTTGTGGAGACAACTTATAGTCAGCTTATTGTATGAGTTGACTGCATAATTATCTTTTGATGATATGGAAATGTATTAGAGGTAGCAGTATCTGTACTATTAAACTTGCTCTAATAGGACAAACTGTGCATGGCCTAGATTATTCGCGGCGGGCTCAAACGTTATTCCATACATAGTTGACCTGTATGCTAGACTTGGCATCTGCTGGGGTAAATCGGATCGAGACAAGCCCAACGAGCCAGGGACGTCTGGACCAGTTGACTATGCCTTGTCATTAATTAGTCCAAGAATAAGGACATCTCTAATAGAATCAACTCAGTCATCTCTTACTTACTACATCACCTAAAATCCTAGTTAAAAGAGAGAATATAAAAAGAGAGAATATGTTATCTCTTATACAAGAGATAATCTAGGCATGCAAACTATCATAAATAGTGAGGGAGTGTGAGTAGGGAAGTTCAGGTGAAAATGATAAAAAATAGTTAAATGAATTATTTTAAAGATAAATTATTGGAGATATTGTCTTTAGTGTTGCATCTAGGTAAATTAGAATACTTAGAGACAACTTTAAAAGATAAACTATTTAGATGCCCTAGCAGGAGCAAACTGTGCATGGCCTAGATCATTCGTAGGTTCAAACATCATCCCATTCATAGTTGAACCACGTGCATAATTGAGACGGTGATCGGTTCGGCTGAAAAGCTCATGGCTTATGGCTGAAAACACTGTAGCTGGCTGAAAAAAGCACTGTAGCTGACAGAGGCTTATTTAGCATAATTAAATTTAAAAAAATTAAAAAAAATAAAAAATATGTTAGCCCATTACGTATAATACAAACAAATACGGGAAAAAAAGAACCGGCAAAAAAGCTCAACAAAAAGCCAAAAGTTCAGAAAAAGACGAAACTTATGAATACTGAAAAATAAGCCAGAAGCCGAAGCCGAGTTGGCATCTGCTAAGGTTTGTCGGATTCACACAAGCCTAACCAGCCAGGGGCGTCTGGGACCAGTTGAAGATGGCAGCATAGGCTTGCTTGGTTGGGTTGAAAAATTGTGGTTTATTGTTGAAATTACACTGTAACAATTGAAATTTCATTGTAACTAAAAGTGACTTATTTGGAGTAATAAATTTAAAAATTTTAAAAATAGAAAAAAATATGCTAGCTCATCACGGACAACGCAAACGAATACAGAAAAAAACCGGAAAAAAACTCAAAAAAGCCAAAAATTTAGAAAAACAAAATTTATAAATAGTAAAAAATAAGTTAGAAGTTGAAATCGAAACGAGCGGTGGTAGCTCGGCTGTACCTTGCAAACTGTGCATGAATCTGTACGCTAGACTTGGCATCAGCTAGGTGCCAGAGATTATGTACCACAAGGTCAGGATTCCAGCTTGGCCAACAACTAATCCAGCTGTCCCTGCATTATTTTTTCCTGTCCTGAACCAGAATCACTGATCACGACGCATAATGCATGTACTTGGGAGCAGTGATCTTGGGCGGTGGATAAGATGAACAGTGATATATGCTGCCAGTTTCCATCCACTTTGGTTTTCAATCACAATTAAGCCCGCTTCAACCGACGTAAGCTTCTGCTTTATTTTAGAAGTCACTAAAAATATATCGATTTTTAATTTTAACTTATTTTGTTTTTTGGCTTTTTCTTTTTTTCTTCTTATATGTGCGCATTGTCTGTGAAGATATAACAATGTTTTTCTTTTTTTAATTAAATGACTCAGAAAAAACTATCGATCGCTGCACTATAATTTTAGCCGCTACAGTGCAATTTCAGGTCATAAACCGGCAGCTGCTTTGAGCGGCACCTAAACATAGTTTCCTAAGTAATTTCAACTGCTTTAAGTTTTGTACAATTTAGCTTTTGGAAATTAAGTATTGAGGCTTTACTTATGTATGTTCTTCTCATTGTTTAGAAACCAGGCTTTCCCTTCCATTGTGTCTAGTTGTGTGTTGTGTGCTTAGGGCCTGTTTGGTTGATGCCTAAACTTGTCATGCCTAAGTTTAGGTAATGTGTGGCTGCCACAGAAAGTGTGGCTAACAAAATCGAAGCCACACTTGTGGCAAAGTTTGGCAAGAAACTGAGTCTATGACGTGTGGGGCCGGGTGCTAAGAAAGTGTGGCATGCCACAGTTGCGTCAGTGAACCAAACAGCTACCTAAAAACTGTGGCACACCTAACTTGTGGCTAGGCAACTTCTGGTCATGAACCAAACAGGCCCTTAATCTGTTCTACAAGAATTTACAAGCTAGGTGTATGATGTAAGTTACATCACAAGAGTTGTAATGGCTGCTCAGCAAGTACTGCAGCCAACCCATTCGATGGAATGTTGCATACCGACAATGACAATAGAGGGGGTGAATAATATCTTCTTAAAAAATTCTCTTCTAAGCATCTAAAAATATTTCACTCCAGTAGCTAAAAAGCTAAGATGATCATGTCTGACAGCCTAAATCCAAACAACAACAAATAATAACAAGTTCTCACAAGTTCAGCACCTAACCAGTCTAATCGCTACTAGAGGTGTAGTCAGAGCTATGGTCGATCTGACTGGCCACAACCGCCGGTCTAGCCGGCGGCAGTGGCGGACGCAGGAATTTTAGAATGGGTGTTCGAAGTTGTAAAAATATTTTACAGTACAAGACATAAAGATCTACAATAGTAATAGTTAACATACAAGTGTTCATACTAGGGATGACATGTCAAATAATATAGAAAAATTACAAAACAATTACAAAAGTTCACAAATTAACTCGGTGATGCTTCATGCAGCGTGATATTATGTCATCATCCTTAACTTGCAGAAACAATTCTCACTCAAGAAATGTAACCAAGCAGTCATTCAAGTATTGTTCTCCTATTCTATTTCGTAGCTTATTCTTCACATAATTCATTGAAGAAAATACTATACAAGCATTGCTCATTCTCATTTTTATTTTTCAACACATAACCATTATTGAGACATCTAAAGTCAACATTTCTCATTCTGAAATTCAACAATAATTCAACATTTCATCTAAAGATGTAATCTTCATACAACGAGACATCACCATTCACCAGTCTAAACTGCCATTTTCTCTCAAATTCAACAACAATCATCAATGATTCAATTCAACATTTCAACAATTCAACTCAACCGATTCAGTCATCATTCATCAACCAGTCTAAAGTCTAAAGTCTCAACCAGTCTAAAGTCTCAACCGATTCACTGATCCAGTCATCATTCATCAATGATTCAATTCAACATTTCAACAATTCAATTCAACTCAACAATCAACATCAATACATCATGCTCAAGCACTCACTGGGCAACTGGCAGAGGCGCGGTCGCGCGGAGAGGAGGGCCGGTCGGCCAGAGCGGAGAGCCGGGTGGTGACGTGGTGTCGCGGTCGGGCCCGCCGTCGAGGTGCCGGTGGAGCGGAGGGCCGGACGGCCAGATCTGGGATTGGCGCCTGGCGGTGTCGCGGATGGCCGACGGCGGACCTCGCGGTGCCGGCGCCCACCGGAGCACCGGAGCGAAGGGGCGGAACGCCGGAGCCCGGAGAGGAGCGTCGGAGCCGAGCGGACTGGAGGGGCGGAGTGCAGGAGCGGAGCGGCGGCGCGGAGGGCTAGAGCGCCGGAGCGGAGCCCAGATCGATGCAGACGCCGATTAGGGTTAAGGCTTCTCCGCCTCTGCGTCGCCACGTCAGGTCGGCAGGAAATGGGGGCCGGGGTTCGGGGGTCGGGGGAAACGGGGGCTGGGGGAAATGGGAGCAGGCCGTAGGCGCGCACGCCGCGCAGCGGGCTGGGTTGGCTTTTCTCGGACGCGCGCACGCGGATTCCTCGGGTGGTCGGGCCGGCAGCAGATTATGACTTGAAATAGATAAACTGGCCCAGTTATATATATACATATGTTATATACCCTATATATACTAGGTTTTTTGTCAAAAATTTTGGGTGTTCAGCTGAACACCCTTGACCCCCTGTAGATTCGCCCCTGGCCGGTGGCCAGTCACCTAGATGGCTAGGAGGAAGTTGTACGGTGATCTCTTGAAAGAAGATTGTGAAGAGACCCAGCATGGTTATGAGTTGTGTGGTGCTTGCCATCTCCGGAGTGGAGGAAGAGTAATTTTAGTAGATTGAGGTAGTTAGGCTCAATTCGTGGAGCTGGTCCAATCCGTTTAAGCTTACCTCAACGTGGAGTAGGGAAGACCAACAAGTCTTCGATACCACAGGAGAATATCTATTGTCTCCATTGCGGTTTATTTTTTTTGTCTTTACTTTTTTGCATTTATATTTCTAGCAATTGAATTGAATTGCATCTAGTATAGATATAGCTTTATGGTGCCTTAGTGAAACCTAGAGTATGTAGGCCTTAATTGTGCAAAATGATTTTGATTTAACTCATACTCGCTAAAATTTATAAAAACCTTATATTCACCCCCTTCTAGTCAATTATTCTTAATCCAACATATACACTAACAACTCTTTTGCTATATTGCTTGCAATTATTTATTTTGGGGACGTACACGTTTTGAGCTTAACTGAAGAGAAGTGAAATTGGCTCTTTTGCTAACACAAAGTGGCATTGAGTCCCTAACTCCTGTTTTGCTTATATAGTTATATGCATTGATTTTATAATTCAAAGTCCCAATAATAGGATTATTTCCTAACTTCATATGTTGTTGATCTAGTGCATTGTATTGCCCTTTAGTATATGATTTTATAATGTTTTCTTCTGTACTTCACTTAATAAGCAAAAAAAATGTAAATGATCTCTCTTCATTTTTTTAGAATAGTAGGGGATGGTCGACCCTACAGAAATATATTAGTAAAATAAAAATTGTAAAAACTTTATAGAAGTTATGTAAATTAATATGAACAACTTTATAGAAGTTGTAGTCTTCTTAAAATACCTATGAATTTCTTATTCATTGACATCTCAACTAACTACAAATTAGAATATTTGCTTCCTACCCTATAGGATGGTCTTCTTTGAGTGAAGTGAAGATAAAAAGGATTGAAGTTGTATTGTCGATTCAGAATGTGCCCTTGTCATGAAGAATACACCATCAAAATTTCTTTTCATTGCTTGCAGAACCTATATGAATGCTTAGACATGTAATCTAGGATGTTTGCTTCTAAAACTTGTATGAATGCTTGCATATGTAATATTGGCTATTTGCTTCCAATACCATCTAATAATTATGAATCACTACTATAAAAGAGGCTAAACTAGACGCTTACATCATAGATAGTTCCTGGGAACCGTCTGTGTTGTAAGTATCATGGATGGTTTATACGAATAACCGTCTGTGGTATTTTCACAGATGGTTTTTTATACAAACCGTCTGTGATAATACAAGACATCACAGATAGTTCTTATCAAGAACCGTCTGTGAATTATCACAAACAGTTTTTGTTAAGAACCGTCTGTGATAATGGCAGACATCACAAACGGTTTGTATTAAAAACCATCTGCGATATGTTTCTCGTCTTGTAATCCCCCAAAATTTCATAATCTCCTGCCTGAGTCCGAGTAGGATTTAGTTTTGAGACACATTTAGTAAAACATGCATAACTTTTGCATACAGTGTTCGTTTTTTACGTTCTTGTACTCGTTGGAAAGCTAACGACGAGCCCGATTAAAAAAATGACCGCTTGCGCTAGTCACCCTCTAAGACCCTCAAAATTAGCCATCTTTTGCCCCAAATTTATGTTTTAAGTTTTAAGTTTCTGTTTTTGCTAAAATTTTTGATCTTCCCTTCGGAATTTGGGTTTCACCTCAACTGCAAAGTTGTAGATCTCATCGAAGCCTTTCAAATGAGTATATATAAGCCATATAACATTTTGCTATTTTACCTTTTGAGACTAGCTATTTATATTGTACCGATATATTGTCTTTATGATGCCATTATCACCGACTGTTTTTGTTATGAACCATCTGTGATATCTCTTGTTATCATAGACGGTTTTTGTTATAAACCGTTTGTGATGTCTCTATCATAGACGGTTTGTAATCCGAACCATCTGTGATGTCCCGCCACATCACCGATAATACCACCACTACTACTCCAACTCGTTTGTGCGCACCAAGGGTGGGAAGGGGTTCGGCAAGGGCAACTGAAATTTTGTTTGAAGCAAGATGGAAAGGAAGAAGGCAATGGAAAATCTACACTATTCTAAGTCTTCGGCATAGAAGTTGTTGATTTTGTCATAAAAGCTGAAAATGGTGTTCGTTGCCTTTTTATTTCTGCTACTTGAAAAATTTTCTGCACCACTTATTTTAGATTATAGTTTAATGAAGGATGTGCAAGTCTAGCTTGCATTAACCTAAAGTTTCTTATAGTGTAAGCATTTTTCTGAATTTGTAACTGTAAAGCTTATATTTGTAAAATTGTAAATGTCCTTTTGTGTATGCAGTGCTATGGGTAACCTACTCGATATCTTGTAATATTGTAGTGGTGGATTCTAATCTTAATAGAAATAGAATGTGTTGCTGTATTTGCTTATTTTCAAATGATATAATTAACATTTCTTGAGGCTAGCCGAAAAATAGAAAAAAATTTAGGTATAGAATGAACTATCACAGAGAATTTTGTGGTATAAACTGTCTGTGAAGAATTATCACAAACGCTCGAACCAGAAACCGTCTGTGATGGGGAAGTATCACAGATGGTTCTATATACTAACCGTACCATATGTGATGTGTGAGTATCACAGACGGTTGGTAGCTAGAACTGTCTATGATAGTGTTCTTCACAGATGGTTCTAATTATAAACCGTATGTGATGTATTTATCACAGACGGATCACAAACCGTCTGTGATAACATCTAATTATCACTGACACATAAATTCAGACGGTTCAAAAAATTGTCTATGATGACAGTTTTGAACCGTTGTGATGACCTTTTTTGTAGTAGTGAATGCTCTGGACGTACTACTTGATTGCTTTTACTGTTAGTTAACTGTATGATAAATCATCTGTCTACTATTGTTGGTATAAAATGATGTCAGGATAATTAATGTGAAGCATGTCCATATATGTATTGTAATGTAAAATTTAATTTGTGGCAACATGTTATTGTCACAAAATCCAAGGCATCGCATTGAGTTATTGTGACGAAATTCAGCATGGTGCATTAAGTTATTGCCACAAAATCCAGCGCATTGCATTAAGTTTGTGCTATGAAATCCAACACGTTACATTAAGTTATTGCCATGTGTTGTGGTTACAGACCAAACAGAGAGAGAGAGAGATGGTAGTGGAGAGGTGGGAGTGTTCTGTCTCAGCCTCCCCCTCATCCTGATATATATATTCTCATGGAGTATGCTTTTACAATTATGCCCTTACTTCTGTACCTCCCCATTAGGGGCACTTATGTCATTACACATGTTACTCTGGTTCTTATAACCTCCTAACAGGCCTGCTGGGCTTAGGTGGGGGCCACCCCTACGACAGGAGCCTCTCATGGTGAAGGGCTTCACAGGGTCGAAGCCATGTCGCCGAGTCCTTTGGCCCCCTCCGTCCCGCGGCCTGTGAATTTCTCCAAGCTAGTCGAAGTAGACGCGCGCTCCGTCCCCTATCCTTCGAACGGGTGGCAGCGGAGGCTGGCGCCTAAGTCGAAGCCGAGGCGCGCGCGCTTCGTCCCCTACCCTTCGAACGGGTGGCAGCGGAGGCTGGCACCTAGTCGAAGTAGACGCGCGCTCCGTCCCCTTCCCTTCGAACGGGTGGCAGCGGAGGCTGGCGCCTGGTCGAAGTAGGCGCGCGCGCGCTCTGTTTCCTACCCTTCGAACGGGTGGCAGCGGAGGTGACGCCTAGTCGAAGTAGACGCGTGCGCGCTCCGTCCCCTACCCTTCGAACGGGTGGCAGCGGAGGCTGGCGCCTAGTCGAAGTAGACGCGCGCGCGCTCCGTCCCCTACCCTTCGAACGGGTGGCAGCGGAGGCTGGCGCCTAGTCGAAGTAGACGTGCGCTCCGTCCCCTTCCCTTCGAACAGGTGGCAGCGGAGGCTGGCGCCTAGTCGAAGTAGATGCGCGCTCCGTCCCCTTCCCTTCGAACGGGTGGCAGCGGAGGCTGGCGCCTGGTCGAAGTAGGCGCGCGCGCGCTCCGTCCCCTACCCTTCGAACGGGTGGCAGCGGAGGCTGGCGCCTAGTCAAAGTAGGCGCGCGCGCGCTCCGTCCCCTACCCTTCGAACGGGTGGCAGCGGAGGCTGGCGCCTGGTCGAAGTAGACGCGCGTTCTGTCCTCTTCCCTTCGAACGGGTGGCAGCGGAGGCTGGCGCCTAGTCGAAGTAGACGCGCGCGCGCTCCGTCCCGGTGCTAAGATTGGAGTTGTTGTGACCTTGCAGTCTGGTAGTGCGCTTTTAATGGCGACTGGAATCACACCGACGCCTGGCCTGGCAGAAGTCAGACTGTCGCGCCGTGCAGTCTGCCATTCTGCGGGTGGGACATGCGGCGCCTTACGACTGGTGCGTCGTGGGATGTGAGCGGTTGCGTGACCGCGGCCGTTCGCCTCTTCCCCAGGGAAGTTGGACGCGTGTTGAAGGCGTGGAGGCGTTGTGCGCTGCTTGGTCACCTACCGGGCACGGCCCTCTAAGCCCCGGCGGTTCTTCTTTCCAAATCATGGGCAGCCGAATCGCTGCGAGTTTGATCTGTCTGCGCAGTGAGCCACATGAGAGGGGAGCGGCCTTTATAAGGTGCCAGTGTTGAGGTGGAGACACCCTTTCTTGCTGTCTTTTTTGTTCTTGATCTGCCGCTTTGCTTCCGCCCGTGCTAATTGTAACGCCAGTTGCTCCTTGCCCTGCTTCTTTCTCCCTGGTCGCGAAGAGCGATGGCTAGCCATGACGACGCCACCTACCATCCCCACAGCGGCTCCTTGCCTAGCCAGGGCGAGGGGGCCCATCCTTTCAGAGAGTACAAGCTGGTGCCGCGGGGGAGTTCGCGCGCCAACAAGTGGTGGGACGCCATGGAGCACTCGGGAGGCTGCTGTTCCCGTGTGTTGGGGAAGAGCCGCATGACCGAGGGGATGCTGCAGCGACTCGTGGATGAGAGGAAGATCGTTAATCGCGACGGGGCTCGCCTACCCCGTCGGGACGAGACAGAGCCGAAGCCCCGGGCAATGGAGGCGATTGTTTTTGTCGCGTTCTTCGACGCCGGCCTTCGAATGCCCTCCACGTTGTTCGTGGGCGAAGTCCTGCGGGCCTACAAGTTGGAGCTAGCCCAATTGACGCCTCACGCAATACTCCGCCTATCTGTCTTCACGTGGGCGACGCGGTCAGAGGGGTGGCGTCCTAGCGCGAGCTTATTCGCCACCCTGCACGACGCGCACTGCCGACCCAGAAAAGTTGACGGGGCGGTGTCCAACTTCGGCGGTGTGGACTTCGTTCTCCGGGCGTCGTGCGCGACGTTGTTCCCCGTGCCCGCCTCGCCGAGGCAATGGGAGTCCGGCTGGACTCGGCAGTGGTTCTACTACACCGTGACCGACAAGAGCGGGATGCAATGCCGAGGTGGGCCGACCTCGTTTAACAGTACGCCGAGCCTGAAGGAGGAAATTGACGACACGCAAAAGCTACAGAGTCTTGTCGGTGTCGCCCGTCGAATGAGCCTGCGCGACCTAGCCGAGGAGTTCACAATGTATGGGGCGGCGCCACTCTCCTCCCGGGGGAAGTATGTTGGACAGAACGGCCCCCGCGAGGACGGGTTCAGCCCATCCGTATCTCGCCTGCTTCCGCTCTCCGCTCCTCGTAAGTCGCCCAGCACGTTTTACGCATGCCATTGTATCTGTTTGGTTTCCGCCTGACTGATGTGATCTCCTGCGCAGTGGCTCGGCTAGAAGATGCGGAGCGCGCGGTTGCGGCGCTCCTCGGCCCGTACACGCTTACGGAGCACCAGGCTCACGAGGCCGCAGTCAAGGCGGCTAAGCAAGGGCGGGTAAACCGCACCTGCGAGGCTCTAGGCATTGCTGTGCCCGAGCGGGTGGTGTCGGGGGAGCTTCCCGCCGGGACTCCGAGCGCTCAGGACGGTGATAGCCCTGCGGGGGTGTTATCTTCGCGACGTCGGGCCCGTTCCCCGTCGGCCGTATGCGACCGCGCAGGCCCCTCGGTGACCATCACAGCTGAGACGGGGTGTGCGACCGGCGGTGGGCCCGGCCACCCTGCTTCGGAGGAGCGCGCCGCCTCGGATCCCCCGGCACCCCCTGCCGACGCCAACGAACCCGTGCTCGCGGCCATCGTTGAGCTGGAACTCGCCAACCCGGGGGGGAGCACCGTTCCCGGCGAGAAAACCATGGTTGATGGTGCGCTATCAACCGCCGCGGCCGGGGAGGACGCGCCCCCTGCAGAGAAAACCGTGGGGGCGACGGGAACCGTAGCTGGTGTTGCCCCGGAAGAATCGCTTGTGCCACCGCAGGCGAAACGCCCTCGGACGCAGTCCCCGCCGCCAGCGAGGGGTCGATACGCCGTTGCGGGGCCTTGTCACGGGATTACGGCGTCTGGCGCGGCCGAGAAAACCTCCTCGCCGACCACCGAGGCGCCCGCCTCCGACTTGGCCGCCGAAACGACGCCGCTTCCTACCGCGACGAGAGGCGCAGGAGGTAGGCGTGAGTCCCTTTCTTCTCGCGACTTCGCGAGACTCTCTCCGATCTGCTCGCTCATTCTGCCAACATCAGGCGAGACGAGGTCTCCCGGACATGGCGAAGGATCGAGCAACGGAGGTATGCGCGAAGTCGAAAGCCTTGTTCAGGGTGCCCCGTAGGTGTCCTTTGCTGTTGACGTGGCCGCGGCCTCGGTAAATCCTGGCGCGTTGGGGCCGGGGCTCGCTTGCGCGGACTTCCTCCCTCGCCTGGAGATACTTGACGTCCTCACCGCAGTCGCAGAGCGTGCCGACAATGGCCTTGGCCGAGAGATGTTGTCGTCATGCGAGGGGGATCTCCTAGCGCTCGCGCTGCAGGCCTCCGAGATGAGGGTAAATATGTGCGCTTCAGCTTGCAAGGTACTGCTGGGCGCCTGCTGACTTGTTGTTTTTTGCCAGACGCTTGCCCTTAGCCGGTCCTTTGACGAGGCCCGTGTTCGGGAGCGGAGGGCTCTGGAAGCCAGCCTTCGTGAAGCAAACAATGCTCTCGCAGCGAAGGATGAAGAACTTCGCGCGCTGGAGGGCGCCATGGCGGCCGCACAACTCGAGGCCACGGAAGCCAAGTGTGCCGCGGCTGAGGAGCGCACCGCCTTCCTGCAGCAGATCGCCGTCCTAGAAGGGGAGAACGCCCAGCTGGCGGAGTCTGCTGCAGGGAATAGCCTTGTCTTGGAAAATACGTCTACGTCAGCGTGGCGGGCCATGGAGTCTCTGAACCAGGCCCTCCGAGACCTGTGCGTCAGAGTGCCGGACACTACGCACGGGCCGGAGGCCCTGTCGGAGACGCTCGGGTTGATCGAGGAGGGGGCGGGCGTTGCTCTTCGTGGCGCCAGAACGTTTGGCGAGCACTGCGGCTACCTTGGTGCGTGCTTCGCCCTCGCCCTGCTTCACACTCGTGGGTGTAGACATACCCATGAGCTGGCGAATCCTCAACTGGATCCTCCCGACCGACCAGAGGTTATGTCGGACGCCATTCGCTCCATCGGGCCTAGCCTGCAGAACTTCCATCAACGGATCTGGGGCCGCTTCGGGGAAGATGCCGCGAGGGTCGCCGTGCAGCAGACGCTGCATGGGGAGGGGGACCTCCTCCACTGGCTCAAGGAGTCCTTCAGCGTCGCGGCGACGACGGCACGGGTTCGTCCGCACCGCGCCAAGGCTAAGCGGTTGGTCGGGTGGGGCGGGGGGATGATATACTGGTTCTTATACTTGTAACCATGTAACCCTTTTACTTTTATAATGAAACCAAGTAGTACCTTATTCTTGGTGTTACCTGCCGCCGAACGCGAAGGGAAGACCTCCGCATCTTGTTTACACTCCGTAGAGTGCGCAGGGAGAACCTCCGCGTCTTATTTAAAGTGCATGGACTGGCGTGTGCGGAGGCGAACCTCGACGCTACGACTTTCTTTATAGTCCGAAGACTCGCGCGTGCGGAGGCGGACCTCAACGCTACGTCTTGTTTAAAGTCCGTAGACTAGCGCGTGCGGAGGCGGACCTCGCCGCTACGACTTCCTTTATAGTCCGGAGACTCGCGCGTGCGGAGGCGGACCTCAACGCTACGTCTTGTTTAAAGTCCGTAGACTAGCGCGTGCGGAGGCGGACCTCGACACTACGACTTCCTTTATAGTCCGGAGACTCGCGCGTGCGGAGGCGGACCTTAACGCTACATCTTATTTAAAGTCCGTAGACTAGCGCGTGCGGAGGCGGACCTCGACGCTACGACTTCCTTTATAGTCCGGAGACTCGAGCGTGCGGAGGCCGACCTCAACGCTACGTCTTATTTAAAGTCCGTAGACTGGTGCGCGCGAGGGCGTCCCCCCGTTGCGTCTTATTTAGAGTCCGTAGACTGGTGCGTGCGGAGGCGGACCTCAACGCTACGTCTTATTTAAAGTCCGTAGACTGGTGCGTGCGGAGGCGGACCTCGACGCTACGTCTTATTTAAAGTCCGTGGACTGGTGCGTGCGGAGGCGGACCTCGACGCTACGACTTGCTTTATAGTCCGGAGACTCGCGCGTGCGGAGGCAGACCTCGACGCTACGTCTTATTTAAAGTCCGTAGACTGGTGCGTGCGGAGGCGGACCTCAACGCTACGTCTTATTTAAAGTCCGTAGACTGGTGCGTGCGGAGGCGGACCTCGACGCTACGTCTTATTTAAAGTCCGTGGGCTGGTGCGTGCGGAGGCGGACCTCGATGCTACGACTTTCTTTATAGTCCGGAGACTCGCGCGTGCGGAGGCAGACCTCGACGCTACGTCTTATTTAAAGTCCGTAGACTGGTGCGTGCAGAGGCGGACCTCAACGCTACGTCTTATTTAAAGTCCGTGGACTGGTGCGTGCGGAGGCGGACCTCGACGCTACGTCTTATTTAAAGTCCGTGGACTGGTGCGTGCGGAGGCAGACCTCGACGCTACGTCTTATTTAAAGTCCGTGGACTGGTGCGTGCGGAGGCGGACCTCGACGCTACGACTTGCTTTATAGTCCGGAGACTCGCGCGTGCGGAGGCAGACCTCGACGCTACGTCTTATTTAAAGTCCGTAGACTGGTGCGTGCGGAGGCGGACCTCAACGCTACGACTTATTTAAAGTCCGTAGACTTTGTTCTGCTTAGCGCGGACAGAGGATGCTCTGGGAACAGCAACCTTTATTGAACTCCCGTTTGCGCGGGCGAGCATCGCATAACAAAGGGCTGGTGGCTCTACGCTGGCTGTCCTGCTTCTAGGCGTAGTATCGCCGCAACCTGTCCGCGTTCCATGTGTGCCGGAGGGCTTGTCCTTCGAGTGTGGCGAGGCGGTACGCCCCCTTCGGCAATGCCTCCATCACGATGTACGGGCCTTCCCACTTGGACTCCAGCTTGCCAACGGTCTCCGCCTGGAGCGCTACTCTGAGAACGAGATCCCCAGGCTTGAACCCCCGCGGGCATATAGAGCGGTCCCGAGTACGCATTGTCTGCCGCGCATACTTCTCGACATGGTGGGCTGCATCCGCCCGTATCCCGTCGAGGAGGTCCAAGGACACACGGCGCTCCTCTTCGGGTGCTTGGACGAGGACCCTCCGCGAGCCGGCCTTGATTTCCTCGGGCGTCACCGCTTCATCACCGAAAAGGAGCTTGAACGGCGTGAATCCCGTCGGGCGCGTTACCGTTGTGCGAAGCGACCAAAGAACGCTGTGAAGCTCGCTTGGCCACTTGCCCTTCGGCAATCCGACCAGGCGCTTTTTGATGGCGGCGGAGATGGCGCCATTCGCCCGTTCGACCGCCCCGTTGGACTGGGGATGCCCTACCGAGGCGAATCAGAGGGTGATGCCCATGCTGTCACAATAGTCTTTGAAGAGGGTGGCATCGAACTGCAGGCCATTGTCAACCGTGAGCTCCCGGGGCACGCCGAAGCGACATATGATGTTTTGCCATAGGAAGCGCTGTATGGTTGCCGAAGTTACTTTGGCCAGGGCAACCGCTTCCGGCCATCTGGAGAAATACTCCAGCGCGACTACCACGAACCGGAGGTCCCCTGGAGCTCGGGCAAGTGGTCCTACTATGTCGAGGCCCCAGCGTGCCAGTGGCCACACCGGGGGAATGGGGTTGAGGCTCGTCGGGGGCCTGCGGATGATGCGCGCCATCCACTGGCACCCTTGGCACCGACGGACGAGGTCCTAGGCGTCGGTGATGGCAGTTGGCCAATAGAAGCCTTGCCTGAACGCCTTGCCGACTAATGACCTCGGTGCCAAGAGGGATCCGCACACGCCCGCGTGGATCTCCGCCAGGAGCTCCTTTCCCCCCTCAGTCGAGAGGCAGCGCAGGAGCGGTGCGCAAACCCCCCTCTTGTAGAGTATCCCTTCGAACACCTGGAAGGACCTTGCGCGGTGCTGCAAGCGCCGAAGCTCGGCGGGGTCCTCCGGCTCGGCGATGCCTTGCAAGAAATTGAAGATGGGCTCTCACCAATCACCTGGCCGGTCAATGCGGTGGACGAGTGCCGCGTCCCGGTTGTCCTGCGCGATGGCCGCCTGCGCTAATATCTCGTAAAACGCCTCCTCAGGGGGGTAGTTGCTGGCTGGCCACCTTAGCGAGGGCGTCGGCCTGCTCGTTCTCCGCGCGGGGGATGGCCTTGACGGTGACACCCAAAAAGTGCCTTTCCCTCGCCCTCACCGCCGCGAGTTACTTGGCCAACTCAGGGTCCTTGGCTTGATATGACTTGTCCACATGGCCAGCCACCAAGCGCGAGTCGGTGCGGACTAGCACCCGTCTCGCGCCGACTGCCTTGAGCTTCGCCAGGCCAAAGAGCAGTGCCTCGTATTCAGCCGTGTTGTTGGTGGCGGGGAAGGCAAGGCGCGCCGAGTATAGCAAACGCTGTCCTTCGGGCGTGACGATTACCGCACCTACGCTCGCGCCGACGACGTCGTAAGCTCCGTCGATTGTAAGCGTCCAGACGGGATCATCGGGCATCTGGACGGGTTGGGCCGGCGGGGTCCATTCGGCGAGAAAATCCGCAAGGACTTGGGATTTGATTGCCGTTCGCGAAGCATACGTCAAGGAGAAGGGAGCGAGCTCGGCAGCCCATTTGCCGATGCGCCCTGTGGACTCCTTGTGTAGCATCTCTGCTAGGGGGAATGAGGAAGGCACTGTGAACGGGTGGGCCAGAAAATAATGCCGAAGCTTTCTGGAGGCCATGACCAGCGCGTAGGCGAGCTTCTCAAGCTCCGTGTATCTTGTCTTGGCGCCTTGGAGGGCTTCGGAGACAAAGTAGATGGGCTGCTGCATGGCGCCTTCCTCTAGGACGAGGACGGCGCTGACCGCGGTGGCTGACGCGGCCAGATAGAGCAGGAGGGGAGCCTCTGGTGCTGGGGCGACCAGAGTAGGGAGGCTTGCCAGGTGCTGCTTGAGCTCGTTGAAGGCCTTCGCGCAATCTCCGTCCCAACGAAATCCATCGCACCCGCGGAGTGTCTTGAAAAATGGCAGAGATGGATGGCGTCTACTTTGTTGGGGTTCGCCTGGATGCCCCGTCCGGACACGAGGAACCCTAGGAGTTTGCCCGCCTGCACCCCGAAGACACATTTGTCGGGGTTGAGCTTGATGCCCGCCTTCCGGAGGTTGTCGAAGGTCTCCTGGAGGTCCCGGCCATGCAGAGCAAGCTGCCGGGTTTTGACCACCACGTCATCGACGTAAGCTTCGACGTTCCTCCCGAGCTGGGCGGCCAGGGCAATAGCGACGAGACGGGTGAAGGTAGCGCCTGCGTTCTTCAAGCCAAAGGGCATTCTGACGAAGCAGAACGTCCCAAGTGGTGTGATGAAACTGGTCTTCTCCTCGTCGTCTTCGGCCATGTATACCTGGTGGTAGCCGGAATAGGCGTCCAGGAAACTCATGAGTTCGCACCCAGCACTGGCGTCGACCAGCTGATCGATGCGCGGCAAGGGGTAATTGTCCTTCGAGCACGTCTTGTTGAGTGCCGTGAAGTCGATGCACATACGCCAGGCCCCGCTGGCCTTTTTGACTAGCACCGGGTTAGCGAGCCACTCTGGACGGTGGACCTCGCGGATGACCCCGGCGCGAAGAAGCTTCGCCACCTCTGTTTTGGCCGCCTGCTGCCGATCCATCGACATACGCCGAAGCCTTTGCTTGACCGGCTTGGCGTCGGGGCGGACCGCCAAGCGATGCTCGATTACTGCTCGGTCTACGCCCTTGATGTCCTCCGGGGACCATGCGAAAATATCAACGTTGTTCTGAAGCACTCGTAGCAGATCTCGTTCGACCACCGGTGGGAGCCCCTCGCCGATGGACACAAACTGCCCCTCCGCCTGGAGCGGCACCTTCTTGACTCCGCCCTCGGGCCGAGGCTTGGGCGTCCACCCGGGGGCGGAGGGTCCGTCGCCGAGCGTGCCGGAGAGGGCATGTACCGGGCGATGCGGAACGCGGCTGCCGACCTCAGCACATCTGGCCAGGTCCTGATCGCCGAAGACGGTGATAACACCCTCTGGGCCCGGGAGCTTCACACACAAAAACGCGTAGTGTGGGATCGCCTCGAAAGAGTTGATGGCGGGTCGACCCAGTATGGCGTTGTAGGGATGTGGGATATCTACGACGTCGAAGATGACATGCTCGGTCCGTATGTTACCCTTGTTGCCCTCCTGACGGAAAGTGACCGGAAGGGACACGTGCCCCAACGCCTGCAGCGGTTGACCCCCGAAGCCTTGAAGTGGAGCTCCTGGCTGCTCTAGCCGGCTTTGGGGGATCCCCATATGGTCGAGGGCCTCTGCGATCAAGATATTTGCGGAGCTTCCCCCGTCGACAAGGACGCGCCTGACATCACAGCGTGCTATGTGGGCCTGGGTGACTAGAGGGTCTTGGTGAGGGTATTCCACACCCCTGGCGTCGTTCAGGTCGAAGGTGATGTTGCGGGGCGGCATCCACAGTTGCGGCTGCTCCCCGGGGGCTTTTGAGGAGGAGCCTCCTGTGATGACGCTGACGGTGCGATGCTGCGCGTCCTCCGTTGCGGCGGCTCGTATGGGGCTACCCCTTGGGTGCCCCCCGTGGGCTCCAGCGAGGGGCCGAGGAGGCAGAGCCCGAGACCCGGCCATCACCCTCCGCAGCTCCATAACTGCGGCGCATGCCCTTGTGTAATGATCGCCGTAGCCGTGTACCTCGCACCACTTGCCATAGTGTAGGAGCTCTTGTTCTGCGTGGGGTTGGCTGCCATAATCAAGTCCGCCTTCCGATCCCTGGGCTCCCCTCCATGAGGCGGGGTCGGGTCCTTGGCGGGTGCTCTCGGGGTTGAGGACATGATGGGCCGCCTGTGACCTGCGCTGGTGGCGCCGAGGCTTATGCCCACTCCTTGAAGAGCCTTCCTGTACCCCGGTAGCGCTGCCTCGGGTAGGGCCTCCCCTGGGCTCTCGGCGCGGCCCTGCCTCGAGGAGGGACCACCCCCCCTCGCACGGGGGGCGCTCCTCATGGGCGAGGCCGAGGGCGGTAATGCTGCGTCTTCGCGCATCTTCCTCCGCCCGCGCATACTCATCCATTTTGTCGAAGAGCTTGGCGACTGTCTTGATTGGCCTCCGCGTGTTGTACTCGGCCATCGGGCCCGGACGAAGGCCCTGTATGGCTGCATTAACGACGGTGGTTTCACTAACGTCTTTTACTTGGCATCGGTTCTTGGCGAAGCGCTTGAAGTAGTCCCGGAGCTTCTCCGAGGGTCTTTGCTTCACGGCGAAGAGTTGGTCCACATCGACTTGCTCGACATAGTGTCCTTGGAAGTTGTTGTGAAGGCGGTCGCGGAGCTGCTCCCACGCGTAGATGGAGCCCGGCTCTATGGTATAAAACCAAGAGAGCGCCACTCCTTGCAGCGCGAGGGGGAGTCCCTTCGCCTTCGCGGTGTCATCTCCGCCCGCGGCCTCGATCGCGGTTTCGTAAACGCGCACGAACTCGTGAGGATCCGTGTCGCCTTTGTACGAGTCGGTGACGCTAGGGAACTTGAAGTCTTCGGGCCACGCCGCCTGCTGCAGCCCCGCCGAAAGCGGGGACTCCGGATCTACGCGTCTCAGCGGCACGCGGCTAGACGCAGGGGCTTCGCGACTGTTCGTCCTCTCCGGCGTGGGCTCGGGCGCGATTACTGGCGCGGCCTGCTGGCTCCGAGCCTCTTGTATATTTCGGACGGCTCCGCGAAGGTCCCCTAGTTCCCGCTGGAACGCGTTGAGGGCTGCTAGTAGGGCGCCTTCCACCGCAGGTGCTGTCGGGGCCGCCGGAACACACAGCGGACGGGTCGGTGCCGGGACCCTCGCCGCACGATCTCCGGATCCGCCGGATGCTTCGTTGCGGTTACCCCCGGCCGTCGGATCCGCGCTGCCGGCGAGGGCGGTGGGGGCTGTCGTTGCAGTGCTAGCGACGGGGTTGGATGTCGTTGTAGCGCGAGCGTCGACGCCCGCGTCCACCGCGCCTACGCCGCCGCCAGCTCCTTCGGCGGCCGATGCCGAAGCCCCGGTATTCACGTGCCGCTCCAACCCAGCTGTCTTCTTTCCCTTCGCCGCCGCTGACGAAGCTTTTTTCGGTGCCATCCTTCTTCTTCGGTCTTCAGGCTTGTCCTCGTCCTCCCCACGGACGGCGCCAACTGTTGTGGTTACAGACCAAACAGAGAGAGAGAGAGATGGTAGTGGAGAGGTGGGAGTGTTCTGTCTCAGCCTCCCCCTCATCCTGATATATATATTCTCATGGAGTATGCTTTTACAGTTATGCCCTTACTTCCGTACCTCCCCATTAGGGGCACTTATGTCATTACACATGTTACTCTGGTTCTTATAACCTCCTAACAGGCCTGCTGGGCTTAGGTGGGGGCCACCCCTACGACAGAAAAAACAGATCTTGCATTACGTTATTGTCACGGAAAACAGATTGTTGCAACAGACTATTATAATAAAATTTAAATCGTGACCATATGTATGTGTTGCAACGTTTTCAGTTCGTGGTGATATAATGCTATCGCAATAGTAATCGTTGCGATATGAATATGATAATCCATCACTACAATTTATTTTTGTTACAATGAGCTATTATCATATGGTTTATTGCAACGCCTGCCAATGGTTTTAATTTCGTTGCAAAATATTTATATTGCAACGATGTTAGGGTTAATATAGCAATTAATTTCATTGCAACAATCTAAATTTCCTTGTAGTGATGACAAGACCCAAACAGCCTTGGAAAGGGATGGCAATGGCCCAACAACTGAAACTGACCAGAAACCTCATTCAACATTACATTACCAACCCTTTGGATGTTTTTCTTCTACCCTTCTTGCCAACGAGTCATCAACACGCTTCTTTGTAAGCAACAGCAGCACTGCCTTCGCAAACCAAATGCTGTGTAAACATTAGTTTACCTCTTGACCTTACACGACCTCAAGACAATTAGGCGTCGCGTTTCATGGAGTAATGCTTCCACGGACAAAGTGACAGCTTGGGTCAGAATGGACTAGCTTTTTGCTGGCCATCTTCTTGTGATTTTCGTAGTGTAAAGTTGGTACGTAGCTCCATCGCATAAGAATATTGGAAATTTGCAAGGCGGGCCATCCTATTTTCACTAACCATTGTCTCCACATTCCAAGGTAAGTTTGCCAAAGTTTCAGCTTTACAACTCTGCACGGAGTTTTCTTTTTCTTTCTTTTGAGTTGCAACTTAGAGGGAGTTGATAAAAGAAATTCATCGTCATCTCATGCTTTCAAGACGAACCCATAGTGATGGCCTCACAGGATTTATAGTCAACCACAGGGTTCAATGAGACTAGCAAGCCAGTAGTACTCATTTAATAGTCCTGGTTGGTTCTGAGTGACAGTTAGTGGAGCAATCGTAAATTTGTGGCAAATTAATCGAATCATATGTATGCGTTGCACATCACATTGGCATTTGCATCGCAGTTCACAGTAGAATAATGCTGAGTTGGTGTAGATTGCTAGCTGCTAATACAGCTGTGTACAAGTGTTAACTAGTTACTACACAAGGAACCTAGCAGCGAACTATTGAGGAACGAAGATAGAATCACTCAGGAGTTCAGACTAATGATGGCCCTGTTTTTTTGGGCTATAGCCGGTGGTTTTTCTTTTGTGGCTTATGACTTTTAGTTGTGTTTTTTGAGATGATGAGGACGACGAAGACACTGACAAAGACAGATGTACGCGCCAGTGGACTCAAGAAACGATTTCGGGAAGCTGCTTAGAAAAACGACTTCGAATGCCGCATAGGGAAGTTGTTATGTTTGACTTAGCCTCTGAAGAAACTGAAATTAAAAACATTCAAACACCCGAAAGAATGAGGCCAATAATGCTGATGTTGCATCACGTTGGTCCCAGAACTCAGAAAGGAGAGATTGATATGGGGAGAAAAGGCCAACAAGTGGCAGGTGGGAAATGGGTGCAGGCTACACCGGTGCACTCGAGTTTCTTTCCCACGCGGATCGAGTTGGGCTTCCGACCTCATCCAAACGGAGTTTTGGGCTGGTCCGGGAATCCAAACAAGCCCTACACTGGAGGCTGATGACTTAGCAACTGGTTTGGGAGGGCCGGAATCGGGTGGTACTGTGGATTGTGATGAAGGCCCAGTGCAAAGCACAACGGGATAGGGGTGCGTGCGTGTGTGTTCCCATTTAGAGCTATCCAATGAGTCGGGCTTTGGCGTGCCGGCCTGTGGCCTGTCACTGTTGGCCCTGCCCTGGCACGGCATGGCCCGGTGGACCGTGCCGTGCTTAGGCCGAGGGGTTGGCACGACACGGCCCGTTAGTGACCATGAACCGTGCTGGCATAGCCCGGCCCGACCAGGCTCCAACGGGTGTAAATGGTTCATGCCGGCACGACCTGTGAAAAATAACCGTTTTTACCCTTTTTTGATCGTTAAGGGGTAAAAAATCGAAAAAATTAAAAAATATCAAGTTTTTTTCTATAAATAGGGGTCATCTAGCCTCTATTCTCCACACCTCAAATCTCATTCTCATCTCTCTATTTAGCTATGGAAAATCCGGTTGTGTTTGTGCAAATTTAGCAAAATTAGTGAGAAATTCATGTGAAATTCAGAAAATTTGAAGAATCTTCGGAGAGTTGCAGAAGAGGTAATAGACTAATAGTGCTGCCTTATTTCAATTTTTTTGCTATTATTTGTTGATTCAATAGTAAGTTAATTGTACTTTACTATATGAATTTACAATTGATTCAATGGAGAACTACGATTTCCAACTCTCCGAATACGGTCTCATGGCGGAGGATATGCAACCCTTTCAAGAGGCACATCCATTCGCGGAAGGTGGACATGCACAACAAATTGTACAGCTAGAAGAAGCGCCGCTCGGTCCATCTTTTGCTGGCTCAACGAGTGCATCCACAATCCAGAGCACGGGTGCAAAAAGAACATCGGGAGTCTGGAATGATTTTGACAAAAAAGTTCAAGACCGACGATGATGGGATTTGGTAAGGTATGCTGTTTGTAAAATTTATGGTAACGAATTATTTGCAGAATCTTCAGGTGGGATGAGTCACCTGTAACAGCATGCTGCAAGTTGCAAAAGAAGGCAAGGAATACAAATGTGCCAGACGCAGCTGCAGTACAACCCCAACGGCTCAGTACGTACTTGGGAGTACAACCTGGAGGTAGCCCGGGAATCTCTTTGTAGAATACTTGCTTCTCAAGATTTACCTTTAAATTTTAGTGAATCTGATGTTTTTCAAAACTATGTTAGGACTGCTCATAACCCTAGATTTAGTGTTGTATATAGACAAACTATAACTAGAGATTTAATTAAATATTATAACAACAGACTTGAAAAATTGAAAGAAATGTTTCATACTTGTACATTCTCTGTTACTTTGACATCAGACATATGGATTGGTAGGGCTAGAGAGGATTATATTAGTATTGTTGCCCATTATGTTAATGATGATTGGGTGATGAAAAAAGAATTATAGGATTTAAATTAATTAATGTTGCACATACTGCTAAAAATATTGCAAAATGCATTATTAAAGTTGTAGAAGATTTGGGCTCATGGATAAGATTTTTTTCTATAACTTTAGATAATACAGCTGCAAACACTAAGGCTATAGAAATTCTTACTCCTTTATTCAATACTTATGAACAATCTTTCTTACTGCATCAACGTTGTGCTTGCCATATTATTAATCTTATTGTTAAATCTAGTTTAAAAAGATTAAATGCTTGTCTTGATTCTTTTAGAGATGCGATTTCATACATTAATTATTCTAACCAATGAATAGCCCGCATATAAGAGCTTTTGCATAGCAATGAATGTCCGTCCTAGAAAATTTGGCTTAGATATGCCTGTTAGATGGAACTCTACTTACCTTATGTTTAAACACATATTGCCATATAAGAGCACCTTATCTGTCTTCCTTCACACCCAAGTTCATCAAATCCGTAGCTCGTCCAGGAGAATCCAAGTTAGAGACCCCGAACTTACTGAGGCTGATTGGGTTGTTGGTGAAAAAATATTTTCTTTTTTAGAACTTTTCATAAAGCTACACATTGTTTTTCTGGAGTATACTACCCTACCTCTCCTGTAATTGTTCATAACATTCTTGAAATTGCCACTAACCTAAAGGCTTTTGAAAATGATCCTATACTACGGGATGTTGCAGTTGTCATAAAAACTAACTTTTAAAAATATTGGAAGGAAATTCCTATTTTATATGCATTCGCCCTTATTTTAGATCCTAGGGCCAAACTCCATGGATTTACAAATGTATTACAACTTTTAAGTGATGCTACTGGTTTAGATTATTGTACATATTATAGAGTAGTTAAGGATAAATTATATGAGGTATACAAGAAATACGAAAATAAGTTTGGATCCGTACGTTTGGAAAGACCCCTGGTAGCTCCTAGCACCTCTGTGGGGACTATGCAATGTGGCATGATTTTTTGTTCTTCCTTTAGAGATTCTTGTGCAGGTACACATCAGTCGGTAGGAGGAAGGCGGCAAAGCACCGGGGACCTATCAAGCTATCTCAACAGTGATAGCGTTAGGTTCGAGCAAGAGTTGAATATTCTATCGTGGTGGCAAATCCAGAAAGTAATATATCCAGTGCTATCTATATTAGCACGTGATGTGTTGACTGTTCTTGTCTCTACGGTCTCCTCGGAGTCAGTCTTCAGTCTATCTAGAAGAATAATCGAGGAGCGGCGAACAAGTCTCTTAAATGAGATGGTCGAAATCCTTTTAACCGTCAAAGACTGAGAACAAACTGAATCAAGACTCCAACATACTGCAGAGAATAGAGACTTAGAAATTTTTTTAAGAATTTATATCTAGATAGCAATAAATAGGATTTTCAATATTTTTTCTTCAGATGTAGTCACTAATGAGTTTTATAGGTTGTACTCTTTTTTTCTTTACCAAGGTTTTCTTAAGTTGAGTTTTTAATTGGTAAAATTTTTAATAAGGCAGCCATGCCATGTAATTTAATAAGTTAATAAAGCTCATTATATCATTAAAAATAATTATCTTGATGATTAACAATGTCTACTATTTTATATAATTTTCTACAATTTTCTTTACTTTTCTACAATTTTCTCAATTTTTTCTTTTTTCCGACTTAACGGATCAACACGTTGATACAACCCGTTAGAGCAACTTCAGCAGGGCCCCTACTTGAACCCTCAAACCTCATATTTGAGAGCCAGAGCAAAAAACTGAACTCCAGCAGGACCCCTACTTGGCTCTCAAAAATAGGAGGCCTCTCAAATGAGGTCTCCAAGCCCTCATTCCCAGGGGCCCTGCTCTGGCTCTCATCCTTCGATTTTTTTCCCGCCTCAGTGAAACTTCCCCCAAATCCCCCGTCTCCACCACTTTTCTGCCGCCCGCGCTCCAAAATCCCCCGCCGCTCGCCCGCTGCCTCCACTGGCCCGCCGCCTCCGCTGGCCCGCCGCCTCGCTCGGCTCCTCCGCTCGCCCGCCGCCATGCCCAGCTCCTCCGCTCGCCCGCCGCCTCCACTCGCCCGGCTCCTCGGCTCGCCCGTCGCCGCGCCCGACGCCTCCGCCCGTCGGGCCGCCAGATTCCTCCCCGCCTCTTTCCCCGCCCGCTGGTCCCCTTGGCCGCCAGCGCTCGCTGGCGCCTGCCTCCCCGCTCTCCTCCGCCCGCCTCTTTCCTCCCGCGCCGCCACCGCCCTCCTCGGCGGCTCCTCTTCGGCGGCTCCTCTTCCCCGGCTCCCGACGCATGGGGCGCACGGTGAAGATGCGAGGAGGCGGACGAGCGCCTTGGCCTCGCCGTCGTCGGCGGGGTGAGGGCGCGCACGGTGAGGAAGCCGCCCGAGAAAGGGGAAGCGGAGGCGGCGGGAGGCGGAGACGGAGACGGAGAGGTGAGGGGCAGGGGGAGAAGAGGGAAGCGGAGGTGGCGGGATGCCTGGAGACAGCAGGGGTGAGGGAGAGAATGATGAGTGGGTCCCATATGTCAGTTGTAGTGGAATGGATTTGAGGGCTTAAATTTGAGGGATGCTGTTAGAGTAGATGTAAAAAACAGGACCCTCAAAAGTAGGGAGAGCCCTCAAATGAAAAGTAGATACTCTATTTTGAGGGCTACTGCTGGAGTTGCTCTTAAGCCTAACTGTATCTATGCCAGAACGGTATAATCGTAGACCGTGTCTAGACTCATACCTCAGCCTGTAGGCCGGCATGGCACGGCGACCGTGCCTCTACCGGCCCGTGCCGCCCAGTGGACAGCACTGTTCCCATTGGGAAAGCGATGCGAATGCGATACAGCACCGCACGCGAACGCCACGCCGAGCTCGCAATCCCCTTCCTCTTCTCGTCATACTGTCCTCTTCCACGGCGACGCGCCTTCAGGGAGCTTCCTCGGCGGCGCGCCCTTGGTTGTCCTGTGCCGTGCCGGCGCCCCTCGCGACCCCCTGTTCCACAGCCCGGCAGGAGCTTCCTCGGCGGCGGCGGCGCGCCGCCCTCACGATCCTCTCTTTCGCGTCCGGCAGGAGGAGCTTCCTTCGCGGCGAGGGGCGCATCCTTGGTGGTCCTGGAACGCTGCGATTACCTCCTGAGCTGGAACCAATTCCACTTCTCCGCGCACCCTCACCCAGATCGAAATCAAGCTGGTTCCTGGGTTAGTGTTTCGTAGATATGGGTTTCGATTGGTGTTTTGTAGATGCGGATCATGTTCTCCTTCAGATGAATTAGATTAGATTTCCGCGCTTTTCATGTTCTTTCACTGTAATGATATCCATTACCGCGCGTTCCCTTGTGCAACCAAACAAACCAGGTAGTAATTAATAATCTATTACACCACTGAATCCCCTGTAATTTCATTCCCATTACGTTTACGTTACCATTCTTTGAACCAAACACCACCGTGCCCCGCGTTAATTCCGTCCCTGCTTGTAACAAGTCAAGTTATGCTGTTTAACGTTTAAATTATGCCCTGTTTACCAATGTACCATGATGCGTGCTGATGTTAAACCTGCGCTCTGGTGTGGTTTTTATATTAGCTCTGCTCTGTCCTAATTCTAAGTGAAAGCCAGGTTACAGTACCGCCATCCGATTCATCGTGCGAGGGAGATTCTGTAGCTTCTACCTCGGAGCAGAAGAAGGATAGCAGCTCAAAACAGTCGAAGACCTCGATCCTGTCTACTGTTTTCGTGTCCCCTTTCACCATCTTTGAGGCGCACCAGGATTCGTTGCTGATGTGTGGGAAGAAGTCGCCAAAATCCTCCTCAGGATCCTATGGTTCGTCGAGGATGTGGATCACTTACCGAAAAGGTTGGGTTTTTTTACAGAACCATACATCTGGTAAAAACATGTGGTAGACATCGGTGGCGGGTTGTTGACCTGATCTTTTTGTCACAGGTTTTGATGCCATATCTGATTCCAAGTTCACTAGTGATGTGAACTGGGGCTGCATGGTTCGAAGCAGTCAGATGCTGGTTGCTCAGGTGCTTCTTAACTCTATTATTTTGAGACTATTGTCTTCTTAACTCTAAAATTAACTTCATGTTGAGTTGAAATTTCTTATGTGAATCTAGGGTTTCTATGGAACAATCTTGAACGCCGATATCCCAAGTTGGAACAATCAGAAAGGTAAGAGCTATTGACTGTAATCAGTGCAAGTTCATCCGAATCCGAACTGGCTGCAACGGAACTCGCTAAGGTCCATTCAAAGAAAAAAGAATGGAATAGGAAAATAGAGAGAGCACAAGACTTTTAAGCACCTTAGGCACCTCGTGGTTGACTATACATGTATTTATTTGTTTATACTATATTGCAAGTAAGATGTCTTTTCATAATGTCGTGGTTGCTAGCGACTTTCCTCCATTGATCCTAATTTGTTTCGGAGGCTCTCTACCTGCCGAACGAGTGCAGTGTGGGGATGCTATGTTCGCATTGCAAGAAGCTGATCCTTCCGATGGAAAAAAAAAGAAATGTTTTGAGCTTCTTTGGGAGTTGTCAGTCTGCACTAGAAGTGTTTGTGAAGAAAGGAACGAAGCTCACAAGCAAGAACAAAAAGGGGCAAGAAAAGAACTAGTCCATGAATGTAGCTGAGCACTAACATATAGCTCAAAGCCAAAGAAAAGAATTACTTTCAGTTGCAGGGAAAATGTGCCCTATAGCAGGGTAGAACAATCATCTAATATTGGGTATGTTCTTTTCAGCTTCTAAAAGTTACTTTTCGACTTTTCTACAGTACCTAGCTTTTAAACGAAATATCTTTTCAAGATAGAGTCTAATAGTTAATTGTATTACATACTATACTGACTTTATTTATATCGGTAAAAATCGCATGTGAGTTTCTGTTACTCTGTAATCTCTCACACGAACAGTCTAAAAGCTAAAAGACACAACTAAAAGGCATAAGTTTCAGTAAAGATAAAAAAACAGGCCCTATAGACCGGTAGTCGACGATGCATGGATCAATTCTGATCCTCCTGTCGATCGCGGTCGCGGATGCAGCCGGCGCTGGTGTCACAACTACGGCACGCGAGCGACGAGCCTCCCGCCACCGGCCAACCTCGCGCGGTTCTTTTGCCCGCGACACGATCGTCGACTGCGTGCCAACCAGAACCTGCACACGGCGCTGGTCACTGTATCCCTGCACCGCAAGATCAAGGTCTTCACCCCGTACTCCCTCGGCTGGCTGCGTCGACGCCGCCGTCCGCTGGGCAGTTCCGGGGCAGCTACGACGCTGCCATCGTCAAGCCGATCCTCAGCTTCCTGCGCGCGACCCATTGGAAATCGAGGATGACGTCAAGTACTAGGTTGTCGGTTTCAGTCGATTGCATATGGACATAACATGAAGAACCTCTTTTAGTTTATTTACCTTTTGCAGTTATTTCTTTTGAACTTGTCTGGTGGCCCTTTACGTAAAACTTTGCTATAAGTCTTATTTATGGCTGTTAATGTAATTTAAAGTATTCCTTTTATTTATCTACATGTATGCATATAATATTCACTAATGCTGACTATATATAGGTTAGCCACTGATTATAGGAATAACTTAATATATACAGGGATCTAGAAGGGTAAATTTGGGTCTCAACAGAGCATAGTATTCTACTTGGTATTCAGTTCCTGCTATGCAGTGTGAGGTTAGAGTAAACTCCAATCCTATCTATATTATTATTTTTATTTCGCTTGCTATTGTTGGGTTTCAAGTGGCCTTAACACGCTTGTGGGCCGAGGGCCACGCGTGTTTGGCGGCTGTATCTCCTAGACCGTGTTATGGGACGTGACACAAACACGTGACTTGTGCTAGTGTTATGCCGATAGTTTCCACTTAATTTGTGGGCATGTTCTTTTTAGCTGCGGTTTGTGGCTTTTGGTTGTGGTTTGTAGTTTTTATGCTGTTTATGTGAGAGATTATAGGGTAACTGAAACTCACGTGTGGTTTTTGCAGATATAAATGAAATCGGTACAGTATGTACTATAATTAATTAGTAGACCCTATTTTGAAAACATACTCTATTTAAAAACTGTTACTGTAAAAAAATTAAAAACTGAAACTAAAAGTTGAAAAAGAACAGACCCTGTTCTAGTCACACTCAAGTTGGTGCGGGTAACATCAGTTATGTGCATGTAGAACGTTGGGTCGGTGAGCGCGAAGGTATACGCTCTCATGCACGTAGTTGCCTCTGCTTCTTTGATTTTGCTTTGAACTTAGCTGTTCCGTGTTGCAGCGAGGCACTTATTTGCATTGCATGTTCTACTCTTATTTTCTTGGGCTCGTTTTTTATTCTATCTTCGGCAATCCGACGCATCACATACATTAGCTCTTGGCCTTATTCATTGCAAAGGCACGCCGCGTGTGTAAATAATCACCTTAATTTTCTCGCACTTGCTATACTTAATATGGAAATTGTCCATCATCCCAAATTCCAACTCCCGAGGCAGTATGACACGGCGCAATCGGGAATTGATCGAGAGGAAAAAAGTTGACCAACCATGCATGAGTGTGGAATTTTTTAAGTAATCTATTTTTATTCCGATCTACAGTAATAAATATGTGTTTTTTATTTTACAGAGATAGTCATCTGTCGCTGTATGGTTAGATGATATAGGCTAGTCGCTCAACTATTGGGCGACATGTGGCCAAGTCACCCAACCGTGAAGTGACTAGTCCATGTCGCTGAACGGTTGGCCGACTTGGTCCTCTAGTACTAGTTACCCAACAATTGAGCGACTAGTTGTTACCAGCCCCTTTTGACCCGATCCTCTCACGGTCTCTCTCATCATTTTTCTCATAAGAGAACGAGAGAAGTTTGAGAGAGGAGAAAAAGAGAGAGAGAAGGAGAGAGGAAGTGAAGAGGGGGAGAAGGTCACGAGAGGAGAATAAACAGAGAAGCTCGGGAGAGGGAGATAAGGAGAGGGGGAGAAGGTCGCGAGAGGGGGAGAAGGTCACGAGAGGAGAATAAACAGAGAAGCTCGGGAGAGGGAGATAAGGAGAGGGGGAGAAGGTCGCGAGAGGGGGAGAAGTAGAGGAGCTCGGGGAGAGTGAGTGAAGGAGAGAAGAGGAGCTCGGGAGAAGGAGAGGAGAAGAGGAGCTTGTGAGGTTAGAGAGAAAGACGAAGAAAGCTCGTTGATAAAGAGAAAAAGTTTTCGCGTGAAGGTAATAGCCTTATTCGTTCTTGTTCTCATCTGAATGTGAAGACCTTTTTACCAAAATTAGATCATTACGACCATACAAGATAAATATGTACATTTACAATCTCTATCTGTTGTTCTGTGCTAAAGCAATGCTCCTTTAGATTAATCTAAGTAATCTCTAAATGAATTTTGGCTTTACAAATGGATATATACTGATTATATGAGCTCAAGATGTAAAAAGAACTTGAGGATTTCAAAAGGGTACATCGATTGTATTCTAAAAACAATGCTTTGGCCTTAAAATGATTTTGAAAGGTATCAACTACCAACTCAACTACTACCGACAATCACACCAAATATATAACTGCACAGAGCTAATTTACACGAGAAACACACATGTCGTAACTGATCCAGGACTAGGAGCGATGAGGATTACCTGCAATCACGACGAAGATTCCTCACCAAAAGACTAGTTGGGAGATCCCTAGCACGGCCTCCATAGCGACCACGAGGACTTGGATTGCGGCCTCTCCTCTTGTAACTTTTTGGCGGTGGTGGACTGTAATCGTAGCTTCTTCCCATAGTGATCTAAGGATACAAGAAAAATCACGGTCATTCCAAGCAATACGATAGTCTATCATATTTTTGTAACTTTTTGGCGGTGGTGGACTGTAATCGTAGCTTCTTCCCATTAGTGACCTGTAACAGCATCTCCAAGAGATACTCTATATGGCTCTTAATATTTAAATTTTAAAGTTGAAGGGTAAAAAGTAGCTTCAACAAATTCCCAAATAGACTCCCAAAAATAGAACACACCCAAAAAATGGGCTCTCGCTCTCTACTTATAGAGGATGATCTAGACTCCCAATATTGTTTTTCTGGTTTAGGGTATCTGTTGGAAGGAATGATTATTTTGGGACCTTATATCGTGATTAGGATCTGTAAAAAGAGATTTAGGGTGTTAATTTATTGGGCATCTCTTGGAGATGCTCTAACACCCCCATTTCTAAAGGCATTACGGAACCCCACAACCATACAAAATGAACAGTTACGGCGTTCTGAACATAAGCGATCATCATAACAGTACAAGTTTACAATAAAAGATCTATCTTTTATTACAAGATAAGGTTTATCAACCAGTTTTGCTAGCGGACGCGCAAGCCCAAAAACCACAGTACAATACAAAAATTCCCAAGTGGCCTAAGCGAGGCTAAGACCTAAAACTAATCCTCCTCAGAGAAGAATGGCTCTTCAGGAACATCATCCTCAGCTGGAGCTTATTGGTTCCACTGGTTTTCTGTTGTTGTTTTAGCAAGTCATGAGTACAGCTGTACCCAGCAAGTTACAAGGGTAAACCCTAATTTACTAATTGCAAGGAATAGTCAAGGGTGGGGATATACTGGTTTTATTACCGTGAGTGGATGCAATTTTATTTGCAAACAAATAAAGTTAAAACAGTTCTCCTTAAGATCAGGGGGTTTCTGTTATCAACCAAAATTCACAATTACCCAATTTTAACAACATCATAAACTCTACTTATGCCTCACTGTTGGAATCACCCAATTAACACAGCTTCATTTACCGGAAGCACGACATATTCGAATACCATTAATTTCATTCTGCAGAGTTGCTCAACTTTACCCATACGATTTCTTAATCTCCCACGACAGAGTTAAGAAAACCAGGTCGTTTCACTGCTCAATTCTTTATATAGGCTCTACCCGATAGAATCACCCAGACACGCCAAAACTAAACCTAAACTCCCTTGCCGCTCTGAGTGACCTCTACCGTTGTTAGGTACCATTCCGCATACCTAACTCCCCAGCATCCTCACATCTTACATCCTATAGAGTTTCATTCGAGTTGAGCAACTACTAAACCAGGGTTGACAAATCAACTCCTGTGGTTGAGCGTTCACTGTGTCTTTTACTTAGCATAAGATTCTTGTCCTTATATTTTTCACCTGAGGCACCAACCACAACTTCCCCTGTGCTCAACAGCACCATCACCACCATTCCAAACCAGCCTCCACCCAAGGATAAGGTCGTGGACGGAGGTCACATCGTGGCTTTCCACAGCGCACCCTTACCCTAGTACCAATTTTCAAATTCTACCGGCCAACGGCCAAAATCACTTAGTAGTACAAAATGTTGAATGAGATGATCTACGATTATTTATACAATATTTTGATTAATACTAAGGTTGTCAAGGTGAATGTGGCCACAAATTAAACATGGCATTTATCAGTAGTGGGATTTATCTAAATAGCATGCCATTCTAAATATTTATTTTAAGCAATTAACATTTCACAATTATCAATAATGGAAATACATTAATTAAATACTGTAAAAATTTATGGGCTTCAATATGATCAAAAACTTGCAACTTGCCTTGCTGCTCGGGGATTTCGACAATCTCGTAAACTTGAGTGCTTGGCTCTGGGTCTTGAACTGCAACCTCGGTGAAGTTGGAAGCTAGCGTAAACACATAAAATAAAACATAAGTCCATACTTGATTCTAATCAAGCTAGGAAAAAAAATATAATCTAATTAAAAAGGAGTAAATTGCATAAAATTCAAATGAAGGAATTTGAATTTATTGGAGATGAATTTGGTAGAAAGGAGGTCAAATATGAACTTAGGGTGTCGACATGATCAACATGGTGTATTTTTTTGGATTTTTTTGGGTTTTTGGAATTTTCTGGATTTTTCCGGGATTTTTATTGATTTTTCTCTATTTCTAAAACGGTGAATAGTAACAGGCCGGCCCACAGCACAGTGCGGCCCGGCCGGAATCGCGCCCACGCGGCCGAGCAGGCCAGCTGGCCTACGGCCCACGCCGCGCGGGCACATCTGCACGCGATGGCCGACACGTGGATGACGTAGACAACGTGGATTTAAACGAGAGTGGACGCTCGGATGTGATGAACAAAATGGCGCCGACGGCTGCGATGTGACCATGTCGCCCCCGGGAGGTCGTCTTCAACCTCCAGATGCTCCCCTCCCTGCGGTCGAGGAGATGAGGGTGCTCTGCGGCTGCTCAGAGCGCGAGAGAGGGAGGTGGCACTGTCACTCTGCAGGATTTGACAGAGTTTAACTCGCTGGCAAGGATTGAGCATGAAGGAAGCAAGCTGTGCGGCGGTGAGAGGCGAACGCGTGAGTGGCGGCGCGCGGAGCGAGGGAGGAGCAGAGGCATGAGGCTGACCGGTGGGGCCGCTTGCGCATGAGAGTGGGGATGAGCTGGGAGCGGCGGCCACAAATCCGCGCGGCAAGGAGGCGACGCGTGCGACGGCAACCGGGGAAAGGCGGTAGGGAGGGGCGCGCGTGGCAGCGCCAGAGAAAGGGAGGAGGCGGAAATGTTAGAAGAGGAAAGCACATTTCCAGGGTATTTGCCAAATTGGGAAAGGAAAGGAAAATCAAGTAAAATTCAAGAAAAATTGAAAAATTTAGAATTTTTAGGCTCTTTCATGATCTAAGGATACAAAAAAAATCACGGTCATTCGAAGCAATACGGTAGCAATCATGTTTCATCCGAGCAAGACAGCAGGTGTTCTCCTAGCCTTGATCAATATGGCTTCAGCTTCTGGCTTCAGCTTATTTTTGCATTATTCATAAATTTCGTCTTTTTCTGAACTTTTGGCTTTTTTTGAGTTTTTTTACCGGTTCTTTTTTTCCTCGTATTTGTTTACATTATACGTGATGGGCTAATATGTTTTTTCTATTTTTAAATTTTTTTAAATTTAATTATGGTAAATAAGCCTCTGTCAGATACAATGCTTTTTTCAGCCAGCTACAGTGTTTTCAGCCATAAGCCATGAGGCTTTCAGCCGAACCGATCACCACCAGAAGGTGATGTTGAGCACGAAATATTTTGAGCTCTGCAAAGAGCAGAAGTAGCTGTGCTAAATGCTAATAGCGAATGAAACAACAAGCTACATCTCAGCATACGAGGAAAAATGACTTCATAATGCTAAAGAACAGTCCGGGAGATATGGGATAATATCTTTAGCCAAAGGACTATTGCTCTTTTATGCAAAAAAAAAAAGTCCTCTCATTCCCGATCAAAAATCATTTTTATCAGAATTACGCACACAGACATTTATCAAGTCGTCTGCTACGAATCTATCAATGAAAAAAAAACAGAACTAGAGCTATCTAACCTTAAGTTTTTCGAGCAACATGACACTCTCATATTACAGAGTTTACGTATTAGATCAATAGAATCATAGATCATCACATAAGCCAAGGATTAAAAATTTAATGAGCGCGCCGCCTATCCTTCCATATCTCCCGCTGAACACCCCGAACCCCCAGGGAGAGGAAACCCTGTGCAAAAACATACCCAAATCCGCCATCGAAACCCTCGAACTGGCTCGTCGCCTACAGAATCGCGTTGGGAACACGACCTGGCCAAAAGCGGCAGATCGATACCCAACCACGACGCGGTAGTGAGCTAGGGTTCTTCAAAAGACGACCAAACGATGGCCGAGGCGCACACGAATCATCCAACCGCGTCGAATTGGGACGGACGGGAACGATGCCGAGCTGATGCTCACCTCGACCGAACAAATCGGATCAAACCACTCGCGAAAATTGGAAATCTCATCGGAAACCCCGGGCGGAATCGCCTCTCGAGTTCGATTAACCTCGTTCTTCTAGGGCTTGAGGGGCGGTGGAGCGCTCGTGGTCTCCGGAAGCTTACGGACCGTTGGATTCGGGGCCGAATACCGATTGGACGGTGGATGCTCAGTGTCCGGCTGTTGGGCTCTTGGAGCCGGATTCGTTTTGGGCCGCGCCTGTGGCGCATGCCTTATTTGGATACTGATCCGGTCCAAAATAGGACTCATTGTTTCTTATTTGGGACTCATGCTTCTTATTTGGGGGGTCCTTCGGTGCCTACATGTTTTGGTCTATGTCATTAGGTAGGTTTTTATTGTAGCTTATAATTTTTGGTTTAAAATTTTGAATTTCAGTTGTTTGTAAGAGAAAGTACGGAGAGATAATCATGTGCGATTTTGATCGATTTAGACAAAATCAGGACATTGTCTACTAAAATCGATTTATAAACTATACTTTGAAAAGATATTTTGTTTGAAAGTTAGTTATTATAGAAAGCTAAATCATAAGTTCAAAGGAATCTACCCATCGTCACCTCTTAAGGCTACCATGCCTTTTTTTAGAAAAGAGAAAGAAAACTCTAACCATGTCTTAATTAACTTTGCTTGGACGACTCTAATTCCTTCGCCCTAAAACCTTCCTGTTTTCACTCCTCCTTTCCTTTCCATTTAAAGTTTGGTATATCTTCTTTCTCTCTTTCTCGTCTAAAGTTTGGTATATTTCCTCCCACAAAAACAGTTTGGTATATTTTCTCCCTTTCTCTTTTTTTCCTCTTTAAAGTTTTGTATCGAGGCGAGAAGACAAAACAAAAGGCTCAATGCTTA
Source organism: Dendrocalamus latiflorus (assembly GCA_017311315.1). Classification (NCBI taxonomy): domain Eukaryota; kingdom Viridiplantae; phylum Streptophyta; class Magnoliopsida; order Poales; family Poaceae; genus Dendrocalamus; species Dendrocalamus latiflorus. Next base: position 18,005,249 of record CM029622.1, on the reverse strand, counting down.
TCTTTACACCTGTCCATAAAGTTTCGCAGAGAGAGAGAGAGAGGAGAGAGAGAGAGAGAGAGAGAGAGAGCGCTGCCGGATGCCACATTGCCATTTGTCACCGGCCAAAAGATCGATCGAACCCTAAGCAATCAAGTCGGACAAAGGCAATCGAGTCAGACAAATGGATGGAGCCCATGTGAGTGCATCACATGTGCATCGATCGGTCGGTGCATGACAGTACCAAGTATGAATTGGAGATAGAAATAAAAAAGTATAGAAATCAAAGTTCCTTTGATCCAAAGCATCCCGAAATCTTCTTTTGTTTTGTCACGATAATCTCCTTACGTGTTCGGTGTTGCTATGTGCGACTCGATGGGTTCCGCGTACCTATGGGAGTGTAACCCAAAATGTGAGTACAGTTTCGACTACAATATGTTTCGCCTACAATATATATAGAGAAGCTTTATACATCATTGTATTAGTAAGGAGGAGAAGCAAAAGTACGACTACAATATGCCTTAAACATGTTCAATTCAGGATACAAAAAAAAAACCAATGCCTAATTTGTTAATGTGAAAGCTAGATCTACCAATGGCTTTAGTTTAGTTTTATCGGTTTTAGAATACATAATATTATTCTTTTTTCAGAAATCCCTATTTCCGCATGTGTGTCCTTTGATTTGTCGGCGTGCACACCTCAGCAAACCGTTGGATCAGGAGTACGCCATCTGGAATGTTGAGGAGCACAGTTTACATTGCCCTGAAGGCAGCATGCGTGCAGTAGAGGGATGTTGGTCCCGACTCATTTATTTAGTCTCACTTCCTAACTTTATCCAATCCTCTTTACTTTTAGAGGCAATTACAGACTGAACGTAAAGAGTGATGCCTCTTAATGTTCTTCATCATTCTTCATCTCCTCGATGACTTCCTTAGGTATCCTGTGATTCACCACTTACTTAATTAATGCATGCCTTTTACACAAATTAGCAAGAAAAAATAGAGGAAATCATTGTCTTGAATTTTGCTCTCGAAATTATGCTGATTTTCTTTCAAACTTATCCTAAATTTGCTTTTAAACTTATCCTGATTTTTTGCTTTTTAATTTTATATTGATTTTGTTCTTAGAATTATCTTGAATTTGCATTTGGAATTATCTTGAATTTACTCTCAGAATTATGTTGATTTGCACTCAAACTTATCCTAAATTTGCTTTTCAAATTTATCCTAAGTTTGCGTTTAAATTTTATATTTGATTTGCGCTAGAATTATTCTGAATTTTGCTTTCAAAAATATCTTGAATTTGCTCTCGTAAATTTCGATGAACGTACGGAGCATTTGTGCATGAGCTAATCGAGGCTCTTGCCCTGCTACACGCCATGGGTGGTGCCGAACTACACTCATGCGCCTAGCAAGCTAGTGCGCAGTTGATGCAGTGACGTTAGCGCACACATCTCCTTTTTTCTCTGAGCTATTTTATTGCTTAGCTCTTTTATGGGATGTGCATGTGAAACAAACCAATAGACGCATCGCCGGTCTATAGGTGCCTATTTTTTTAAAAAAAAAGTTCATAGTAATGCACATACATTTAGCTGGTAGTCATAAAATTCTAGAGTTGCTAACATCCCATCTAGTAAATCATGTCTAGTTAAAACATTGGATATTGGGCCTATTCTTTTGAGCTGCGGCTTACGGCTATTCTTAAGAGAGTGTGTACGGAGAGAAAGATTCGCGTACGATTTTGGTCGATATAAATGAAGTTGCTGCAGTATCTGCTACAATCGACTTGTAGACCCCGTTTTCAAAAAGACACTCTATTTGAAAGCTAGTTACTGCAGAAAAAGGCTTTTAGAAGCCGAAAAGAAGAAGACCATTCCTAGTAACTTCAAACGGTAGCTTTAGGGGGAGCACGTCACATCAACTGAAACTGTCATCTGAAATCTCTCACTCCAATACATAGTAGGTTTAGAATGGACAATGGCTTGTTTGGTTGGTGTTCTAGGCTTCATGCCTGAAAAAAGTGGTGCCTAGAGGTAGCGTAGAATTTTAATGATTTTTGCCTGGTTAGGCAAACCTGACCAATTCTAATTATTAGAAGAAGACGATTAAAGGCACTAGTGAGCTCGCCTGGCTCCCAGGCGTTAAATTTCGAGCGCCTAGGACTGGAGCAGTTGCCTGGCAGGCAGATCAAGCCAAGGCACCAATCAAACACGCCCACATTATCTCAAGCTACAACTTATTTTGAAGGTAAATATGGCTCGAAGGGCCATTTAGTAAGGATTTATATTTAAAGTTCAATACAACCACCTGGTGGTTTAAAAAAGGGACCTTGAAAGCTACAGAAATTATAGAACAATCCTTGGATCCGAGAAGGTGTAAGGTCGAGGAGGCCAACTAAAGAGAGGTTAATAGGCGTTATTAAATTTCCTTTGGCTAAAACTGATTTTATATCCCTCTCAAAAACTAGCAATTGGGACAAAATTAGCTGGAGGCCAGTAGTATTGTAGGCAAACAGCCGTTACTGTCATGACCTCTACAATGGTTAAATAACTAGCCATTACAAGTCTCGGTCGATCTGACCGTCCTCATAGGGGCAAGTCAGACTGCATGCTGATCGGACTACCATACAGGTTGGTCTGACAACACTGATCACGACTAGAAAAAGGAGCTCTTTGGAAAATACCTATCGGTAATAAATGTCCACTAGTACCGCAAGGCCGGTTCATACCGCGTTGGTCAGACCGCCGACACATGGTCGGTCTAACCGCTCTGGTCATACCGCCACACTTAGGCCGGTACTACCAGAGGCCGATCTGACCGCTCACGCAGAGTTGGTCTGACCACCGTGGTTATACCTCCACACATAGTGTGGTCATATCGTCTTACATTTTTCAGTAGAGACAAGAGTGCATATACTTTAACAAATTTATAAAACACATTCACAAAATATTGTACTATGCACACAAGGATCGAACCATGATTCTTAACAAGCTGCAAAATATATTTGCACACTTTAGAATCATGCTACAAGGATTGGGAACATAGACTTAACACGTTTGCAAAACACATTCACAAACCTAAGTCATATACTATAAGGTTTGTGCATGAGCTTCAATCATTTATAAAACACATTTGCAAATATAAGTATCATGCCATAAAAAGTAGGAAATATAGGCTTCAACTATTTACAAATCACATTTGCAAATCTAAGTCACACGTCACAAGGATTTTGCATGAGCTATAACTATTTGCAAAATACATTTGCAAATACTAACATCATACCACAGAGAGCTAGAGCAAGTGAGATTAAGCTATCAGCACATAATGAGACTCAAATTACTAGATATGACACCTCTTAATAGTACGACAATTCTATACTAGTAATTTGGTTTTTCAACCAAATACTAAGACTGGTAAAAGACTACGAATATATTTTTAGCATAGCTAGTTATACCTTTACCTTGAACATCCTCTTGAAGCTTGATGACATCTATTTTTACTTCAAGTTTGAGTCTTTGTCTTATTATATATCAACCCATCATATATCCTTCATTTTCCCTCCATCAACACACGATGGTTTTTTGCTTGGCTTGATGATCAACTTATGATCATCTCCTCTTCGGGATATTGACTTAATGCTCATCAAAAAATGATGCCATCTTTCATCATGAACTTTGACTTGATGACCTTCAACATATAGTCATCCTAAGTCTTTCATCACCATGGAACCTAATATTTTTCATAAACCCAAGGAAAATGTTAGTTCCTCAAATGGTTACCATCAATTACCAAAAGTTGTCATTAACACATAATGACAGGGCTATATTCTTCAATATTCCCTTTTTGGTAATTGATGGCAACACATAAATTTGTTACTAATCACCAAAATATTCCATTAACACATAATAGAGTATCTAGATTCTTCAATCTCCCCCTTTTTAGTGATTGGTGACAAACCAATTTAACACATTTGTAAATAATTGAATTTAAATGCAACATAAGTATATGTGAACTACACAAGCTTTATATACTCACGGATACATTTTAAAGTAAAGATCCTCAATATATGTGGATAAAAGAGAAAGATTAATATAAATGAAACTATAAAATATAGTGTAAACTCCTCCTAAGTATGTGCATACATACATACGTACATACATACGTACATACATACATACATACATACATACATACATACATACATACATACATACATACATACATACATACATACATACATACATACATACATACATACATACATACATACATACATACATACATACATACATACATACATACATACATACATACATACATACATACATACATACATACATACATACATACATACATACATACATACATACATACATACATACATACATACATACATACATACATACATACATACATACATACATACATACATACATACATACATACATACATACATACATACATACATACATACATACATACATACATACATAACAAATGAATAATAGACAATTAAGTGCATAAGAATGAAAAACATGTATTCACAAGATCCATAAATTATTTTGGGCAAATAGGTAAAATAGATTTCCCAATATTAATACTTTACCCTTTTTAAGCAAGTCCAAAATATTTAATAAATTTTTCACTAAGAAAAACTCCCCTTTATACAAAGATTCCTGTTAGCATTTCTTTCTTCTCCTTTGACACACAAAGGTTCGCCCATACACAAAGGCTCCTCTTAGTATTTCTTTGTTCTCCTTCGACACATAAGGGTTTGTTTTCCATCTTGTCATCTCCCCCTTTGTCATCACTTCCCCTTAAGCTTATGCAAGCTCCAATTGCATTTCTCCCCCGATGACTCAAAAGACCAAATATATTGCAATTGTAGCTTTCTCTCCCCCTTTGTTGAATTGTAAGCTTGCTCTTCCTTTGATTCTTTTGCAATTGTAGCTTCCTCTCCCCTTTGTCATCAAGCATCAAAACTTCATCATCACCAACAAAGACTTGTTCTCACTAAAATAGATGTTGTTAACCTTTATATGGTCCTTTTGTCGTTTCCATAAAGTATCATAGACCACTTGAAAGTGACAACATTTATGATGATAATTGATACCACTTGTAAATATAAATTGATTTGGGACACTTGATATTCTCTTGAAAGATTGAAATTCACTTGTGAACACCAATTTAAGATACCACCTTTTGAAATTTGGATACCACTTGGATAATGAAGATATCACATGTAGATCACTTGTAAGCCACTTGAAACTACTTGAGAGATCTTCAAGAATTACTACTTGAGATTGGGAAAGCACTTGGGAGTTACCAAATCAAGAGATACCACTTGTAGGAGATACCACTTATCGGAGAGAGCTTGGTCAAAGAAACAATTTGCTTGGCAAGGAAAGAAATTAGATACCACTTGAAAGAAAAGGATGATACCACTTGTAAAGAAAAAGATGGATCTCATCCCGAGGTTAAGATGATCAAAAGTGCTATCACTTTTAGAGATAATACTATTTATATGATAAAAATATCATAAAGAGTTTAAAAATGGCATATGGAATCAAGAAAAGCACTTGAGGGTAGCTAGCAATGACAACAAGGATCAACTTGACTTTGGGGAGATATGAGAATAGCTGAAAGATTTAGAAATCAACAATTTAGACAAATTCAGCCAAATATCTATAGGTCCAGTTAGACCAGTGACAAAGTAGCGATCATACCCGCTGGACAATGCTGGTCTGACCAGTCAGCGGGTCTGGTCGAACCATTGAGCTGGGCTGATCAAACCACTGAAAGGGAGCGGCAGACTGTAGTGCAAAAGAATGCACACCGAAGAGATGAAAAATGAGGAGGAGAATTTATATATTGATGTTTAATATGCTCCAAGTTTTCCCAAAAAAACACTTTTATATCAATTCCAACTATATGCCAAAAGATAAACTCTTTTTGAAGATAATTTTTATCAAATTAGGCTTTTGTTTTGCAATACGAACTCATTTTCAATAAGTTTTTTCAAAATTACCAAAATGAGCATATGAGGGTATTATAAAATTTTATTTTCATGTATGAGTGAGAGACCATGTGGAGGTGACCACATGCTTGTGATGAGTAATTGACAAGTATTCTGAAAAGTTTGAGTTTGGTTTGTGCACTTCGTGCCATGGTGGCATTTGGCTCAGTCGTGTTTGGTTAGTCGGACTTGAGAAATAGTGTTCTTCCCGTTTGAGCTTTTGGGCCATATTATGCTTGAGAATGCTTAATTGATGCTAATTATGATTATTTGTGTCGAGCGGTGCTATGTGATATGTTTCTTGTCTGCGATGGCTGCAGGACGTCGAGGCGGAGTCGTGGCGAGGCACGGAGGACCGGACTAGGCGCAGGTGGTGCCGAGGTCAGAACGGTCGAGATGTGCCGAAGACGGCGAGGACTCGAGGTGGTTGTGAGGCTTGGACGGCAAGGAACGAGGAAGCTTCCCAGAAGGTGCACGAGAGGCGTTTTGGGGAATACGCAAAGCTGCACTAAAGGAAGCGGATTATGGTTGGTGGAGACTTAGTGGGTAAAGAGAGAGGCAATCCATTAGTGGTAGGACTGTTCGTTCGGTTTTTTCGGTTTATACGGTTCGGTAAATACGGTTTGATCGGTAAATACGGTTTTAGTATTTCGGGAAATACGGTATTTTTTAGAATACGGTGTGGTATCGGTAAATACCATCTTATTTCGGTTCGGTATCGGTTAATACCAATTTTATCAAAGTTTACGCGAATTGCTAAACTCCGATTCTCCATTCTAGAATCAGAAATTCAGAATAGCAAACTAGTAGTAGCAGTCGAACAACAATAGCAATATAGCATCACAGATTTACAGGCTCACAGCATGACAGCAGACAGCAATACAGCATGACAGCAACTCAGCAGCAACAGTAATACTGCAATACTAATACAGCATCAGACCATCAGTACATGACACATCAAAGATTCACAGAAGTCACAACACAGGCATCTGGGGTGCGGCGTGCGGGCCTGGGAGGCTAGGTGATGGTCTCGGTCTCGCCGTCTCGGACTGGAGTGGAGTCGGGGAGAGCACCGGCGGAGGCGGAGCACCGGAGCCCGAGCGGGGAGCGGCCGCCGGCCGAGCCTGGGAGTGGGGGAGCCTGGAGGAGGTCGGATACTCGGATTAATCTAGTGAAGGGAGAGGAGAGAAGACCTGGTGGCGGAGGCGCGGAGGGAGCACCGGAGGTGGCGGAGGCGCGGAGCACCGAAGGAGGCGGAGGCGTAGGCTGGGGAGGAACACCGGCAGCGCCGCAAGCCCGCAGCGGATCTGGCGAACCGAGCGATGAGGCGGTGACGGCGAGCGCTAGGGCGAGTGGATCTGGCGAGGCGGCGACGGCGAGCGCTAGGGCGAGCGGATCTGGCGAGGCGGCGACGGCGAGCGCTAGGGCGAGCAGATGTGGCGAGGCGAGGGGCGTCGGTCTGCGGCTCTGCGGCAGTGCGGCTAGGGTAGCCGGTAGCCGTCTGCCGCGTGCGTGGGCTGTCGGTGCGCGAGCGTGACTGCTGGAGTGCTGGTGGGCCGAGCACCCGACGGCCCGAGACCGGTAGACCGCAGAGGCGCAGATGTGTGAGACGGGCTGTTCGGTTTTTTCGGTTTTTTGGTTTTCCCTCGGTTTATACCGAAAAAACCGAATCAGTGAAATGCTGATTTTCCAGATACCGAACCGAATACCGAAAAGCGGTCAAACCGATTTGACCGGTTCGGTTCGGTTTTTTTGGTACGGTTTTTTCGGTTCGGTTTAAAACTGCACAGCCCTAATTAGTGGGAGGCTATAAAAGGAGGGTGTCTCCTGCATGGTCTTCAAGTCTTGGATGAGGGTTTTGCTTTGGGCTTTACTCTTTATGCTTTAGTTGTTGAGTTTTGGTGAGAAGAGCAGGAGGATGTCTCCTTTCTGTACGTTGTGCTCATCTCCCAGGGTGTGTTCTTGATGTTTTCTTGAGCTTGAGAGGGGGGAGGATGAGTTGAGATATCATGTAATCATTCCTCTTGTATCAATCATGTATGGGGACTCCTTTTTGATCCTCTTGCTTCTAGGAATGAATCAATTACATTTGAAGATGTTTCTGTCTCCCAGTTTTCCTTCGTATGCTCTCTCTGTTGATTTCCCGTTTTTGCGTTCTTGAGTTGTTTATTGCTGAGAAGGGCCAAGATGGGTTGCTCTGTGATGGAAATTGATCCCAAGATCATTTGATCAGTTTTACCAAGAGCAAATCAATTTTAATCTCAGATTCCTTCTCTCAGCCTCCTCTGTTCATGCATTTCCTAGGGTTTCGTTGACAGGGGTTGTTGAAATTCTTGATTTTCCTTCTTAAGATGGCTTGAGCTTTTGTGTGTCCTTTCCTGAGATTATTGCTAAAATGTATGCAAAGTTTCATTGGGAAAAGATACATGACTCACAAGTAATTTGGAATTTTGTCTTGTCTTTGACATTTTCAGATTTCTTGCCCAAATCTCAAGTTCTTGAGTTTACGGTCGAAAGTCTTGGTCCCTAAGGTGCTCCTGCTATTTAGATTAAGGTTCCTCTCTCTAGGTTTAAAAAGGATCACAGAAACTCATCAATTTCACTGATTTCTGTGGTTTTGCAAATCTTCTGCTCGGTTTTCAGTTGTCTGCCCGAAGCTAGGTTTCAGACCGGTCTGACCGGTCGGTTCATGGCGGTCAGACCGGCCAGACCACACCGGTCAGACCGGCGGCACAGGTGCAGTCAGACCGGCAACATGGGAGCAGTCAGACCGGTCCAGTAACTGCGGTCTGACCGCCTCTGCCTGTTTAGGTGCTGTGTTTTTCTGGTGTTGCTTTTTAGCGCCTATTTTTGGTCTCTTTTCTTTCTAGTGGTTGTCTAGTAATGCTTTCCAGAGAGATTAGTTTTTTCTCACCATAGTTTCTATAGCTATTGGTGAAGAGAAATCGTAAGTGGATACTTTTGGGGTCAAGTTTAGAAAATTGACATTCACCCCCCCCCCTCTGTCGCCGTTTTCGATCCAACAATGAGTTATAAATATCCTTGTGAGCCAATATATATTAATATTTTTTGGCTCAAATGGTAAAACTCACTTATGTCATAGAATGTGACCACTTAGGTCAATTGAGAATTTTGGATGAGTTTCAAAACCAAATAGCTTTTAATTGGTTGGACTTTGGGAAACCTTTTGAATACCAAAACTATTTGAAATAGCCAACTTTAGGTTTTTGTTATTGAACACTCTTTCAAATTTCTTTGAGAATTGATTTCGAGCAATTTTTAAGTTTGAAGCTAAAACAAGATACAATATTGCTAGTTTTGGGGGTTAGAAACTCATTTTTACATAAAAATAGTTTTTCTAAATCTAAAACCTTTCAAATGTATTTGTATACATTTTTCAACTAGTTTTTTAAAGATATACCAGTAATTTCACTTTTTTTGACTTTTGGCTAAAAGGCTCAATTTTGAAAATCAATTACTAGCACTTAATTAATTTAGACACACTTAGGGATGTGTTATACATGATTATGATTTAACACTCCCCTTAATAGGCCACATTCATCTTGCTGAAGATTATAATAATGATTCTTTAAACAAGAGCAAGAACACCCTTTTTAAAAGATTTTCATGCAATGTAACCTACACAAGGCAAAAAGGGCTAGGTACTTCAATTTAAGTACTTGTTATCGAAATGATATTGGTTTTTGATATGCAGTGACCATCCACATTCTTGGCTCCAAATAAGCTTATGGTGGATTCTACCTCTTCATGAAATAGCCAAACCTCCAATGTTTCTCCAAGTACCTATTAAGCTTTTAAGTATCTTTTGATACCCAATACTAGATTGGCCTAGCTAGTTATACCTTTTGCCTTAAGCATCCTTTTGAAACTTGATGATGCACATCTTCACTTCAAGTTTGAGTCCTTATCTTATTATGCATTAACTCATGATGCATCTTTCACTCGCTCTCCATCAACATATGATGGTCTTTACTTAGCTTGATAATCAACTCATGATTATCTAATTCTCAAGATCTTGACTTCACGCTCATCAACACATGATGTCATCCTTCATCTTGAACTTTTTCTTGATGACCTTTAGCATATGAAGCCATCCCAAGTCTTCCATCACCATGGAACCTAACCTTTTTTTCACAAACTCAAGAAAAATTGAAGTTCTACAAATGGTTACCATCAATTGTTGAAACTTACCATTAACACATAATGACGAGGCTATATTCTTCAATCTTCCCATTTTTGGTAATTGATAGCAACACACAAATCCATCGTTACTAATCACCAAAACATTCCATTAACACATAATGGAGGGTATATATTCTTCAGAAAGGAGGTGACGAGGACATCACTATCTCACACACTCATACATTTCCTACAACTCACACATACATATAAGTCAACTAAGGTGCAAGATTCAACTAACATACAAGGTCCAATGACACAAGCACGTGCACGTTACCATGGATAATAGGTGAATTCGTTTCTTGGGCAAATTAATTATTCAATTATAGAATAAATAATATTTTCTAATGATTGTCATTTCTTGGGCAAATTAATTATTCAATTACAGAATAAATGATATTTTCTAATGATTGCTACTTGCTTATTACTACTTGTGAGGGTATTATTGGAGAAGGTGCTGATCAAGAATGAAAGAATGAAATCAACATGCAATATTTCTATAGAGTATGATGATGACATCACTGGCTCACACACTCATACACTTCCTATAGCTCACACACGTACAAATAAGTCTACTAAAGTGCAAGATTCAACTAACATCAAGGTCCAATAACACAAGCGTGTGCGTCGCCTTGGAAAATAGGTGATTTCATTTCTTTTGCAAACTAATTATTTAATTACAGAACAAATGATATTACCTAATAATTGCTACTTGATTATTACTACTTGTAAGGGAATTATTGGAGAAGATGCTGACCAAGAATGAAATAATGAAATCAACATGCAATATTTCTACGTAAGAAATACAAGGAAAGTCTGGATGTCATGCCAACATGAGGAAGAGAATAATTGCTTACCATCTATCGTGTAAGGAATTCTAGATGTCATGCCAAGCATGAAGGGGAGAATAATTGCTTGCCATCTGCCGTGCCATCTTTCCTATTTTAATAGCATCAAAAAAGGAAGCTTGTCCATGCATGCAGCAAACACTATAAACTGGCATGCATGCCCTTCAGCCCTTAGACTTTGATTTTATTTAGCTACTGCTATTGTAAAAGCACTTTACCGCAAACGTGAAGTCTCAATTCAATCATTCATCGTCAAGTAATTTCTTCCACTGTAGCTCTTTTAATTCTTGTTGAATTGTTCGAGCTATTGTTTATGAACATGTCAGTCATGTTTTGACATGGTTGACAACAAATTGAAGAGTGGTTTAGCAATTACGAGGTTGCTGGTCATGTTCTTGGATCGTGGTTAGTCTCCCCTTCGTCAAAGTCATGACTTAACACTCCAAGGATTTCTTTTATGATGGAAGATCGGGACTAGCTTGCATGCACACATCTTAGATCAACGTGTGTGCATATTAGGAGTACTAAAAGAAAAAGTAAATTGCATCCCTGTCCTTGAACTACAGCCGATGATTTCGTCGATCAAGAAGAAGCTCAGGTCACCGAACCATAGTCTCCTCGCCTTGAGAGCCCAGATCTGGCCACGGCTCTGCCTCTGAGTGTGCATTTGCCAATGATGTTGGGCGACGGACAGAGTAGAGGGGCCTCCTTTGGACGTAGGTTGAAGGGATGGTCATAGGATCTATAGCAGCAACATGTGTTGGTATCACATCCTAAAATTTTAGCACCGTTTTTTCAAGTTTTCAAAAGTTTTTAGCATTAAAATAATTCCCAAAATTTTATGAGTATATCAAAAATATCCCCATATCAATTTTTGGCCAACTAAAAATCTCTTTTCCCCCTTTTTCTTGAAAACTTTCCTTTTTCAGAAACTCCTATAGTTTTCCACTTTCCCTTCTAGGTATTGTGCTTTCTTCTCTGTGCCTACACTTCCACCTAACTTGCTTTCTCCAATCTCCTACGCATCTGCCCTAAGCCGCCTTCCCCTTTGCCACGTACCAATAGCCAAGCCGCTTTCCCCTGCTCTGCCTCACCAGCACACAGTGCCATTGAGGCACTCGCTCGCCATGCGCCTGTATGCTCCTGCATCACGGTCGCCATGGCAGCAATGTCCTGCAGGTGGGCCCTCACTGTTGCTTCATCCCAGCCGCTCGCGCCCGCACTGCTTAATCCAAATCCCTTTCCCTGCATCATCTGTACCGTGAACTCCATCACCCATAGTCAAAACTGAGAGGAGGCAGTGAAACAACTTCCGTTCTACCATCCCCTATGCTTTTGCTTCATTTCTTGCACTAGTAAGCCACATCGCCACACTGAGCCTCAAATCTGCCATTTCCAGAAATTAGTTGCCATTGTTGTTCCTTCAAAATTGATCCTACGCCATCCTCAGTCGTCACATTTCAATCCCATTCCACTTATTCCTCTGCTCCAACTTTGTCATGAGCCACTGCCGCCATGAGCGCTGCCTTCGAGCTCCATGTGTACGTCGCCAACGCAATGTTGTCCGTCTCTGCCCAACAAAAGCACTTGCATAGCTTCAATTTGGTCCACTGATGCTCATGCCTACATCCGTTCGCTGGTGTCATAGTCGGAAAGTTGTCATCGTCGAAGAAGAAAGACCTGTGGCGCCACCATAGACGCCAACCCACCTTAGCCTCGTTCGCACCTAGCTATCCACATCACTAGGACCATCTTGAGACCCTGGTGCTCATAATCACCTCCTTTGGCTGATCCTGTCACTTGAGAAGCCGCCACCAACCTCCCTTGTTTCGCATCTACTGCGACTGTCGTGTTCTCGTTCCAACCACCTCTGACGTCTCCAATTGAAAATGCCACCACTCCTAGCTTTCACACTCTGTGTTATACACCATGCTCATGTTTACTTGGCAAAATCACCTCCTGAGCTCACCATCATCCATGGCTAAGCCATCCGCTGTCTTCTTTCCTTGCCACTGCTCACGCCAGTGATCTCCATCTTATAAAATCACATGCATGTCATGTTCCACCTCTACAAAGCCTTAGAATCGCCATCACCTTCTCCAAAGTTAGTTGATGTTGCCAATGTCCACTGTCTTCACCATCGTTGTCATGCTTTGCCTATTCTAGACTAATTCAAGTCACTCTACTCTAGACCAATTTTGACCATAGTACAACCTCTGTTTAGTACTATGGCACCTCTATTTGTTCTAGTGATACTATCCTATTTTGCCCAGATACGCTGATACAGATATGTGATACAGCGATACACCATTTCTCCAAAAACACTGATACAATTATATGTATGTATATATATATGATAAAAAATTAAAAATACAAAAACAACTGATTTCTTATAAGGAAATGGACAAACCAACCATGTCACTACATCATAACCAACTAGCACACAAACAAAGAGCAAACCACCAGCCCACTTGTACAAAAAACAATGCATCAACATACCAGCCACCACAGCCAACCACTCATGGTTACTCATCTCGATCTCTCTCTACTCCCATTTGCAACTACCACTCCATACTAATCCCATCTCTTTCGCTTCTTCCTCAACAAGCACAAAGAAGAAATAAAGAAGAGAAGAGAGCGAAAAGAGGGGAAGCGAGAGCAAACCAGGAGGAGGTGGTAACGAGCCAATGATGCTCACCAAGTGGCGACATCTGGAGACTAGGACTCTCTTCCTCCTCCATCTCCCTTCTCCAAATCCAGTCGCAGGATCTAGGGACTAGGGGGGAACGGGAGTGGTGGTGGCCAGAAAGTGCAAAGGAGTAGTAGCGGCGTGGGCACGGGAGCAAGGAAGCAGCGTCAAGGTGAGAGGAATTGTGTGCGCCTATGGGAACATAATGAACAAATAGATGGCTTCGTAATAAGTGTAATAAGAAGTAAGGGTTGAGAGGTATGGAGAAAGTATCAGGGAAATATCCACCAAGTATCGGGAATTATTTTATTTTTTTGAAAAACAAGAAAATCACTGATATAGTAGGATACGTATTCGATCATATTGGGGCCATATCTGATAAGATATTTAATACCGATACATCAATTTTTAGAAGTATTCGTGCAATATAGATACTATCTTGATGCTTTTCATCTTGACGTTTTCCGTCACCCCTAGCACCACTTCATTCTTTTGAAGTTTCTATATTTGCTTTAAAAATTAGATTGTTGTCAACTCACATTCAAAAGCATAGCATGCAGATGTTTATTTGGTGTTATTATGTTGCATTCGTTAGGTGACAAGGTAGGGCTAGCGGGAGTGGAAGAGGAGGTAGGAGGTGCTGGAGGAGCTAATAGAGTTGGAGGAGTGTTTGACGACTTTGAGCAAGAAGGCAAGTCATGGTCTTGATCATATTGAACCTATATTCTATTGTATTACAAACTACTTTGATGTCTTGCAATTACTTTATGCATGGTTATTTAGTAGAAATTATGGATGGTGTAGTAGTAGCTAATTCCTATTTGATAATGTTGCTATCCTTGTTATGTTTGAGCCACATTCACCTTGACAAGCTTAGTATGATTAGGTTAACACATTGGTTTAGTTGGTAGTGACCAAATTATAGTTAGAGTCGTAACACACTTGTTTCATACAAGTATATGCAAATGCTAGTTGGTTATGGTGGTTTTATGAAAATGGTTAATGCGAGGGCAAGAATGGATGCTATTGGTAAGTTCCTTATGAACTGGGTTATGGTTGCTCTTGCCCAAAGCACATAAAGACTATTAAAACTTTGCCAAGATTGAATGACATAGTTTTTGCTCATCCATGTAATTGTCGTTCGAACTTCAATGTGTGTTGTTTTATCCGTGTGATGTTTCCACAGGTGTGGGTTTATTACTAGTGTACCTTTGTGATCATAGTAACCCAAAAGCTATATGATATTGTCAGGAGCGGTCATAGTTGGCTCTGTATCGCTAGCCGAACTTAACAACAATAAGTCCCATTAGCGGCGCACAATTCGGCTTGCCTGGCCTGATGAGTCCACGTTCGTTAAATGGACAAGTTATCTACTGGGTAGAAACTAGTGTGGTAAAGTAGTATCTTGTTCTTGGTATCACAACTGTTATCCAGTTGTGGTATCATATGGGTAAAGCTAGGCAAACTCTGTAGATGTTAACATAAGTGTTGATACACTGTGCTTCCGGTTAATGAAGCTATGTTACTGGGTGATACCAAATGATCATGGCATAAGTAGATGTTATTGATAATTAAAGTGTGGATGTGGTAATTGTTGTTGCTATCATTACTCAATTACAACATTTATCAAATGCTTTACCCCCTTTTAAATCTTAAAATAAGTCACTTTTAAAAACTATGAAGAAGGTAAGTAGTAGGTCATAGATTACACCTTAATCTCTCTTTGAATTTCCATATGCATATAGTTAATAGCTTTCCCACGTGGCTTGTTGAGTATGTAAATACTCACTCTTGCATATATGGATTCATTAGATTATGTAGATCTTGGTGATGGGGTCTTTTCGATGAAGTGTATTGATGAAGTGTATTATGAGGATTGGAATGGTGAGGAGTATGAGTTCTAGATCCCTCCTATGCTTGAGCTTGCTTGTGGGTGTAGTTGAGAGCTTTTCATGTATCCTGTAGTTGAGAGCTTTTCATGTATCCTAAGTATGTAAGTTAACTAGAAGCCATAAGACATGTAAAATTTGGCGCTAAGGCCCTATTTTTTGTTGTATGTTGGACTTTGTTATGTAAAAATGCTCAAAGCAAGTTTGATGTTATGCCTAATGGTGGAGCTGCTAGAGAGATTCTTGAGGGGTGGATCTAAAGTCTTGTAGCAAATGGGGAGGGGATACACAGCATCGGGAGATACCGGTGTGCTGGCAAGATAGGAGATAAACTCCAGGGCCACAATGGGATGATTATTGAGGGAGGAGACTCACTAGTGGATATTGTGCTGAAGATTACATGACCATTGCTATGAGCAGGATGATGGATGGCGCCATGGGAGTCACCAACGGAAGCTAGGTAGGGGAGGATGACATCAAGCCAAAGAAAATGACGTAAGAGTCTTACGGGCAAATCAAGATGTAGATCAAAGTGGATATAAATGAAAGGGCATGGAATGAGCAAGAGATGAGCAACAACAGACAATGGGTCACTCCACTGGCAAGGAGTGGCAAGGTCTACTCCGAGAAAAGCCAGTGGAAGAAGTCGATGGACACAAATAAGAAGTGCCGGAGGGGAGGGGTAAAGAAACTACAACTAGTGTAATTCACAAGGAGAAGCAGGGCGGGACTCCCTCTCGCTCTCCGGCGAGCTCACCGGAGAGGAGATAGGAGAGGGGGGCTGGATCTGGGAACGAATGGTTTTGGTTTGAGGAAGAAGACTTCATCTGAGAATGAGAGACTTCTTTCTTTTAGCCCTGTTTCAAATAGCTTTTGGCTTCTAGCTTTCAGAAGCTAAAAGTCATTTGAAATTCGTTAACTTCTTAATGTGGCTTTTTTTCTTTTTTCTCTTTGCATTGTCCGTGGAGATATAACCATATTTTTTTTATTTTCCTCTCTTTACTCTATTTTTCTTTAATTGAATGTCTCAGTAAAAGCCAACGGCGGTTACAATGCTATTTTAGTCAAAAACCGCTCTGTTCTTTTGGTCTTTTGGCTTCTCTAAAAGTCAAAACAAATGGAACGGATTCTTGAAGGGGATTCTCCAAAACAGCTTCCCGAACCCAAAACCATATGTACCATCCGTGTTGACATCTCCACTGTCTGCTGTTGTCTCAAAAAGCGTAGACAAAAGCTATCTCCCGTAAATAAAAGTCATCAACCGCAGTGCAAAAGAACATGGCTAGCTGTTTGGAACAGGACCAGCGGTCTCGAGCTACAACTTGAAGTTGTGATATCTTTCTGCAATGCACTCGGGGATCACGAGGGCGATTGACCGGTAAACAGGACTATTAACGACACCTACATAACGGTAAAGGGCGTTCTACGAAAAGATAATGCAGATGGAATTACAAAATGGTCAAAATCCGGTTGAGCTTCGCATGTGAGACTCCCTGTCAGCGATCCAAAAGCACGACGCATCAAGCACTTGCCTGGCGACCTGCGGCTTATCCCAAAGCTAGGCAGAAAGGAAATTTCGCGAGCTCTCTCTCTCTCTCTGGTCTTCTTTAGCTAGCCCTTTTTGGTGCAACTAGATGCAAATGTTAGCTCAAAGCAGGGCACCAATGATACGAAAAGGCAGCGAGGATATCCACGGTTCAGCGTCACCAGACTGCGAAGGTGATCACGGATTGGCAGCAGCTAATCACGTAGGAACATGCTTTGCTTTTGAGCATCAGACAAAGAAAAGAAAGAGAGTGAGGTTACTCGGGTAGGGAGATACAGAGAGGAGGGGGGAGGATGCTAATGGCATCACGTTTGGTTGGAAGCTGATGTGCGGACGGGTCACCTGCTCTGCAGCGGCCGACGCCGAGTCGTCGAATGTGGGTGTCACGGTTTGACCAAATGCGGTTCACCGGTCGCAGTGGTCTTTCTGTGGGGATTCTCGGTTCGGAGCTGTACTCAACACCTGTCATTGCATCCACCGCATGCCCACGTAAACGGGACGTACGACAACAGCTGCTTGTATTTGATAGAACTTTGGAGGAAACGACGAACCATTTCACGTAAAATTCTTAGTTTCAAACGGACCAAGCTTTAAGCCTATGCACGTCCCAAAATTTTCCTTTTGTGTGATCCATCTAGTGCTTCCGATACAAACAATACTGGCTAAAACTACAAGCTCGCAAACTCGCACACAGGGGCGTCGCACACAGGGGCGTAGCCACCGGAGGACCTTAGTGAGGCTTAACCTCACCTCCCCGGTGGCAATTTTGTATATAGTAAAAATAGAGATAGAGAAAGAGATAGATTAATAAACCCAAAAAAGAAGTTAGCTCTCTTTAATGGGAAGGTTAACAATAAGTATGAAATTAAAGAAGACGAGGAGGAGGAGAAAGAGAAGAAGTGAAAATCATAAAATCAAAGAAGAGCTAATCAATCAATCAAAGAAAGAAAGTGAAATAATATATGTAAATCATAAAATTAAAGAAGAGGAGGATTGAAAATCATAAAATATTTAAAGAAGAGATAATCAATTAAAGAAAAAAGAAGAAAGAAAGTAAAATATATATGATCCTTCTAGTCTGGGGATGACGGTGAAGAGCTCAATGAACCTTTGGTTGATCTTCTCTCTCTGCCGCTGCTCCACGATAATGTGGTCCTACACGTGCCCCAAAGGCGCCGCCGCAGCTGAGCCCTCACCGTGAAAATGATAAGAACATAGGAAGAGTGTGGAAAAAGACGCGGCCTTTTGTTTCTGTTATCTCGTGATTCAAATTAAGTTAATTCTGGTATGTTTCATATGATCTAAAATTTCATTATCATTCATAATTTCTATTATATCACTAATTTTGATATGTTATATATATATGTGTGTGTGTGTGTGTGTGTGTATGTGTGTGTGTGTGTGTCTATATGTATATATATATATATATATATATATATATATATATATATATATATATATATATATATATATATATATATATATATATATATATATGGGAACATATCTAGTGCTAAAGCCCATTTGGGTGCTAAAATGCTAAAGCCGCTCAGGACTGTTAGATCTGTCTCCTGCGGCCTGGATCTGTGAAGGTGGAAGCACCAAATTTACTTATACATTTTGCAAAAAACCCCCCGCCTTCCCGTCTTTTTTTCCCCGCCCCGCGCCGTTTTTCCCCCACGCCTCTCCGCAACCAGAGACGAAGCCGTCCGGCGCGCTAGGGATAGGGTTAGGCGAAAGGGGCGGCGGGCCTCCCTCCGTCCGCAGCCGTCCTTCCCCGCGCGGCGCCGCCCTCCCCGAGCCGTCGGAGCCGGCCTCCCCGAGCCCCACTGCCGCCTAGCCTCCTCCCCGCGCGTCGACGCCGTCCGACCCGGCCTCCTCCCCGAGCTCTTTCCCCGCGCGTCGCCGCCCTCCCCGAGCCCCGCCGCCGCCTAGCCTCCTCCCCGCGCGTCGACGGCCTCCTCCCCGAGCTCCTTCCCCGCGTGGCGCTGCCCTCCCCGAGCCGGCCTCCCCAAGCCCCGCCGCCGCCTAGCCTCCTCCCCGCGCGTCGACGGCCTCCTCCCCGAGCTCCTTCCCCACGCGCCGCCGCCCTCCCCGACCCGTCCGAGCCGGCCTCCCCGAGCCCCGCCGCTGCCTAGCCTCCTCCCCGCGCGTCGACGGCCTCCTCCCCGAGCTCCTTCCCCGCGCGCCGCCGTGATGGTTAAAGATGAGCACGTGAATCTCCAGCAATGACTAATCCAGGCTTAAGAAGTTTGTGGGCCAAATTAACCAGCTTAGCTTGCATCGTCAATAGTTTTCCCTACAGCCAAAGTGATCTCTGAATGTTTGCATGCCTCCAAAATAAGTATTCAACGCTCTGGCGATACTAAATTAGCAGTGAATTTGGATTCATGTTTTCTTAGTCCATCTTTTGATTGTTGCTAAAACTACATGCTGTTGTAATGTTGTTAATGAGAACACTTGTGCTACTCAAGTGCTTCCATTTTTACCCATGTTTTTTTTTCTTATCAACTTGTGAGGAAGTTTAAATGTGTTACTGATCATCTATTTACATATATCCTCTTGCATTTCTCAGCTGGCTATGTACCAAAACCAGAGTTTGTATGAGAACACAAGGTCGCTCAGTTGGTTGTCTTTGTTGAAGTGGATTTTTGACAAAATTAGAGGTGTTACTTACATATAAAGGACAACATTTCTGTGATCTTTGGAGCAGGATATCCTCTTGCATTCTAAACAAAAATAAGAGACCACACCATGATCCTATACTTACTCAAACTAGACACGCTTACAGGTTACAACTCATAACAAGAGCACCCATAAAAGACTCTTCACTATTATCTCTTCACACATTGGCTAGCAAGTCCTTAACAAAAGGAATGGGACACAAAGCATGAGATATGAATGTTCAAGTTCTAGCTCAAGTTCTAGCTGATATAGCTATTATCAGATAAAGGTTCTAGCTGAGAATGGTTACTTCTCCACGGCTTCCTGACATAAAATCTGTGCCGGCCAGCTGACATAAAATGAAAATGTGATATACTAGCAACATACTACTATACAACTAGGTAGCTACATCATGGAGACGTTCAATACTAGTACCTCTTCATCATGAGATCGATCTTGCAAGAACCACAACCATGCATGCATGCTTTATCGTGAATACAGGATTGAATCTTAAAAAAAAAAAGACAAACGGCGCAGACTGAATCTTACAGAAAATACAGATCGATGCATGTACCTGAACAACGATCACGACGCTCGCGTGGGCATACAGGACTGAATCTTAAAAAAAAGAAGACAAACGACGCAGACTGAATCTTATAGAAAATACAGATCGATGCATGTACCTGAATCACGATCACGACGCTCGCGTGGAACAGCGCGGGGAGAAGACAAACTGCGCGGAACGGCGCAAAACGGCGTGGAGATCAGCGTCGCGCGAGGAGAACAGGCGGCGTCGCGGAAGGTTAGGCGTGGGGGAAAAACGGCGCGGGGCGGGAAAAAAAGACGGGAAGGCGGGGTTTTTTGCAAAACATATAAGTAAATTTGGTACTTTCATCTTCACAGTTCCACGCCGTAGGAGACGGATCTAACAGTTCTGAGCGGCTTTAGCATTTTAGCGCCCAAATGAGATTTAGCACTTATTGCTACTCTGTACTTATAGCGCTTTTTATTATCGAGGTACCTACTTTCTATTTCTCTATTTTTTATTGTTTATCTTTGTCTAATTTATAATTTCTATATAAATTTAAAATTTTATAAGAGTAAAAGACTAATTTTTTATCAATTTGATTTAAACCTATAAATAATTTAGGCTATCCTCAATTTCATTGCTGACTTTACAGCTCGCACATGCACCTAGAGTGGTTTATACATGCTTTCCTCACATCAGCACTGCAAACTGAAGCCACAATAGAAGACGGAGAATGTCCGTCCATGGGTTGGCGAAACAATCTCGATCTTTCGGCGACCGACATGGGCAGCGCTTGATGCCACGAGCTAGCAGCTTCATCCGGCAGCTGTAATGTAATCCCCTGAAATAAAAAATATATATCGCGAACGGCATGCGTTCAAATGCAAATCACACACGTTTTACGGACAAAACGAGTATACAGGCGGACACATACTCCCCCTATTATAGCAGGGGAAACCGCGCGCGGAGGGGAGCGCCACGTCGGCCCGCGAGCGCGAGTGAAATTTCGGTACGGTCAGGGAAGCGTTTTTGCGAAAAAATCGCTGTATTTTTTCGAAATTATGTAAAGGTTCTCGGTTATCGCACAAAGGTCCCTGCCATTTTTTTTAGCCCCTCCACTTTGCAGGATAGCGCCCCGCGGTTTTTTTAATTACGCACGGGTCCTCGTTTGTTTACGTACATGTCCTCGATTTTTTACGAAAAAACCCTTTAACTTTTTTGGAAATACGTATATGCCCTCGATTTTTTTTTGAAAAACTCCTCACGAATTATCGCCTCTTTTACTTCGGTACACACGGTGGCTGGCGCGGCGTGGCGCCGTGTCTATTAGGCTAGTACACAGGAAGAGGAGAAACCTTTCTGGGTTTTCCTTCCTACCATCACCATGCTGTGTGTACGCACACAAGTCGCTGCTCTGTCTCTGCTCTGTCTCTCTCAGCCGCTGCACCGCCTCCATGCCTCTCAGCAGCGCCGTGTCACCACTGATGGTGTCGTGTAGCGCGCATCATTCGCGTCCTAACTGCGCCTGCTCATGTGTGCTTATAGTGTGTATAAAGGCAGGGCGCGGCCCTGCACTCGCCTTAGATGCGCCCTGCTCTGTTGCTGGCTCTGCTAGAGCTCGATCCAAGAAACAGAGGGTTCTCGGCTCGATACAGGCTTTCGTCGAGAAGCCGCAAAGCCAAGCTCATTCTCAGGGCCAAGTGGGAGCTTTTCTCGAGGTATGTCCATCATCACTAAGCTCCAGTTCCTCCGTTGATGGCTTCGTCTGTTGTTGCTGAATTTGTGTAGCTTAATTTACTCCTTTTCTCTCTTCTTGGAAAATAAGTTCTTTTCTCCTTTTGCTACGTCTGTTTTATGGGTTTTGAGGTTCTCTGTGCATACAATTTTGGCTGTGTTCTTTTATTTCCTATCTCATTTTCAGGGTTTTTTTTTGGGCATGGTTCTTGAGTTGCTTTCTTACTTCCTTTTCTGGCCATGTTTTCCTTAGTTAAGTAGGTAGTGCTCTTTCTGAATGACTGAGTCTCCTCAGTTTCTCATAAGTTTGCTAGTTTCAGAATTGCTTTGTTTCGTAGTCCTGGTTTCTCTTTTTTTTTTCTCTTTTTTGCACCTCTTTCTTCTAACACAGGAGTCAGTTGCTATTCACAATATATGTTCACCAGTTCAACTCAAATTTTACATCACTGTCTTTTCAATCCATCATATATGTACTTTATGCCATCTATTTCTTGTTTCATTCCCCCGTTAGTTCATCAGACCAAAAGACTGCCCAATTGGGCTAAAGGAAATATCGATCAATTGCTTCCAAGTAATACCCAGCCATCTAAGCCGTTTTTTTTAAAAAAACTCAAGCCATCTAAGCCGTTTTTTTTAAAAAAAAACTCAGCCATCTAAGAAACAGGCTGGCCAAAGCTGCCTTTTTTTTTTTCTTGAAGCATCTCAGTTGGGCAATCAAATAACAGAACAGAACAGTTATGTTCATTTTATATTTGCAGGTGAAGTTTTTGTTAGGACCAATTCATTTTAGTGACTATAGTCAAGTAGTGATTCTGATGCATAAAGTACTTAATAAGGATAGTTATGTACTAAATTAGGTGCTTTGGTTTACCAACCATCTGGAGGCATGTACAATGGTGAGGACGTCGCCCCATAGGACTTAGTGTTGTTTGGTGAGAATACGGTTCGATCTCGAAGCATCTTGAAGGCTTCAAATAATGCAGCAGGCTTATGCTACCTTGTGTTCACCAACTTATTCCAACCTCCAATTCGTCTATGCTTTGTTTCAACCTGATAACTATATGCACTTAGCTCTCGTTTGGAGCACGGGAACTTTATAAATTTTAAAGATAAGACTGTAGGAATTGTATAGTTTCTCGTAGAATTCGTGTATTTCAAATAGGCTCAAGCAATTAGGCTATGTTTGTAAGTCGGGAATTTGGGAGGAACTTCGTTGTAGGATTTGCATTTCCTTGCGTTCTGCATGTATATCGATTGTTCAACTAACTTGGCTACTGCTCTTGACATACCAGTTCTGCTCCTGACTTAGTTTGTTAGACACTCTCCATACTTAGAGAGTGACATGAGTATGTAACTATCAAATTGCAAATATTCTCTCTCTATGCTATTCTGAAATTTCCTACTGCTAGTTTCAGGTTTTCAGCTCTAGGAGGGGCTTTCAGAAGTTACCCTTGGACATTATCAGAGGATGTTGCACAAAAGATGGCAGGGATGCATTTTTTTGCTCATCTCTCTCCTCTGGAATGCGTCAGGTGTGCACTGTGTAGTGCTGATAGCTTATGCTTTAGTTTCAGTAGTTCCGGGTTCCTTTTCTCACTTCCTTTTTCTATCAGTAAGATTCTTTACTTCGCTAGAAAAGAAATACATGACCATACATAAAGTGTGCAGCATTACAAGGGGATTTTTAAGCTACAAAGTTTAGGATATGTATGTGCTTTGCTTTTCATGTCTTGTCTTGAGTCAACAAAAGCATACGCGACACATGGAATTGGACATGTAGAAGGTTATCAGTTATCTCCTATTAAGTAACCGAATGATGCGAATACTTACCTTAACGACACATGTAAAAGCTTATCAGTCATCTCTTAAGAAAACCACCGCTCAAATACTGAACAGTGAACAATAATAGCCTGCTGTAGTATATGCTGCTGCTTTCCAGTACCCTGATACGTTTATGCAGTTGATGTCTTCCCTGATGAAAGCAAATGATCCTAAACTCTGTAACCAAGTGCATTTTCTGACCAATTCGTACAATCATTGCTAAAAGTTGACAATTCTGGAAGAGAATTTCATTTAGTGTAGTAGCAGGAAGGAGCACGAAAGAACTAAAGTACGCTGAATCAATTGAACTCTACCTACTGCATTTCTTCATAAATTACTCACATGCCGTATGCTCATAAGCTCAGGAGCCAGTATCCTCAATATGCTGTTATCTTACACAGAAAACTCATGTTTTCACAATGGACAGGCGCTTCTCTCGGAGCCAACGCGTTCCCTTCGTCGGAGAATTCTCCGTCAGACTTCGCGAAAATTGTTCAGTCTAAGCAGACCAAGCAAGCGCGCGTGTGCGGAGCAGATCACCAGCTGCTGAGATCCCTGGCAAACACTCAAGAAAAGGTCATCCTCACCATTCCAAACGAGCAGCTGGAACACATCGCTGAATTCCCTGAAGAAGCTGAATTTTGGGTCGTCACGAACGTCGTGCCGTTCCTCCCGGCGACCAAGATCAGGCACATCCTGGCAGGCAATGACGTCGTGACCAGTTCCCCCGGGAATGCGTACTTCCTGGTCCCCGCGATGCTCAACCTCCATTCCGCGCTCGTCGCCGCTCGCCTCGACGGCCGCGTCAAGGTGTCGAGCGCGCTGTCCGAGGTGCCGCTTGCTCCGGCGTGGACCGCCGTCACGGGGCACCTGCTACGGTTCTTGAAGGAGACCGGCTCGCCGTTGTTTCTCAAGTCCCACCCGTCGGAGGCCACGGACACCAAGGTCGACGGCGTGTACGGCGCGCTGCGGGCGCTGAACTTCTCCGGCATTCCGGTGATCGCGGCGGGATCTGAGGAGCTCGGCGCCAGCGAGGCACTGGTGTACCACAGCTACCTGTATGGCCGTCCCGGTGAGGGCAGGCGGCGGTCTCTGGCGACGGGGACCGGGACGGGGACGTTCTGCGTGGCGCTCCAGAACGCCGACCCGACGGCGCTGCAGGCGGGGCTCAACTGGGCGTGCGGGCAGGGCCAGGCCGACTGCTCGGCGATACAGCCCGGCGGACCGTGCTACAAGCAGAACAACCTGCCGGTGCTGGCTTCCTACGCCTACAACGACTATTTCCACAAGATGGCGAGCACTGGTGCGACCTGCTCGTTCAATGGCACTGCAACTACTACTGCTAGTGATCCCAGTAAGTAGTTCTGCGTGATACCTCTTTTTTCATTACCTATTATTAATTACGGATTATAGTTTTGGATATTTCAAGTTGGTTGAGTTCATTGCTCAGATGAAATAAAATGATGAACGTATAACTCATCAACTGAATCTGTAGTTCTACTAAGTGATTTTTTTTCTGCCAAATGAAACAACGAGCAGCTCAGTTTTACAACTTTTACAGCAAGAGAATAAGCAAATTTAGACCGCATATGCTCATACCACTCAAATTTCAATGATCAGTTTGGCCTGTCCTCTGTCTGGAAGTACTGAAATATTCCCCTCCACAAAAGAAAGCTGTTTGGGTCACGTACAGTCCAACATTATAAATTTTGTCTATCAATATCTTGCAAAATATTTAAATTGAACATATGAAAATAATAGGTATAGATTTATCTCAAAAAATACTTTCATAGTATTGTAATTTTATTAGGTTTCTAAATATGTTACAATAGCAATAAATGGTCAATATTGCATTTTGGAGGCCGTTTCCAAAATGATTTTCTTTTGTGGCCCGGGGAGTACATATTTTGATGGCAGTGGTACCATATCGAT
The DNA here is from genome assembly GCA_017311315.1 of Dendrocalamus latiflorus. Lineage (NCBI taxonomy): Eukaryota > Viridiplantae > Streptophyta > Magnoliopsida > Poales > Poaceae > Dendrocalamus > Dendrocalamus latiflorus. Next base: position 17,979,403 of record CM029622.1, on the reverse strand, counting down.
TAGGAACGGGACCTCTTGATTTGTAATTTTAAAGAATTGCTAGCATTATGTTAGTCTTGGTCTAATGTGATGGCACCTATTTAACACTAACCACAACCATTTCGATTCGTAACCTTTATCACTCATGTATAGCCCATCACTCTGTTCCGCCATGCATCACCGTTCATGAGCTCTAATTTCTTTCATGTTGACCTCCCATTTCAGGCTCAGGGTCATGCGTCTTCGCGGGAAGGTGAGCATGATTTCGACTCTCTTGAACGATCAGCAGTGCATATAAAACATCCGTTCCGACATTCTTCAGAGATCGTTCGCAAATCCGACATGACACCGATATCTTGGCATGCAGCACGATGGCAGGAGGCTCGAACTCGAGCGTGCCGAGCGCCAGCCCTCCGACCGGGCTCGCCCCTCCGGCAGGTTTCACTCCCCCGGTCGGCTCCAGCCCTCCGACCGACTTCAGCCCCCCGGCGGCCGGCACGGCCCCTCCGACCGGTTTCACCCCGCCGGCGGGTGGCTTCGGGCCCCCGGCCGGGTTCGGCAGCCCGCCGACGTCGTCGTTCGGCCCCCCGGGGAGCTTCAACGGGAGCGGGACCTTCGGCGGGAGCCCCAGCAGCACTCTCGGCCCTTACAACGGCGGGTGCCGCCACGTCGTGTCTCGCTCTCGCCTGAGTGCCCTGTCCGCCGTTGTTCTCGCGTCGACCGGCCTGATGTAAATTCTTATCGAAGCGTGAATTTGGATTAGCTCTAGAGAGCTCGTGTCGTCGTCAGTAGTTATTATACATGGATTTTTAATCACATGTTTATGCTCATTTGGGCTTTTTTGTGGCTTATGGCTGAAAAGTACTGTAGCTGACAGATACTTATTTAGCATAATTAAATTTAAAAAATTAAAAATATAAAATTTATGTTAGCCTATTACGTATAATACAAACAAATACGGGAAAAAAAGAACCGGCAAAAAAGCTCAACAAAAAGCCAAAAGTTCAAAAAAATACGAAATTTATGAATAATGAAAAATAAGTCAGAAATTAAAAACTGAAGTCAAAACGATCACATGTTTATAGGGATCTTTGTTATTTAGGAATCGTATAAATGGAGCATGTATGTGACTTGACAACGTCTGATGTTTGATAATCATACAATCAATCCGCGCAAAGAGAAGTGAACCCATTAAAGAAAAGGAGAGGAGAAACCTGAAACGGCCACGCCTGCAAAAGCTCAGGCGCGGTCTCCAGCATCTGATGAATCTTGATGGTCAGCAGCGACGGCGGTGTTGAACCTGAGCCACTTCTTGGACCTACACACCCTCATGACGCCGTGCCACCCGACGCCGAGCACCGTCATCGCGCCGGCAATGGCGTACACCCTCCACCCGGCGACCGCGCTCACGTAACACAGGAACGCCGACGGCACGGCGCACATGGCCGCGAGCGCGGGCAGCGGAAGCGGCACGCGGTAGGGCCGCTTGAGCGCCGGGTGCCTGGCGCGGAGCCAGAGGAAGGCAGCGAACTCGAGCAGCGTGCCGAGGCTGTAGAGGAGGTTGGCTGTGGCGACGACGTCGTCGAAGCCGAGGAAGGAGACGGCGAGCGTGATGGCGGTGGACGCGGCGATGGCGACCCACGGGGTGCGGCAGCGGGCGGCTCGGCGGGAGAAGACGGCCGGGAGGAGGCCGAGCTCCGCCATGCCGAGGAGCTGGAAAGCGCCGCTGCTCAGCTGGGCTTCGAACATCCCGATGGAGGACAGCACCGCGCCGGCCTCCGTCCAGTACTTGAGCCATGGGCCCCCGATCACGCCTGCATGGAGGAAAGACAAGGACAAAATTACATCGAAACGCCTCTCTGTAGCCTACTTGGGCTGGGTTCATCCCAGCTAATCTTTTTTTTTTTGAACTCAAGCAAAGCTCAAATTTATTCTTGGAACATTGTTTTGTCGGACAATGTAGACAAGAAATTCTGGGGAACATTGTCTTGTAGCAATGTAGCTCACGCTCTAGCAAATTCTGAATAGAATCGAGTCGCTGATCTTACAAAATAATATAAAAAAGGGTGTTGATAAATATTAACTGGATGTTTTCTTTCTAACTATCATTCAGATTTGTGACCATTGGATTAGAGATCCAACGGCCATAAATTCTCCCCCACCCCCTCCAAAAATAATCTCCCCCTCCAAAAAAAGGGCCGTTAGATCTCTAATCCAACGATCTCAAAACTGGATGATAGTTAGAAAGAAAATATCCAGGTGATGTCTATACACACCCTATAAAAAATAACTAAATTCTTTAGGAGAGAATGTAGATACTCTTTATTACTATGAATCGGTAATAGTATGCCTTTACAAAGGCGTGAAACTAACCTTAATCTCTATGTTCTTCCTACTGATCGAAAGTCTATGATTCACCAGATCCACGTGATTTGTTTCTGATTGATTGCCGAATTCCCCTCGTTTCATCTGCTTCTATCTTCTATTATCAACCCTTAAATATCGTTGAAAGGATGCCAGTTATCCGCCTAGCGAGACGTCTTATGTAACTAGTACGTTCGATCGGGGAAGTAATTATTGTGAGAGAGATGACGCCTAATCATCGGTTGCTGTCAATGGGAGGCGAACATGAGGAACAACTGCATAGCAATTGTCTGTCAGAGACTTAAGACCGAAGCGCCGTGTTGTTTCAGGTGGATAAGGCTCGGATTCTATCCACCGCACAGGAGGAATCTCCTGGAAGCTGGCCCAGGTACCAGTTCATAGATTCTCTAAGTGGTCATCTAGTCGGGTAAGTCGCACAGTGAATCTCCGACTAAGGTACTCGGGAGATAGCCTTTGGAGGATTACGACCACAGGGGTCTTTAGGCCTTAATTAAATATTAAAGTTGTATTTAATGATTTATTCAATCCTCATCAGGTAGCCCCCTGAACTTTAAGTGAATTTATAACCTAAATTCTTTTCGATCAGTATTCAAGTCGAAGGATAATCTTTAATGGCAATAGTAAAGAAACAATTTTCATTCACTTAATGTTGAGAAACTAACCGAGAAATTGAAAGGTTTTGTGTCCGTTTGGCTTTAAATTTGGCAACTACTACTATGACAGTTGAGGAGAAACCCTATAAAAAGTTGCTGTAGTACCTGTTAGTCTTCACACCTTCAGAAAAACCTTTCATCTTCTTCTCCACCTTAGCCAAAACTAGGAAACCAAGAAGCTTTCCAGAGAAAACTATGAATATATATTTCTCTGAACTTAACTTAAGGTTATGTCTTCTTAAGTTAGTGAAAGTTTCTTACAGATCAGATATATGATCTCCGATGTTGATACTTTTGCATTAATCTTTGAAACGTAGCACTAGTATCTTTAGGCCAAATGACATTTTTACATAACAAAAAAGTTTTGTATGTTGTGATGAAGGAAGTTTTCTCTTCATTATCTTTACTCATACTAATTTGGTGGTACCCTGAATATGCTATGCATCTAAAATGTTTAATAACTCACACCCAGAAGAAGAATCAACAAGCTAATTGATACGTGAAAGGGGAAGTCAGCCTTCGGACAAGCTTTTTTAAGATATGTGAAATCTATACACAATCGTCATTTTCCATCACTCTTCCTAACCATTATAGGATTGAAGAGCCACTCTGGGTGATCGACTTCATGAATAAATCCAACCTTGAGGAGCTTATCGATCTCTGACTAGATTGTCTCCTTCTGGTCGGGTGCAAAGTGTTTTAGCTTTTGCTTGACCAATGTTTTGTTAGGGTGGAGTGCAATCCTATTCTCAATCACCTTCCTGGGAATACCAGGCATGTCAGATACCTGCGATGCAAATACAACTGAGTTTGCTCGGAGGAAGGATACGAGCGACTCTTTCTATTCAGGATCGAGTCCTACTAGTGGTGTAATCGGAGTGGATACCTCCCGACCGACCGATTGACTAGACAGCTTCAGATAGTATTCGGGGGGAAATTCGGTAACCGACATATTTTGTCGGATATGGTCTCGGTATCGGATAGTATTTTTTGAAATCGGTATCAGAATCGGGAGAGCAGTTTCCAACAGATAAGAGAATATCCAGAAATATATTCGGTAATATCCAAAAAATGAAATCGGTAATATCCGGTCATGTTATCACTGGCCGGCCAGGCCCATTGATTGCGCTCCGCATGGCATAAGCGACACGCAGCAGCGCATCCCCGCCAACCTCGCCTTGCTACACCGCGCCACCATCACGTCCTCTCCACCAACCGCCTCTCCAGCGAGATCCCCGCCGCCCTCGCCACTGTGCCTCGGCTCACCTCGTTGCTTCTCGACGGCAACCTCACCGGTGCCATCCCGCCGCTGCTGCAGCCCACGCTCCGGCAACCGCCTCTCCGGCGAGATCCCGGTCGCGCTCGCACGGTTCAACGCGTGCTCCTTCCTTGGCAATGCCGGGCTCTGCGGCCTGTCGCTCCCCACCCGATGTGTAGCCACCGCGGGTCCAAGCCTCGCGCCGCTCACCGCGGCCACGGCCGCATTCGCGCCCCTCCCTTCGATCCGCTCCAAGAGTCGCCGCAGGAAGAACGCTGCCATGGTGGTAGGAGTGGTGGTGCTGGGGATCCTGGTGGCAGCGGCGGCGATGGCGTCGCGGCGCGGGAGGAACAAGTGCGTCACTAGTGATGTGGACAAGGGCAGCGCCGCAATGCCGGAGGAGGAGGAGCAGCAGGTATGGTGGGTTTTCCTTCCGAGTCCTTGATCTGTGGGCCAGCATTGGCGCTTGGGTTTCCATTACTTACTTAATCACTCGTAGAAACTTATTATGCCTGCGGCTGAATCCTAATTTTACACGAAATCCAGAGCGCGCAGGCAAACACATCGGCTGCGGGTGGTGGTGGTGGCGCTAGCTATGGAGTCTCTACATGTTTTACATTTGTCTTCTTGCGTGTTATCCGATGAAATATAGTTACCATATCGAATTCACTCCGTATTCGTTCTGTATTCATGTCTGATACTATCCGCATTCGTATTCATATCCGACACTATCCGTGTTTGACTCTGTTTTCGAGAAAAAATATGGTATAGGATACAGGATGAGCAATTACCGACCGTATCTGCTCTGATTGCACCCCCTAAGTCCTACCCAAACCAGTAACTTTTGGAATATGGCACTAGCATTTTTGAGTTCAAATGATGCTTTGATGTTTTTTTGGAGAATTATCCTTGTTGACTAAAACCTCTGTGACTTGGTCAGAGGGTTTTGGGGCCACGTTTGGTACTGAGTGCTTGGCCTGCATAGAGGGCAATTTAGCATTCTTGGTCAGAAGTTCAATGACTAGTTCTAGAGATTTATGATCGCATGCATAGGCCTTCTTCATATCCCCTCAAACTGTTATGGCCCCTTTTGGTCCTGGCATCTTAAGACTCTGGTAACCGTAATGTGTGGCTACTAGGAACTTTACCAATGTCGGTCAATCAAGGATCCCGTTATATGCGGTTTCAAAGTCTACAATATCGAACAAGATCCTTTCCACTCGGAAGTTATCTGGGCTTCTGAATGTAACCAGTAGGGAAACTTATCATATTGGTTTGGCTAAGGATCCCGAGACTATGCCGTGAAAGGCATACTTCACAGGCTTCACTTTTGACATAAGAACTTATATTTCTTCTAAAGATCCCATAAATATAATATGGTAGGTTCTACAATGATAGGGAACCTATTTGGTTGAGTTGAAGGAATGAAGTAGTCTTCTTAGTTGAAGGAGATGGTTGTTTTGACCAACTTGAAGGCTTGGTGGTGATTGGTGTTTTGGTGAGGTTCACTTCCCGCTCCATAGTCTTTAGACATCGTCTGGACTCATAGAAGGAGGACCCATCAAAAATTTATGTCAATAGTGTGTTATGGCTATTGGTAGTCCATCTCTTTATTGCCATTCTCATCCTTCTTGGAGCTTGATTTTCCAATCTCCTGAATGGATGGGAAATGACCCTTACCCGAGTAATAGTCTTTTAGCTTCTTTTGCTAGGCATGGCAGTTGCGTAGATCATGCCCTACTAGTTGGTGGAGTGGACACAACATTTTATTCTTCTTGGATTCATCGGTCGAATCTTTTGCTTTATTTTGACCGAAATAATCCTTCTTGCACTTAGTGCATTTATCTATAATTGTAGTGGCTACTTTAGCATTGGGTTTGCGATTTTTCTTACCTTTTCTTCTCTAGGCCAGGTTGAGGGATCTTCTCTATCTGGTCGATGACCTTGTTCCATTAAACCGGTTATCTAGCGGCTACATGCTTATCAGCCATGTTGAATAATTATCCTTGGAGGGTTTATTGCAATGTCCTCCATAAATCACCAGTTTGTTAATCCAGTTTTGAAAGCCTAGATGACAGAAGCATCTGCAACCTCTGGAATAGAATTTTGAACATGACTGAACCTCTTGATATATTGTCGTATGGTCTCATTAGGCTCTTATTGGATTTGATGGAGATCGTCTTCCTTTTTGGGTAGTCGTACGTCCCCTGGAAGTTTACAATCAACAAGTTATAGAGCTCTTCCCAAGTAAAGATTGATTTGACTGGTTGGTTGAGCGACCACGATCAAGGGGATCCCTCGAGAACTGTGGGCAAATAGTTTGCCATCACATTATCATCACATCCCATAGCTCTGACGGCAGTGGTGTAAATTTGTAGAATTTCTAATGGATTTTTCCCATTGAATTTCTCAAGATTTGCTGATCTGAACCTATCTGGCCAACGTACTACTTGAAGGCTTGCCTAGAAAGCCCGACAGCCTATGATCAAGTCATAGTGCCTTCTTTGGAAAGGGGCAGATTGTAGTCTATTGGATATCGATTCCTCCAGTAGTTATGCTAGGGAACTGGTGCTCAAATCCAATCGTGGACACTCACATGGTGTCTCCGACTATCTGTTTAGTTCAAGTGATATTGTAGATCACCCGATCCATGGTTCATCCCTTAGTACGAGGGGGAGGAGTGGCTTCATTGTTAAAGAACCTTCTTCCCCCATCACTTCCTTGTTGAAATCTTTAAGGGGGTCTTGCGCTAGCTATTGGATTATTTCTAGCTTGACCACGTTGGCTTCTGCTAAGGGAGGATGCTCACATTTGCTCCCCGTACATCTCCGTGCACCGCATGGTCTACTAGAGAATTTCTGACACTTGACCTGCAATCTGAGCATATCCCAGAGTTTTTGTTAGAGTAGGATGTAGGTTGTTTAAATTATCATAGACTCGTTGCAAATTCTGGACAGTTACCAAGGGCCTTAGAGGATTCTTGTTGGTGGGAGGAGTATGATGATTTGAGTTTCTCACATAGCCCCTACTTCTCATGTTCAACTTGTCAAGCATAGTGGGGTAGAAGCAGGTGCATTATTCAATTGATGTCCACCAGTTTTGTTATTTCCATCCCCTCGGGGTGATATAGAAATGTTTGCACCATTCCGACCATCAAATCTTGGGGTTTTTGTCATGAAGAACCGTGCACGATATCTGGATTAGTATCACTAATTGCATTAACTTCATACCTCTAGCGGGAATCTTCCGACGAACTCCCGTTGAAACTAAGGGAGAGCCTTCCACCACTTTGGCAAGTAGCCTCCATGATGGGAACAATTGGGAATCACCACCTCTGGAGGCCCAATCATCATCTCTAGAGGGCTTTGTGGTGCACTCAATCTGATCCAACGGATTGTCGATCGGATGCTGAGTGTTATTATCTTTGAAAGCATCTAGGCCTCTAAAAATAATTTTGGTAATTCATAATTATAATGATTAAAGGGACTAACTTGTTTATTGAGATGATTAAAATGTTTAGTCCTGGAGTTCGACGAAGTCATGAGAAAGGCATGCAAAAGTGATTAAAGGTTGACGCAGATCAAGATAAAGCTCAATGCAAAGGTAAAATATAGTATAATGATCTCTTGATAGTATTTTACCAATCTCGATGTTTGGTTGAAGTGACCGGATTTGTAAAATAGTATCGTACTATAAAGAGGGGGTCATGGCTAATAGCTTGAAGCTTAACTTGTGCCATTGGATCAAAACAATGTTTGTGCATGGATTTAAAATTTAGTTTGGAACTCTCGCACATCCAGAATGGTAGTACCGCTGATTGTTACTACTGGCCTTTACATGTTGGTAACTAATTTTTAGAGAGTTATTTTTTGGCTTTCCTTGAAATGGTACTTCCGCTTGTGTTGCGTGGTAGTATTGTAGAGCTGTATGTTCGCATGATTGGCAGTACTACTGGGCTTCCGTGGTACCAAAATTTACATGGTGGTAGCTAATTTCTAGATATGTATGTTTTTGAGTGTTTTTGAATATTTTCTCTCCTCTGAAAATCGAAACTATTGCAGCTTGGGTGGGTACTATCGTGTGATCAGTACTACCGGACCTTGTAAGTGCAGTACTACTGATATTTGAAGTAACAGGTAGTTTCTGTGCATTTAATGAACCTTAAATAGCTATTGAATAGTAGATGCGGTAGCACTGGCCACTACATGATAGTATTACTGTATTTGCCGATTTTTGGGGATTTCGACCCCAACAGTCATCCTAGTGGGTGGGGACTATAAATACTTTCCCACTAGCAACAAGTGAGTACTCTTAGCATTCTTCAACATACATTCAATACTCTTGGGCTCTTGCTAGACTCTCCCTAATACATTTACTCCATTTGCACATTTTGTGGTTGTTGAGAGCATTCAGGTGCATTACATCATTTGTTGATCCTTATGGCACTTGAGAGACCTTTAAGCAAGTGTTGTGGCTTATTACTCTTGGTATTTATCGGCACCTAGATGGCTCGAGGGAAGATTGTGTGGTGATCTCTTCAAAGAAGGTTATGAAGAGGTCCGACACCATTTTTGAGTAGTTTGGTACTCACCATCTCTGTAGTGGAGGAAGAGCAACTCTAGTAGACTTGAGGTCTTTAGGTCCAATTCACAGAGTCGGTCTAATCCGTTTGGATTTACCTCAACATGGACTAATGAAGACTGGCCAGTCTTCGATACCATAGGAAAACATCACATGTTCCATTGTGGTTTATCTCTTGTCTTTACTTTCTGCATTTATATTTCTAGCACTTATATTGATTTGAATTGTGTAGTTAGAAGTGTATCTACTATTGACATTGCTTGTGGTGCCTTAGTGAAACCTAGAAGGTTTAGGCTTTAATTGTGTAAAAGGTTTTCATTAAGATCATACTTACTAAACTTGTGAGCTAAAACAATTTGAAAACCATCATATTTACCTCCCTCCAGTTGGTTGTCCTTGATCCTACAATCTTCACCCGACTTTCTGCCGGAGGTAACTTCATTGACACAGCGACCAAGTATCGATTGGTTCTCGGAAAACCTAGGAGCCATTGGCAAATAGTGGTCTCCCACGACTACATTGAGAGTACTTTGACTCTCGGATCATGTTGTCACACTTTTGTCATCGTGTTTATTGAGCAGAAGTATTGAGCTTGCAGAGACATTTGGACATTCCAATCTGGTCGGAATGATCAATTCCTCTAGGAGTGTTGTTGATGGGGACATCGAATCTTCTTTCATCCAGTTGATCTCACTAGTCTCTGCGAGCGGCAATCCTAGAATGAAAGAGGATGATGTGGACGCATCATGTTCTATAGCATGGATACATGCGTCCATGTCGAGATTAGCATAGTCTACCAAGACAAACCAGTTCTCCTCATCCTAGATTCCTGCCATGATCACATGAGCGATATTGACAAAACAGGGGATGATGATGATGATTGCTGAATGAAGAAAGCTTCAAGCATTCAACGCATTCTTCCCCACAGACGGCACTAGCTATCGACGATTGAGTTGCCAATCTTACAAAATGATATGAGAAAATGACTGAATTCCTTAGGAGAGAATGTGGATTCTCTTTATTACTATGAATTAGTTATAGGATGCCTTTACAAAGATATGAAACTAGCCGTAATCTCTATGTTCTTCCCATTGGTAGGAAGACTATGATTCGTCAGATTCACTTGACTCTCTTGTTTGTGATGGATTATCGAATTCCCCTCGGTTCATCTACTTCTATCTTCTCTTATCAACCTTTAAATACCATTGAAGGGATACTAGTTATTCATCTGGGGAGACGTCTTATGGAACTAGTTATTCACCTGTTTTATGTTTCAGGTGGATAAGGCTCAGATTCTATCTACCGCATGAGAGCAACTCCTAGAAGCGGGCCTAGGTACTAGTTCATAGATTTACCAAGTGGCTATCTTGTTAGGTAAGTTACACAGTGAATCTCTAACCAAGGTACATGAAAAATATCTTCTAGAGGCTTATGACCATAGGGTTTTTAGTCCTTAATTAAATATTAAGACCATATTTAAGGATTTATTCAATACTCAAGGAACATCTAAATCTTAAGCATGTCCCCTCGTGTTTTGGTGGCTAGCGATTTGGCTTGTTCCACAATTAAGGTAAGTGACATCTATTTACTATTTATTATATTTAAAAATGTATAAATTTTTATTAAGAAAACCATAAAAGCACATCCTTTAATAGAATCTTGGGAGTGACTATATATTGCATAGGCGACTGAATTTTTTTTATCTTTCAGTCACCTGAAGTTGCACTCTTAATCACCTGAAGTTGCAGGTGATTATTTGAAGGGGAACTGTAACTTCACTCTGAATCACCTGAAGTTGTAGGTGATTTTTTTAGAGGGGAGCTGCAACTTCAGTTAATTGATAGTGCAATTTCAGGTGACTGAGAGATAAAAAAATTTCAGTCATTTGTGCAATAGCAAAACTGTAGAATCTTTGTGTTCCGTCTCAAAAACAGAAAATCAGGGATTACAGCACAGCCATGTTTACGGTGTGAATAACCGTGGCTCAGTTTGACTTGTGCCCAACCGCGATACAGTATTGGAGTTTTTCATGTCCGAATAAGTGGCTTAGACCCAAAAAAACATAAAAAGAATAATTTGTTTGCATAAAATCGATTAATACAAATGACTATATTAATCACCAAAATCAGTCCAGAGGCACAACATTGGTAGTAGATTTCCTGGTTTAGTAATCTCGAAGATGTGACGTTTATCCTCGTTAAAACCGTCATAAGAAAACAATCACTTCAACCAAAAAAGATAAAAGTTAGGTTCATAATTTTACAAATTAAGAACGTTAACAACCGAGATACTGATATACACAAGGCATCATTTTTTGTTTGTAACCGTACAAGGTACTACCAAGATTCTGATGGCTCGTAAGCGTATGTACGTACGTACCTGCGGCATCGGCCAAGTAGCCGTTCACCCACGTCTCCGGCGGCGCCTCCGTGGCGCCGGTAGCCGCCATGAGCGGCAGAAGGTAGCTGACGGCGATCAGCACGACCGCCACCGCCAGAGCCCGGGGGAACGTCCGCTCCGGCCGCTCCACCTCGCCGGCCATCGTGCTCGCGCTGTCCCAGTAGTTGAGGTTCCAGAAGAGCGTGTTGAAGAAGAGCCTCCAGTCCTTTCTCCCCTTCACCTGCGCTCTCCACCGCCTCGGCCTCACCCTCGGCGCGGCCATCGCAGTCATCAGCACGAATGGCGCCAGCGACACGAGCCCCAGCGACACCGCGCCCCACCCGACAATGCTCAGGCCGGCGTAGTTCAAGAAGGAAAGGAACACCGTCATGCCGACCACCGTGCCCGTGCGCGCCCTGCCGGGGACGGCAACGGCCGGGGCCACGCGGCCCAGGTAGTCGGCGACGAGGGGCGGGTACGCGGCGATGTTGATGACGCAGCTGAGGTACTTCCACGTGCCCAGGAGGGAGCCCGCGAGCGGGCCGAAGGCACGGTCGGCCCACACGACGAAGCCGCCGTTTCCCGGGAGTGCGGCGGCGAGCTCGGCGGTGACGAGAGACTCTGGCACTCCCCACGCGAAGGGGAAGACGAGGAAGCCGATCAGCGTGAAGAGCGGCCCCGCCGCGTGGACCGCCCTCTCGGAGCCGTACGGTCCCCCGGCGACCTCGAAGTAGATTAGGAAGACGAGCGGGAGCAAAGTGAGCCTGCGCCGGTGATCGGACGTCGCGCCGCCGCCTTGCACGGTGGCTAATTGGTGCCCCTGCTGCTGCTGATGGATGTCTTGTGGCGTGTACTCTTGCGCGGGGGTGCCATGTTCTTGTGGTTGTTCTTGTGGAGGACGTTGTGATGGTTGTATGGTTATTTGGTTTTCTTGGTTCATGGTGACTTGGTGAGCGACTAGCTAGAGTGAGCAGCAAGCGTGCCGTTCATTCGTATTGGCATTGTGCTGTATAACTTGAGGTGAAGGGAGTTTCTGACTTAGGACCTGTTAATATTGATTACGGTCGATTGTTTTTAGTTGAAAATAAATGGCAGTTGTTGAAAGAAGTGATTTTTAGAATGATGGGTGAACGGTGAGGAAAATGAGGGAGAGATACGTATGCGAGACAGAAGCGAGAGAAGTGAGGTGCATGATGCATCCGTGATCCCCTACCTTATTCTTGGAGCAAGATACGAGAGAAAAGGGTGGGAAAACTGCTTTTAAAAGTTTGATATTTATATTAGCTTCTGAAAATAAAAGTCAATATGAACAACTCCATAGTTTGCTCGTCTCGCTGAATTGACACACTATGTAGTACACTGCTATAGTGAAAAAAACCTACGATGTTGGCTTTTCAAAGTAACTAGATGTAATTTTGACTATTAGGTTTTACTAGTATTTATTTCGAAAAGTTAGATTTTACTAACGTGTATTAGATTGTAATCTGGAAATTGTGCTCATATCATTTCCTTCAATAGAGATCAATCTGGGTATTCGCAACAATATATTTGGTCAAATGTATAAGAGTTTGATGTGATCACAGTACACATTCTATAATAGCATTCTTTTGTGATAGGATAGAGTAATAGCATTCAAATACGTAACATCTCAGCTATCAGAGAGAGAGAGAGAGAGAGAGAGAGAGAGAGAGAGAGAGAGAGAGAGAGAGAGAGAGAGAGAGAGAGAGAGAGAGAGAGAGAGAGACATTTCTTGAGGGTGGGTCTGCTATTGTTGCGCGGTGCGGATTGGTGCAACGTGAGCAAAGTTGAAAGTAGCCCATGGCCCGGGGGAATAAACCGTGAAAATCTGGTGCTCCAATCGGATTGAAGTTTAGTAGATCATGCTATTTGGTGGACCATCACTCCTGTATCTTCTTCTAATGTTCGGAACAAGGCAATCTCTATTTGCAAAGTGGTTTTAGGGGGAATACGGGCCACTTCTTTTCAGCTTTTCAAAACTGTTTTTCGGTTTTTATATGATAACATGCCTGTAACACCCCACATCTTCGATTATCTTTAAGCGGCGAATTACGACATTAAGTGGGATTAATTAAGTAACTAATGATCCAAAATACGGGAGAATTTAAACTTTTTTATGTATCTGTCCAATTTGGAATCGGCGAGTGATAAATAATTACATCGCTTTCGCAACTTCATCGGCGAGGACAATAACTATTTGTATAGAATAGAAGGAGAAATAAAATTTAATTGCGCGACAAGTAAAGGCGTTCAACTCAAATAGAATATATATCAGTCCATAGTAGTACAACAGTTAAATAATTGTAGTCCTCATGCAGCAAATAAATTACATGCATCGAGCTACAATTAGAATTTGCATCAAGCCAAATAAAAATATTACAACTCGTATTACGTAATAATGATAGTACAAATTGCAATGAAATTACAATTCTTGATCTCAGAAAAATGACCGTCTCAAAAACTAAATAATTACAACACAATTGCAATCCATCGAGATGTACATGATTCGATTTACATTAAATCTATTTCATATATTAATTGCGATGCACTAGTTTTACTAGACTCAAACCACGGTATTAATAGCGGGTAAATAAATATTGAATTACCGAAAAAGACCGAACAAAAGAAAAGAATTAAAAGAAGGAATTGCCGTTAAAGCCCTAGAATTTATTTTTGAGCTGGGCATTCCGCTCATCGAGGTTCCCAAACCGTCCAGAGGCCAATCGGCACCTCTCGCAGCTGTAGGTTTTAGCATCCAGCATTAAAACAAACCTGAGTTATTTCATAAGTACATTTCCCCAGCAAAGGCAAACAAATATCTCACCCCTCCCCATAGCAAATAGCAGTATCACAGAGCCACAATGAGCAAGAGGAGGGATAAGGATGAGCCGACCACTCCTCAAAGGAGAGAGGAAGCATTTGAGCAATGACCAACACAACCAGTAGCCAAGAACCAGCCGAAGCCACCCCTTTCCCCATATCTCCTCCTTCCCTAAATTCATGCCCCATTGTCAAACCATCCGGCCACAGCAAGAGGAACAAGGCCAGGAGACCAACCCACAAGCATAAGATGAGCAACCAAGCATCATGAAAAGAAGGGGCAGACAGATCAGAGGGAGAGCCACCCCAGTTCTTTCTCTCCATATTTTCCTTCCAGATCCACCCACAAACCACCACAACCAGCCGACCACCACAAGATGAAGATCAAGGCCAGACATCAAGGGACCAGGGGCAAGGAGCCATGCCCTAGGAGGAGGCGGTCACCATTTCCCCCAAGCAAGAACCTGCACACTGACAAAGGGAAAATGACCACCGCAGCCAAGTCTTCAACCCATCCCCGAATCAACCTGACCGCCATCCAACAGAGGTAGGCCATGCCCTATTTCCCCCATGATTCCATTATTCAGATCCAAACATGCGACATAGCAAAGCACTAGAGCACCACCACTTGATTATCAACTAGAATGACATCACTAGATCTGTGGAAACGTGAACCAAGCCTAACCCCCCACAAAGAGCATCACATAACATCTAACTGTAGTAGCAGCATTCAGCACAAGCATGCACAGTGGTAGTAGAGAGAGTAGAGAGGGGAATGAGATACCGAGGGGCGAAGACGCAGTGGTGATGGGCAAGCCACACGCACCTGACAACCGCTCCAAATTCCTCGGCAAATGGAACGGTCTCAAACCCTGTTGTAGCAAGCCTCAATAGCACCACTCTCGATTTCTCAAATCAAAAAGCGATGTAAATCATAAAGTTAAGCAAATTGATTAATTGAGCAAAGTAAATAGAGAGAAGTACCAGGGAAGAAGTAGGAGTAGGGGGAGAGCAGGGAGACACTAGGCCATGGAGCATTCGGCCATGGAGGGCCAGCACAAGGAAGGGAGCTGGACCCGAGTGTAGGATCAAGGATATCGACTAGAGGGGGGTGAATAGGATGTTTTTAAAATTTTCTTATCTACTTAATTAATTCTTTACAATTTTAATAGCAAGAATGTAAAGCAATTAATCCTACACAAATCTAGTCAAGCAAATAACAATGCTAGCTCTAAATCAAGCAAATGATCACAATAGTAAATAAACAAGAGCTAGAAGGAAGCAAGTGAGAAATGTACACAATCGATGTTTTTACCGTGGTGTTCGGAAACTTGCCGGTTTCCCCTAATCCATGTTGAGATTAGCCCAAACGAATTGGACCGGCTCCACGAATTATGCCAAAGCACCTCGATCACAGTGGTAGCTCTTCCCCGCTCCGGGTAGGCGAGCTCCAACCTTCACACGAACGTCGGGTCTTCTCACAATCCCCTTTGAGAAGATCATTGATCAATCACCTCCCAATCGTCCAGGTGCAATAGACCTGGGCTTCACTTGATTTGCAAACTAGTGCCAAGGATCAACTAATGAATGCAATGCACTAAATTTGCCCAACCACCTCAATTGAATGCACAAGAGAGAACAATGGGTGGAATGAATGCTCTATGCTCAAGAAATGTTCAATGGGTCTCTTCTTACTCTCCTTGAGCAGTGGTACAGGTATTTATACCCTCCACCAACCAAAACTAGCCGTTTGGAACAAATTCCAGAAAAATTCAGGGTGAGCGGTACTACCACCGTTATGGGGCCGGTACTACCGCTCCTATTTTTGGCGCGGCAGAACGGCTATGTCAGAACTCTGCAGTGACCGTTAGAATGTCGGCGCGGTACTACCGCCGTTGAAACTTGCGGTACTACCGCTCGCCGGTAGTTCCACAAAGTTGGCGCGGTACTACCGCTTGAGCCGAACTTCCAAAAGTCCCAACTTGGCGCTCTCTGGAAAAAAAAGGCTCCGCTCTACCTCCGGAGGTTCCGGGCTTCGGAAGTACCGCTCTGAATAGCGGAACTACCGCACCTTGCGGTAGTTCCGGCGTTGAAATCGCCGGTACTTCCGCTCCTCAAAATCTCAGATTTCATCCGGAGGTGCTCTCTGGAAAAAAGGTTCCGCTCATCCTCCGGAGCTTCCGGGCTCCGGAAGTACCGCTCCAAAATGCGGAACTACCGCTCCCTGCGGTAGTTTCGGCGTTGAAAGCACCGGTACTTCCGATCCCGCAAAGACTCGGGTACACCCAGAGGGTGCTCTCTGGAAAAAAGGCTCCGCTCGGGTTCCGAAGCTTCCAGTCGTCGGTAGTTCCGATTTTACCAGCGGAACTACCGCCTTGCGGTAGTTCCGACGTTGTAAACTGCGGTACTACTGCTCTTCCAGACAGAGCATAGTTTTGGTTTTAAATCTGATTTTTGATGAATGCATGTTTCTAAGTTGATCCAAATGACACATAAAATTTGCTATCAAGCTACTTGCCATGATCCCTCTTTATGGTACGATCATGTACCCTATAATCCGGTCTTCCACCTTTTCTCCTTAAGACCGGTAAAAATAAAAGGGATCCTATTCTAAGTATACCTTTGCCTTGAGCCATTTTGGGTCTTCGCATTTATCCTTTGGCTTGCATCTTGTCTCCAATATATGGACTTAACCTTTGCATACTCATTAAACGTGTTAGTCTCATATTCACATAAATTCATTAATTACCAAAACTATTTTTAGGGGCCTAGATGCTTTCAATCTCCCCCTTTTTGGTAATTGATGACAACATAAATTTTATGTGAAAAATAATGTTTTTGAATATACCACTTGTTTGGCAACTAGTTGTATATTCTATTGACTTTAGATGGGAATAATTCTTGCAACAAATTTTTGTCTTGGCATTAGGTGAATTATTTCCATTTTAAAGTCCAAGAGAGGAGATACTCCCCCTAAATATGTGCATGAATAAAAATTATCGCATATGAGACAAGATGCACATGACAAAGAGATATTATATTAGGGAAATAAATGGACATTTAAGCAAATACAGATGATCGTCCATTACATCCAAGCAACCAAAATGATAAAAAAGCATAATGTCATAATGTCATTACATCCAAAAGCACACTTAACGAAAGAAGTTCATTACAACCCAAAAGCATAAATAGAGAGATATGAAGTAAAAACATCCTAGCCCAACTCAACTATCCACTCTTCTCCCCCTTTGGCATCAAGTACCAAAAAGATCATCCTGAGGTCCGGAGGGAGAAGGACCGCGACGGCCGCGTCGAGTGTAGCGCTGGGGCGACGGAGGTGGCTGAGACAGGGACTGCTCTAGAACTGCGACTCTGTCGTCCAATGAGCTCATCTGGCCGTCCAGAGAGTCCAACCTCCCATCGACAGTATCCATCCGAGAGTTCAGGGTGGAGAAACCCTGAAGGATGGCCGAGTAAACCTGGCAGAGGGAAGGCTGGCCTGCCTCCTTGGGCTGTGTTGATGCTGCTCCTGCTCCTGCTGCTACTGCTGCTGAGGACCCTAGTGCTGCCGGATCTGTCTGTCGGGCTCAAGCAGCTGTAGGAATGGGAGGCTCAGGTCTGGGCTTGTAAGGCTTATGGACTCCTCCACATCCTCCCCTAAACTCCATCTTTGTCTTTATCAATGCCATTATATAAGGCGCATAGTTAATGCGCTTAATCTTGTCATTCTTGGATGAAGCTATTTCTCTGATGATTACATCCACAACATCAAACTTTTGACCCTTCAATGAGATTCCAAGTGCATCAAAATTACTGCTCTTGGGGAAGATGGTATGGTTAATAATTCTATTAACCAAGCTGGGAATGGGGAGCAGACCTACCAGTTTCCCTGGTATGAACCTCTCGGCAGTGTTGTAGTAGACCGCCATGTCAGGAACATCAAAGGCAGGCTTGTCATAGACCTTCTCATAGGTGCTCAACTCTGCCCTCAATGCCAGCTCAAAATTGTGCTTGGTCGCTTCCAAATTCTGGCATACTGACATCCAAGTGAGCTGCTGAAAGTTCGGTGAGATATACACTGTGGCATAGAACTGACGGATAAGCTCCTCATTATAGTCACATGGTAATGCCACCAGCTGGTGTATACCTGCCCTCTGGAACAGCCTGTATGTCCCCTCATACTTGTCGATGGAATCCAAATGATCCTAGTCGACATACTTGTGGTCTGCGAAGTGTCGGTCCTTCCCATACAACTGATCAAATATCTACTCGATGGAATTTTGTTAATCACTTATAAATTGTAGAAAATAACTAATAAGTATTCTTAATTATCAAAATAAAGTAATAGCCATATTCTAAATTAATAGCCATTAGAAGATTTAAAATTATTCGTGATGACTATAATAGCACACGTCGATTTAAAATTGTATGCGATGATTTAAAATCGTGCGCATCGATTAAACTTGTATGCAGCAATTTAAATAGCATGTAAGTCATAAAAACCTGCAGCTGCCTAAAATAAAATTTGAAGATTACACAGGGACGTCTTAGTATAATTATTTACTTATTTGATTACACAGGGCAGCTATCAAAAGCCAAGGATGGCTTTTTTTGAAGAAGGGGAGAATGATGCGGATACAAACATGATTAGTGATTTTCAGTTAAATATATTATTTGACTGAAAGAATTATTGAGCCGTATTAAATATTATCAGGTGAACTCTAATTTAATTGGGTCTTTAATGGTTATACTTAGAGATACAGAGCTACTACTATTTTATTTAAATATATATAGGCCTATATTCGATCTGTACAAGGATAAAGTAAATATGCGTTTAGAAGGTCTCGTCGATACTAATGCATCGTCCATCACTTCAAGTGTACAAGATAATGTGGATATCCCAATCGGACCGATTACGCGAGCACAAACTAAAAAGATTAATCAACAAGTGAACTCGCTCCTAATTAAATTTAGCTTTAATTTATATGAATATTGATTACTATCTCATGTTAGTATTTTACTAATTTTCAGAATTGTGCGTGAGGAGACTTTAGGAGCTGTACATCAGAAGTTATATGTGCTGTCAGGTTCATGCAAACATACATGCATGCTGTGCATGCAGCCACCCCATGAAATTAATGGTAAGGAGAGAGAGACGATAATACCCATGCTGGGAATCGTATGTGGTGTTGCATTGGCGTGGAGGAGACTTTCCATCAAACAGCAGGCCCACCAAGGGTCACGTCGGTGGATGATGTTCTACATGAAGAAAAGGACGCGCATGCATCTCTGTGCAAGAGATGCCAAGTGTTGTAGGGTCTGCGTGCTTTTTGGAGCCAAATCAGACCGGTTGTATGTTTTAATTTCTTTTTTGGGTGTGTATAGGTATCACCCGGATATTTTCTTCCCAATAATCATCCAAATTTCGGACCGTTGGATTAGAGATTCAACGGTCTCTTTTTTTTTGGAGGGGGGAGAATTTTTTAGAGGGGGGGTGAATTTTTTTTGGAGGGTGTGGGGAGAATTTGTGGCCTTTGGATCTCTAATCCAACGATCACAAATCTGGATGATAGTTAGAAAGAAAATATCCGGATGATGTTTATCAATACCCTTCTTTTTTTTGGTTGAGTCCGTTTTGGTCTCTTTCATGACACAGAGTTGAGTCGGCCCTAGGGCAAGCTACTGGGCTGCGGGATAAATAGCCGCATCCTTTTTCTTTTGAGGGGCAGATCACAGACCACAAAAAATAGATCTATTATTTTTTCAGAAAGTCATGCGCTTGTTCCTCTTAGGGTTTGACATATGATTACAACCTAGAGGGAATCTGGCGTTCTTCCCCGTCGTTTTTGTGATTCCTTCTGATTGACTGGAGCGATGACGCGTCTACTTGGTGGTCGGGTAGACGGGATCACGAGCATGTGGTTGGGTGAATTCTTTTGTCGTAGGTTGCTATTCTAACAGTGGTTGGCGCCATCGATTTGTCAGGTTGCACAGATCTAAACTATCTTCATCGATCCTACGCCGTGAAGATCGGGCCATCCCCTGCATCATCTTGGTATCAGAGTACGGCTGACACGGTAGGATCAATTTACCCGTATTTACATTTTTTTCCTATACACAAAAAGCCAAAAAAAATCTAAACCCTAGTTTTTGCATCTGTTATTTTTCGTGAGTTTTGTTAATTTTTCATCCATTAGAATTTTATTTAGGTGCTGATCGTCGTGTTCCTTTGCGTCGCTTGATCATTGTGTTATTTCCTTTGTTTCGCCTAAACCAAAAAAAAATCGCGATCTCTACAGTACGCTACAGTATCGCTATAGCGCACAGCAACGCTACATCGATTTGCTACAGTACCATGAACAATAATCAGCTACAGTACTATAAACAGTAATCTGCTACTGTGCTGTGAACAGTACCTTGCTATAGTACCGTGAAAAACCCGTTCATCTTTGAGACTAGTCTTTGATAATTGCATTAAGGGCTGCTCTTGGTATTAATCTATATTTGCTGAAATTTTAAATATTTGTGCAAAAAATGCTAAACCTTAGTGCCAACCAACGAGTAAAAAAAAGGCAGCCGACATAAAGAAAAAGCCTCGGAAAAAAAAGTGAGTGTTGGTTTAATTGGGGTTAGCTAATTCTAATATATAATTTCAGCTTGTGTATTTAATTTTTTTGAGCAATCTTGTGCCCTTACATTCATATTATTACAATTGGCTAGCGTCTCTCCTAGTACTTGGTGCAAAACAATCTATTTAATTCTCAATTTTAGATCACTTCCATTTAGCTCATTCTTTTGTTGTATCGAGTCACATTGATCTTTGCGTGTACGTTTATACACTTCACTTAAACCTTTTTGGATCAGCACTTAGGCAAAATATTCTAGCTTGGACTATTACTTAACTTAACAACAGCAAGAATTTCAGATTGCATAGGTTGTTATTTCCCCTCCAAGCTCCGCATATAAGCCATTGTTATAACAGTGCTTGTGCAATTGAATTTACTTAATCTACCACCTTGTGTTGTCTACCGTCACCAAAGTGCGTGCAGCTCTTCAATTCCAATCAAGGATGCATACGAACTCCAGTAAATAAGTGGGTGGAAGGTCCCTAGGGTAGAAGAGAAAAGGGCAGGTATGGGACCTTCTGCATAGGGATAAAATGTAAGGTTAATCAGACTTTACTTGTGTAATGGACCGTATTAATCATATCAACCATCATCCCATATAAATATGAATAGAATTAGTAGTTCTATCAAAACTATTATATTCTCCACATAGATAAGTATTAATTAGGGGAGGAACCCAGAGCCGGACTAGAACCGGGAATGGGGGATCCACAGCTGCAAGAACCCAGAATTGGTAAGTAGGCCAGAAGTAGAGTATACTGATCGCAAGAACCCAGGACTGGTCAGATACCAGAAGCGGGGTACGCGAAGGCGATATATTACGTAGTTGAGTGTTGGGTATGGGTGAACAAACTGGCCCAACCTTCCGTTATGAGGCATTCGGTGGGTCTGGGGAAGAGTCAGATACCGCCTCAGGCTGCCGATTGATAGTAGCTGGGTGGAGATACAATATACTAAAATAGATGTAAAAGTTTTGTACTCTGATTTGGGCATCGCATCTAAGGAAATGCGAAGAACCACTCACAACAAAGATCAGAGTAACTGTGGGTAAAGTTGTACAAGCCTGCGCAGTGCTATATAAATCATGAATTCATGTCTGTCTCTTGGACTGGAGGCTATGGACACCAGTGGTGATTTGATGCCACTATACGAGTGTTCAGTAGTTTTCTAAATTAATAATCTGGAATTCTTTCAAAACCTAACAACAAAACCTTATTTTCTATAAATTATGAGACAGAGAATGAGGAAGAGAGAGAAAGAGAATGAGCAAGAGATTGAGGATGGGAATGGATATTCCCAAAAATGTAGAAGATGAGCATTCCGTACATTTTACTAATAATGCTTGCTGAGTACTTCCGTACTCACCCTTATTATTATCTTTCCTTGTTTAGGAGTATATCTGTTCGGAGAATTGCTAGAATCAGGTGAAGACTACATGGATGGATTTAAGTACTACCTGGATGGGATGCTGTGGACCCGCAATATGAAGAGTATAAGGCGGACACCCTGTGTGGAGGTCGAATGGAGTAGGCGATGCTTTAGAATCGTTCCTGGTGAACACGGTGGCAATAGGGTGTGGTTATATTATCATCGTCTTGGATAGATAGTAGGTAGAACATTTTTATTTCTTAATATTGTATTATTCGAACTCTCATGGCTTTGTAATAAACTTTAACTCTACGTGGTTATATTCTTGTAATATCATATTCTGTCTTTAATTATTGTTCTGCTACAACACTTTGATAGATTTATTATTCGTTAGAGCGTTGTTTTATCGACTAAAGCGAATAACAATTCGTTGACTAGCGTTTTTACCCTACGATAAAATATAGGTCGTTACACCCTACACTTTTCTAAGTTTATTGTAGCGAGAAGCAGCCACAATAAACTTAGAAAAGTGTAGCTTGCAAAAGAAAGACATTCTAGATGGCTGTCATAAATGTGACAAAGTTAGTATAAACAATTAGAAGTATGATACGTTTGCAATAGGGGCTAAAAAATATGAAAATGTATAATTACAGAAACAAAGAATGGTACGATTAAGTTTAGGCTTGACAAAGCGAAACTTTATATCAAACATCGGAAGCATAAATCTAAGAGGAGCTTTAAGAGATAAGAGTTGAGGCCGTCATATGGAGTTTCCTACCCAAACACTCCAACGTCTTGTCATTTTGGTTGGAAGGCATATCATAGTCCATTCTCAAGGTACGTACGTAAGAGGATCATGTGGTGGTTAATTAGAGTAACCTCCACAGTGTTGAATGGTGCAATTAATTTTGTTTCTATTGGGTATCTGGCTCACGGATATGCTTATTTTGGTCGGTACGACCACTGTTTTACATTTTCTATAGATTAGGAGATAGGCGAGCACATGTACATACATCATCATGTATGCACAACCCATACCTCTTCTTAGCACATGTCTATAATAATAAGGTTGTGGATAAATCCGTGATTTTATACAATCCCTAATACTCTATTTCTTTGTGCTGCAAAAGTCTGCTTCGCGTGCAGAAGGTGTTCTACTTACTCTATCTAGTCATAAAAGAATATCATTTTAGGATACATGTCTTTCGAAACCTTGGCTATTGATATTTTTTGTAAATATTTAGATTAGATATATAAAAATCAAACTTATAGATTTGTCTAAAAATTACTTTCATAGTATTATAATTTTATTAAGTTTTATAAATAAATTGTAATAGAAATTAATGGTTATGATATTATAATCTTATTAGATTTTATAAATATATTATAATAAAAATTAGTGGTCAAAGTTCTCTAAATTTTCTGGAAACTTCTTTGTCTGATCTTCACAGATTTTTCATATGAGTCTCGTTTTAACCCGATATGTCGCCGAGTTATGTAAAGGTATTTTTTACTACCACTAGCTCGGCTGATTTCTTTTTTTTTTCTTTTTTGTGTCTCTAGGAACTGACGACGTGTACAGGTGGTAGGTCAGTTTTGTTGTTTGAGGGTACTTAAATTTTCTGTCATTAGATCTATAACTAGAGGATCTCATCTCTTTTCTCAACCCATATAAATTCTCCTCCCCTTTAACCCTAGCCACCACCGACCTCACCGCGCTGTCGCACCATCGCTGCCCATCAGCGAGCCACCGCAGCCACCCCTGGCTCTGGCGAGCTCCCTCGCCTTCCTTTCTCGTTTCCAATGACTACCGCCATAGCCTCCTGTCGCCTCCTAACTACTCAAGCATGTCGCCTCCACTGACCTCCACCGTCCACTATCCTCCTCCATACCCACGGTGGGCGGTGCCACCACTGCCCTGTCGCTGGTCCACCCCCACTGCCCTCCTCCTTCTATACCCCAGGCACCGGTCAATCCATCCCTAACCTCAGTGAACCCTAAACCTAACTCGCCGAAGTTCCGCCGTTGGTCGCCATAGACATCACCGAAGGCACGATTTGCAACACAAATCGGATGGATGCAAAATCTGAATACTCCAAAGGTGAACAAATACTTGAGTACGCCTTAGAAATTTCCCTATATATGTTGTGCATATGTCATATCTCCAATTTGGTGCTAAGCTCCAATGGGCATCACTTGATGAGCTGTTGTTAAACGATGTGGATAGATCGTGAATATAGTGATGATGAATATTTGATATTTGGGTTACATTGAAATTTATGTTTGTGAAAGTTTCTATCAATGCACTATTGTGTAACTGGATTTGCTAGAATATTTAGGATAAGCGGTCTAACCACCTTGTATTGGGCAATCTGAATGGCAGACTTCAACTGCTCAGCAGTTGAAGGGTTCGACCACAGTCAGAGTTGTAGGCTTTGACCTCGATTGTTAGTCAGTAGTCTGATCGGTGGTCGGTAGTTGTAGGCCTCAACCGGGATGGTCGGTAGCTATTGTATCTCGTCGATGGTCAGAGCTACAGTACCTTGTTGATGATCGGTAGCTACAGTACCTGATCGATGGTCGGTAGCTATAGTGCTTGGTCGATGGTCACAACTACAGTACCTGGTCGATGGTCATAGCTACAATGCTTGGTCAATGGTTGTAACTACAGTGTGTAGTTGATGGTCGTAGCTATAGTGACTGGTTGATGGTCATGGCTGCAGTGACTAGTCGATGGTCTGTAGTCGTAGGCTTTGAGTGCTACAATTCTTATGACATTCAATTAACTTGAGTTCTCGTAATCTTCAAGTTCACGTGTTGGGACAGTGGTCTAACCGGCCTGTGCATGGCGGTTAGATTGGTCTTTCTGAGTGGCCTGAGGTTGATATTTGGAAAGCGTGGAAAATGAGTGCATGGTCGATTTGGCTCGTGTTTATTGTTGGTTTGGGGTGTGATATGCGCGTGTGGACTAATGTTTGTCAAGTTAGAGAGAACTTGTGCTAAGAAAACGTTCTTTGATCTTTGCATGTGCAAGTTGGGCATGTAGGCGGTCATAGTCGAAGACGAGGAGGATCGGGACTAGGATGGAAAAATGTGAGGTTCAGGCGGTCGAGCATGTCATGAGGTGGTCGTGCTCACGCTGGAGCATGTGGAGATCAAAGGTGGATGATGCGTGGAGAAGCTACGAGAGGTGCGGTCCTGGAGGCTTCGACAAATGATGAATTGGAAGGAGTTATGGAAAGTGTTGATAACTAGAATTTTTAGAGATTTTGGAAAACCCGTGTTTGAAAGGGTTTCAGGTCCCTTGATTTTCAGAATTGGATAGAATTTCATGTTCATGTTGATGAGGACATAGTTTGGGGCTCTAGCATATAAAAATAGGGAGAGGTTAAGTGTTAACGAGTGCTTTTGTGGAGAAAGCTTTTAGAGTTTTTATGCTAGGGTTTGAGGGGTGCCGTGGGGCACTTTGTAGCCACAAAATATGATTCAAAAAAATAAAAAATAAAAGATCAGGTCTATTCCAAGAACAAAATTAGTCAGCACTAGCAGCGTATCTTTTTTGGTGTTGTCTTCGACTCGCTCTTGCTCCGAGCAGTGCGTGGCATGATAGCGTTCCTCCATCGACTTCACTTTTCTCAACTTGCGTCGAGTCGTCCACTCGATCGTCGACAACATCATTGGCAAGCAGAGCAGATCATAAGCACCATAACTTTATCCATCATCTTTCTATGTTCTCAGCAGCGTGCTAACACATCATGATCGTGCATGCTACATGGGTGTCTTTGGTCGTCGGTTCAATCCATCATAGGCCGTCCTCGATAAATCGCAAAGAAACCAGTACGATCATTCACCCTCCTCTTATTGCGGTATTCGATCCTACAAGTGGTATCAAAGTGAGTTGTTATGTCATCAGAGAGGTATGTGAACCGTTCCCCTATACTAGATGGTACTGATTATGCTTTTTGTAACTGTCGTATACAAGCTTACATTGGGACTCAATATAGTGATATTTGGAATAAAGTTTCTAGACTTTTTGAGGTTCCTGCTACTGACACTAATCTAAATAAAACTGATGTTGATTTAAATGCTCAAGCTCGTAACTTAATGTTTCAAGGGATTTCTCGTAAAGAAATTGATCGTGTAGCTCATATTAATTCTGTCTACTTAATATGGAAAAATTTTTATAATTATCATGAAGGAATTACTAAAATTTAAGAAAATGCATAAAAATCTTTATCAAAAAGAATATTCTAGTTTTGGTATAAAGTCTGGTGAATCAATTGATGCTCTTTTTTCTTGATTTGAGAAGATATTGAGTAATTTACGTGATGTTATTGTTATTCGTGCCGATGAAGATAATACAGCTAAAATTTTGAGATATTTAGGTTCTGAGTGGTTGATGGTTGTCACAACTATTAATCAAACTGTCGATCTAAATACGTTAACCATAAATGATCTTTATTCTGGATTCAAAACCTATGAGATGGAAGCTTTGCAATCTAAAATTGATAAATCTTTATTATTAGCACTTGTGACTAACCCCGTGCAGGCTGCTTCGTTGAGTTCTTTGTCTTGTGTTTCTTTGTCTGCTTTATCTTTCTTTTCAGAGGAACAGTTTGAGCAGCTCCTTGAAGTGGACTTGGTGTTGATCTCCTCATGAGCATATAAGGTGGTGTGTCGAGTTTGATCAGGTGCTATGAGTGTGGCGAGCCAGGGCACATTAAAATTGATTGCCCCAAGCTCAAGAGAAAGGTGATCAAGGAGAAGAACTATCGTTGTTGGCCATCCAAGAACAATACCAAGGGTGTAAATTTTCATCGCAAATTTGTTGAAAAGGTCCTATCGGCTATCGAGCGTCTTGATTTGAGTGATTGGGACTTTGAGAGTTGCGACGACGACATCAACGATGATGATAATTCCAAAGGGTAAGAAGAAGTATGATGAATTCACAGGGCACGTGCTTCATGACAAGGGATGATGACAACGACAGTGTCCTGATGAGGTAAGACCATCATATGATGAGCTTAAAGACGGTTTGATTAAACTTGCTATTGAATTGAAAAAGACAAAAAAGAAATTAAAAGAAAGTAATTTCATTATTGAAAGCTTGAATTCTGAGATTAATAGACTTAGAGTTTCTATTCCTAATGATGAATCATGTGAGTCTTATCAAGTTTTGCATTCTGAGTTGGAGACTGTTAGATCAATTAATGCATCAAACCTGGTTTAAGAAAATTAAACCTAGAGTTTCAATTAATGTAACTGATAAATTTGATGAATTAAGAATGACACATGACTCTTATGATGGAAAATTAAAATTTGCTAATGATAAAATTTAAAAGTTTAAGTTTAACTCTTCTAAAGCTTGTTCTAATTGTGATTTGCTACAATCTAGGCTTAATTCATCTCAGAAATCTATTCAACAAATACTTTTTCATGAAAATCTATCTTGCTCAAATTGTCCTAATTTAAATATTAAAATTAATGCTTTAATTAGGCTGTTGAATGAGTTTGATGAAAAAGAAAGATTGGCTCAATCTAGTGCTTCCAAGAATTTAGTGAATGAACTTGTTAAGTGCATATCTTGTCTCTCATTGGCTAAAGAGAATGAGTATCTTAATGACACCTTAGAGAGATTTTCTTTTGGCAAAAAATCTGAATATGATTCTAGACAAGTCAAAAATAAGTGTGAAAAATTATAGTTTAGGATTTAATTTTGTTGAGCATGCTAAGAATAATCCCCTTATGGAGTAGAGTTTAGGATTAAATAAGAGATTTAATTTCATTGTGGTAGAGATGGTCATTTGGTTCAATTTTGCTTCTCATTCTGGAGTAGAGTTTGTGCAATCTCCTTATCATCACTTTGGTACCTCTAATTAAGTTTCTACAGGTTCGAGAGTTTTTATGACAGAACCAGTCAGACCGACATTTTCCATGCTGTCAGACTGGCCTCAGGCAGTCAAGTCGCCATTTGTGGTGTGGTATGACCATCCGGCGATCAGACTGGCCTGGCAGAGGCAATCAGACCACCCGGCGGTCAGACCGGCACTTCAACAGTGGTCTAACTGAAATCTGACAGAGGCTAATTTTTCACTTAAATATTTATCTTTGCCTATTGTTGCTCCTGTTCATCACGTATCTTAGTACTGGCTACCTAAGTTTTTATTTTGTAACTCCAGTACTAAGATATCGATGATTGTTCATATTTTATAGGCTCATCACAAGCGGAATGAGAATATATGGTTCATTGACTCCAGTTGCTCTCGTCACATGACTGGAGACTCACGATGGTTCTCCTCTCACACTCGTGCCCCTGGAGATGAGATAATAACTTTTGGGGATAACTCTCAAGGATGAGTTCTTGCAAGAGGTACCGTGCGCGTCAATGACAAATTCATGTTAAAAGACATCACTCTTGTTAGTGAGTTGAGCTATAATTTGCTTTCAGTTTCATAGTTGATAGGCAATAATCTTGAGGTGAGTTTTAAAAAGCATTCATGCTACATTTTAGATTCATCTTGCAATCTAGTATGCAAAATTATTTGAGTTGGTCGTTTGTTTAAGGGTGACTTTTTATATTCATCATTTTCTGATTTTAGGTGTCTTATTATATCAGATTCTAAGAATTTATTTCACTAGCACCATAGGTTAAGACATATTGGTTTTGATCATCTTGCTCGAATCGGTAATATGAATCTTGTTAGAGAAATATCTAATCTTAAAATTAAAAAGTCAATGAATTTAATTTGTTCACCTTATCGACATGGTAAAATGGTCTCATCATCTCATCCTCCACTCACACTTGTTATGACTGATGCTTCAGGTCAATTGTTGCACATGGACACTATTCAGTCTGCTAGAGGTAAATGATATGTTCTTGTTATTGTTAGTGATTTATCTAGATACTCTTGGGTTTATTTTATGGCATCTAAGGGCGAACCTTTTGGTCATTTTAAAGAACTTGCTCTTAGACTTGCTAATGAACTTTCAAGAGCAATTAGAAGTGATAATGAAACTGAATTCAACAACACATCATTTGCTTCTTTTTGTGTTGAAGAGGGTTTAGATCATTAATTTTTTTTCAGCTCGTGTGCCACAACAAAATGGTGTTGTAGAATGTAAAAATAGAACTTTGGTTGAGATGACTAGAACAATGTTGAATGAACATGCTACACCTAGAAAGTATTGGGTTGAAGCTATTTCTACTGCTTATTATATTTCTAATAAAGTATTTTTGCAATCTAAATTGCATAAAACTTCATATGAGCTTCGTTTTGGTCATACTCCTAATATTTCTCACTTGAGAGTGTTTGGATGTTGATGCTTCATATTTAAACATGGCAATCTTGATAAATTTGAATCTAGATTCTCAAATGGCATGTTTCTTAGATATGCAGGTCACACTCGAGGTTATCGTGTACTCAACTTAGAAACTAATAAAATTATTGAGACCTGCGTGGCCATGTTTGATGAGGCTAGTCTTGATACTAGACCTGACAATACAGGTATACAGGTAACTAACGCACCTGAAGACATCTTCTATAACTCTAACAACAATGAAAGGGAGATTCCGAGTCACATTTCAACACACGTATCTACACCAATAGATTCTATAGCTAGTGGCTTTGCTCCTACCTCTCATGAGGTAGAGGGCACTACTGCTACACCTATGTCATTGACGACACCACAGGCTCCTCTACATATTCAATGACATCATGCCCTTGAACAAATGATTGGTGATTTAAGTGAGAGAGTTCTTTGCAATAGGTATAACTCTAATGCCTCATATGCTCATTCTACGTTTATTTCCACTTTTAAACATCAAGATGTAAGTCACGTTTTATCTGATGAGTCTTGGATTAATGCCATACATTAGAAATTAGAAAATTTTGAGCGTAATAAAATCTGGACTTTAGTTTCAGCTCCTCATGGTCATAATGTTATTGGAACTAAATGGGTTTTAAGAATAAACAAAGTGAGGATGGTGTTATTTAAAATAAGGCTAGACTTGTGGTACAAGAATTTACCCAGGTAGAATGTCTTCATTTTGGTGAAACTTTTACACCTGTTGCTCGATTAGAAGTCATTAAAATATTTTTAGCATTTGCTGCATTGAAGGGTTTTAGATTGTATCAAATGGATGTTAAAAGTGTTTTTCTTAATGGCTTAATTGAGGAAGAAATTTATATTAGACAACCACCTGGTTTTGAAAATCCTAAGTTTCCTGATCATGTTTACAAACTATGCAAAGATTTATATGGCTTAAAACAAACAAATAGAGTATGGTATGATAGACATAAATCATATTTGCTAGAAAATAACTTTCAAATGGGTAAGATAGATAAAACATTGTTTACTCTCAAACATTGCAATGATCTTTTACTCGTTCAAATTTATGTGGATGATATCATCTTTGATGGTTCCACCCATACTCTTGTTTTTAAGTTTTCAGATACTATGAGCAGAGAATTTGAGATGAACATGATGGGAGAACTCACGTTCTTCCTAAGCTTTCAGATCAAGTAATCAAAACTGGGTACTTTTGTTCATCAAACTAAGTACACCAAGGATCTGCTTCGTTGTTTCGACATGGGGACAATCAAACCAATCTCCACACCCATGGGATCTACTGCTGTGGTGGATCCTGATGAAGATGGAGAGCCTGTTGATCAAAAGGAATATAGAAGCATGATTGGCTCACTTTTGTATATCACTGTTTCAATGCTAAACATACACTTTGGTATGTGTTTGTGTGCTTGTTTTCAAGCTTCTCCGCATGCTCCACATCATTAGACAGTAGATCGAATTTTCAGATATCTTCAATCAACTTTAGAATTTGGCTTATGGTGTTTTTCTTCATCATGCCTTACACTTAGAGCTTATTTAGATACGGATTTTAGGGGTTGTAGAATTGATAGGAAGAGTATTTCTGGCACATGTCACTTTTTAGACACATTTCTTGTTTCATGAGCTTATACAAACAGTTGTCTGTTGCACATTCCACTGCTGAGGTTAAATATTTAGCTGCTGCTTCTTGTTGCTCACAATTTCTTTGGATGACAGTCACGCTTAAGGATTTTGGCTCATAATTACATAATATTCCACTTTTTTGTGATAATACTAGTGCTACTAGTATTGCTAAAAATCCTGTGCAACATTCAAGAACCAAACACATTGATATACACTATCATTTTCTTAGAGTCCATGTGGAAAAGGAAGATGTTGTCTTGTATTTCATTGATTCAAATTCTCAAGTTGCTGATATTTCAACAAAATCACTTGATTCTTCACATTTTACTCATTTGATTACTCTGAGGGGGAATTTGTTGTTCAAAAATGTTCCAGAAGCTTTGTTTATTATACTTGTCAAATGATTTATCAAGTCCAAGCCATTGAAATCAAATGAGTTATAGATATCTCTTTATCATATTTACTCATATGATATGTAGTTTTGATTATGACTGGTTGAAATTAATTTGATATACTTGAACTAAAATGTGACATGACGGAATACTTTGATTAGATTGATTAGATGGTATTTTGCGGTGTTCATCTAAAACGATTAGCTTGATTTTGAGTCTTATTTTAAATCTTGGCTATGAGGCATGTATGTTTCATATTACAATCTTTTTATCTTCACTCAATTTGACATGTTATGAAAAAAATGAGAAAGAGAAAATTGAAAAGATATGTGCTTCAAGCATGCCATGTGTAAATAAAAAGAAAAAGCACAAATGAAAAGAAGTATACTACAAGCATGCCACATGCTTAAAAATTGAGTGTGGAGAAATAGGTTATTATATGAGACTACTAGCTCGTTTAGATTTAAGGTTTACTTCACTTTTAGGCTTTGACTTTTCGGTGTGATATCTCATTGTACTCTTTATAATTCGTTTAGTTATTGTTAAGGTGCGTGTCATTGATATAAATCGCTTAATCATGCTAAAGACTTGTTTTGACATTGCTATATGATATATGACTTCATATGATCTAGGTAGCTCTACTCAAAAGAATGGCATGCTTAAAATTATTAAATCAATGCAAAGTGACTTGGATAATTTACAAAGCTTCTTGATTTTTACTCTCATTGCTCCTTTTTAGAATTATTCATTATTTGAAGTTCCTGATGATTACATTGCCAATGGGGGAGAAATTGGAGAAATGTGAGTTTCTGCTAAGAGTATGCTGCTGTGTTTTGTCAAATTCTTTTCTCTGCAGTTTTGAAAGTTTCTTTTCGCAAATTTTGCTTGTCTTTCAGAACACAACTCATTCAAGAGATTTTGTGGTGTTGTCAATGTATTCATCAAGGAGGAGATTGTTAGACCATGTGAATAGGTCATGAATATAGTGATGATGAATAATTGATATTTGGGTTGGATTGAAATTTGTGTTTGTAAAAGTTTTGGTCGATACACTATTATGAAACTAGATTTGCTGGAATATTCAGGTTAAGTGGTCTGACCACCTTGTATTGGGTGGTCTGAATAGTAGACTTCAACTGCTTAGCAGTCGGAGGGTTCAACCACAGTTGGTTGTCATAGGCTTTGACCTCGATTGGTGGTCGGTAGTCCGGTCGGTAGTCAATAGTATGATCAGTCGTCAGTAGTCATAGGCCTCGATTGGGATGGTCGGTAGCTACAGTACCTGATCGATGGTTGGAACTACAGTATCTGGTCGATGGTCAGTAGCTATATTATTTGGTCATTGGTCATAGCTACAGTACCTGATCGATAATTGTAGCTACAATGTCTGGTCGATAGTCGTAGCTATAGTGCTTGGTCGATGGTCGTAGTACAGTGATTGGTCGATGGTCGGTAGTCGTAGGCTTCGAGTGCTATAATTCTTGTGACTTTTGAATAACTTGAGTACTCGTAATCTTCGAGTTCTCATGTTGGGCCAGCGGTCTAGTCGGCCTATGCATGGTAGTCAGCCTGGTCTTTCTGAGTGGTCTGAAGTTGATTTTTAGGAAGGGTGAAAATTGAGTTCATGGTCAATTTGGCTCGTGTTTATTGTTGGTTTGGGGTATGATATGCGTGAGTGGACTGATGTTGGTTAAGTTGGAGAACTTGTGCTACGAAAGTATTCTTTGGTCTTTGCATGTGCAGGTTGGGCATGGTGGCGGTCATGGTTGATGATGAGGAGGACCAGGATTAGGATGGGGAAATCTGAGATTTAGGCTGTCGAGGATGTCATGGGATGGTCAGGCTCATACTAGAGCACGTGGAGATCAAAGGTGGATGATGCGTGGAGAAGCTACGGGAGGTGTGGTCCTGGAGACTTCAGCACATGATAAATTGGAAGGTGTCCATAACTGGAAGGTTTAGAGATTTTAGAAAACCCCTATTTAGAAGGGTTTCGGGTCCCTTGATTTTTGGAATCGAATAGAATTTCATGTCCGTGTTGATGAGGACACGGTTTGCGGCACTAGCATTTAAAAGCATTGAGAGGTTAAGTGTTACCGAGCGCTTTTGTGGAGAAAGTTTTTAGAGTTTTTGTGCTAGGGTTTGAGAGGTGTCGTGGGGCACTTTGTAGCCACAAAACATATTTCAAAAATAAAAGATCATATCTATTCTGAGAACAAGTTAGTCAACGCTAGTGGCGTATCTTTCTAGTGTTGTCTTCGACTCATTCTCATTCTGAACAGTGCATGATGAGATAGCGTTCCTCCATCGACTTCATTTTCCTCGATCGTGCGCCGAGTCATCCACTCGATCGTCGACAACAGCATTGGCAGGCAGAGCAGATGACGAGCACAATAACTTTATCTATCGTCTTTCTTGAGAGACCAGGTGGTCGTGACTCCATGTGAATGATGAGTAATTGACAAAGGTTTAGGATAGTCGAGTTTGGTTTGAGTGGTTCGGAGTCGAGCCGTTGCGTGGCGCAATCGGGCTCGGTCGGACTTTGGTCAAACTTGGTCATTTGGGCTTAGGATGTATATTCTAATGTTTCGACAGGTTTGGACTTCGTCTGTGGTAAGTGTGATGGTATTTACGCTTTCATGTGTCGAGCGGTGCTATTTGACGTATTTTCTTGTCTGTGTGACTGCAGGATGTCGAGTTGGAGTCGTGGCGAGACACGGTGGACCGGACTAGGCGCAGGTGGCGCTGAGGTCAGAACGGTCGGGATGTGTCGAAGACGACGTGGACTCGAGGTGGTTGCGAGGCGTGCGAGGCAAGGAGCGCGGAAGCTTCCTGGAAGGTGCAGGAGGGGCGAATCGGGAAATTCGCAAGGCTGCACGAGCGGGAGCGGGCTCCGTTGGACGTAGCGGGCGTAACGGGGCGGAGACCCGTTAGCCAAGCGCTATAAAAGGAGAGGAGGGGCTGCATGCCCACTTGAGCACTTGTGATAGAATTAGGGTTTTAGAGTCAAAAGAGGCTTTAGGAAGGTTGTTTCCTTTAGCTCTTTAGTTGGTGTGAGTTGGTGGTAGAGGCAGAGTGTGCTCCCTCTGTGTCTCTACGATGGTTTCTATGTGAGTCTCCTCTCTCTATGTGTTCTTCCTCCCAAGAAGTTGTGAGATTCTTGGTGTTCTTGAGGATTGAGAGGGAGATGAGGGATTGAGAGTCTTGTAATCATTCCTCTTGTATCAATCGGGGTATGGGGACGTAGCTCAGTTGTAATCCCTGAATAGTTGAATGAAATCTGAAGTTTGCTTCCCGTGCTCTATCTGTTCTTCGTTCTTCATTTGCATGATTTCTTGATTTTCGTTTTTTGAGTTCTTGCTTGCTGGGAAGGCCCAAAATGGGTTGCTCTTTGATGGGATAGTGTCTCAAGATCATTTGATCAAGTTTCCCAAGATCAAACCTCTTTTAATCTCAGATTTGGCATTTTGGGTTGCTCTGTTCTTCTTTAGCTCTTCTAGGGTTTTTGAGCATTTCTTGTTTCCCTTTGCAAGATGGGCTGAGTTTTGGTGTGGAGAGTCCTATGGCTATTGCTAACATATCTGCAAAGTCTCTTAGCCATAGGATCAAAGGATTGGAAGCAATTTGATTTTTGGCTCGGGTTGTGCAAAAATTCAGATTTTTACCCATAATCTGAAATTCTTGCTTCTTGGTTTGATTCTCTTGTTTCCCAAGGTCCCCTTACTATTTAGTATGTTGTAGTAAGGTCTTGGGTCGAAAAGTTTGAGAGCAAACCTTCTTTTCAGCCAAAAATCCGAAGTCTCAAAGTTCCACCCTAAAAATCCTGTTTGCTGATTTTCTCGAGAGGTACTACCACTCCTCGAGAGGTAGTACCGCTCAGAGGTACTACCGCTCGTCCTAGCGGTACTACCGGTTTTGTTCGGACCAGTCTGATCGGCAGCGAAGAAACGTTCGGACAAGTCCGATCTTCGTGCGGTACTACCGCTCCTCGAGATGTACTACCGCTCAGAGGTACTACCGCTCCTCGAGACGTACTACCGCTCAAAGGTACTACCGCTCGTCTCAGCGGTACTACCGCTTGCAGTCAGACTTGCTCTGAATTTATTTTTCTTGGCTGCTTCTTTCTGGATTTGGTTTTCTCTGTTGTTGTTCTTGCTGTAAGTACTTGTCTTCTACCTTCATAGCTCCCATAGCTATTGGAGAAGAAGATATTTGTTGGGGCGATTTTTAGAGATCGACATTCACCCCCCCCCTGTCGCCATTTCGGTCCTACAATTGGTATCAGAGCCGGTTAGCTCTTTTCAATAGATCTTAACCGGTCTCAAGAGCCATGGCGACGGACAAGTACTCGACCAAACCTCCCGTCTTTGATGGCCTGGATTACCCCTTCTGGAAGAGCCGAATGGAAACATACATCCAGGCTCAGGGGTATGCCATTTGGCGGAAGGTGAAGGTGAGATTTGTTGTTCCTGCCGATGAGAACATTAATGCTGGAAATATGCATGATGTTGAGGCAAACGCTAAGGCAAGGAACATCATAATCCAGGGCTTGAGTCGTAGCGAGTTTGACCGCATATCTCATCTTTCGTCCGCCTTCGATATTTGGGAAACCCTCGATGCTTACCATGAGGGCACCACCCAGATAAAGACGGTGAGACAGGACCAGTTCAAGCGAGATTACAACAAGTTTGAAATGCTCGCTGGCGAGTCCCTTGATGAGTGTTTTGCGCGTTTTCACAAGATTCTGAGCAACCTCCGAGCGGTCGGTCTCACATACCCCGACTCGGATAACGCTCGACAAATGCTCGCTGCACTCGACCTTCGTGTTTGGGAGATGAAGGTGACTACCATCAAGGACACTACGAACCTCTCGACTTTGACTCTTGATGCGCTGTACTCGCGTCTCAAGACTCACGAGATTGACATTGTCTCTCGCAAGTCGAAGTCACAGTCGATGGCTCTAGTCACAGATCCCAGCTCGGCTTCTGGTCCCTCTTCTGATTCTTCTTGCGGTTTCTCCCTTGCTGCTCTCTGTGACATAACTGATGATCAGTTAGAGCAGCTTGCGGATGATCAGCTGGCCCTCCTTGCTCGAAGATTCTCCCATGCTTACAAGGGGAGGAGGGACAGAAAGAGAGGAGGACCCGTGATTTGCTTCGAGTGTGGTGGCCCCAACCACATTCAGGCAAACTGCCCCAAGCTGGAGAAGGGCAAGAACGACTATGGCGGTTCGGGCAAGATCGACTACACCGACAAGAACCGCAACAAGAAGCCTCCAGCTCAGACGCCGGGAAAGAAGAAGTTCTGCGACTTCAGAAAGGCCAAGAAGCTGTTTCACCGCGTCCTCACCGCCTTCGACGACCTCGACCTCAGTGAGGTGGAGGGATGGAGCGACGACGATGGGACGGGTGACCAAGATCCCAAGAGCGGCGACGACTTCTCCGGCATGTGCTTCATGGCCCTCGAGGGCGAACTCAGCGACAGCGAGCTGTACTCCGACTCGGACGAGGTATGCCCCACTTACGACCAGCTTAATCATGCTTTCCTTAAGCTAGGTGGCTTTCATGCTAGAGCTAGGGCTAAGTGTAGCGAGTTGGAGAAGGAAGAAGATAGACTGTCACGGGAGCTTACTTCTCTTATATCTGCTCCCTCCCGTGACGACTGTGATATATGCTCTGCTTTGCTGGCTGATATGGAGAAATTAAGGACCTCGCATGATAGTGTGTCCTCCGAGCTTGATATTGTTAAGGTTGAGAATGTTAGTCTGCTTGCTGATTTAGAGTTGAGTAGGATGGCTGTTACCCTACTTACTACTGATGAGACTACTTCTCCCACCTCATGTGAGGATAAGGACATTGCTGCTAGAGGACCTTATGCCATGCTCCTTGATCTGCCCGAATCTTGTGAAACTTGCTATAACTTGAAGATGAATTTAAAACGGGCAGATCATAAAATTGCTGAACTACAAGTTTCTTTACTTGAGCCGATTGATTCATGCTTAAATTGTCCTAAATTAACTGCTGAACTTGAAGCTGTCTCCAAACAGTTTCAAGATATGATTGATCATAATAGGAAGTTGGCTCAATATGCTTCTAAGGATCCTGTTAGCTCACCATGCAAAAATTGTGATAAACTAAAAATTGACTTAATTGCATTGGATGAAAAATGTGTGAAGCTAACTAAGGACTTATTAGAGAAGCAACCTTCTGCTTGTATTGTTTGTGCTGAGAAGGGGGAGAAGCCCCAGGGTAAGGTGGAGACGCCTAGGAACGTGAACCAACTGGCTAGCAGTAGGACTGCCCATTCAGAGTCGGCTGTGCGTGCACAAGCCATTCTTCCCTCTGTTATTGGTTCTTCATCTGCTCCCTTACCTCCTGCTGTTCCCTCTTCCCCCTGCTCCTCTTGCACCTCTCTCTTTCGAGAGTGTCAGTACCTTATGAACACTCTCAAGAGATTTGTAGGCGGCAAGAAGAAGCTTAATCTTATTCTAGACCAATCCAAGATTTGCAAGTTCAATCAGGGTCTAGGATATGATTTATATGAGGATATGAGGAAGCATCCTCCTGCTATTCTCCGACCTATCTTAGGAGGTGTGATCGAGGTTGAGCCCAGGTCTGACGAGGTTAAATTCAAATCAGCGGGTTTTGTCCAAGGGATCTCTGACAGCAAGGTGATTCCACCTGTTGCTTCGGCCTCTCAGAAGGCGAAGCCTCTTCGTGCTACTCCCACCTCTCAGAAGGTGAAGTACCACTGTACCTTCTGTCAGAAGGATGGGCACTCGATCGAGAGATGCTTCAGGCGCGCCAAGATCACGCGTAGAGACCGTGTTGAGTCTCTTAGGGGTATTCAGGGTCAGCCCCAGATTCTGAGTACACCTAAGACCAACACGAGGTCTAGGTTTGCTCCTGTTGCGGAGTTTAGACAGCATAGAGGACTTGGTTTTCCCGAGTTTTCTGTTTTCCGTCCTCATGCTGCCTCTGATCGTGTCTTCCGCCGTCCTGAGGATAGATCTCGTTTCTTCCATCGAGATAGCTACCCGCGGCGTGATCAGCGTGTTGCCGGTGTTCCGACTCGCTCTCCCGTAGCAGTCGGACCCCGCAACAGCTTCAGGTCTGCTCACAGACCTTCTGCTTCTTTGAGTCACAGAGAGCGTAGGGTAGATAGAGGTCAGTCGTGCTTGACGACTTCATCTGCTCGACGTGTTGTTCAGTATTGGGTGCCAAAATCACTCTTGATTTACCCCAGTACTGATACTTTACTCTCTGTTTGACTGAGGTTCGCCGGGCAGGGAAGGGAAAGGTTTGGCTTGTAGACTCTGGGTGTTCACGACACA
Organism: Dendrocalamus latiflorus; assembly: GCA_017311315.1. Taxonomy (NCBI): domain Eukaryota; kingdom Viridiplantae; phylum Streptophyta; class Magnoliopsida; order Poales; family Poaceae; genus Dendrocalamus; species Dendrocalamus latiflorus. The sequence continues at coordinate 17,940,641 of CM029622.1, read as the reverse complement.
TGACCGGAGACTCCCGTTGGTTTTCTTCCCTTGCCCGTGCTCCAGGTGATGAGACGATCACCTTCGGAGATGCTTCATCTGGCGCGTCATCGCCAAAGGTACGGTGCGCATTAATGATTCTTTCATTTTGAAAGATGTAGCTTTGGTTAGTAAGCTGCAATATAATTTGCTTTCAGTCTCTCAGCTTACCGATGACGGTTTCGAGGTGAGCTTTAAGAAAAATGCTTGCAAAATTCTTGATTCTTCGGGTAGTCTGGTTTGCGGGATTTCTCGTTATGGGAGGATCTTTCGTGCTGATTTTTCTGAGTCTTCTGGTGATCCTCTCAGGTGTTTAGTTGCTTCTGAGTCCCGCGACCTTTCTTTCTGGCATAGGAGACTTGGTCATATCGGATTTGATCATTTGACCCGAGTTAGCGGCCACGATCTCATTCGTGGTCTGCCGAAACTCAAGATGGTCAAAGACCTTGTTTGCTCTCCATGCCGACACGGCAAGATGGTTGCCGCTTCTCACCCTCTGGTCACAGTTACTATGACCGATGCACCGGGACAGCTGCTCCACATGGACACAGTTGGACCAGCTCGAGTGCAGTCAGCAGGAGGGAAGTGGTATGTTCTTGTTGTGGTCGATGACTTCTCGAGGTATTCTTGGGTGTTTTTCTTAGCCTCGAAGGATGAGACGTTTTCGCATTTCCGAGGACTTTTCAGTAGGCTTTCTGTAGAGCTCCCAGGTGCCTTACGAGCGATCCGCAGTGACAATGGCACGGAGTTCAAGAATTCCTACTTTGAGAGTTTCTGTGGTGAGACAGGTGTAGAGCACCAGTTCTCTTCTCCATACGTCCCTCAGCAGAATGGCGTTGTGGAGAGGAAGAACCGTACCTTGGTCGAGATGGCCAGGACGATGCTTGATGAGTACTCTACACCGCGAAAGTTTTGGGCTGAGGCTATAGCCACCGCGTGCCATGTCTCAAATCGAGTTTTTCTTCGGGCACACTTGCATCGCACTTCTTATGAGCTGAGATATGGGCGAAAGCCTAGCGTCTCTCATTTTCGTGTGTTTGGTTGCAAGTGCTTTGTTTTGAAGTCCGGGAACCTAGACAAGTTCGAGTCACGTTCTTGTGATGGAATCTTTCTAGGTTACTCGCCTCTTCGCGGGCTTATAGGGTCTGGAACTGCGAGTCTAGTAAAATGGTAGAGACCTGTGAGGTGACCTTTGACGAGGCCAGTCCGGGGACTAGGCCCGATATCTCAGGTTCTTTAGAGCAGTCCGAGACCATCTTTGTGGATGATGAGGATGATGGAGACGACGGTTGTCTACCTAATCCTGTCCCTCATCCACCCCTTGAGGTGCCGTCTTCCACCGCACCTCGAGGTGATCAGCCCATGCCTTCTGCTTCTTCTGGAGCTGGTGGCTCTGTTCCTACCTCGTCAGCTCACGAGGTAGAGGCCACTTCTTCATCTCATTCTGGACCTCCTAGACATATCCAGAAAGCTCATCCTTCAGAGCAGATCATTGGAGACCTTTTCGAGCGTGTTACCCGCTCAAAATCTGGCTTATCTCAATTCTGTCTTCATTCTGCTTTCATTGCCTCCTTTGAGCCCAAAGATGTCTCTCATGCTTTATCTGATGAGTCTTGGGTCAATGCCATGCATGAGGAGCTAGAAAGTTTCGAGAGGAACAAGGTCTGGTCGCTTGTCGAGCCCCCGCGAGGTTACAATATTATTGGGACTAAGTGGGTGTTCAAGAACAAGCAGAGCGAGGATGGAGTGGTTTTTCGAAACAAAGCTAGACTGGTTGCTCAGGGGTTCTCCCAGGTTGAAGGTCTAGATTTCGAGGAGACCTTTGCCCCTGTAGCTAGACTTGAAGCCATTAGAATCCTGCTTGCCTTTGCAGCTTCTAAGGGTTTCAAGCTTTACCAGATGGACGTCAAGGGTGCCTTTCTCAATGGCCTTATTGAGGAAGAGGTCTACGTCCGACAGCCTCCTGGTTTCGAAAACCCCAAATACCCAAACCATGTCTTCAAGCTTTCCAAAGCGTTGTATGGACTTAAGCAGGCCCCCAGGGCTTGGTATGAGAGGCTTAAGTCCTACTTGTTGAGTCATGGGTTTGAAATGGGTAAAGTTGATAAGACCTTGTTCATCCGCCGGCTTGGCGCTGACCTTCTGCTCGTCCAGATCTATGTCGATGACATTATCTTTGGCGGCTCTTCTCATACTCTGGTTTCCCAGTTCTCGGATGTCATGAGCAACGAGTTTGAAATGAGTATGATGGGTGAGTTGACCTTCTTCCTTGACTTCCAAATTAAGCAGACTCGGGAGGGTACATTTCTTCATCAAGGAAAGTACACTCGTGACCTCCTGAAGCGCTTCGATATGAGTGATGGTAAGCCGGTGTCAACTCCCATAGCTTCGACAGCCTATCTTGACCCAGATGAGGATGGCGAACCAGTTGATCAGAAAGAGTTCAGAAGTATGATCGGCTCCCTTCTTTACCTCACTGCCTCGAGACCAGACATACACTTCTCCGTGTGTCTGTGTGCTCGTTTTCAGGCTTCTCCTCGCGTATCTCACCGTCAGGCGGTGAAGCGCATCTTTCGGTACCTTCGAGCTACCATTGACTATGGTATCTGGTACTCTTCCTCATCCTGTCTTTCCCTGAGAGCCTTTTCGGATGCAGACTTCACTGGCTGTAGGATAGATAGGAAGAGCACTTCCGGCACCTGCCAGTTCATTGGCACTTCTCTCGTTTCCTGGTCTTCGAGGAAGCAGTCCGGTGTTGCACAGTCCACTGCAGAGGCCGAGTACGTTGCTGCTGCCAGTTGCTGCAGCTAGGTACTTTGGATGGTTTCGACCCTGCGGGACTTTGGGTTAGCCTTAGACAGTGTTCCACTCTTTTGTGATAACACGTCTGCTATCAACATTGCTAAGAACCCAGTGCAGCACTCTCGGACCAAGCATATTGATATTCGCTTCCACTTCCTTAGAGACCATGTAGAGAAGGGTGACATAGTGCTCCAGTTTGTGGAGAGTGACCACCAGTTGGCTGATATCTTCACCAAGCCTTTGGACAGTTCGAGATTTTCAGCTCTGCGGGGAGAGCTTGGGGTGGTTTGTCCTTACGGACTGTAGTGAGGGGGAGCTTGGGCTTTACTGCTTTATTATATTAATTATGTTTCTGTCTCATTTTTGTTGCATTGCATTTGCGGGTGCATTGGGTTAAGTCCTTCTAGCATAGGTTAGAGTGTTTCTTGTGTTGAGTTGCTTAGACTTCTTACTCTTATCTTGTGCTTCCAGGATTAGCTATTTCTTATCTCACTAGGTTGAGCTCACTCACTTCTTGTAGGTTCTAGCGAGGGTTGGGCCACCCTCGGGTAGACAGGGTACGTGTTTGCTCTCTAGTATGTGTTCGACGATCAGCTGTTAGTCCTGGAGTCATTTGGGGTAGATGAGAGTCAGTCTGAGCCATAGTTGTCTCAATATCTTATCTATGCTTTAAGGACTACCCATTTGGATTTTCTTTGCCAGCTTCTCGAAGTTAATGCTTTGGTTCAAGGGGAGTTCATTTGGGAGCTTCTGGAGCTTAATATTGACTTAACTCAACTTGAACTAAAAGTTGCATCTAATGTTGAGGGGGAACTGGTCTTTCGTGCTTTTTCAGCATTCTAGTATTATAATCAATCTGCATTGAGCCTTGATTATTATCCTGTTATGACATGCTTCAGTGCTTTACACCTTGCCATGACTTGTGCTTAGCTTGCTAAATTTATCCTGACTTCATATGTGTAGACTAGCGTTTGCCATGATAAGTTAAGTAAAATTGATCAACTTAAATTAAACTTGTCATGCTAGCATTTGAGTTTAGTCTTTCTTGAGCTATCCTTTTATGATTTATGCCATGTCAAATAGGCTGAGTAGAGCGTTGAATCTATATTGAGCCTTAGTTTGAGCTGTTTTAGTCTCCTGATGATACATGAGTTAGTACAATGTGTTAAAAAGCAAAAAGATCTCTTTTGTGCGAAAAAAAACTGATCTCACCAATTCTTTCCTATGAGACGGCTTGCCATTGCACCTGGCATGAACTTAGGGGGAGTTTTGGATGACCTAGACTATCTTCTTAAGCTTCTTGCTTAGAGTAGTCGCATAAGGCTTGAGATCTAGCACATGATAAAACAAAATGTTGGTTGACAACCACCATATTTGTGCGAAAAAACTGATTTCACCAATTCTTTCTCATGAGACAGCTTGCCATTGCACTAGGCATGAACTCAGGGGGAGTTTTGGATGACCTAGACTATCTTCTTAAGCTTATTGCTTGGAGTAGTCGCATAAGGCTTGAGATCTAGCACATAAACAAAAATTGGGTTGAAAACAACCATATGCTTTCAAAAGACAATGTTTAATGTGCTCAATTTACTTAATCTACAATCAGAACCAAGTACCTTAACCAATGTTTCAATCTTGAGCTTATAGCACTCTATTTGGACTCAATGTTAGCTTCTTTGTTCCGCTTAGCTTATTGACATGGCCTGCATCATCCTTGGATGTCTCTAGTTAGACTTTGCTCATTGATGACTTGACTTGCTCACTAAATACATTACAATTCAGATTGTCATCTATGTGCTCTAGCTAGCTTATATATATGTTGTCATGATCTAGATAGCGTTTTATTGAGTTATGACTTGGTGTATTACATGTTGGTCATTATGGATAATTCTCATGGCTCAAAATGCTTAAATAAACAAACTTCAGCCATATTCATCCATTGACATGTCATATTCTCTCTATTGCATCTTGATGTGTTTATTACCAAAGGGGGAGAATAGAGAAGAAAAAGTCTGTTGGGAACAGTTTAGAGCTTTGGAGATCAATTTGCTCTTTCAGTTGTTGCTCTAGTGTTCCTTCTGTCGACATGGTCATTAGCTTCATTCTCTTCTTTGGACCATGTTGGATTCTTCAAAATCAAACTCAACTTCATGCTTTTTCTGAGTTTGTCAATATACTCATCAAGGGGGAGATTGAGAGACCAGGTGGTCGTGACTCTATGTGAATGATGAGTAATTGACAAAGGTTTAGGATAGTCGAGTTTGGTTTGAGTGGTTCGGAGTCGAGCCGTTGCGTGGCGCAATCGGGCTCGGTCGGACTTTGGTCAAACTTGGTCATTTGGGCTTAGGATGTATATTCTAATGTTTCGACAGGTTTGGACTTCGTCTGTGGTAAGTGTGATGGTATTTACGCTTTCATGTGTTGAGCGGTGCTATTTGACGTGTTTTCTTGTCTGTGTGACTGCAGGACGTCGAGTTGGAGTCGTGGCGAGACACGGTGGACCGGACTAGGCGCAGGTGGCGCTGAGGTCAGAACGGTCGGGATGTGTCGAAGACGACGTGGACTCGAGGTGGTTGCGAGGCGTGCGAGGCAAGGAGCGCGGAAGCTTCCCGGAAGGTGCAGGAGGGGCGAATCGGGAAATTCGCAAGGCTGCACGAGCGGGAGCGGGAGCGGGCTCCGTTGGACGTAGCGGGCGTAACGGGGCGGAGACCCGTTAGCCAAGCGCTATAAAAGGAGAGGAGGGGCTGCATGCCCACTTGAGCACTTGTGATAGAATTAGGGTTTTAGAGTCAAAAGAGGCTTTAGGAAGGTTGTTTCCTTTAGCTCTTTAGTTGGTGTGAGTTGGTGGTAGAGGCAGAGTGTGCTCCCTCTGTATCTCTACGATGGTTTCTATGTGAGTCTCCTCTCTCTGTGTGTTCTTCCTCCCAAGAAGTTGTGAGATTCTTGGTGTTCTTGAGGATTGAGAGGGAGATGAGGGATTGAGAGTCTTGTAATCATTCCTCTTGTATCAATCGGTGTATGGGGACGTAGCTTAGTTGTAATCCCTGAATAGTTGAATGAAATCTGAAGTTTGCTTCCCGTGCTCTGTCTGTTCTTCGTTCTTCATTTGCATGATTTCTTGATTTTCGTTTTTTGAGTTCTTGCTTGCTGGGAAGGCCCAAAATGGGTTGCTCTTTGATGGGATAGTGCCTCAAGATCATTTGATCAAGTTTCCCAAGATCAAACCTCTTTTAATCTCAGATTTGGCATTTTGGGTTGCTCTGTTCTTCTTTAGCTCTTCTAGGGTTTTTGAGCATTTCTTGTTTCCCTTTGCAAGATGGGCTGAGTTTTGGTGTGGAGAGTCCTATGGCTATTGCTAACATATCTGCAAAGTCTCTTAGCCATAGGATCAAAGGATTGGAAGCAATTTGATTTTTGGCTCGGGTTGTGCAAAAATTCAGATTTTTACCCATAATCTGAAATTCTTGCTTCTTGGTTTGATTCTCTTGTTTCCCAAGGTCCCCTTACTATTTAGTATGTTGTAGTAAGGCCTTGGGTCGAAAAGTTTGAGAGCAAACCTTCTTTTCAGCCAAAAATCCGAAGTCTCAAAGTTCCACCCTGAAAATCCTGTTTGCTGATTTTCTCGAGAGGTACTACCACTCCTCGAGAGGTAGTACCGCTCAGAGGTACTACCGCTCGTCCTAGCGGCACTACCGGTTTTGTTCGGACCAGTCTGATCGGCAGCGAAGAAACGTTCGGACAAGTCCGATCTTCGTGCGGTACTACCGCTCCTCGAGAGGTACTACCGCTCAGAGGTACTACAGCTCCTCGAGTGGTACTACCGCTCAAAGGTACTACCGCTCGTCTCAGCGGTACTACCGCTTGCAGTCAGACTTGCTCTGAATTTATTTTTCTTGGCTGTTTCTTTCTGGATTTGGTTTTCTCTGTTGTTGTTCTTGCTGTAAGTACTTGTCTTCTACCTTCATAGCTCCCATAGCTATTGGAGAAGAAGATATTTGTTGGGGGCGATTTTTAGAGATCGACATTCACCCCCCCTCTGTCGCCATTTCGGTCCTACATTTCTATGTTCTCGGCGGTGTGCTAACACATCACGACCATGTATGCTACATGGGTGTCTTTGGTCGTCAGTTCAATCCAACGTAGGCCGTCCTTGATAAATCGCAAAGAAACAAGTATGATTATTCACTCTCTCTGATTACAGTATTCGATTCTATAGTTAGTTGTTTACACCATCATGCACTGCCGTTTTCGGATTGCTTGCTTGCTTGAGTCCGTGAGCTTTAGCTAGCTCCCGTCACTTTGTCGGAGTCTAATTCGCTAGCACAACTTTTTTTAGGTCTACTTGTGGCCAGTATTGGATGTGCGTTAATCCTGATGAGCTCATCATCACAAACTTGCGGTCGGTTCATTTAACTGTTTGCCTCCACATTTTATAAATGCAACACGCATGCATATATATTTCAATTGCTTATACGAAAAGGTAGTGTGCTGAATGCTGATCCACACTGGAGGTGCATGAATCATCGATCGAGCATCCCAGCGAGTCTGCCAAAGACTGAGCTCCGAATTAAGGGAAACATCTATGGAGGGTGAGGACAAGTACAGTCTACAAATTAATAATATCTTGTTTGATATGCATGCATCACTCTGTCTCAAACAGCATATGCGCGCATCGGTTGTTGAAATGACTTAAAGGTAGTATATATATTTGTATTAGTGGTTAAGCATTGGTGAGCTAGTTAGTCAGCATCGTCTCAACTTGTCATTGATTAGCTCAATAATTCGTTCAATAATTACAGGAGCAAGATAAGTCTCAATAATTCGTTCATTGATTAGTCGTCATTTGAGACGTACGCTTGCGTAAGATAAGTCTCTCATCCCCTTATCAATTCGGACGTACCGCTCCTGATCACCAGGCCGGATTCCAAACAACCCATGGATCGGATCGATCGTCCTCACTCGATCTTTTGGAACTCGGGTAGTACAAGACTACAAGTTAAGGTAGGCCAGAGATGGGAGATAATGCATGGAGATCAAGTTTGGAACACGCAATTTTCACATGAAATGTCGCCGAGTGAAGACCGAGACATGCAGCTTTCTTTTCCTTTTCGCCGCTCATTTGCCCCTTAGGGGCGCCGTTCTTCATGGTTGCTGTTTGCATCATCTATGGTGATCATTTGGCCTTTTTTTGGTGGCTTATGATTGAAAAACACTGTAGCTGGCTGAAAAAACACTGTAGCTAGCAGAGGCTTATTTAGCATAATTAAATTTAAAAAATTAAAAAATATAAAAAATGTGTTAGCCCATTACGTATAATACAAACAAATACGAGAAAAAAGGAACCGGCAAAAAAGCTCAACAAAAAGCCAAAGGTTCATAAAAAGACGAAATTTATGAATAATGAAAAATAAGCCAGAAGCTAAAAGCTGAAACCAAAACGATCATAGCCGGCTGTGCTCAAAATGGCTTCATCTTTTGGCTTCCAGCTTATTTTTCACTATTCATAAATTTCGTCTTTTTCTGAACTTTTGGCTTTTTGTTGAGCTTTTTTGCCGGTTCTTTTTTTTCTGTATTTGTTTGTATTATACGTGATGAGTTAACATATTTTTTTTAATTTTTTTTAAATTTAATTATGCTAAATAAGCCTCTGTCAGGTATAGTGTTTTTTCAGCCAGCTGCAGTGCTTTTCAGCTATAAGCCACCAAAAAAAAGCCCAAATGAGCACCATATATCTTGGTTGGAAGAGAACGTGTGTGCGCCCAATTCAAACACCTTCCTTCTCTTGTTCTCATCACCATCCTTGTTAACTCTACACCATTTAGGTTGATCCTTGACTTTTCACTGCAAGTACTCTAGTGTGAATGGTTTTTCACTTGATTCTCTGTACTATTCGTTCATGGGCTTTCTCCATGAGCATCTCATCAGATTGCCCACTGCAAGTGCTTCTACCTCGTGAATAAACCCCATTGAAGTCTACAATAGCCCTGGTAATAGTACCCAAATTGTTGTTGTGTTGCTTGGTTGACTTTCTTCTTGCATCTTTAGGGCCATTGTTAATAAACTCCTCCGCTACACTCTTCCAATAGTACTCTTGACTTCTTTGCATTGCCATCAATGGGATCAACTGAATTGTTCAACCAAGAACTAATGGGTCTTAGGTTCTTTCTCGGTCCAATTGTTACGCATCCCTCTCCTCCCTCTTATCACTTGATTCTTCGATGTAACCTACAGTACTTGTTGTCTCCACGAGCACAGAGTTGATGACTCCGATCTGTTCAAGTATATTACCCACATTTTTTCATTAACTTAAGTTTTTGCGTGAACTGGTTGTTGTTGTTGGAAAGTCTTACGACCTCCCAGGATCTTTTACGACCGGTTAGAGTCGTTTACGACCGATTTCGACCACTTACGATGCCGTACGACCACTCAAACTCGCCACCGATTGCTTTGAGTCGTGGTCGTAACTTCACTGTAGCAGTTTACGACCGCTTTGCTGTATCGTTGCGCTGTCTTCCTCCAGCCGCTTGAGAATACCGTGATCGAAACCCTTTACGATCACGCAGTGATGCTGGTGATCACTGTTCACCGTGGTCGAACTTTGTTCTGACCACGTTCAGACCTCCCCGATGAAGTTGCTGCTCCTTACGACCACCCTCACCGTGGTTGTAACCTTCTCTGCGTGGTCGAACTCCTTCAACGTGGTCGGTAGCCCTTTACGACCACGTCCTATTCTTCATCATCGTGATCGTAAGCCTCTACGATCACGTCTATGAGATTGCTCAAGAGAAGACAAAAACACCAGGATTGCGTTTCTCCTCTTTTTGGTATTTTCTCAATTGCTTGGTGTGCAAAATACATGGCTCTAAGCCTCTTTTTATACCCGGCTGTTCGAATTCAATACGGGTTCTCAAACCTACTCCGACTCCGAGTCTAATACAACTTCGACTCTGTTTCCAACTACGACTTTGAATTGCGGCTGCAATTCGACTTCGATTACACCCAAATTTTGCACATGACTCTAAAACAAGATTATTTACAACATTCTCTCCCTAATCTTGTTTTTTCGACTTCGATCATGCCAATTTTCTTCCTCATCTCTGAAAACTTTATCCGCCTCAGCGACTTTGTCAATATGTCTGCTTTCTGTTCTTCGGTTCTGATGTAGTTGATAGCGATCTTCCCCTCTTCGACACAATCTCTGATATAATGATATCTTGTGTCTATGTGTTTACTTCTATCATGTAGAACCGGATTCTTGCTCAGCGAAATAGCCGATTTGTTATCAACCCTGAGTGTTACCTTCTGAATTGCTTCATCTGACAATTCATTCAACAGACGAGCGAGCCAGACTCCCTGGCAAGATGCTGCGCTCGCTGCGATGTACTCGGCTTCACAAGAAGATAATGCAACCACCTTTTGCTTCTGAGATTGCCAGCTGATCGGACTCTCCCCAAGCACAAACATTATGCCTGTCGTGCTCTTTCGATCGTCGACATCTCCCGCCATGTCGCTATCACTGTAGCCCGTCAGCTGCAACGACTTCCCATCTCCTCTCTTGTACTGAATCCCGAGATTCAGAGTACCTTTGATGTATCTCAGGATGTGCTTCACGGCATTCATATGCTCCTGAGTCGGTTTCTCCATGAAACGACTTACGTATCCGACCGCAAACGAGATGTCTGGTCGGGTGTGCACCAGATACCGTAGACTTCCGACAATGCTCCTATAAGTCGTAGCATCAATTGGTGATCCTGGGCCTGTCTTGCTCAATTTCAGATGATTCTCCATTGGGGTTTGACATGGATTGCACTCTTCCATACCAGACTTCTCCAGGATCTTTCGAGCGTATCCCGACTGACAAAGTGTTATGCCGTTGTCGGTTTGATTGACTTCAATGCCGAGGTAGTAGCACAGAAGTCCCAAATCAGTCATTTTGAACAGCTTCTTCATCTCCTCTTTAAACCTCATAATTTCCCTTGGATTTGATCCAGTGATGATCAAGTCGTCCACATATACACCCACGATCAGTCTTGACTTTGCATCTCCTCTCGTGTACACAGCATGTTCGGAGTTATTCCTTCTGAAACCGAGTGTCGTAAGGCTTTTGTCGAGTTTCAAGTTCCATGCACGTGGTGCTTGCTTGAGCCCATAGAGAGCTTTGTTCAACTTCAAGACTTTCTCAGCTTGCTTTCTGGACTGAAAACCCGGCGGTTGAGAGACATATACCTCCTCCTCAATGTCTCCGTTCAAAAATGCCATTTTCACGTCCATGTGATGAATTTGCCATCCACCATTTGCTGCCAACGCAAGAAGTAGTCGTATAGTCTCCATACGAGCTACTGGGGCAAAGACTTCTTCGTAGTCGATACCTTGTTTTTGAACATACCCTTTTGCCACAAGTCGTGCTTTGTGTTTTACGACTTCTCCCTGGGAGTTCTTCTTCACCTTGAAGACCCATTTTAAACCGATCGCTCGATGACCCTTCGGCAAATCGGTGAGTTCCCAAGTGTTGTTGTCTTCAATTGATTTTAGTTCTTCCTACATTGCAGCTTTCCAATATTCATCTCCCTTTGCTTCTTCATAGCTTTCGGGTTCTTCGGCTGTTGTGTACAGTAACAGCTCATCTGACTGTATCGGCTCAGTTTGAGCATAGATCTCATCGATGCTCCTCGTTTTCGGCACCCTGCCGTCTTCTTCATCTTCAGTATCAGGTGAGACTTCCTGATCATTTGCATCAATCGTGTCCGAGCTTTGAGGTGTGATCGTAGCTCCTTCCTCCATTGTCATATTGTCGGTGTCGACCTCTTCGACATCGAAAGTTATCCACTTCGACTTATCTTTCTCAATGTCTTGATGTTCTTCCCACTCCCAATGTTTGTCTTCTTGGAAGACCACATCTCTGCTCACATGTAGCTTGTTTTCGACTGGATCATAGCACCTATATGCCTTGGTACCTGATTCCGAGCCGAGGTAGATCATCCTTTTGCTCCGATCGTCCAGCTTCCTCAGGTAAGTCGATGATCTCACATGTGCCAAACAGCCGAAGACTTTCAAGTGATCGACGTTCGGTTTTCTTCCCGACCACAACTCGTATGGAGTAACTCCATTTAACGACCGTGTGGTTGCACGATTTAGCAAATAGACCGCATGTCTTACGGCTTCTGCCCAAAACCTCCCGGGCAGGTATCGACTCTTCAGAAGACTTCGTGCGGTTTCGACCACGGTTCGGTTTCTTCTTTCTACGACTCCGTTTTGTTGAGGTGAGTACGGAGCCGTGAAGAATCTTGCAATGCCCTTCTCTTCACAAATTGAGTCAAACTCTTTTGCGAGAAATTCTCCTCCTCGATCAGACCTGACCGCTTTTACCCTCTTGTTGACTTCGTTTCCGGCAAGAGCAATAAACTTCTGAAAGTTCGACTTTGCCTCATCCTTGCTCTTCTGCATGTATACCCACATGGCTCTAGAGTAGTCGTCCACGACCAGCATGAAGTACTGGTTTCCAGCGTCGGTGCGGGGTGTGATCGGTCCGCATAAGTCGACGTGAACCAGCTCGAGTGGTTGCGAAGCTCTAAACTTCGTTTGCTGTGGGAAGCTACTACGAGTTTGTTTCGTCACCAGACAACCTTCGCAGACTTGCTCTGGGCGGTCGATTTTCGGTAATCCGACCACCATCTCTTTCTCTGCCATTGCTCTGAGACTTTGGAAATTTATATGACCGAATCTCTCATGCCACAGCCAGGCGGGATCTTCAATTGTGGTCTTCAAACACTTCTGCTTGCATGTTTCGATCTTGATTTTGTACAAACGGTTCACAGTCCGTTGCACCTTCATCAGCAGACGTTCGCTGTGGTCGAACACCTTCAGATGGTTGCCTTTGAGCTCGATCCGACAACCTTCTTCGGTCAATTGTCCAAGGCTTATGATATTGCTCCGTAGACTCGTTATGTAATATACATCCGAGAGCTTTCTTCGACTTCCATCTTTACATTGCATCAGGATTGTGCCTCTCCCTTTTATCTGAACAGTCGAGCCGTCTCCGAACTGTACTTTTCCGAGCACACCCTCATTTAATTCGTGAAACATCGAGTGTGTGCCCGTCATGTGATTACTTGCTCCGTTGTCGAGGTACCAGTTGGCTTGTGTCTGCTCTCCCTGCTCCAACAGATTTGGAAAGACTCTCTCCTCATTCAACAGAACCATTGTCGGTTCGTCTACAGTGCAGAACGACAACAGCAGTGTCGGTTCTTTGTGCTCTGTAGTTTGTGCCAGGTTTGCTTCTTCCACCTTCTTCTTGCCTCGACAATTCGCAGCATAGTGACCATACTTCTTGCAGTTATGGCACTGGATGTGGCTCCGACATTCATCGGCGTAGTGTCCAAACTTCTCGCACGTGTAACACTGTACGTCCGATTTGTCGGTCTGATAGTCGCCGCCTCCACGACCACGACTGCCTCCTTGACCACCTCTTCTACGACCTCTTTGGTCGTAGCCTCGTCCTTGACCTCGCCCATGAGGCGTACCGCGTCCGGTCGATGGGCCACGACCACGACCACGACTACGACCGCCCCTTAATGACGAGTCTCCACGGTCCTTCGCATCTTCTCTTACGAGCAGCACTTGCTGTCCGCTGTCTTCTTGATAACTCTTTAGGAGCTGCTCGTGTGCTTTGAGCGCTCCGGTTACCTCCTCAATCTTCATCTTTGAGAGATCTTGCGAGTACATGAGTGTAGTCACGACCGGGAGAAACTTCTCTGGCAGAACTCGTAGATACTTCTTCACCGCCACTTCGTCTTTTAGATCGTCGCCGAGAGATTTGATCCCGTTAACGACTTCATTGAAACGACCAGAGAATTCTTCCACGGTCTGACTCTTCCCCATCTTCATGACTTCAAATTCGCTCCGTAATGTTTGGAGTCGAACTTCCTTTACTCGGTCTACTCCTTCATGCATGATTTGCAGAGTAGTCCAGACTTCCTTCGTCGTCTCCTTGCCGACTAGCTGCCGCATCATCGAGTCGGGCACGGCTTGATAGATTGCTGCCATCGCTATCTTGTCGAGACGTTCATCGAGGACCTTGTCCTTCTCTTTTGGTTCGACCGCGCCCTAGACACCTTGCGCGATCATGTTGACCTTCATCTTCATCGCCCAGACCGGATAATTATCCGAGCTGAGGATCGGGTACTGCAGCGACACACTCTGCTTCACCGTGTCAGTCATGTTTAACCACGGCTCTGATACCAACTGTTGGAAAGTCTTACGACCTCCCAGGATCTTTTACGACCGGTTAGAGTCGTTTACGACCGATTTCGACCACTTACGATGCCGTACGACCACTCAAACTCGCCACCGATTGCTTTGAGTCGTGGTCATAACTTCACTGTAGCAGTTTACGACCGCTCTGCTGTATCGTTGCGCTGTCTTCCTCCAGCCGCTTGAGAATACCGTGATCGAAACCCTTTACGATCACGCAGTGATGCTGGTGATCACTGTTCACTGTGGTCGAACTTCGTTCTGACCACGTTCAGACCTCCCCGATGAAGTCGCTGCTCCTTACGACCACCCTCACCGTGGTCGTAACCTTCTCTGCGTGGTCGAACTCCTTCAACGTGGTCGGTAGCCCTTTACGACCACGTTCTATTCTTCATCATCGTGATCGTAAGCCTCTACGATCACGTCTATGAGATTGCTCAAGAGAAGACAAAAACACCGGGATTGCGTTTCTCCTCTTTTTGGTATTTTCTCAATTGCTTGGTGTGCAGAATACATGGCTCTAAGCCTCTTTTTATACCCGGCTGTTTGAATTCAACACGGGTTCTCAAACCTACTCCGACTCCGAGTCTAATACGACTTCGACTCTGTTTCCAACTACGACTTTGAATTGCGGCTGCAATTCGACTTCGATTACACCCAAATTTTGCACATGACTCTAAAACAAGATTATTTACAACAGCTGTATGTAACTCAATACGATCCATAAGAAGTGTTGCTGACAGCTCCAACCAATGAGGTAGCTTGAAGGGGTGGTGATCGGTTAGCTCTAGCTCCAATTATTCCATTCGGCGAGTAATTTTTTGTGCTGCACAGCACCTTGAAAGTTTGGTGGAGGATGGGCGTACTGTTGCTAGTTGGCTGGAACACTGAGAGGATGAAAATTCTGCAGAGAGAGAGAGAGAGAGAGAGTTGGCGGTGGTAAGAAATTTGTGGGAAATGGAGGTGGTGGGAAGGTTTAACTACAGTGGAATTTTGTATTTTTCTGAAGGTTTAACTACAGTGGAGGTTTGTATTTTTCTGGTTGTGGATCTGCAGAGTTTGGATTGAGCAAATTTGTGAAGTTCCTATTTCAGGGATCCATTCGGTGAACTAGTGTTTGAACAACTAGAACAGAGCTCTACCTCTGGTTTTGTAGGCAAGCTGGTTGGGGGGTTGGAGACGGCCAATGCAAACTAGTGAAGCAACGACTACTACTTGGCTGCCAATGGGTGCACTACAGAAGCAGTAGAAGTTTTTTTTATTGCCTTGCGGGCTGGTCAGAAACCTGTGGATCGTCTTTACACCTGGCACTTAATGCCTCGACGCCCAATGTACATGGTCAAGTCTCAACTTGCTATGACAACGCACATCGAATTGTGAAAACAACAAAGAATAATTAGGATCATAAGATAAACTTTTAACATAAAATACTTTTGCGAGAAAAAATTATGGACGCACAATCGACGAAATCATTATATGAGAGAAGTTACAGAACGCTCTTATGCATATTACATGTATGTATTATGCATTGTTATATCATGAAGCTTATAGAGGTATAAATAGCCTTGTGAATAAAAGTTTTAGACAGGGAAGGAATACAATTCTACTCGGCAATGAAACAAAGACTTACTCAGAAACTAGAACAATAACCTGCTTGGAGACGGAAACAATACCCCGCTCGAGTAGCCATGTTTGAATCCAGTCGGCACACACACTTTTGGATATCACATCTGGTGTAAGTCGGTACAGAGTCCATCACAAACACAAAGATGATCCTAATCATAACCTACTATCAGTTTGCATACCAACCAGCCATACTGATCGGAATATATCTATTGAGTGAAAACCTGATCGGATTCTTTAAGTGGTCAGATCTAACCAGATTCGGATTATAGACTACAACAATCTGTACTTTGAGCCGATCCTCTTATAGCAAAAAAGAACTAAAAAACTTCTGAAATAACTTGTAACACACTTCTTGTGCATCAAACACCTGAAAGAACTAATGAGTAATACCGATCAAATCTGAGTAGAACTCAAATTTAGCTGTAAGAACTAGTTTTATCATCATATCATCAGGATTATCATGAGTACTGATCTTGCAAACTTTAACATCACATTGAGAAATAACTCTTTAGATGAAATGATATATGATATCAGTGTGTTTTGTTTTCTCATAAAACATTAGGTCTTTTGTAAGATAAATAGCATTCTGATTATCACAGTGGATATTAGTGAAAGATGTACTTATACAAAGCTCAGTGGAAATGGGTAGTTTAGGATTTTAAAAGAATTTAGAAAAAAGGATGGAGCCAAACGGAGCTAGAACGGAGGATAACAGGCTTTCGAAAGATATAAATCTAAGAAAAAGAAAAAGAAAACACTATTTGGGATTTTCTAGAAATTTTTATTTTTCTTTCTATAGGAAAATGGGATTATGATGTCAACAAGGAATTTAGATTTTAGCTGAATTGTTTTCTAAAAGAAAAAGGTCTTAGTCGCTGATTGGTGGGCCTAGGTCTCATTGCTCTGGTCCACAGCACAGTGCCTAGTCCATGGTGGACCGACCGTCCGTGACTAACTTAGCGGGGCACACGGGCAATGATTGGGTGGCTTTGCTGATGTGTCGACCACATGACGGCAGGTGTGGCCGATGACATGGCCACGGTGGCGGCTGCGCATAGGAATAGAAGGTCACTGGCACTCTGGTGCACGGTGGAGGGTGACAAGGTGCAAAAAAGCAAGGGGGACCACGTGGGTCCCGTTTTACCTGGTTGCGGGACTGGAGAAGGCTGGGGGCGGTCGATAGTGAGAGAGAGGTGGCGACAGCTCGACTCTAGTGAAGTCGAGTCTCCAGTGGTCTCCTTGACGATGGAGGGGCAAGGGATGTAGGTGTCAACACAGAGAAGCTTGTTGGGGTGACAGCGTAGCTCAATGTGGCTTGGTTCGATGATAATTTCTCACCAGAGGGTCGCTAGCACTCAGAGGGAGGAGAAGATAGATACAGGAGGACTTCAGGGCTCGGGGAAGGAAGAGGAGAGGGTGCTGAGGTGTGGCGAGGAATGGCGCCGACGGAGGGTTTTATAGGGTGGAGGGGAGACACGGTGCTCGGATTCATCGCTGAAGATCACGGCGCCGAGGATTGTGGAGGGGAAAAGAAGGAAAGGGCATGAGGAAAAAGGAAGGAAATCAAGGTGCACGACTCACAGGAGAAGAAAAAGGGAGAAAAGGAAGGGAATCCTAGGCTGGAGGTGGAGACTCGGTCGTGGCAGCGATGGTGTGGTGCTGCCGTCAGGAGGAAGAAGACAGAGATGACACATGGGCTCCGTAGTTGGCAAGAGAGAGGGAGGGCGACGCGTGTGAGTGGGCCAAACGGCGTGGGGAAAAAAAGAAGGAAAAAGAAAAGGAGAACGGGCCGTAGGCCGGAAGGGAATCAGGCTGAAGGGAGGAGAAAGAAAGTAGGCCAGGCCCAGGAAGGAAAAGCAAATAGGTCTAAGAGGGTTTTGGATTTTTAATTCACTTTTGATTTTTAGAAAATACAAGAAAGTCAAAATAAGCTTATAAAAATAGCAAATACAGTCCAAAAATTCTAATAAAATTTAAAAAAAATCTTGAGGCTATCTTGGACTTAGCAAAATTATTTCCAACTTAAATTTGGTTTTTATTTTTATACAAAAAATACTTTAATTCAGGAGGGCAAGAATAACCCTTTTAAATTATAGGAAAATAAGGAAAAACTTTTTGAAACTTAGGAAACCAAGTTAATTTTTATTTTTATTTTAGTTAAATTAAATTAATTTCGTTATCATTATTATTAGTTTGAAATAAAAACCTGGGCTATGACACATATGCCCAAGACACATATGTCATAGACTTGTGCGATCAGCATCGGATAACCTAGTTGAGGCAATAGTAGCCTTCCCGACCAATGTAGTGTGTCAAAGATGATAGATGTTTACTACTTTCATATCACCTTATATCACAACAAGAGAGCCTTTGGAGATCTTTAGAACTCCATCTTCATCTAAAAATTCATACCCTTTAGCATTAAGAGTACTGACTAGATAATGTTTCTCTTCAAATTTGGAATATGTCGGACCTCCGACAGAGTTTTGATGTTGTCATCAAACATCTTGATCTGGAAGGAACCAATGCCGGCATCTTGTATGGAGTATTGTCTCTCAATAACACTAATCCACTCGAAATAGCCTCATATGAACTACTCATGGTCCGGGCTCATATGGACAGTACAAGCAAAATCAAGAATCTATTTATTGCTGGTTTTAAAATCATCAGCAAAGACAACAAGAATCTCTCATTTGAAACCTTCTTTTGTGACAATGGTTGCTTTAGCTTCATCATCTTGTTGATCTTTCTTAGAATTATTATTCATTTTCTCCTTATTTTGGAGTTTCCAGCACTCGGAGATATCGTGTCCACATTCTTGTAGTAGTGGCACGACTTCTTAGTCTTCGACTTTGAACGATCTTTATATCTGTTAGAGCTTCTGCCTTTGGAATAACTAGTTGTAGATCTCTCGACTGGTCTGCCCCAAACGGATAAACTTTCTGCATGCAAACTCGAGCTCTCGCTCGAAACAATACTTTTCATATTTTATTTTGCATACAGAGCTTCATAAATCTCCTTCTGAGTAAGAGTATCTCGATTGTAGATAATTATGTCTCTAAATGTAGAGAACGAAACAGGCAGCGAATAGAGCAAAATAAGATTAAATATCTTTATTATCACATTTAACCTCTATGGCTTTAAGGTTGATGACTACATCTTTACACATGGTTAGATGATCTTGTACCGATTCACCTTTTGCCAACTTGAGTGAGAAAAAGCTTTTGCTTCAGATGCATCTTACTAGTCAGATCCTTGGTCATGCAAATGCATTCCAGCTTTAGCCATAACACAACAGCGGTGGTCTCCTTCATAACTTCCTAGAGAATATTATTAGAAAGATGAAGATAAATTTGTGAGAGGGCCTTATGATCTCTCCTTTGCTTATCCTCAACGGACCATACAGCGGGCATCTTGTCGATTTCCAATAACATATCATCCAAATTGAGTTCTGACAGAACATCTCACATCTTGACTTGCTAGAGAAAAAAATCCTATGTCACGATCTAGCAACGAAAGATCATACTTCATTAACGCCATCATGAGTATGCCCTAGATTAACCGAGCGAAGAATCAAGCTTTGATATCACTTGTTATGAAAATGCACAGCAAAAATATGAAAACAATGAAGAATAACCAGGTGCATGTGACAATTATTTAACATGAAAAACCCTTGTGGGGAAAAACCATAGATGCACAATCGACAAAATCATTATATGGGAGAGAAGTTATAGAACACTCTCTGTGTATTACATGTTTGTATTGTGCATTGTTCTATTATGAGGCAAACAAGGGATATAAATAGCCTTGGAAACAAGAATTCCATATGCGAAAGAAACAAAGACCTAGTCGGTTGAAAGCATCTAAGCCCCTAAAAATGATTTTGCTAATAAATGACATTATGAGAACATAGGACTAATATGTTTACTGAGTGTTTAAAAGATTTAGTCCCTAAAATGATTATGAGACACATGCTAAGGGTCAACATGAAGATCAATGTGGCTCAAGACAAAGATATAAGTAGACTAGGATCTCTTTTGCTTTTACCAGTCTTAGGAGAAAGGGTAGAAGATCGGATTATAGGATAAATACCATACTATTAAGAGGGATCATGGCTAGTAACTTAATAGCATACTCTTATGTCATTTGGATCAATTTAGGATCATGTATTCTGTTAAAACTAAAATTGAAAGATAATCTGTGCTCTGTCTAAATAATCAGAGGTACTGGAGTGTAAACAGTGGTACTTCCATTTTCTAGAAGTTTCATCAAAACAAGCAGTATGTTGTTTCCAGAGAGCACCCTTGGAATGACTTTGTCTCTGAAAAAACGAAAATACCAGAATTTCAACAGCAGAACTACCATAGAGCGGTAGTGTCGCAACTCTTAAATGGTACTTCTGGATCACGAAAGCTCCAAAAATCCTGGTGGTACGTTTTTTCCAGAGAGTGTCAACTTTTGGCCTCGAAGCAAATAGAAGTACCGCACTGAAATTTTTGAACTTCCGAATATCGGAACTACCGCGACAACAATGGTAGTAGTACCGCACCGACTTTCAATGGCTAGTTCAGAAGCTCTAAAATAGCTTTTACTATTGTTTCAGGACAAGTGCGGTAGTACTGGCCGATGAACGGTGGTACTTCCGCTCGCCCTGATTTTTTTCAGGGATTGCCCTGTAACGGCTAGTTTTCGTTGGTAGGGGGTATAAATACTCCCCCACCTACTCAAAGATAGATGTAAGAGACTCCATTGAATATCCTTAAGTATTGAGCATTCACTCTACACCTCAATTTCATGTTGTGCGTTCATTTGAGGTGGTCGAGCCAAAATCAAGTGTATACATCTTAGATTAATCCTTTTGGCACTTGATCGCCGTCAAGCAAAACTGTGATTTATTACTCTTGGTGCTTGCTGGCACCTAGATGGTTTGGCAGAAGCTTGCTCGGTGACTTCTTCAAGAAGGTTGTGAAGAAGCGCAGCGCTGACTTGTGAGTGGTTTGGTGTCCACTATCTCTGGAGTAGAAGAAGGACAACCACTAATAGATTGAGGAGCTGAGGCTTAATTCGTAGAGCTGGTCCAAGTCGCTTGGGTTTTCCTCGATGTGGATTAGGGAAAACCTGCAAGTTTCCGCACACGGTAAAACATCGTGTGTAGATTGGTTATTTCTTTGTCTCTTCATTTCACCCTTGTATATCTAGCATATTGTAATTATCATATTTATTTGTGCTAGAGATATTGTTGTAAATATTTGTGCTTGTTGTGCTTTAGACATACTAGTATTGTGTAGGTTTGAATTGCTTTGAAATCATGCTAAACTAAATTGTGGTAATTGTTTTTAGAGGCAAGATAATTTTCTGAACCTCCTATTCACCCCCTCTAGTCGGTTATCCTTGATCATACAAGTGGTATCAAAGCTTGGTCTCTTGTTGAGTTAGACTTAACTGTCTAGAGAGAAAATGATGGCTAGTGATAGGATTGCTATAGGAAGGCACCTCTTTTCGATAGCTCTAATTATTTTTATTGGAAAATTAGAATGTTTATTTATCTTAAGGCCATGAGTCTAAGCATATGGAAAATTGTAAATGAGGGTTATGTCATGCCTCTTGATCCACTACATCCCATGGAACAAGAGGGACTAACGCTCATTTAGATGCTCAAGCTATGAATGCTCTATTTGGTGCTTTAAAAGTGGATGAATTCAATAGAGTGAGCAATTTGGAAACCGCTCACAATATTTGGACCACCCTCTTAGAAATCCATAGGGAACATCCATGGTTTAAGAAGCCGAATTGCATATGCTCCTGATCAAATATGAGACATTCACAATGTTACCTCATGAGAATATAAATAAAATATATTCTCGCCTCAACAACATTGTAAATGAGCTCAAAGGCCTAAGCACTACACTAACCGATGTTGATATTGTGAAAAAGATGCTTAGGGCCTTGCCGGAGAAGTATGAGACGTTGGTGACACTCTTTATCAACTCACCTGAGTTGACAAGGATGACGCCGATACAACTCTTGGGCAACCTCATAACAAATGAGTTGTACAAGAAGGACAAAGAGGAGCTATTGGAGCAATCCTCTTCCAATGGCAAGAATATCACTGCTTTCAAGGCTAAAGTGGTGTCAAGTGAAAAGTCCAAAGATGAGGAGGAGGACTTCGAGGAGGAATTGGCTCTCCTTGTGAGGAGAATGAACAAATACATAAAGAGGCACTCATACCGAAACACTAGTTATAAAAAAGGCAAGAAAGGGCGCTCCTACCATGACAACAAGTGCTACAGCAATATCCGTTGCTATGACTGTGATGAGAAGGGGCACATTGCGTCTCAATGCCCCACGTAGAAGGATGACAGGGAGAAGTCATCCAAAAAAAGAACTTTAATGGCAAAAAGAAGCATTTCAAGAAGCATCAAAAGGATGGCAAGAATGAAGCCCACATTGGAGAGTGAGATTCTAATGAGGAGTACACTAAATCTGACACAAGTGAGGATGAGTCCTCTAAGAAGAAGGGACTTGTCGGTATCTCCATCAAAGAAGCACCATCGCTCTTCTCATCTCCAATATATATACCTTATGGTAAAAGGAGAGAAGGTAAAATCTTTCGATGACGATGAGCCTTCTTATGATGAAATTATGGATATGCTAATTGAATTGAATGAATTTCTTGAAAAAAAAAGTCAAAATTTAAGGTTTTAAAGAGAGAGCGTATCTCCCTTAAAAAAATTTATAAGGAGCTAAAGGAAGCTCATGACTTGTTTGTCCAAGAAAACTCAAGCAAATTTTGCACTAGTATTGGTATTACTTATGATATTTCAAATGAAATGCCTAGTGTAAAAATTACTAGATCTAGCGTATCTACTTCATGTGATGACTTGCTTGCCATGCCATGTTGCTCCAATATTGATTCTAATAATGCAATTGCTAAGTCATGTGATGCTAAGCTCATTAGTGAAAATAATGAGTTAAAAGAACAAGTGACCAAGTTAAATAAAAGCTTAGAAAGGTGCTTCAAGGGTAAGGCTACTCTTGACAAGTTGTTGATTGAGCAAACGTGCTCATCGAATAAGGAGGGTCTTGGGTATGTGCCCAAGAAAGGTAAGAAACCGGCAAACAAACCTACAAGATTTGTAAGGCAAAATGGTAAGTATGGTCAAAAGTGTCGGGGATTAGGACATGTGCAACAAAATTGTCCTATGGATAAGACTCCTTCTATTAGACTATTTGACTCTTGCTATATGCTTAACAAATCTAATAATGGTAGTGTTATTGCTAGATTTGTTGGCACTTCAATTTTAGGCACTAAAAAGAATGTTATTTGGGTGCCCAAAGCCTTTGTTACTAGCCTCGAAGGACCCAAATAAATTGGGTACTTAAAAGAACTTGATTTTCTTTTGTAGGTGAACTGCAAGACCGATGGACGACATTGGGTGCTTGAAAGTGGGTGCACTCAACATATGACCCAGGACCGGAAGATGTTCACCACATTTGAGAATGGGAGCAATGAGAGAACCACATTTAGGGAAAATAGTAAAGGAAAGGTAATCGGATTGAGTAAAATCGATATCTCTAATTACCTTTCCATTTCTAATGTACCTCTAGTAGAAATATTAAATTTCAATTTGCTATCGGTTGCTCAATTTGCTCTTTCTCCAAAGAAGAAGTAACTGTTTCAAAAGAAAAAGAAAATGAACTTGTTTTCAAAGGTTTTAGGTTTGAAAATATTTATTTGGTTGATTTCTTCTCTAATGATTCATATTTGAAAACTTGTTTAATGGCAAAAACATCTTTGGGTTGGTTATGGCATAGAAGGCTAGGTCATATGGGTATGATTTAACTTAAAAAAGTTTTTCAAACATGACTTATTAGTTGGCTTCAAATATGTGAAGTTTAATAAAAATAGATTATGTAGCGCTTGCTAAACCGGAAAGCAAGTTACAAATTCTCATCCTTCCAAAAGTATCATGTCAACTTCTATGCCATTGGAGCTCTTATATATAATTTTGGTTGGGCCATCAACCTATAACAGCATCGGGGGCAATAGCTATTATTTTGTTATTGTAGATGATTACTCTAAATACACATGTGTATTTTTCTTAAATGACAGGAGTAAAGCCTCCGGTATTTTCAAAAGTTATTCAAAAAGGGTCCAAAATGAATTTGATTTCAAAATAAAGAAAATAAGAAGTTACAATGGTTCCGAGTTCAAAAACACTAAAATTAAATATTTTTGTGACAAACTTGGAATAAAGCATGAGCTTTCCACTACCTACAATTCGGAGCAAAATGGAGTTGTATAGAGGAAAAATTGAACATTAATTGAAATGACTAGGATAATGCTTGATGAATACAATACTTCTGATTATTTTTTGGGTGAAAGCTACTAACACTGCTTGTCATCTCATAAATCGTCCTTATTTGCATCGTCTTTTGAAAAAGACTTCTTATGAGCTTCTCATTGGAAGAAGACTGAATATTTCCTAAATGCTATATCTTAAGAAAGGGTGTTCGTCATTCTAAATTTTAAAGATTATTGATAATAATTTGTTTGTATGTCAAATTTATTTTGATGATATTATATTTATTTCTACTAATCAAGAGTTTTACAAGGAATTTGGAGAAATGATGTCTAGAAAATTTGAGATGTCCATGATCAAAAAATTGAGTTTTTTTTCTTGGACTTCAAATAAAGCAACATAAGGATGAGACCTTTATAAGGTAAACAAAATATATGAGAGAACTATTCAAGAAATTTGGCATAGGGGATGCAAAACCCATCAAGTCCTCTATGGCAACGAACGGACATCTTGATCTTAACGAAAGAGGTAAACTGGTAGATTTAAAGCTTTATAGATTTATGATTGGTAGTTTACTTTATCTTACTGTATCTAGACCTGAAATCATATTTAGTATTTGCATGTGTGCACATTTTCAAGCATATCCAAAAGAGTGCCATTTAACGGCCATAAAGAGAATTCTAAGATATTTAAAGCATTCATCTAGCATAGAGCTTTGGTATCATAAAGGTGCTAAATTTGATTTAATTGGATACTCGGACTCCGATTAAGTGGGTTACCAAATGGATAGAAAAAACACCTCAGGTAGTTGTCAATTGCTAGAAAGGTCTTTAGTATCATAGTCTTCCAAGAAATAAAATTTCATAGCACTTTCCACCATCGAAGCCTAATATATTTCCGCGGGTAATTGTTGTGCTCAACTGCTATGGACGAGACAAACTTTGATGGATTATGGAATTAATTTGATAAAATGCCTCTTTTGTGTAATAATGATAGTATAGTGAAAATATCCAATAACCCGGTCCAACACTCAAGAACCAAATATATAGATATACACCATCATTTCTTGAGTGATCATGTGAGTAAGGGAGCCATTACAATTAGCCACATCTGGACCAATTAGCGGATATTTTCACCAAACTATTAGATGAAAGCCATCTTTGTAAGTTAAGGAATGAATTAAATATCATAGACTACTCAAATATTGTTTGAACTCATGCCTCATGCTTTCATGCTCATTTAGAGTTGTTTGAGGTATTTTTGAAAGGTATTTTCTTTTATTTTTGCTAAAAATCTCTATGCTCATCAAACTATATTCCAAGATTTTATTTAGTGTTCCTAATGAATAATGATCCTAAATGATCTTTATTTGAGTGCAAAACTAGGGATCATTTGCATATTCCTTTGATCTAAGTTTAGTTCCCTGAAAGTTCTAGGAAAATCAAAACTACCGCTAGGTTTCTTGCGGTACTTCCGTGTTCCGAAACTACCGGCTATGTGATCACGGTACTACCGTGTTCGTTGGTGGTCAGAAGACATGTGTGGTCAAAACTAATGTGGTCGAAACTAGTGTGGTCGAAACCAGCGTGGTCGAAACTAACGTGGTTGAAAATGTGGTCAAGAACGTGGTCAGAGGACCATAGCGGTAAAAACGACTTGAGCAATCGAATACGACTAGTGCAGTCGAAAACAACCATAGTGGTTGAAATCAATCTGTGTGGTCGTATAAGACAGTGAAGTTAGAGCTCTAAAGTGGTTGAACACAAATGAGTTATCGGACTAATCGGAAGTCTCTACAGTACTTTTTTCGAGTTGGTTGAGAACTTTATTGCCGACCACACGAGGTTTTATTCCTTGACTTCTGTCCTCCTCCAGAAGCTCCATCTCCTTCAGCCGCTCATGATCGTACGCCTCTCTCCCCCATCCAACAAAACCACCAAAACCCTCTTGTTTGATCTCCAAATTCGGTGGGGATTTCTTCAGTTTTTGGAGTTTCTTTGCATTCTAAGGGTTCAACTCTTTCATTCCGCAAGGTAAATGGGATCAAATCCCTTCTTTTATCTTGTTCTAGAACCCTAGGTTCAAGTCTAAGCGTTGATGTAAAATGCGAGTGATTTAGAGTTGTTTTCTTGGGCAAATTGCTATACTTGGTGTCTAATGTTGTTTTTGCATCTATTACATAGATTCAATCCAAGAAAATACCAAAAGATTCATACATTGCTTGCCCTAGAACTGTCAGGGAAATTAGAACTACTGCTCGACGTGTGCGGTACTACCGCAGCTTGAACGTCGGTACTTCTGATTCTCCTGATAAAATAGCCATCTCATTCCATTTCTTTTCAAACCTATTTTGATTTGATCTCTACCCTATCCCTGATATCTTTTCTCCTTGTTTAAAGATGCCTAGGATAAGGAATGTTGGCCACAAAGTGTATGTCAGGAACTCCACACCTATTGCTCCCGGTCAATCTTCATCTCAATCAAACCCTCTTGCAGCTCCAGCCACCTTAGAATCTGCTCAAAAGACCATAGAAGTTAGAGGCAAGGCAATAGCCTCTGACTTAGAGACAGAAACAGAACAGCAAGAGAGCTCACCTCTTGAACAGTTAGATGAAGATATGTATGATTGAGAAGAGCCTCAAATAGACCTCAGACAAATCACAGCTGAAGAGTATGCATGTTTGCATCATAGAAACCAGTTTATATTTCCCAATAATTCTATCAATCTAAGGTTTCATACCAAATTTCAAGAACAAGTGTATGAGCAACTGTATGGTCTAAGTAGACTCTTTGTAGGTCACAAGTATGTCGATTGGGATCACTTGGACTTAATCGACAAATATGATGGGACTTATAGGTTGTTTCAGAGGGCTGGAATATAAAATCTTGTGGCTCTCAAATAAGACTATAATAAAGATATAATCAGTCAATTTTATGCTACACTATATATTCCTCCTGCCTTCCAGCATATCTCATGAATGACTGGCTGTCAATCCTTGGACTCTGACAAGCATGAGTTTGAACTGGCTCTAAGGACAGAGTCAAGTGCACATGAGAAGGTATATTACAGACCTGCACTTGAGCTCCCTGCCTTGTTTGAGTTTAATCAGAGTACAAGATTTATCCCAAGCAAGCTTGTTGGTCTCCTCCCTATTCCTAGCCTGATAAACCGGATTATTAACCATATCATTCTTCCCAAGAGTGAGAATTATGATACCACAAGAGGCTATGCATGGAGCCTAATTGACTATGTTATGCAAAGTCGCAAATTTGATGTGGTTGATCTTATTATCCAGGAAATAGCATTTTCCAAGAATGACATGATAAAAAGGATAAATTATGCTCCATACATCATGGCCTTGATTCTTTGGAAGATTGAATACAATAGTGGTTTGGGTGGCATCCACAAGACTTACAAGCCTCGAGCAGAACCTCTAATTCCTCCAGCTTCTCATTCTCGAACTCAATAGCAAGAAGAACCTGTAGCTACACCACAAGAAGGACAAGTCTCTCTCTCTCTCTCTCTCTCAGATATACTTGGTAATTCTCCATATTCGCAACACCCAAGCCGAGGCGTTCACTTCTCTTTCCTCCATAATGGACTCTATTGATGAGAGAGTCACTTCTATTGGGCATGCCTTGACTTGTCCTCCATCCCCAATCAGATTTGGCCACCGTCATCGTCGTGACCCTTCTTCTCAAGGACTACAAGAGTAGCCTTTTTGGTCATTTTATTCCAAAGGGGGAGAAGATAAGAAGGGAGAAATGAGCGCAAGAAAGGATGGAAGGAAGAAGTCTATTTATCTTAGCTACTATTTATGTGTCTTTACGATAAAATGAAATTGTGATGTAACGATCTTCTTGTTGAGAACATGCTTTATGTTATGTTTATATGTTATGTTGAACTTGAAGTTATGGTCATCTTATAAAATTGCACCTTGTGTTCATCTATGGTAACTTTATAACCTTGCAATTATCTATTCCCTCAAGCTCAACAAACAAAGGAAACTCCACCAATTTTTTAAAAACACCTTTACATGTGCTTGTAAAGTATCTTCCCTTCTATATGCACATGCTCAAGGGGAGCTTTCTTTGAATTGTTTTTCAAAGTCACAAAAGAACATACAACTCATTTTCAAACAAGTGGTATTTTTAAAACTTTATTTTTCTCACATAATATTTGTATTGTCATCAATTACCAAAACGGGGGAGATTGAAAGCATCTAAGCCCCTAAAAATAGTTTTGGTAATTAATGACATTGTGTGAATATGGGACTAACATGTTTACTGAGTGTTTAAAAAGTTTAGTCACCGAAATGGTTATCAGACGCATACCAAGGCTCAACATGAAGATCAATCTGGCTCAAGATAAAGGTATAAGTAGACTAGGATCATAGTTAAACATTTTGTCCAAAAGGTGACGAAATTTTGGGAATTTCACTCCTTTCGAAGGGTAGCGAAAGGAGGAGCATTCGGCCAAATTTTGCCTGAATTTATCATTATTTGAAATTTGTTCAAATTTTGTCCAAAGTTTGGTTAAATTTCATCAAAATTCAAATGATGTTGGAAAATTTTGTCCAAAATTTTAGCCAAAATGAACGAAATTTTGCCATGTTGTTACTTTCGTTAGCCTGCAAAATTTTTTTCATATCAAATGTTTTTCCCTGACTAGAATCCCTTTTGCTTTTACCGGTCTTAGGAGAAAGGGTGTAAGACCGGATTACAGGATAAATGTTGTACTATTAAGAGGGATCATGGCTAGTAACTTGATAGCATATTATTATACCATTTGAATTAATTTAGGATTATACATTCTCTTAAAACTAAAATTGATAACCAATTTGTACTCTGTCTAGATAATCAGAAGTACCAGAGTATAAACGGCAGTACTTCCGCTTTCCGGAAGTTCCGTCAAAATGAGCGGTGCACTTCTTCCAGAGAGCACCCTTGGAATCACTTTATCTCTACGAAAAATGAAAGTACTAGAGTTTCAATGATGAAACTACTGTAGAGCAGTAGTACCGCAACCCTTAAACAGTACTTCCGTATCATGGAAACTCCAAAAATCCAAGCGATACGTTTTTCCAGAGAGCGCCAACTTTTGGCCTCGAAGCAAACGGCAAAACATCGTGTGTAGTTGGTTGTTTCTTTGTCTCTTCATTCCTCCCTTATATTTCTAGTATATTGTGATTGCCATATTTATTTATGCTAGAGATATTCTTGTAGAGACTTGTGCTTGTAGTACCTTAGATATAATGGTATTGTGTAGGTTTGAATTGTTTTAAAATTTTGCTAGACTAAATTGTGGTAATTATTTTTAGAAGGCAACCTAATTTTTTGAACCTCCTATTCACCTCCTCTAGTCGGTTATTCTTGATCCTACATCGATAATGAAAAAAGAACCACTCGAAAACTGGAATAGTAACCTGCTAGCAGATGGGAACAATATCCCGCTCAGAGATGAAATAGTCTTAGAAGATGATGGTGAAGAGTTGTAGTCAGAAGGGCCTCATGTAGCCACGTTTGACCCTAGTCAGCGCAAACGCCTTTGGACACCACATCTGGTGTAAGTCGGTGCAGAGTCCATCACAAACACGAAGATGATCCTAATCATAACCTCTTATCAATTCGCATTGCCGACTAGTCATACTGATCAGAATATATCTTTTGACCAAAAATCTAATCGGCGAATGCCCTAAGTGCGAGGTATGCGCTATGCATGGTTGGGGGTAGAGGTGGGACTTGGGCTGTGTCTTGTCGGCATGCCCAGGCCCGGCGTGCTTCGAGCCACGTCATGCCGTGCCGGCCCATCTCGTCTCCAACTAGGCCCAGGAACGACCCAAAACCCGACAGGCCAGCACCGTGTAGTGCCGGCCCTAGCTCAACCCTAAGTAACTATATTATCCTGAAGAGCTGAATAGTGCAGAGAAACACCATTATTGGCAAGAAATATCAAGAAACCTTTTTAGGATGACGGATTGATCCCAGAAAAGAGAAGCAAAGGAGAAAATACAAACCTGCTCCACACTGCACATAACTGCACCACCAGCTGCAAAAATACCCTTTATTCACCGCCAACTCCTGGCCTCCATCCATGGATTTAATACGAACAATAGCAATTGAATTGACTTTAATTTGACATATCAAAAGAACCAGCTGTAGAGGAACAAATTAGTTTCTTCTTTACTAACTATAAAACGTGAATCTCACACTCCATATCTCAGGGGGCAAAAATTATGTGGGAAGTGCACTATACAAAGAAAGCTTATTAACCAAAAAAAATCCAATAAGTGGTGAGGACATCCTTGGCTGAAGCTTCAATTCAACACAAGTCAAATGTGTTAAAGAGGAGTGTAAAACAGAATATACAACCGATACTCTTTTTTTTATCGGAAACCAACAATGTCAATAGTGAGCTGAGATTAAGATCACTCTACAATATGAATTCTTTATATAACCCAGAAAATCTGAACTAAAACTGCCGTCAAGTTCAAATCATGCTTTCGAAGCAATAGCCATGTACATAAGTAGAGGAAATTCTGAAGGTAAATGTCACATATACCTGTGATAAAGAATCCTCTGTCCACGAAAGATCTGATCTATAATAGTTTTGGAGGCATAATAACCGGACAATCGCATGTATACATACATACACACACACAGATATATATACATATATATACATATGTACATATATACATACACACACACACACAATTTAGCTCATTAGTTACTGATGTGAATCACTTGGCGTGCTAACGGCACCGGACAATGAAGAAATGAGGCTTTTACCAAATTTGGGCCAGATATGGCAGAACTCTTTCCAGCCAGCGTTCTTTTCTCTACGTTCACCACTATGATCGGCTAAAACTATATCAACTGGCAAAACAGCTGCCCAATGGGCACCTCCACATTCATGCCTATGTTCAACAATCTATTTAGAATTTGAAATCTTGTACCTTGCAGAATTTATGCTCAATTTTGCAAGATCCACCGCATGATTGTTAGATTCAAGACAAGTATCTTGATTCCAACAAATTTCTCCTACAGCTTGCTCCTGGCACCTTTTTGAACAGTAAATTGGTATTGTACACAAAGGGCAGAATTCAACATCTGCAGGAGCTTCACTAAAGCAATAATGGCAGTGAGTCTCCCGGCAATATTTCATGATAACCTGCATACAACTGTTGCAAGTAAGAGGCATACAGAACTTAAGTTCAAGCTCATTGAGAAATTTGTGATCGGAAACAATAATTAACCATTTTGCAAACAACGCTCATAGAGGTAGGCAGTAGGCTAAATGCCTGGCATCACAAAACAATCTAGTATGAACCTCAAACAAATACATAACTTATTCAATTCATATGTGAACTAACACAAAAGACTTATGTAACTTGGTGTGGCTTCAGCTAATACATGGAATTACAGGAAGGTGGAGAAATACCATTTGCTGTAAATAATTGAGAGATGGATATTAATCATACCGCAGCAAGAGGATCCTCAAAATGAATCAACGAGGCTGGAGAAATATCATTTGGAGACGTTATTCCTCTACCTTCGTCGGGTGTTGAGATACACTTTAGAACAACCTTATGTTGTTGCCCTGCCATTTAACCAAATAATATCAGCCATTTAGTATACTACAAGTATATATCCAACAAAAAAGTTGTATGTCCACCGAAAGTTCCAACCTATATCTGGTAATTCTGCATCCTTGATATCACTGTTTGGTGTTCCAAGTTCGTCCACATTTTGATGCTTTCATATAATCAACTTTAGGTCCTTTTCTAAGTTACTCTTTCCGGAAGAAGTCACTTGCATGCTCAATGCAACCTCCAAATCATGTATGGCAGATGAATAATTCTTCAATGACACATTTGCCATTCCCCTCCTGTACGATGCCTGAAACTCAGAAACAGGTGAAATCAACAGTAGCTTGGCTTCCATGCTTTAGCTTGAACTCTCCAGTACACAGATAGCACTAACAGCACAGTATATAAGATGCACATGACAAAGTCACAAATTGTCCTACTACATTAGCATAATTAGGTGAAACAGCAATCGCCCTTTCACAGTCACGTAGACACTCTTCCAAAAGGCCCAGCTTCTGGTAAGTTCAGAAAAATGATTAGAATGAATAAACTCTTCAGTCACGGGGACAAAGTAACTCGTGCTCGTCTACTTCCGTGGCAACGGCTTCTGCATCGACTCCTGCACCTTGCCGAACTTCCACGCCGGCTGCCTCCGCCTCGCCGCCGAGCTCCCCACCATCGTGCTCTCCTTTGACTACCGCCTCGCGCCAGAGCACCGCCTCCCACCCGCCCGCAAGGGCCGCCGCCGCGGCCCTCTGGCTCCGCGACCTCCGCTCTCTATGCTCAAGCAGCGCCAACAGACGGAGGAGGCGGCGAGGCGGTGGCAGCTTACTCTCTGTTGCAATCTTACGACTGCTTCAGAGTCTCTATGACCACTCTGTAACCACTACGACTACTTTCTGTAGCTGTACGACCACATATAAGTGACTACGACCACCTTCTATGTTGCTACGACCACTCTGCTGATTTTTCGACCACGCTGACAGCTGTTACGACCACGTTGTAGCCCCTCCGATTACTCTTCTCTGCTTTGACTACGTAGTCGTAAACTTCAGCCGAAGTTACGACCACGTTCACTGCCACTGCGCTAGTCTTCCTTCGACCACGATCAATCACGGTAGTCGTAGCTCCCTACGACCACGTAGTGATTCTGTCGACAGCTGTGATCATAACGACTTACAACCACGTCTACCCCACTGTGGTCATTACGACTTATGACCACGTCTTCTTGTTGTAGTCGTAACGACTTACGACCACGTTCACTTGCTATGGTCGTAACGACTTATGACCACGTTCACTTCACTGCCACGGTCGTAGCACTTTACGACCACGCCTTCCTGCTGTGTGGCTGTGATCATAATGGTTTACGATCACATCTGCGATCCTTCACTTGCTGTGATTGTAAGTCGTTTACGATCACGTCTACGAGCACACAATGAAGTCAATACTCAATAGCTTCCCAAAGTTATATAGCTCTTTCTTCTCTTCTCTTTATTTCTTTTTCTTATTTTTTTCTCCACTTTTTCTCCGCAATTCCTGGTTACATGACTCTACTCTTTTATACCCTTCTCTACGACTTCTACTTAGGTTCGATTATAATTATAACTCGGTTACGACTATGACTCGTACTCGGCTTTGACTACGAAGCGGACTCTTTCTCGACTACGATAAGATTACTTTCAACACCCCCGATGGTCCGATGCTAATAAAAGTCGCTTACTCTCCGTCCAGCGAAGGTGCCAGGGCAGGGCATTTTTTTGTTGTAATAGTGGGCTGGGCGGGTCTCATGAGATTTCATCTATGCCGGCCGTCGGCTCATACATACACCAGCCTACAGATGTACTTATGTTGCATGCATACGCGCATGCCGACGGTCAACTGAAATCAACAGATGCGTATGCACGGCATGCCTGTTGGAGTTGAATCACTCAACTCCCTCTCTCTCTATTAGTTGTCTCACACAACACACACAAGCACAAAGGAGGAGTTTTGGTGACGTGCTGTATCACACAGCCAAACGTCTTTTTTCTTTTCTCTATTGCCTCAATGAAGAAACCTGATTACAGTGCCTTAAATTGAACACACGCACACACAACTAACTCAGTCCAAGGGCCAACCCCTTGATCCACTTTCTATGCTCACGGCCAGGACGTGTGCCACTACTCCACTAACTAATGCCATGCATGTACTAACTACCTATCTTGACCAAATCACTTGGTACCAACTCATACATGCAAAGACTAGATAACTACCTGGCCAAATCACTTGGCCTGCAGCACCACTGACTCAAAGAATAATTTGTGCAGTCTGTTGGCTCCGCTCCTCTCACATGCAGCACCGTTTCTCACAACAACGTCCATCTCGCACGGCACGTCGGCACCTCTCCATGTCCATGCATGCTCTTCCTGCTAAGCCATACTGGGCCACACAAATATACTAACTACATGCAAGACAAAAATAAACATGCAGATACAAAATATCAAGATTAGTTCCAACAATCACTGCCCTAATCTTGATATGCCATTTTTCATGCAGCTTCAAAGAAGAGCCGGTTCGTCGCTTGCGTAACCTTGAGATAACAAAGTTTTCTCCTCCTTTTCTTTCTTAGGACATTCCCAAGCAAAATGTCCAAATTCTTCGCAGTTGTAGCATTGTACCTTACTTTTATCTTTGCGCCATTCGTCGCGCCCACGGCCGCGACCTCGTCCTCGCGACGAGTCATGTCCTCTTATCATGAGAAGTTGCTCTTCCGTCCGCTTGTCCCGCCCCTTGAGAAGCTCCTCGTGCGCCTTCAGTGATCTAATGGCCTCCTCTACAGCCATCTTGTTGATGTCACCAAATAACGCTATCGACGAAGCAACATTTATGAATTTGTCAGAAACGGATCATAGCAGCTTCTTCACAACATACTTCTCTTCCATCGCGTCTCCAAGCTCACGAATGCGCCCAACGAGCGTCGTGAACTTCGCCGCGCAATCATCCATGGACTCTGCATCACTAATCTTAAGGTTGTCAAACTCCGAGCGCAAGGATTGGATCCTTGCCTCCCGGACACGCTCGACGCCCACATGCATGGAGCGTAGCGCTGTCCACACGTCAGACGCGGTCTCCTCCGCAACTCAAAGTAGAGTCTCGTCGTCGATCGACTAGGAGATGATTGTCAAGGCCAGCATGTCCTTGCTCTCATCAACGTCTTCGGACGAGTTCTCACGAACAACGGCACCCGATGCGCCGTTGGCTCACAAGAGGTACTTCATCCTCATCGCCCACGCCGCGTAGTTCGTCCATGTCAGCATCGGGAATGGAAGCCTCCCCGCCGTCGTAGTCGTCGTCGAATTGCCCAAGCCACTGCTCACAATGGCTCCGCTCGGCGAGTCGTCACCACGTGGCTTCGTCTTCATCATCACCTTGCTCTGATACCAATTGTTGGAGTTGAATCACTCAACTCCCTCTCTCTCTATTGGTTGTCTCACACAACACACACAAGCACAAAGGAGGAGTTTTGGTGACGTGCTGTATAACACAGCCAAACGTCTTTTTTCTTTTCTCTATTGCCTCAATGAAGAAACCTGATTACAGTGCCTTAAATTGAACACACGCACACACAACTAACTCAGTCCAAGGGCCAACCCCTTGATCCACTTTCTATGCTCACGGCCAGGACGTGTGCCACTACTCCACTAACTAATGCCATGCATGTACTAACTACCTATCTTGACCAAATCACTTGGTACCAACTCATGCATGCAAAGACTAGATAACTACCTGGCCAAATCACTTGGCCTGCAGCACCACTGACTCAAAGAATAATTTGTGCAGTCCGTTGGCTCCGCTCCTCTCACATGCAGCACCGTTTCTCACGGCAACGTCCGTCTCGCACGGCACATCGACACCTCTCTATGTCCATGCATGCTCTTCCTGCTAAGCCATACTGGACCACACAAATATACTGACTACATGCAAGACAAAAATAAACATGCAGGTGTGTATAGGTATCACCTAGATGTTTTCTTCCCAACAATCATCCAAATTTCGGACCGTTGGATTAGAGATCCAACGGTCTCTTTTTTTGAAGGGGGGAGAACTTTTTTTGGAGGGGGGTGAATTTTTTTTGGAGGGGGTGGGGAGAATTTGTGGCCCTTGGATCTCGAATCCAACGGTCACACATCTGGATGATGGTTAGAAAAAAAACATCCAGATGATGTTTATCAATACCCGATACAAAATATCAATATTAGTTCCAACAATGCCTACTTCAGACACGGTCTCCAACACCCCCTCCGTCAGCAACGGCGGTGTTGAACCTCAGCCACTTCCTGGCCTTGCACGCCGTCATCACCCAGTGCAACCCGACGCCGAGCCCCGTCAGCGCCGCACCGGTCAGGAGCACCCTCCACCCGGAGATCACGCTCATGTACGAGAGGAGCACTGACGGCACCGCGCACATGGCGAAGAGCGCCCACAGCGGCAGCGGCACGCGGTACGGCCGCTTCAGCTCCGGCTGCCTGGCGCGGAGCCAGAGGAAGGCGGCGAACTCCAGCAGCGTGCCGAGGTTGTACAGCAGGTTCGCCGTATCCACGATGTCGTCGAAGCCGAGGAAGCAGACGGAGAGGGTGACGGCGGTGGACACCAGGATGCCGACCCACGGGGTGTGGAAGTAGCCGGCGCGGAGGGAGAAGACGGTTGGGAGGAGGCCGAGGTCCGCCATGCCGAGTAGCTGGTACGCGCCGCTGCTCAGCTGGGCCTCGTACAGGCCGACAGTGGAGAGCACGGCGCCGACCTCCGTCCAGTACTTGAGCCATTGGCCTCCGATCATGCCTGTAACATCTGCGAAGTAGCCGTTCACCCAGACCTCCGGCGGCGCGTCAGTGGCGCCGGTTGCTGCCATGACCGGCACAACGTAGCTAACGGCGATCAGAACCACCGCCACCGCCACCGCCCGTGGGAACGTCCGCTCTGGCCGCTCCACCTCGCCGGCCATCGTGCTCGCGCTGTCCCAGTAGTTGAGGTTCCAGAACAGCGTGTTGAAGAACAGCCTCCAGTCCCTGGAACCTTTCACCTGCGCTCTCCACCGCCTCGGCCTCACCCTCGGCGCCGCCATGACGGTCATAATCATGAATGGCGCCAGCGACACGAACCCCAGCACCACCACGCCCCACCCAACGGTGCTCAGGCCGGTGTAGTTCAAGACTGACAGGAGCACCGTCATGCCGACCACAGTCGCCGTGTGCGCCCCGCCGGGGGCAGAGACAGCGGGGGCGACGCGGCCGACGTACTCCGCAATGAGCGGAGGGAACGCGGCGATGTTGATGACGCAGCTGAGGTACTTCCACGTGCCGAGAAGGTAGCCGGCGAGCGGGCCGAACGCGCGTTCGGCCCACAGGACGAACCCGCCGTTGCCTGGGAGCGCGGCGGCGAGCTCCGCGGTGACGAGCACCTCCGGGACGCCCCACGCGAGGGGGCAAACGAGGAAGCCGATCAGCGCGAGCAGCGGACCCGCGGCGCGGACCGTCTGCTCGGAGCCGTACGGGCCGCCGGCCACCTCGAAGTATATGAGGAAGACGAGTGGCAGCAGCGTGATTTTCTTGCGCCGCTCACCGCCATGCGCTGCCTGGTGCTCGTCTTGTTTTATGTCCAGTACTGGTGTGCTCTGTTGCACTGTCGCTGTGTCTGCGTCTGGTAGCTGCTCTTGCGAAGGCTGTTCGCTTAGTTGGATTTCTTGTTCTTGGTCCATGGTAAGCTACTGATCGAGCTCACTAGAGCAAGGGTGCAAGTGTGCTGCACTGATGGATTTGTGTGCGTAGGATAAACACGTATATATATATACTCGACTACTCGACCGTGCAGCCGTGAACAACCGCACATGTTACTGTCAATAGTTGAAACCAGGGATTACAATTTTGATTGGAAAAAAATTTCCGTACCCCGCAAGAAAGCCGAAATTCAGAAATTCTAGAATTTAATTCAGAAATTCTAGAATTTCTTTGGACAATTTCAGTCAAAATATTCAAATGGACAATTTGAAATCAAGAAATTCAAATGATTAGGAAATCTTGGTAATTTTAGCCCAAAAGCACGTAATTTTACCAACAAGAGTCAAAGGGGCAGCTCACTCGATATCGGCAAGGCAATCACTGCCAGCGGTGGTGATTGCGCCGTCGTTGGTGCCTCCTTCTCTTCATCCTTCGTGAATAACGATTCCTCCCCAG
Source organism: Dendrocalamus latiflorus (assembly GCA_017311315.1). NCBI lineage: Eukaryota > Viridiplantae > Streptophyta > Magnoliopsida > Poales > Poaceae > Dendrocalamus > Dendrocalamus latiflorus. Next base: position 17,902,841 of record CM029622.1, on the reverse strand, counting down.
TCAGCCGGCCACTGTCAAACATGGTCTCCACTCCCACCTTCTTCTCCTCCCCCCTCTCCACCTCCTCCACACGCACTACCTCCTCCTCCACGGCATTACCGCCAGAGCCGCCAGCAATGAGCCCACACCCCTCACTGTCGGGTATATCGTACACCTCGCGGTCGAAGAACTAGGGGAGCCGCAGCTCCAACCTCGCGTTGTTGCGCATGGCCCAAAACGACGACTCTAGCACGTCCGCGCTCTCCCACTCCTTGATCTTCTTGTATTCACGGGCGAGGTTGCTCCACCACTTTCAGCACTACATGAGGCCCATCTCCATGTTGTGCCACCGACAGTACTCCGCCATGACTGCCCACTTGGGCTCTAACACCACTGCCTCTACCAATTCCCATGTTGGCACCGCCTCCATCCATGCGGAGATGGGAATTGTGGATCAGAAATGAGAGAGGAGTCACCGAACTCTGTAGTGCCCATGGACTACCTGAGAGCCAGAGAAGGGTGGTCGGCCACTTGAATGGGCCAATATATTTCAAAACAGTCTGAAATATTTGGCTGATTTGGGCTTTTCTCGGAATAGGCCGATAAAAACGAAATTCACTGAAAATCACAAAACTTCGGCCGAAATTTGTTTCCCTGGTTGAAAGTTGTTACTCCTTTTCTTTTTCGATTGATATTGTTGATTTTCATGGTCTCTAATATGTGACTTTTACTAATGTTGTTTATAGCTTGTATTATAAACTAATGAAATTATAATGGTACGAAAGTATTTAACAAAATAATCTATATATCTAATCTATATAGTTTTATTATTGATGATCAAATTTTAAATAGCTTCACTGCATGAAGTCCAAAATGTGTTCTAAGAACAGAGCGGAGACGGGTTTGTACAAAGTTGCTAGACAGTGGCGGAGCCAGAATTTGATTACGCCCCGGGCTCAATGATAGAATGATCTAGACTATCTGGGCTGGATCATGAAAATGTTACCCAGACTGAACTAAATTTACCGGGACTATACACTAGATATTTTTCCACACCCCGGGCTGAAGCCTACCCTGCCCGGGGTGTGGATCCGTCCCTGTTGCTAGAGACTCATGTAACATTTTGATCTGGGCTTTGTATTTCATATTATTGTACCATCCATTAAGCCTATGCTCAAAACTAAGGGATTGTTCATATTGGCTACAGCTGATATCTTTTTAGCCGTGGTTGATGGTTTTAGTTGAAAATAAATAGTGATGGATTGAAAGAAGTGACTTTTAGAAGGAATAGCCGAATGGTGGGGAAAATAAGAGAGATATGCATGTGAGATAAGAGCTAAAGGAGTGAGTGCGCGATGCATCTGTGACCCTTATTTTATTTTCAGAGCATGACGGAATTGAGAGAAATAAAAAAGCCAAAGTGTCCGTACTCTATCTATGAAGATGCCCTAACTTTGGACGTGTGCAATAATGTTGTTGAGGAACCGTCGCTGGCGACCAGTCCGAGCGATTCTTCTGTTTAGAACAAGAACGGATCAATCACAGAATCACAGAAGAATAGATTGAACACACAGAGAGATAGAGAGAACTCCTAGTCTTTCTTTATTGCGTTTCTTTCATGTGTACATAATGAGGGGATCTAGGTCCCTATTTATAGTCTACGGTGGGGTGCCCAAATATGTCAGGACTCTGGCCGTGGGCCCGGTTTCCTAACACTCCCCCTTGGGCACTCACCCAACATGCTCATGCCTCGTCAAAACTCCATAAAAACCCAGTGGAAAAAATTTGGAGAAGAGTACATGATACATGTGATGCTGCGATGCACGAATTGCCTCATTAAAAACCTTGGTCGAGAAACTTCATGGAAAACTCGTCAAGGGAAAAGAGTACAATTCACCCAAATTCATTTGGTCTGCAGGACTTTATTCTTTAGGTACTTAATCTTCATGATCAAGATTTAATAACGGGCTTGAGAGAATTCTCCCCCTGAATTCTGCACTTCTCTAAGTCTCATCATTCCAATCCCTCACACGCACCTTTCAAGGCTAGATGCGGGGAGTGACTTAGTGAAAAAGTCTACATGACTTAGTGTGCAGTACTTTAATCTTGTCCATCTTTGCAATTCATGAGCATAGAGGAACTTGGGGTTGATATGCTTACATAGTCCATCTGCACTTGTGCAACGCAACCTGCATTATCTACATGGATAATTGTGGGGGTTTGCACAATATTCATTCCACATGACTGCTGGATGTGGTGAACCGTTCAGCGGAACCAAGTGCACTCTCGTGCGGATTCATATAGTGCTATAATTTCTGAGTGGTTCGTCGAGGTAGCTACAAGGCTTTGCTTAGACGATTTCTAGGAAATTGTAGTTCCACCACATGGAAATACATAGCCTGTTTGCGACTTAGCGGTATGCGGGTCAGACAGGTACCCAGCATCTGCATAGTCAATCAAGTTCAGATCTTGATTCTTTCTGTAAAACAATCCAATGTCCTTGCTTCCTTGGAGGTATCGAAAGATGTCCTTTATGCCCTACCAATGCCTTTTGGTGGGATCTGCACTGTACCTTGCTAACAAGTTCACGGCAAATGCAATGTCCGGCCTAGTGCAGTTTGCTAAGTACATGAGTGCTCCCACTGCACTCAAGTATGGGAATTCCGATCCCAAGACTTCCTCCCCCTCTTCCCTAGGTCGGAAAGGATCTTTTTCTTGCTGTAAAGACCTCCCGATCATCGGTACTTTCGAGGGAAATGCCTTCTCGAAGCCAAACCTTTCAAGCACCTTCTGGGTGTAGGTCGACTGATGCACCAAGACTCCTTCAGGGACATGCTCAAGCTGCAGGCCTAAGCAAAACTTGGTCTTGCCCAAATCTTTCATTTCAAATTCTGACTCCAAATAGGAGCTTGCTTCTTTTATGGTCTTTGGTTGTCCTGATGATGTTCAGATCATCTACATACACAGATATTATACAGAATCTATTCTGGGATCGCCGTATAAATACACAAGGACAGCCTTCATTGTTCGTGTAGCCTTTCTTGCAGAGAAAGTCGCTTAAGCGATTATACCACATTCTTCCAGATTGTTTCAGTCCATACAGTAACTTTCTGAGTTTCACACTGTACATATTTCTATTTGCTCTATCTTGGTTCGGGAGAGAGATTCCTTCAGGGACTCTCATATAAATTTCCAAATCCAAGTTACCGTAAAGGTATGCAGTCACAACATCCATCAATTTCATTTCTAAGTTCAAGTTCACTGCCACTGAGATCAAATATCTAAAGGTAATTCCACTCATGACTTGGGAGTAGGTTTCTCCATAATCAACTTCAGGACGTTGAGTGAAACCTTGGGCTACTAGCCTTGCTTTGTATCTCACTACTTCATTTCTTTCATTTCTCTTTCGAACAAATACCCACTTGTGCCCAATGGGGTGTATGTGGAGAGGCGTGCGGCATACGGGCCCAAACACCTCTCTTTTGTTCAGATATAGCAATTCAGTTGCTATTGCCTTCTTCTAATCTTCCCAATCTGATCTTTTCTTACATTCAGTGAGCGATGTAGGCTCGGGATCAAGATCGATGATGGTGGCAATTTTCTTTGCGAAGTAGATATCGATATTAGCTGTTGTCCTATTCAGGGACTCTCCCATGTGCACATAATTTATAGCTATTTCTTCATGAGTTGCATCTTCTGGAGCGATTGCTTCTGCTGGAGCTTTATCTTGCACATCGCTTCTTTCAATTGCGGTGGCAAGTCCCTTTAGTTTTTCGGCTCCGATGTGTGCGCACACATCCATGCCGATAGTGATATTCTGATCCAGTATGCCCTTTTCGGAAGGTGTCATACTTGTGCCAGGTCTCAACTGGGTCCCCTTCTCATTCTAGGGGACTTCAATAATTGGCTGTGATAAGTCCTTCTTATCCTTTTTCACCAGGCGTCCCCGGTTACTAAGGATTCGAGGAACCGGAGTTCTCGTCCTCGTTTTTTATTTTTCTGAGGCCTCTGGACGAGATTAGGGATACCTTCTACTTTCTTTGGTATTTCAACCCTCTTCGGTGCAGTGCGTGCAGGCACATGCGACTTAGTCACGCTCTTCAAATCACTAAAGTGATCAGGCAGTTGATTTGCTAATGCTTGCAAATCAATTGTCTTCTGGACTTCTCTTGTCTTCTGGACTTCTCTATTTGCTTCACTAATGCGCGGGTCATCTGCATGAATTCCTGTGGCTTACCATGTAATGTCTTCTGGACTTCTCTAGTGCACAGGTCATCTGCATGAATTCCCCAGGCTTGCCATATAATTTCCCGACATTCTTCATCAAGGGGTTGATTTCCTCCTCCTAATGTTGGGAAATTTTCGGTGGTGACTCTTGCGCTAAGTTGCATAGGTAAATGGATGTTGTAGGCCGAAAATCTAAGGTTGATGAGATTCGCTGCACGTAGGACTGCGTGTCCCCAACATGTAGCTGGCAAATTACAATTATGTAAGAGGGGTCGGGCAATAAATTTAATTCTCTTAATTAAAGCCTCTGCCAAACCATTCTGGGTATGGACATGCGGTACCGAGTGCTCGACTGCAATTCCCATCGCCACGCAATAGTCATCAAATGCCTTTGAAGTAAATTCGTCGGCATTGTCCATTCTGATGGACTTGATGTGATGATCAGGAAACACATTTCTGATGCGAATGATCTGCGAGATCAATTTTGCAAAGGCGTGGTTTCTCGTGGACAACAAACCCACATATGACCACTTCGATGAAGCGTCAATGAGCACCATGAAATACTTGAATGGCCCTGAGATGGGCTGAATGAGACCGCAAATGTCTTCCTGGATGCGCTCCAGGAATGCAGGGACTTCATCCTTCACTTTCAGAGTGGATGGTCTAGTCATTAGTTTCCCGGTGGCATATGCAGGGCACACAAAATCTTCATGATTCGGGAAGTTCTTCACATTAATATTATGCCCATGCGAGTTATTTATTATGTTTCTCATCATCTTAAGACTTGTGTGGCCTAATCTGTCATGCCAGAGACAGAAGAGTTCAGAGCTTCTAAATACTGTCTTCAAAACAGTGTACGCTGCAGGCGCTTTAATGTTGGTATAATATAGCCCAGTTTCAAGTGAAGGAAGTTTTTCTAATATACTTTTCTGTTTCATTCTCTTCGCGCTTCATAATGAGCAGGTATTTCTTACCGTACTCCTCTTCAGTCTCAACGCGGAAACCATTTGCGCGGATATTCTTAAAACTTAGGAGAGTTCTAGTCGATTCTGGGTACAATAAGGTTTCTTCAATGACCAAAGTTGTGCTCATTGTGGCTCTTCCCGAACCAATTATACATGCATCGCTTCTGGCGATTGTCGTAAGGTTGCCAGTGCTCTTACGAATCGACTGAAAATACCCAATCTCTCTTAACATGATATGTGTTGTGCCACTGCTAGCTAAGCACACTTCCTTCATAGGGCGCTACACATGTTCTAATATAGGGTATTTATTAACATGCATGAGAAGGCAATCAACACATAGATAAAATACTCTAATATCAGAACATATCATGCCATCATAAACTGAATAAATGAATGAATTCTTCAAATATCATCCAACCATCACGAGAAAATAACAATTCTTAAGTACCATCCATGCAAATTCTAACATATTCTTCCACACAAAATAAATGACAATTAAAGTCGAAATGCATTCAGTGCACTAGACTTCTTCTGCTATTTTCTCGGGGGTGACGTTCTCTTCAAGAGAAATCATGGCGGTGGCTGCTTTTAGGTCGAGAGGGGGTGCTGCTGTCGTGATGGTTTCAACCTCCATTGGTGCAGGCAGCTGTTTAGAACTCTCCCCCTCTGCCGATGCAGAGTGGGCTTCATGCTGCCCTTTGCCATCCCGCTTTGGCTTGTTAGCCTTATTCTCTCGTGGAGTATCTGATTTGCCTTTCTGGGCTGCGGTCTTACCCTTCCTTCCCCTTTTCTCTATCAAGGGCTTTCGCTCCTTGTTGCTCTCGGCGTTGGCTTCATGGTCAGTGGAGCTCCCAGATGGCTGAGTGACTTAGTTCTTGCGGAGAACTTCGTCCTGAGCTTCCACAACTTGCATCATATCAATCAATTCGGCATATTCCTCATAGCCATCTTGACGATAATTGCGTGCGGATTATACTACATTGGGGTGGAAGGATTTTCTCAATTTTCTATATTGGGTACAAATCCTGTGCAAGGCATAATTGTTTTTCCCTGCTCTGCTTAAAGTCGACAAACCTCAGTCTGATCCACTTCAGCCTCACAAACCGCTTCTTGAGTGCGGTCCAGAGTGCTAGCGCGCTTTTCTCCGCCATATACTCATTCTTAAGAGTGAGGCAGAGGTGGTGCCTGAGAAAATGAAGTGCCTGATCATTCTCCTCAGGTTTGGGTTGAGCGTCATTCAGTCCGCCAATCCCAACAGCGGCGTGGAGCTTCCTGGCTCCAAGCACAATATCGACATCGGATGCCTACGTCAGATAGTTTTGGCCATGCTGGGCCAGCTCCTAGAACTCCCAGTTCGTGATACTAGTCATCTAAATATGTATAAGTCTACTGCTCGTAGACATGCATGGAATAATTCACTGCGGGTAAATAAATGGTACAAAAGGTTCTCGTAATGCTTCAGAATTTTCTATGCATTTTCTATAAATTTTACTGCTAATTCAGTGATTAAAAGCAATTTTCAGTAATTACAATTAACCAAAACAGTAAATAAATATAGAAAATACAGAGAATAATAATAGCATAAATAAATAAGCTTCAAATGCTAAACATAATTCAAAATTCGGATTCCCGAGGCCCTTTTGTGCTAAAATATGAAATTTCAGCGAATTCTGCAATTCCAGAAGGTTTTTACGCAAATTTTCAGTTCAGAGAAAAATTCACGCAATTTCCTGATTTACAGAGAGGTTTTCTGCAAAATTCTGGACCCACTCGTAAATTTGAGGGCTTATACGTAATTTTCGGAACTACGAGGCCTACTCTGCAAGAAATCAGGACTTATATTAAATAATTAAGGGTCTATCTGTATTTTCTCAAAGTCTAGGGGTCTTTCTGTAAAACGGCTAGCGCCCCCACCGGCTACCCCCGTTTTTTTCTTTTCGGCCGGGCCTCCCTTTCCCCCCGGCCCATCTTTCCTCCTTCTTCTCCCGCGGCCCACCTTTCCTTCCTCTCTACTCGCGGCCCACCCGGCCGGCCTATCACGTCCGGTGGCTAGGGTAAACCCTAGCCACCTCACCAAGCGGCGGCGGCTCTTTTGAGCAGGAGGCGGATATTTCGGGAGGGGGGCGGCCCAAGGGCGGCAGAGCTACGCTCGCCGCCAACGACCCGAGCGTGAGGGGAGGCGGGCCCAGGCACGGCGGCGGAAGGCGGCGGCGCGCGGCGAGGTGCCGGCTGCGGGCTGCTCACTGCAGGAGGCGCGGCTACGGGCGGTGCCGTTCGGAGCGGGCGGCTGGCAGCGTTTGCGGGCGGTGCCGTTCGGAGCAAGCGGCCGGCGGCGCGTACGGGTGAGGCGGAGGAGGCCGGCGGCTGCAGGATCGGGCGGAACCGGCACGACGGCGGCGCGCATGCACTTGCGGGCGCGGTCAAGCGTCGTGCGGCGGCGGGTGACGACGACCCGGGCTGCTACTTCGGGCAAGCCAAGGCGACGCACATGGCAGATTCGGGCCAAGGCGGTGCGCACGGCGGGTTCAGGCCGGCGGGTGGCTTCGGGCCAGCAGCTGCATTCGGGCACAGGTCGGGGCCGGGCGCATGCGGGGGCGCGGAGAGGACGATGAGACGGCGCAGCCACACGGGACCGAGGCCGGCGTTTGGGCGGCCCGGCAGGAAGGTGGTGCGGGCACAGTGGCTGCATGCAAGCGGCGCGCAAGGACTACACGGGAAGACCGGATGTGGCAGTGCCGGCGCGTGCGGGCGCGGACTCCAGCGGCGGCACGGCCGCGACTTCACGAGCGATGCTGACTGCGGCTTCGGGCGGACGTCGGCTTCAGGCCGACGGCCAGCGGCCATCCGACGACCGGCGGCAAGCCGTTATTGGGCCGGCGGTGCACACGCATGTAGGCGCGGCGATGCGCATTCCGGCGCAGTGCCTTTTTTATGTGTGATGCCGTGCAGAGCAAAACAGAAGAAGCGTTGCCAATTTTCGTACGGAGATTATGCAAAATTTCCCCCTTTTTTCATGCAATAGCTGTGCAGAAATTGAACAGGAAAACAATGCATGTATTTTTCGTTTCCAATCTACGATGCAATCAATATCTACCCCGTTTCACAATCTACCGATCGACATTGTGCCGGCGATTTCATATCTGCTCGCGGTAGATTTGGGGCGGATTTGCATCGTTTCTAATCTACAGTGCAATCAACATCTACCCCGTTTCACAATCTACCGATCGGCATTGTGCCGGCAACTTCAAGTCTGCTCGCGGTAGATTAGGGCGGATTTGCACCGTAGAGATTCAATCTAGAATGCGAAAAGAAAATACAGATTCAAAAGGCGACCTAGAAAATTCAATCTGTGCTTCGATGATTACCTCGTTCACCAGAGCGAAGTCGTGCTGATAACGTGTTGAGGAACCGTCGCTGGCGACCAGTCCGAGCGATTCCTCTGTTTAGAACAAGAACGAATCAATCACAGAATCACAGAAGAATAGATTGAACACACACAGAGATAGAGAGAACTCCTGATCTTTCTTTATTGCTTTTCTTTCATGTGTACATAATGAGGGGATCTAGATCCCTATTTATAGTCTACGGTGGGGTGCCCAAATATGTCAGGATTCTGGCCGTGGGCCCAGTTTCCTAACAAATGTAAACCTATTTGGCCTAGATCGACTGAGCCGTGGTCCGTGCGTTGCGTGTTGTTTGGGCGCCCGAAACGATCGGGCAGACTGCTGATGCAGAGATGGTTGTACTGCATCTGGGAGAGTAGAGCGACGAGCGGTGTAGTCTCAGTGCAATTTAAGCCCCGTTTGGCACGGCTCCACTTCACAAGTGGAGCTGTTTTTTTTTTGCTTCAGCTCCACGAACAGCTCCACCGGTGGAGCTGGAGCTGTTTTGGTAGACTTTGGCAAAACAGCTCCACCTGTTTTATCATGCATGGTTGAGAGATGTCAATTGTCCAATATACCCCTGTCTATTTGGCTTGTAGTAACATCAAGAGCTGTATGTTTCTACATGATTTTTCATCCGAGTAAATTTGAATTAAAAAAAATTAAAATTTAAAATAATACAAAGTATTAGCAACCAATATTTAATGGCGGCGGCGCTCTCTTCACGGTCGAAGACGAGAAGACCGAACAGAGGAACGGGAACGGGAGAATAGAAGAGCCGGTGGCAGATCGCGTAAATTCACGAAAGTACAAGGGCAGTGGCATGCGGGCCTGCGGATGGAGCCGGGTGGAGCTACTTTTTTCAGCTCCATCTCATACATATCTTTTGTCTCAGCATGTTTTAAGGGACTCCTTGGGTGGAGCTATTTTGTTTTACCCTGTTTGGCACAAAACGGCTCCAAACAGCTCTAGGAACCGGTGGTGGAGCTGTGCCAAACGGGGCCTTAATTTCGGAGCGACTGCCACCGCACAGAAGCACACTACAGCACTACTGTACACTGCTAGGGTAACGGGGGTATGCTCCAATCGTCCGATCAAGATCCAATAGTTCAGGCCAAATGCAGTGATCATTGTGGCAGTCGCTTGCTACAGTTGATCCAAGCCCGAACACATCTTTACATCGATGTCGGTCTACTGTTGTCAGCGTACTCAGAGATTAATAGAAGACTTTGCCAAGAGTCATTAGGTGGTGATCGGTTCGGCTGAAAAGCTCGTGGTTTATGGCTGAAAACACTGTAGCTGGCTGAAAAAATCACTGTAGCTGACAGAGGCTTATTTAGCATAATTAAATTTAAAAAAATTTAAAAATAAAAAAATATGTTAGCCCATTACGTATAATACAAACAAATACGGGAAAAAAAAGAACCGGCAAAAAAGCTTAACAAAAAGCCAAAAGTTCAGAAAAAAACGAAACTTATGAATAGTGAAAAATAAGCCAGAAGCCGAAACCGGGTTGATCAGGGCCTAAACCAGGATCATTCGACAGTACATGCACGTGGTGCTAGCACGGGTGGAAGTTTTCTTTTTTTTCATTCTTTTATGGAAGCACGGGTGGGTGTTAACAGGAGAATAATTAATGACATGAGCATTAGAAAATCAGATGCTATTGTAAGACACACATGACATGCAAATTAAGCAGTTAATATAAAAATACATAATTTCACTTGTATAATTGAAAAATATTGGACTATGTCTTTTTAATCGAAACAGTTTCCAGGACTAGCTAGCCATGCAAATTATGCGGCTGAAGCATCCCAGTTCTGTAGATTTTGCATGCTTTCGTCCAGTGAAAGCACCACAGGCATGGGATCCATGATGAACTTTCATTCAGGGATCGTTATGACGTACAACTTGCAGCTCTATTGCCCATCTACATCGATCCCATTACCTGGTTGAAATCCACCATGGCAATCCATATTATGGGCGTGCATGTATTTACTTTTACTTAATAGCTTAGGTTTTTGACTAAAAATAAGTAGTAATGGTTAAAAGAATTAATTTTTATAATGGCAATCCATATTATGGGCGCGCTTGTATTGACTTTTGTTGATAGCTTAGGTTTTTGACTAAAAATAAATAGTAATGACTAAAATAATTAATTTTTATAAGGAGGAGGTGAGCGGTAGAAAAAATAAGAAAGAGATACATGTACGTGATGGGAACGAGAGAAGTGTGGTGCATGATGTACTTATAACCTCATGCCTTATCCCTGGAGCGATACGGTAGTGAGAGAACTGGAAAAGCTGCTTTGAGAAGCTAAGTATTCGTATTGACTTTTGGTTTTCCTAAGCAGAAACCAGAAGCAGAAGACAATATAAACATGCCCTATTGATCTTGTGAATAATTAACTATTCATGTGAGCGAGGGTGTCTGGCCTTCTTTTAGGAAATTAATAAATTAATATTAATGAATATAAAAGAATATGCACTAAGTCTAAGATATATTTGTGATCTAAGAACAGAGCAGAGACGGTTTGTAGAAAGTTGCTAAGAGACTCATGTAACATTTTGATCTAGGCCTTTGTATTTCACATTATTGTGCCATCGATTAAGTCTCTGCCTATAACTAAGGGGCTGTTCATATTGGCTACAGCTGATGCCTTATTGGCTGTGGATAATGGTTTTTAGCTAAAAATGAATAGTGGTAGCTGAAAGAAGTGACTTTTAGAAGGAGGAGACGAGTGGTGGAGAAAGCGAGGGAGAGATACATGCGCGAAATGGGAGCTAGAGGAGTGGGTACATGATGCACCTATGACCCCCTACTTTATTCTTGATCGAGACAGAACCGAGAGGAATAAGAAAGTCATTTTGAAAAGCCAGGTATTCGTATTCACTTCTAACTATGAACAGGCCCTAACTTTAGACGTCTAAAATAATGTAAACCTATATGGCCTAGATCGATTGTACCATGGTCCATGCGTTGTGTGTTGTTAGGGTGCCCGAATTGATCAAACAGACTGCAGAAGTAGATATGGTTGTATTGCATCTGGAAGAGCAGAGCGACAAGCGGCCCAAAGTCCAAACGTATGTATCTGACATCTCCTGGCACCAATTTCTAGTTCTATGCATGGTACTATCATTTGTGAATGTGTTTTGCAAATTTGTTGAAGTGATCGAGGCGATATGACCGGCTTTGTGTGAGTGGTTGGAGAGGCCATGTAGTATGACCACACTTTGTATGGCGGTATGACTAGGGCGGTACAACCGGCTCTGTATGAGCAATCAGACTAGCTGTTGGTATGACCACATTTTGTGTGGCGGTTTTATCGGCGATACGACCAGCGTTGTGTACACAGTTGGATTGGCCGGTAGTATGACCAACTTTGTGTAAGCAGTCCGACCAGCCCATGCATTATGGCCTGGCATTTGTTGTTGATAGTATTTTTCTAGAGAGACTTTTTTTGGTTTGTGGCCATGCAGTATGACTGGCCTGTGTAGCGGTATGACTAGACCTAGTGGTAATACCAGACCCTATATGGGCGGTAATACTGACAGTGACTATAACAACTACTTTTCTAGCCATTGCAGTGGGAGCAGTAATACCGGCCATTAGTTGATAGTAGTACCAGCCCCGACTGATTTTTGCTAAATCTTGTTCCAACGGCTGGTTTTTGTGGTGAGTGCTATATATACCCACCATGGCCGGTTGGGGGTAGGTTGCTGCATCCCATTCTAATCTCTTGAGCTAATGTGACCCTCTCCTCTCAATTGTGTATGTATTACACCTTGTAAGCAAGGAGAGAGGTCGTTAGTTACATGTGTTACATATAGAGATGAATTCCATATCCATTTGAGTTTGTGCATTCGATACACTTGGTGAGAATGAAGTAAGGGGCTTGACTTATTAGTCTTGTAGGTTGTCAACTTCTAGACGGCGTTGGAGGTATGGTTGTCCAATGATGTCTTCAAACAAGATTGTGAAGAGCCCCGGTGTATTGTGAAGGTTGAAGCTCACCTACCTGGAGCAGGAAAGAGCTACCACTTGTGGAAATTAAGGTGGTTGACTTAATTCATGGAGCCGGTCCAATCCATTTGGGTATACCTCAACATGAATTAGGAGAGACTGACAAGTCTCTGAACACCATGATAAGAAGAAACCATATCAAGTGTGGTTTGTTTTCTTGTGCTTAATTTACATTCTTGCAATTTACGTTTCTAGAATTGAATTGCATACTTGTTACCCTAGAATTGCAAATCTTAACATAGACTTAAGATATTTGTGCACTTAGGTGAAACTAGATGATTTAGGGCCTAATTGTGCAAAACTGATTAGATTTACGATTCCACATATAAACTCGGTTTTAGTCAAAGGAAGATTTTTAAAAGAGCCTATTCACCCAACCCCCCCTCTAGTCGGTCTCCTCAATGTTATACCAGCAGTCGGTTTGACCAGGCCTAGGAGTTGTCTAACCACTTCCCTGTTCCTATAATACAAAATCAGCCCGGGCCAAATCCAATTTTGGTGCAAACTTCAAAACCCAAGTTCAAATGATGTGAAACTTTGCACACACCTTGCTGAGGTCTCAAAAACCTATTCCATCAAAGGATTGTATAAATCTTGGCAAAAGTTTAAATCTTTCCTCAAAACGTGTGAGGTTGCTCCAAAACTAGACAAAACTCAAAGAATTGAGAAACAACTTGCTCGTGGGTTAAGAACAACCAAGATAGCACTGGATAAGTTTTCGCTTATCACAGCAAACAAGACCACCCAAAGATTCGAAGCCAAGACCCTCATATTAAGATTCTTCAAGAAAAGCTCCAAATTAAGCAAGGACTAGGCAACATCAAAATCTTACAAACCACAGTGCCTAAATGAATAGGATTTGATCTACATGAGATATCACTACCACTTACATGTCCTTGGCTTGCAGCAGGATCAAGAAGGAGAGAGAAGAGGTAAAGAACCAACAAGACAATAGCAAATCATCCAAGACAAGAACACTTCAAGAGAGATGAACAGAGTTGATTATATTGCTAGTTAAATTAAAGGTTTCATAGCCACTCTATAAGGAGGACAGGAGAGTACACAACAACACTCATACTTCTCTCTCAAACCTTAATCCTAGAACATAAGGATGAAATAGTTGGGATGGTTGGCTTGCAAGTTTCCATTTCTAACACATTAAATAGATGGAGCAAGTAGCCCACATCTAAAACAAATGCTAGCACAATTGGGAAAAAACCTATTAACCCCACACAAATCTCTACTGGAAAGGTGGTCCTGCCCAAAGCATGTAGAAATTAACTTGTGCCATGAGAAATGATATAATTACCACCCATCCACAAGATCGATTACTCAAACTTGATTTGGTTACTATATTAGTTTCATTGGTGCTACCATGGGTAGATTCGGTGTTGGCGTGGACCATAGACTGGCCTATGCCATAGTCTAACATCTGGGAATAGCGGAGTGGTTACCCATACCTAGGCCTGTTAAGGGACCCACTCTGTATTAGGTAGTATTAATGTTGCGAATCAGTGATGAATTCTGTTATCCCATCTTTGATCAAGTCTTGGGTATCGTGTGGGTAAAGCTAGGCACTCTCTGTAGAGATTAAACCAAATCGTTCAAATGTACAATGCTTCCAGTTAATGGAGTTGTGTCAAAGGGGTGATTTCCAAATCAAGGCATAAGGAACATTGTTGGTTAAAATTGTGGTAACTTTGAAAGTGAGATAACTTGCTGATATACAGCCCCCTTAACAAAATTTTCTTTATGAACTTGTTTTGATTTAAGTCCAATGTTTATAAATAAAATTATATGGGTACTGGAGATAATAGGTCCAAGATAAACCCTACTTGATAGACATTTCCCTTGAAATCTTTAAATGCACTATAAGACTTTACCATCATAGTTTGTTGAGTACAATTCTACTCATTCTTGTATATTTTAGCTTAGACAATGAACAATATGAAGAGAACATGCTAGTAAATGATGAGTACTATATAGTGAAGATTACACATTCTAGGTCGAGCATACACTCAAGTGTAGCATGTGGTGTGGTCGTCTTTTGTTATCTTTTATCTGCAGTATAACTAAGTTTGGCTTGAAAGATTTAAAACTCTGTAATCGACAGCTATGTCATATTTTATGTAAGACTCCTGTTATGGTATTGTAATCGTAAGCAAATTGTTTATCAATCTACACGCAACTGAAATCCTAGATAGTTGCGTGAATACGGAGATTCCTGGTAAATTCGAGTATCCCCACAACATGTCAAGTTGCTCAAATTTTTAGTTTAATCAAAGGTATAAAAAATAAGCCAAGTCATATCAATAAGCTAAATAGAACTAAAAAGGTATAATTAAATCGGTAGTGCTACAAGTTTAATATTAAATCATGTTGTTCAAGCACTTTAAATCTGAGCACAATTAGCACTTTTGGAAACACATTTTGATCTTATCTTAGTAAACTAAGTTTTAGACTAGGAATCATCCACAACTGTCTCATAAGCTTCAACTATTTTTTATAATTCTTTGTTTTCTTCACTTTTAATTAGCCATGTGCTATATCTCAAGCCTTTGCCAACCACCCCAAGCGATAAGCTTGAAAATATGGTCTTGATCATCCAAGACTCCCCTAAGTTGCTTAGTGCGGTAGCAAGCCATCTCATGAGAAAAAATTGATGAGATCAGTTTTTCTCATATAAAAGAGATCATTTTTATTATTATTTTATTTTCTATTTTAAGAACAATGAGCTACTACTATGTCCGTAAGCAATATCTAATCATAACCACAGGAGTCTAGGAGAAGTAAACTCATACTTTAACAAAGAACTAGTATAGCTCAATTTAAATTCTAGATTTAAAAGAGCATATTTGACATAGCATGAATAATAAAAGGATCACTAAAGCAAAACTAGTCATGAGATCAAACATTGACATGTGCTACTTCAAGTTTTGTATTTTTAATTTGCTAGCATGATAAAGAGCTAAGTTACATATGGAAGATCATGATAAATCAATCTAAACTAGCTCAGACTATGTGAAGGAGCAATTTCATAATAGCATATCATACATGAGTAATAGTCCATGCTCCATGGATACTCTCCTTCTGTTTCACAATATATCAGTCCATTTTTTTGAAAATAGTCAGTCATTTAATTTCACAATATAAGTCCATTTTTGAGTATAGCTATTATATGCATGTCTTTTCCCTGCATGCCCGTCTAGTTCAAATGTTGAGAGAGAATGTTTAGTGGTTAAGTGAAAATGAAACTATGGGCCTATTCATATTACCTTTTGCTAATGGCTTTCAACTATAGTTGATGAATAGTAGTAGCTAGTAGAAGTGGCTGATAGAAGGGGCTAATGAATAGTAGTACATTATATAAGAAAGTCGGTACAATGAAAGACACTATAATATTCAGACCACTATGCGACTTACAGAACTATGATATAATAAAATACAAAGTACATTACAATATGTAAAAGTGAAAAGTAGTGGCTAATGAATAGTAGTAGTTGATAGAATCGTCTTATAGAAACTGGAGCATTCGTATTGGCAGAAACCAAAAGCAGAAGATAATATGAATAGGCCCTATGTAAGTAGCACATGCAATGGCATGTTTTGTTCAGGCAAAAAGACGGCTACGGGAGCATTTGCTTCCAAGTGAAATGAGCTAAGCTGGATAGCACTTACAGAAAATCTAGATAACCCTATACCGTCGGACGCGTTTCCAATGGAACATCGGTCATTCAATCCGATGCATCTAATGCCTTTTACCCTTCGCGTGGCTCTTCGCAAGACCATGACACCAAAGATTCTCGACACCAGCTATTCGCTTTCCCCACTTTCTCCTCTCTCTCTCTCTCTCTCTCTCTCTCTCAACACCCAACCCATCCAACATCAATTGATTCAGTTCGGCAGCTAGGATGTGTTCTTGTTTCCCTCTCTCGGTCCCAATGCTGCCTCTCCCTCTCCTCCTCTTCCTTCTCATCGCCGGCGGAGCCACAACAGTGGAGACCCTGACCCCATCCTCCCTATTGCCATCGTAGAAGAACGCAACCCTCTACGAGCCCCTCCCACTCTACGGCCTCCCCGCGGGGGTTCCTCTCCTAGTGCTTTCTTGAGCTATTTGCGTTCAATCGGCTCTTGATTTCGGTTATTGGATACTACCTTTGTTGATAAATTTAGTCCCGATTAGAAATTGAGTTGTCGACAAGTAACAAGCGAGTTTAATTTCTTGGGCTGTGTTATCTTGTGTCAATGTCGCGATTACTTACTGGAATTACGCCAAGAATCTAAGGTGTTTCATGTTGGTAATTTTGTGGGCGACTTGTGTTCTTTTTAGCGGCTTCCTCGGATGGTGGTTTGTTTTGACTTCTTGTAGACTTCGGAGGTATTACGTAATGCTGAAGGAAAAACAAGCTTATAGCTGCTTCATAAAGTTTCTGTAGGTTTTATGTCCAAGTTTCATGAGATTTCATTACTAAGTTTCATGGCGTTTAATTCAGTTTTCATAAAGTTTTAGTTGGTTTCATGTCTAAGGTTTAAGAAGTTTCGTTACTAAGTTTTATGGTATTTTGTTAAGTTTTATAAAGTTTCAGAATATTTTATATAAATTCACTAACTTTCATAAAGAATATTTGAAACTACATGAAACTTTGTGAGACTTCATAAAATTTAGATAAAACTTAATGAAAGTTGGGTACAACGGTATACCGTATGCTATCGCTCCCCTAGCACTTAATTAGCACAAGAGTGTGCACAAGTGGAATAGTATTTTCGCAGCAGTGCGGAAGTGTCCACCACTGTGTTCCCCGGCCTCGGCTGCTTTCCCGTATATGTTATACGATCTCTCCCTAACTCTTTATACTAGGGAACTCCTCCTGTGCTGCTTTAATTCCATGTGTCTTGTTAGTATTTTTTTTCGATAACGTTGGTGTTAGTTCTACTCATCATTGAGCACTCAAAAGTTGGATATAGTATTTTTTTTCGATGGCATCTGGTGTTGGTGCTACTCGTCATTGAGCACTCAAAAAGTTGGATATACTCCATAAATTGTTGTGCCAACACATCTTAGTGGTTCGTAGCTTCGGGAGTTAGCTCGTAGTCATGGAAGGAAAATGTTCTGGCTCCATCCGGTGTGTGATTATTTTGGTTTATTTTGAGTGGCTTATGGCTAAAAAGTATTGTAGCTGGCTGAAAAAACACTGTAGCTGACAGATGTTTATTTAGCATAATTAAATTTGAAAAAATTAAAAAATATAAAAAATATGTTAGCCTATTACGTATAATACAAATAAATACTGGAAAAAAGAACCAGCAAAAAAGCTCAACAAAAAGCCAAAATTTCAAAAAAAAACGAAATTTATAAATAATGAAAAATAAACCGGAAGTTAAAAGCTGAAGCCGAAATAATCACCACCGATCAGGTGATCGGTGATCCTCCATTCCGACGTGTCATGCTAAAGTATTTGGTACTGTAGACCTCTAGTACTCCACTCATCATTGAGCACTCAGCGCTAACAAGCTCAAATTAAAATTTGATTAACTTGTGCTAGTAGTGGTAGATAGTGCTGGGCTTGCAGAAAGTAGAAATGAACCAGCAAGGAAGCCAGCTGGCCGGTAGAACATTTGCCGGTCCGACCGGCTAAGGCACCGCCTGAGCTCGATTAAATTAATATGACGATGCCCGCTGATATGGGTGGATCTGCCATAGTTCAAGAGTGTTGAGCTAAACACCTAAAAACTTTTATAGAATACCATGTATATAATAGATATATTAGATATATATACTTTTAATTATGTTAAAATTATATTTTATGTCTGCAAATAAATTCAGCCTGCACTCCCTATATCTCGCGTGTAGCACATGTAATACATTAGACCTATTTTTCTTTCCACATCAGCTCTCCTCACGCCCAAAGAGGTAAAGATATAAACAAAATCATAACATTTGTTCTATTTATCATCTTGTGGCTATCTGTATAGGAGGCGACTTCGGCCTTCAAGTGACGAGCGGGTGGAGGTGCAGGTTAGAGGCGAGTGACGACCAGCGGACGTGGTGCCATGATATGACGACAATCGTGCGTGAGGAGGCGCGTGGTGCAAGATGAGCGTGTGGCAACGCAGGCAAAAAGAGAGGTGTCACGGGCAAGTGGGCAATGGCACAATGAACACGGAGGTAGGGAGCGAGCGACAGGAAGTGAGTAGCACCTCCAACTTATTGTCATCGTCCTCTCTTCAGATCTAGGTGTGCTCCACCACACTCCACTTATTTTCTTTCTTGGTCTGTTTTGCTCCATAGAAGGAACATACAATTTTCTCTTAGATGGACAGTTCTTGCTGATGGAGAAATAGCAAAAAAAAGACAAGATCAACAAGATATACAACTCTCATGTATCTCTATAATTTGTTGTTTAATTCATATAATTATGATCGCCTTATGTCGCCCATTTCCTCATAAGAAATCATTAATTTCTGCAATTTATGTATTTTTATTATATCTACATACACGTATCGTATCGGTGTTTTGGGGGGCGGTGCGCTGCGGTATCGACGTATTCGAGCAATTTAGCTCCAAAATCCGAACACCCATCCTAAAAATCCTAGATCCGCCACTGCCTACCAATGGATGTTGGGATTGAATCCTCGGATCATTTTCATATCGGTAAGATCATGGTTATAGGATCGTAGTAATATTGTAAGAAACTATGGAGGTGTTCAAATCGGTTGTCTTCCGATTTTCCGTGTAGAGAAACTAAAAACTAATTTAAACATCTCAGCTTTTAAAAGCGGCTTTTTCGAGCCACCTTCAAAAATGACTTTTCCAAGTCGCTTCCAAAAGCTGCGGGTCAGCCTCTATCGTCTCCTCCACATCCACATCTTGCAAAAACTGTTTTCCAAATTTTGTTCCAATACCTATTTCTTTCATCGTTACTATTCTATTTAGCTAAAACCTAAAAGATTTAACAAAAATCATCAGCTCCAGTACATTAAAAACACCACTAATACAGGTGTCGACAACGTTGACACTGCTGCCGCAGAACCTAGCGGGTGGGGCATGCACCCGGGCAGGATTGATCGATGCGGGCAATTAGATAGCAACCTCGCGACGTGGCCACCGATTCGCACGCAAGCGTTTGGTGATGACCACTGTACGGTCGGGCCGGCGGCGATCAAAGCTGCCGGCCATCGAACAGCCATGCATGCACGGCGCCATTTTTCCCCACATGTGCCAACAATTGCCATGCCATCGTGATCAGGCTGCATGCCCCCTCCGATGCGATGTGTCGGGCAGATTTTGACCAATCAATGCGGAATGGAACCGTTCCGGAGTGGGGTGGATCGTTGACAGAGCCGATCGATGTTGGCGTCCAGGTTTTGCCTCTTTCGGCCGTGCAGCTGACGATCGCTGGCACGTTGCTGCGTTTTTTTTTTCTGCGTGGGCCTCCGTCGTTGCGGACCGCCTCGGCTTGGGCGCCCACGGTGAATCTTCCTCCGCCTTCTCCGACCCGGGCCTCACGGAGAGCAGAAGCCGCCTGGGCTTCTGGAGCAAGTTTCACGGGCCGCTGGCTTCACTCGGGCCTCCAGAACGTAGGGGCCCGTAAGTATCCACCAAATTGACAGTAAACTAGCAAGATGTCCGTATGTTGCATGAAGAATACGTTAGATTCTAACATGTTGTCCTGTTTTTTTAGCTTTTAGCTTTTTATTTTTCTATAGTAACTAATTTTTAAACGAAATATCTTTTTAAGATGGGTCACTAGTTAATTGTAGTACATACTGTACCGACTTCATTTATATCGATAAAGTCGCACGTGAGTTTCTGTTTCTCTGTAATCTCTCACATAAATAGCTCAAAAATCACAAATCACAGTAAAAAAATCATAAGCCTCAACTAAAAAGAACATGCCCATAAACCTAGCACAACCTTGCAGCCAAGTGCTGAATTTCGATCCCCGTTTTGAGCAGTCGGTTAATTTTCCTTGGAATCACGCACGAACTGCTCTGTGTTTCCTTGACGTGAAATTCATCCATTCCTCAGTCACGCCACCGCCAACCGCGCCTTCCTGGTCGCGTGAAGCCCCTGCCCCGCTGAACCCGGTGCATCACCGGGCCGGGCCTTGCAGAACGCCACGAGGTAGTACACCACGGCTCCAAGGACCGTGAACGCCGCGCTGGTCACGTACACCTTCCACCCCGCAATGCCCATGATGAGCGCCAGGAACACCGCCGGCACCGCGCACATCGCGACGGCCCCGCCTGTGGCCACCGGCACGCGGTAGGGGCGCGGCATCTCGGGGCACCTGACGCGGAGCCAGACGAATGCGGCGAGCTCGAGGAGCATGCCGAGGCTGTAGAGAAAGTTGGCGGCGGTCACAATGCTGTTGAAGCTGAAGAAGGACATGCCGAGAGCGATGGCGCCGGTCACGGCGATGCTGGCCCAGGGGGTGTTAAAGACCGGGGAGCGCACGGCGAGGAAGGCCGGGAGGAGCCCCAGGTCGGCCATGCCGAGGAGGAGGAACGCCGCGCTGCTCAGCGTCGCGGAGTAGAGGCCGATGGAGGAGAGCACCGCGCCCACCTCAATCCAGTACTTGAGCCACCGGCCGGCGATCAGACCTGCATGCACACATGCAGTCGCACAATTAAAAATTAGGACCTATTTTTTTTAGTAAGGCTTATGACTTTTAGCTACGGTTTGTGATTTTTGAGCTATTTATATGAGAGATTATAGAGTAATAGAAACTCATGTACGGTTTTTACTCATATAAATGAAGTCGGTACATTATGTACGATAATTAACTAGTAGACCTCATCTTAAAAAGATTCCTTTTAAAAATTAGTTACCGTAGAAAAATCAAAAACAAAAATCAAAATTGAAAAACAATTGGGCTTTAATTTCTACTTGTGCATCTACCCCAGAGGCCCAGACAGACATGTCGCGTTCAGTGACCGTTCTCTGATGAAGTTGACGTACGTGCACCAAATTTGTGGCTCAAAACTGGTCGATCTTCGTCCTGTTTTACTCCGGATGTCGCTACACGCCCATCGATGACTTTCTGCGCCAGCCGCCAAGCCGTAGAAGTCATGACTGGGATAATTTTACCGTGACTCAGCGCACGTACAGAAGCAGGTAGAAAAGTCAGGAGCAGTAACGTGGCGTGTAACGTGACCGTGCAAGAGCAATACAAGCTAAGGAAAGAACGTGGACGTATATATGCACCTGCGGCATCGGCGAAGTAGCCGTTTCCCCATGCCTCCGGCGGCGCGTCGATGGCGCCGGTGGCCGCCATGAGCGGCACCAGGTACCCGAGCGACGCCATGCACACGGCGGACACCAGCGCCAGCGGGAACGTCCTCCCGGGCCGCTCCACCTCGCCGGCCATCGTGCTCACGCTGTCCCAGTAGTTGAGGTTCCAGAACAGCGTGTTGAGGAACACCTTCCAGTCCTTCTCGCCAGCGGTCACCCCCCACCGGTGAGGCAGGATCTTTGGCACGGCCATCCCGGACATTAGGAAGAACGGCGACAGCGACAGTAGCCCCAGCGCTACGGCCGTCCATCCGACGACGCTCAGCCCAGTGTAGTTCAGGAGCGACAACGCGACGTTGAACGTGACGATGGTGGCGACCCGAGCGCCGCCGTGGGACACGGCGGGGACCACCCGTTTGAGGTAGTCGGTGCAGAGCGCCGGGAAGGCGACCGCGCTGATGGCGCTGCAGACGTACTTCCACGTGCCCATCAGGGACCCGGCGAACGGGCCGAAGGCGCGGTCCACCCACACGACGTAGCCGCCGTTCCCGGGCATCGCCGTCGAGAGCTCGGCTGTGACGAGCGACTCTGGGACGGCCCAGACAAACGGGAACACCAAGAACCCGAGGAGCGCGAAGAGGGGGCCGACCGCTTGCACCGCCGGCTCGGCGCCGTATGGCCCACCGGCGACCTCGAAGAAGATGAGGAAGATGAGAGGGAACAGAGTCAGCTTGTTGCGCCTTCTTGCATGGCCGCCGCCTGCGGTGGCTGGGGCCGGCTCCGGCAGGTGGGTTGGGTCGTCAGCGACGACGTTTTGGGCTTTGGTGGGAGGCGTGCTCGAGTGAAGTGAGGTGCCGCCTGCACGGATTTCCTGCGTCATCTTTGGCACAGTACGTTTGGACTTCGGAGTAGGCCGGCTTCTTTCTGTAGATGGTTTATGTAGTGTAAGATATAGCAAAGCTAGCAAAGCTAGTACTTAGAGCAAAATCCTTTTCACTGAAGGGAGTGATGGATGGAGAGAAAATTCTTTCACTTGACTTGTACATGTACCGTGTGTGTCCAAAATGAATTTATTGCCATTCGCATCAAGCAGTCATCAAAAGAGAAAAGAATGGATAATTAGCTAGTCTACATCTCAACTCCCATAGTCTCATTTCCCATTTTTCACTGTCATATATAGTACGTAAATTGCATTTTATTTCTTTCGAGAAAATGACAATCACAATGGTAGAGCCAGGATCTAAGACCAGTGTGATCTGACGTATAGTTATAAATATCAATAGGGTATATTCCCTTAATTTTACTGAGCTTACCGCGAATTCTAATACGTTTTGGGCTTATTTGCAAAAGATTTTGGCCTATAGTCATATATAAGACTATGCAGCTTTTTTAAAAAAAACCAAGACAGCTCTACCATTCATTTCAAGAAAAGAAGAATACAAACTCTTCCATTTATTTCAGAAAAGAAGAATACAACATCGGTCTCGAAGAAGAAATAGCGCAGACAAATTGATTCCCTATTGAAAACATAGGGAAGCACACCAAACACTAGTAGGGTAAACGCCACGTAACACCACACTAAACACCGACAGCTCTCTCTTTCTCATGCAGTACAACCAACGCATCGAGCGTGCTAGCGATGCGTTGCACCTGCATGCTCTGACACCACTCCATGACCATACCGCCCTCCAAGACGTCCTGCTCGCGCTGACACGCCGCTTGCCAAGCCGCACACCACGTGCAGCCACACCCAATCCTAGTTAGCCACGCCAAGGAGGAGAACACACAAGAGGTCAATTGAGGGGCTACATATTTGCCGAGATCCGGGACCGGTGGGGACTAACTCCGGTAGCGATGTCAAATCTTAGCACCGGGCTTCACAAGGAGGAAGTGAGTGAGAGAGACAGGGAGGGAGAGGGAGAGGGACAAGAGTGAGCCTTGCCGTCGGCAGCACTTCGCCTCAGACACCGCACCGTCGCTATGGTTGCAAAATGCCGAGAGGAAGGCTAGATCCAGTCAGATCCATTGAGGAGAAGCTAGATCTGACGAGCGGACGATGCTAGCCCCACGCTGACACACCCTCACTGAGCTGCACCGCTCCTATGTCGATCACCGTCGTGCCCCAGCGCCCACAACAACGCCAGTGTGAGAACTCGACGACCAAGCTGGGGGTGTGAGACCTGAGAGAAGGGGGGAGAGGAGGAGGGGGAGAGTGGGGTTGCAGTGGGAGGAGGCCCCTGTCAAGACCTAGGAGTGGTAGTCCTAAACAAGGATCAGAATCAAGATCAAATCAAATATTTTTCGAGATTTTGGGAAGAATACTAAGAACTAGAGCTATCATATGACGGATAGGGTTTGCATTCATGGGGATAAAACACATCCATAAGGTGATTACAGGTATTTTATAGTAGCTGATGCAATTAACAAAAAAACTAATGACAAAAGACAATGACTAGTGCCGACAAAGCCTATAGTTAACCAGTGGTTATCAAAAGTAAGCGCACAACAACCGCTGGATGAGAATCGGATGCCCACTCAAGATAACTCTGCATTCTTTAAGTGAAGTCAGCAATGACTTCAATTACTAGCTAGCCCTCTAATCTTTGTCGGCCATGAAAAACCGGGTGAAGCTAGCAGTCATCAGGGAGAAGCAACTTATAAGCCACCTTGCCAATCTTTTCTAGAATTCTGAAGGACCCATAGTACTTGAAATGCAATTTCAAGGATCTGTGTAGGCTCAGTGAGGTATGTCCATATGGCTACATTTTGAGGTAGACCATGTCTCCCACTGTAAATTCCCTCTCCTTTCTTTTCTTATCTACATAGTGTTTTATTTTCTCCTAAGCTTTCTTCAAATTGTTCATGATAATGTCAAAGGCCAACTGTCCCCTCTGTAACAAACCTTGCACTTCTTCATCTGGCACTACTTTGGCCATGTGAGGGGGAGGAAACCAATACAATGCCTAGAAAGGTGTAATCTTTAATGTTGTATGAAAACTAGCATTGTACCACCATTCAGCGGTAGATAGCCAACTTTGCCACTTCCTAGGACTTGCAAATGCCATACACCTCAAGTAGCCCTCAACACACTGGTTAACCCTCTCAGTTTGCCCATTGATTTCAGGGTGATATGCAGTGCTAAGTCTTAATTTGACTCCCATGGTTTTGAATAATTATTGCCATAAATGACTAGTAAAGGTCACATCTCTGTCAGTGGTGATTATAGCAGGCATTCCATGCAATTTGAATATATGATCAATAAACTCCTTAACCACATATTGTATTGTGAATGGGCGACTCATAGGAACAAAATGTGAGTATTTGGTAAACCTATCCACTACCACTAGGATCATATCTTTACCTCTAGATTTTAGGAGTCCTTGAATGAAGTCCATGGAAATGTGAGTCCAAGCTATGTCTGGTACATGTATAGGTTGCAGAAGCCCAGGATAAGGAACATTTCTCTGAAATGCCCTCCTAAAGCTGAACTATACATAGAAGCCGGAATTTGTTGTTTCAATGCATTACTAGAGCTCACATGCAATCTGTTTTTGTACCTTAAAATGTCATTCCTTAGTGTAAAGTTTACCCTTGCATCAAGATCAATAGTCAGTTGTTCGATCAACTTCTTACATTTTTCATCTTATTCATAACTACTTAAAACTTTAGTTACCCATACAGGTACTGCTGTTGTAATAGCCATGTTTTGATTCAAATATGATGCCCTAGACAAGGCATCTACCACCTTATTCTCTCTTCCCTTTTTGTACTCCAGTCTATAGGTATGACCCAATAATTTCGCTAACAGTTTATGTTGGGTCCCTTCGATTAGCTCGGTTAGCTTCTATTCTTATATGTACCTTAGACTCTGTTGATATGTCTTGATGATCAAGGTAGAACCAGAAAATTACTGCTTCTACTTCTTCAAGGCTTCTAGTATGGCTAGAGAATCCTTGTTATAAGTTGACATCTAAGTAGCATTTGGACCAATAGCTTTACTCATAAAGGATAAAGGTCTTCCTCCCTACATTAGCATAGCTCCAATACCATACCCACTGGCATCAGCCTCAAGCACAAAAGGTTGAGAATGGTTTGGCAATGCAAGGACTGGAGTGGATGTCATAGTACATTTGATTTCAGCAAAAGCTTTTCTCTGCTTGCCACCATATTGAACATAGTTCTTCATGGCTTCAAACAAGGGTTTGCAAATGACTCCATAGTTTTGAATGAACCTTTAGTAACCAGTTAATCCCAAGAAACTTCTTAACTGTGCTACTATCCCTGGCTCAGGTCAGTTCACAATGGCCTTGAATTTCAATGGATCAGTGGACACTCCTTCCCCGCAGATGATGTGTCCTAGTTATTCTACTTGCTGCTGTCCAAAGATGCGATTACTACTTTTGGCAAATAGTTTGTTATCTCTCAACACTAGGAGTACGTGTTGCAAATGAACTAGATGCTCTTCCATTGATTTACTAAATACCAGGATATCATCAAAGAACACTAGCACAAAATGCCTCAAATATTTGGATAGAGTCTCATTCATGAGGGCTTGAAAGGTTGAGGAGCATTAGTCAAGCCAAAAGGCATTACTACAAAATCATAATACCCCATGTGAGTGCTAAATGTAATCTTCTCAACATCAGATAGCTTCATCCTAATTTGGTGATAACCAGATTTGAGATCAATCTTTGAAAGGACCTTAGCCCCCATGTAGTTCATCTAGCAAATATTCAATAACTAGTGTTGGATACTTGTTCTTTATTGTATTTGCATTCAACTATCTATAATCAATGCACATTCTCCAAGAGCCATCCTTTTTCTTCACAAGAATTGCAGGAGATGAATATAGACTTACAGTATTCTTGATTACCTCAGATTTCAATAGTTGTGCTATTTGTCCTCCCATGGCTGTTTTCTGATAATGGGGTAGCCTACCAGCCCTTTGATTCATAGGCTTAGCTCCAGGGATAATTGGTATGGTGTGATCACAGCTTCTCTGATGTGGCAACTCAGTGTGGTTCCTGGAATATATCTTGAAACTTTGATAATAGGGATTTCAGCTCCTCAGGCACCACCTTCTGATCCTCTTGCCTAATAGTGACTCCCTGTGCACAATTCACAGCTCCAATCACCCCTTTAGCCATCAATTTGTGTAGTTGGTGTGCTTCAATCATGCAATTTGAAGTGGGTTGAGTCTCATCAGTGAAAGTGACTGACTTCATGCTATATTTATTAATTGTAAATTCCCTAGTTTTCAAATCAAGGCTAATAGGGCTATGCACATAAATCTAATCAGCACCCAAAATGATGTCATGCCCCTTCAAGGGTAACACTCTCATAGCATATATGAATTTTTCTCCCTGTACTACATAGTGACAGCCACGGCAAATTGTGTTGCACATTAACACTCCCTCATCAGCTATCATGGCTCTTACTGCAGGGTGGTTAGTGACCTGACACTTGGCCTTCATAGCCAATTGAGGACTCAAAAAGGTGGCACTGCTGCCACTGTCTACTAGTGTAGTAGCTCTCACACCTCCCACATAGATTAGCAAGGTGAATGTGTTGTAAGCAGAAATAGTGCCTTGGATAGCATGCGTAGAAATCTAGAGTACTGCCTCCATTTTGCTCTAATTTTCAAGACTGGAGGGTGGAGTGCCATAAGGTTTTTCCTCTTCATCTTCTTCCCCATTTTCATTACTATCCTCCTCCTCTTGTTCCCCATTAGTCACAATGAACACTTGTTTTTCATTAAGCTTGCACTTACGACCACAAAATCACGGCTCGGGGCATTTTCTATACTTCCCATACTCTTTACCAGCTCTAAGCTGAGCACTACTATTCTTGGCCTTGACATCCTTTTCTTGCTTGTGGAATCTTTGGTTATGACTGACCTTGGCAGCTCCTTTTTCTCTATAATTAGTATATTATCATCTGGAATAGTTGCCATAGTCTTACTCCTCAATGGGTTAGACATCCACATGGCTTCAATCATGTTCCTGGGTCTATGGCACTACAAGTGATTCTGGATATAATCTTGAAGTCCTGCCACAAAGATGCATACATAATGCTCATCTGGGAGTAGGGGATTATCTCTCCTCACCAAGCTCATGATTTCTTCAAATTGGCCCACATAAGACTTAACTAACTCTATTTGTCTCAACCAATGGAACATCCTCCCTTTTAACTGCACTAAAGTTCAATCCTGACAACACTGTCGCTCGCCACAATGCCAAGCGGCGCCAGCAGTGAGGGAGGAAAACACAGTGGCTGGGGGCTCTCGGTGGCATGGTGTGTTGCCCCTAAGTCGCCCAAGAAGTGGCTCAACGGGCTCTAAAGGCTAACCCTGCAGCCCTTTGTGTGATAATAGAGATGAGGGGTAGGCATATTATATTTCTTCTTTTTCTCTTTCTTCACATAAAGGCGTTGTGTAGCTAGAGATGGGAATAGACTAGACTATCTATGTGATAGTGTCGTAGGGGTGGCCCCCACCTAAACCCAGCAGGCCTGGTAGGAGATTATAAGGCCCAGAATAGGCCATGTGTAATGACATAACTGCCCCCAGAGGGGATAACCAGATGTAAGGGTATAACTGTAAAAGCACTCCTCATGTGTATATATATATATGAGTAAGCCATGGGGAGGACCCAGGCCATTACACTTATCTTCATCACTCTTCACTACCGTCTCTCTCTCTGTTTGGTCTGTAGCCACAACAGTTGGCGCCGTCCGTGGGGAGGACGAAGACAAGCCAGAAGACCGAAGGAAAAAGATGGCACCGAAAAAAGCTTCACCAGCGGCGGCGAAGGGAAAGAAGACGGAGGGGTCGGAGCAGCGCGTGAACACCAGGGCCTCGGTGTCGGCCGCCGAAGGAGTTGGCGGCGGCGTACGCGCCGTGGTCGCGGGCGTCGACGCCCGCGCGGCAACGACCGGCCCCGCCAGCGCCGCTACGACGACATCCAACCCCGTCGCCGGCACTGCAACGACAGCCCCCGCCACCCTCGCCGATAGCGCGGATCCGACGGCCGGGGGCACCCGCAACGAACCATCCGGCGGATCTGGAGGTCGTGAGGCGATGGTCCCTGCACCGGCCCGTCCACTGGGCGTTCCGGCGGCCCTAACGACGCCTGCGGTGGAAAGCGACCTACTAGCAGCCCTCAACGCGTTCCAGCGAGAACTATGGGACCTTCGCGGAGCCGTCCGAGATATACAAGAGGCTCGGAGCCAGCAGGTCGCGCCAGTAGTCGCGTCCGAGCCCGCGCCAGAGAAGGTGGACAGCCACGAAGCCCCCACGTCTAGCTGTGTCCCGCTGAGATGCGTAGATCCGGAATCCCCGCTTTCGGCGGGGCTGCAGCAGGCGGCGTGGCCCGAAGACTTCAAGTTCCCTCGAATCACCGACCCGTACAAAGGCGACACAGATCCTCGCGAGTTCGTGCGCGTGTACGAAACCGCGATCGAGGCCGCTGGCGGAGACGACGCCGCGAAGGCGAAGGGACTCCCCCTCGCACTACACGGAGTGGCGCTCTCTTGGTTTTTTACCATAGAGCCGGGCTCCATCTATGCGTGGGAGCAGCTCCGCGACCGGCTTCGTAGCAACTTTCAAGGACATCACGTCGAGCGAATCGATGCGGACCAACTCTTCGCTGTGAAGCAAGGACCCTCGGAGATGCTCCGGGACTACTTCAAGCGCTTCACCAAGATTCGAGGCCAGGTACACGATGTTAATGAAACCACAGTCGTTAATGCAGCCATACAGGGCCTTCGCCCGGGCCCGATGGCCGAATACAACGCGCGGAGGCCAATCACGATAGTTGCCAAGCTCTTCGACAAAATGGACGAGTATGCGCGGGCGGAGGAGGATGCGCGAAGACACAGCATCACCGCCCTCGGCCTCGCCCATGAGGAGCGCCCCCAGCGCGAGGTCGGGGCGGGTGGCCCCTCCTCGAAGCCAGGCCGTAGCCGAAAGCCCCGAGGAGGCCCTCCCCGAGGCAGTGAGGACGAAGTACAGGAAGGCTCGTCACGGTGTAGGCCCAAACCTCGGCGCCGCCAGCGCCGGTCGCAGGCGGCCCATCACGTCCTCGCCACCGAGAGCACCCGCCAAGGACCCGACCCCGCCTCACGGAGGGGAGTCCGGGGATCGGAGGGCGGATTTGACTACGGCAGCCAACCCCGCGCAGAGCAGGAGCTCCTGCGCTATGGCAAGTGGTGCGAGGTACACGGCTACGGCGATCATTACACAAGGGCATGCATCGCGGTGATGGAGCTGCGGAGGGTGACGGCCGGATCTCGGGCTCCGCCTCCTCGGCCCCCCGCCGAAGCCCATGTGGGGCAACCAAGGGATAGCCCCATACGGGCCACCGCAACGGAGGGCGCGCAGCATCACACCGTCAACGTCATCACCGGAGGCTCCTCCTCAAAAGCCCCCGGGGAGCAGCCGCAGCTGTGGATGCCGCCCCGCAACATCACCTTCGACTTGAACGACGCCAGGGGCGTGGAGTACCCTCACCAAGACCCTCTAGTCATCCAGGCCCACATAGCATGCTGCGAAGTCAAGCGCGTCCTTGTCGACGGGGGAAGCTCCGCGAACATCTTATTCGTAGACGCCCTCGACCGCATGGCAATCCCCCGAAGCCGGCTGGAGCAGCCAGGAGCTCCACTTCAAGGCTTCGGGGGTCAACCGCTGCAGGCCCTGGGGCACGTGTCCCTTCCTGTCACCTTCTGTCAGGAGGGCAACAAAGGTAACATCCGGACCGAGCATATCATCTTTGATGTCGTAGGTATCCCGCACCCCTACAACGCCATACTGGGGCGACCCGCCATCAACTCTTTCGAGGCAATCCCGCACCACGCCTTTTTGTGTGTAAAGCTCCCGGGCCCGGAGGGTGTCATCACCATCTTCGGCGACCAGGACCTGGCCAGACGCGCCGAAGGCGGCAGCCGCGTCTCGCATCGCCCGGTGCATGCCCTCTCCGGCGCGCCCGGTGCTGGGCCCTCCGCCCCCAGGTGGACGCCCAAGCCTCGGCCCGAAGGCGGCGTCAAGAAGGTGCCGCTCCAGGCGGAGGGGCAGTTTGTCTCCATTGGCGAGGGGCTCCCACCGGGGGTCGAACGGGAGCTGCTCCGAGTGCTTCAGAACAACGAGGACATCTTCGCATGGTCCCCGGAGGACATCAAGGGCGTGGATCGCGCGGTAATCCAGCATCGTTTGGCGGTCCGCCCCGACGCCAAGCCGGTCAAGCAAAGGCTCCGGCGTATGTCGATGGATCGGCAGCAGGCGGCCAAAGTGGAGGTGGCGAAGCTTCTTCGCGCCGGGGTCATCCGCGAGGTCCACCATCCAGAATGGCTTGCTAACCCGGTGCTAGTCAAAAAGGCCAGCGGGGCCTGGCGCATGTGCATCGACTTCACGGCACTCAACAAGGCGTGCCCGAAGGACAACTACCCCTTGCCGCGCATCGATCAGCTGGTTGACGCCACTGCTGGGTGCGAACTCATGAGTTTCCTGGACGCCTATTCCGGCTACCACCAGGTATACATGGCCGAAGACGACGAGGAGAAGACCAGTTTCATCACACCACTTGGGACGTTCTGCTTCGTCAGAATGCCCTTTGGCTTGAAGAACGCAGGCGCTACCTTCACCCGCCTCGTCGCCATTGCCCTGGCTGCCCAGCTCGGGAGGAACGTCGAAGCCTATGTCGATGACGTGGTGGTCAAAACTCGGCAACTTGCTCTACACGGCCGGGATCTCCAGGAGACCTTCGACAACCTCCGGAAGGCGGGCATCAAGCTCAACCCCGACAAATGTGTCTTCGGGGTACAGGCGGGCAAACTCCTAGGCTTCCTCGTGTCTGGGCGGGGCATCCAGGCGAACCCCGACAAAGTAGACGCCATCCTGGGTATGGAGCCGCCCAAGACAACGAGGGAGGTCCAGAGGCTGGCGGGCCGCATGGCAGCATTAAGCCGCTTCCTATCCAGGGCGGCGGAGCGGGGCCTGCCGTTTTTCAAGACACTCCGAGGGTGCGATGGATTTCGTTGGGATGGAGACTGCGCGAAGGCTTTCAACGAGCTCAAGCAGCACCTGGCAAGCCTCCCCACTCTGGTCCCCCCCAGCACCAGAGGCTCCCCTCCTGCTCTATCTGGCCGCGTCAGCTACCGCGGTCAGTGCCGTCCTCGTCTTAGAGGAAGGCGCCATGCAGCGGCCTGTCTACTTTGTCTCCGAAGCCCTTCAAGGCGCCAAGACAAGATACACGGAGCTTGAGAAGCTCGTCTACGCGCTGGTCATGGCCTCCAGGAAGCTTCGGCATTATTTTCTGGCTCACCCGATCACAGTGCCTTCCTCATTCCCCCTGGCAGAGATGCTACACAACAAGGAGTCCACAGGGCGTATCGGTAAATGGGCCGCCGAGCTCGCTCCCTTCTCCTTGACGTATGCTTCACGAACGGCAATTAAATCCCAAGTCCTGGCGGATTTCCTCGCCGAATGGACCCCGCCGGCCCAACCCGGCCAGACGCACGATGATCCCGTTTGGACGCTTACAATCGACGGAGCTTATAGCATCGCCGGCGCGGGCGTAGGGGCGGTGATCATCACGCCCGAGGGACAGCGTTTGCTGTACTCGGCGCGCCTTGCCTTCCCCGCTACCAACAACACGGCCGAATACGAGGCGCTGCTCTTTGGCCTGGCGAAGCTCAAGGCAGTCGGCGCGAGACGGGTGTTGGTCCGCACCGACTCGCGCTTGGTGGCCGGCCATGTGGACAAGTCATATCAAGCCAAGGACCCCGAGTTGGCCAAGTACCTCGCGGCGGTACGGGCGAGGGAAAGGCACTTTTTGGGTGTCACCGTCAAGGCCATCCCCCGGGCGGAGAATGAGCAAGCCGACGCCCTCGCCAAGGCGGCCAGCCAGCAACTGCCCCCCCCCCCTGAGGGGGCATTCTATGAGGTGTTAGCGAAGGCGGCCATCGCGCAGGACAACCGGGACGCGGCACTTGTCCACCGCATTGATCGGCCAGGAGATTGGCGGGAGCCCATTTTCAAATTCTTACAAGGCCTCGCCGAGCCGGAGGATCCTGCCGAGCTGCGACGATTGCAGCACCGCGCACGGTCCTTCCAGGTGTTTGAAGGGACACTCTACAAGAAGGGGGTTTGCGCGCCGCTCCTGCGCTGCCTCTCGACTGAGGAAGGAAAGGAACTCTTGGCGGAAATCCACGCGGGCGTATGCGGATCCCACCTGGCGCCGAGGTCATTAGTCGGCAAGGCGTTCAGATAAGGCTTCTACTGGCCGACTGCCGTCACCGACGCCCAGGACCTCGTCCGTCGGTGCCAAGGGTGCCAATGGATGGCGCACATCATCCGCAGGCCCCCGACAAGCCTCAACCCAATTCCCCCGGTGTGGCCACTGGCGCGCTGGGGTCTCGATATAGTAGGACCACTTGCCCGAGCTCCAGGGGACCTCCGGTTCGTGGTAGTCGCGCTGGAGTATTTCTCCAGGTGGCCGGAAGCGATCGCACTGGCCAAAGTAACTTCTGCGGCCATACAGCGCTTCCTATGGCAAGACATCATATGTCGCTTCGGGGTACCTCGGGAGCTCACGGTCGACAATGGCCTGCAGTTCGACGCCGCCCTCTTCAAAGATTATTGTGACAGCATGGGCATCACCCTCTGATTCGCCTCGGTAGGGCATCCCTAGTCCAACGGGGCGGTCGAACGGGCGAATGGCGCCATTTCTGCCGCCATCAAAAAGCGCCTGGTTGGATTGCCGAAGGGCAAGTGGCCAGGCGAGCTTCACAGCGTTCTATGGTCGCTTCGCACAACGGTAACGCGCCCAACGGGATTCACGCCGTTTAAGCTCCTCTTCGGCGACGAAGCGATGACGCCCGAGGAAATTAAGGCCGGCTCGCGAAGGGTCCTCGTCCAAGCACCCGAAGAGGAGC
This sequence comes from Dendrocalamus latiflorus, assembly GCA_017311315.1. Taxonomy (NCBI): domain Eukaryota; kingdom Viridiplantae; phylum Streptophyta; class Magnoliopsida; order Poales; family Poaceae; genus Dendrocalamus; species Dendrocalamus latiflorus. The sequence continues at coordinate 17,869,101 of CM029622.1, read as the reverse complement.
GCCGTGTGTCCTTGGACCTCCTCGACGGGATACGGGCAGACGCAGCCCACCATGTCGAGAAGTACGCGCGGCAGACAATGCGTACTCGGGACTGCTCTATATGCCCGCGGGGGTTCAAGCCTGGGGATCTCGTCCTCAGAGTGGCGCTCCAGGCGGAAACCGTTGGCAAGCTGGAATCCAAGTGGGAAGGCCCGTACATCGTAACGGAGGCATTGCCAAAGGGGGCGTACCGCCTCGCCACGCTTGAAGGACAAGCCTTCCGGCATACATGGAACGCGGACAGGTTGCGACGGTACTACGCCTAGAAGCAGCACAGTAGGCGTAGCGCCACCAGCCCGTTGTTAGGCGATGCTCGCCCGCGCAAACGGGAGTTCAATAAAGGTTGCTGTTCCAAGAGCCTCCCCTGTCCGCGCTAAGCAAAACAAAGTCCACGGACTCTAAATAAGACGTAGCGTCGAGCCTAGCTCCGCACGCGCGAGTCTCCGGACTATAAAGAAGACGTAGTGTTGAGCCTAGCTCCGCACGCAATAGTCCACGGACTCTAAATAAGACGTAGCGTCGAGCCTAGCTCCGCACGCGCGAGTCTCCGGACTATAAAGAAGACGTAGCGTCGAGCCTAGCTCCGCACGCAATAGTCCACGGACTCTAAATAAGACGTAGCGTCGAGCCTAGCTCCGCACGCGCGAGTCTCCGGACTATAAAGAAGACGTAGCGTCGAGCCTAGCTCCGCACGCAATAGTCCACGGACTCTAAATAAGACGTAGCGTCGAGCCTAGCTCCGCACGCGCGAGTCTCCGGACTATAAAGAAGACCTAGCGTCGAGCCTAGCTCCGCACGCAATAGTCCACGGACTCTAAATAAGACGTAGCGTCGAGCCTAGCTCCGCACGCGCGAGTCTCCGGACTATAAAGAAGACGTAGCGTCGAGCTTAGCTCCGCACGCAATAGTCCACGGACTCTAAATAAGACGTAGCGTCGAGCCTAGCTCCGCACGCGCGAGTCTCCGGACTATAAAGAAGACGTAGCGTCGAGCCTAGCTCCGCACGCAATAGTCCACGGACTCTAAATAAGACGTAGCGTCGAGCCTAGCTCCGCACGCGCGAGTCTCCGGACTATAAAGAAGACGTAGCGTCGAGCCTAGCTCCGCACGCAATAGTCCACGGACTCTAAATAAGACGTAGCGTCGAGCCTAGCTCCGCACGCACTCTACGGAGTATAAAGAAGACGCAGCGGGGGGACGCCTCCGCGCGCACTCTACGGAGTATAAAGAAGACGTAGTGTCGAGCCTAGCTCCGCACGCAATAGTCCACGGACTCTAAATAAGACGTAGCGTCGAGCCTAGCTCCGCACGCGCGAGTCTCCGGACTAAAAAGAAGACGTAGCGTCGAGCCTAGCTCCGCACGCAATAGTCCACGGGCTCTAAATAAGACGTAGCGTCGAGCCTAGCTCCGCACGCGCGAGTCTCCGGACTATAAAGAAGACGTAGCGTCGAGCCTAGCTCCGCACACAATAGTCCACGGACTCTAAATAAGACGTAGCGTCGAGCCTAGCTCCGCACGCGCGAGTCTCCGGACTATAAAGAAGACGTAGCGTCGAGCCTAGCTCCGCACGCAATAGTCCACGGACTCTAAATAAGACGTAGCGTCGAGCCTAGCTCCGCACGCACTCTACGGAGTATAAAGAAGACGCAGCGGGGGGACGCCTCCGCGCGCACTCTACGGAGTATAAAGAAGACGTAGCGTCGAGCCTAACTCCGCACGCAATAGTCCACGGACTCTAAATAAGACGTAGTGTCAAGCCTAGCTCCGCACGCGCGAGTCTCCGGACTATAAAGAAGACGTAGCGTCGAGCGTAGCTCCGCACGCAATAGTCCACGGACTCTAAATAAGACGTAGCGTCGAGCCTAGCTCCACACGCGCGAGTCTCCGGACTATAAAGAAGATGTAGCGTTGAGCCTAGCTCCGCACGCAATAGTCCACGGACTCTAAATAAGACGTAGCGTCGAGCCTAGCTCCGCACGCGCGAGTCTCCGGACTATAAAAAAGACGTAGCGTCGAAGTCCGCTTCCGCACGCACTAGTCCACGGACTCTAAATAAGACGTAGCGTCGAGGTCCGCCTCCGCACGCGCAAGTCTCCGGACTATAAAGGAAATCGTAGCGTCAAGATTCGCCTCCGCACGCGCCACTCCACAGAGCATAAACGAGATGCGTAGACCTGTCCTCCGCGTCCGGCGGCAGGTAACACCAAGCATAAAGTACTACTTGGTTCCATTGCAAAAGCAAAGGGGTTACATGGTCACAAGCGTAAGAACCAGTACATCACCCCCCCGCACCACCCGACCAACCGCTCAGCCTTGGCGCGGTGCGGACGAGCCCGCACCGTCGTCGCCGCGGCGCTGAAGGACCCCTTCAAGCCACTGGAGGAGGTCCCCCTCCCCATGCAACGTCTGCTGCACGGCGACTCTCGCTGCACCTTCCCCGAAGCGGCCCCAGATCCGTTGGTGGAAATTCTGCAGGCTAGCCCCAATGGAGCGGATGGCGTCCGACATAACCTCTGGTCGGTCGGGAAGATCCAGTTGAGGATTCGCTAGCTCATGGGTATGCCTACACCCACGAGTATGAAGCAGGGCGAGGGCGAAGCACGCACCAACATAGCTGCAGTGCTCACCAAAGGTCCTGGCGCCACGAAGAGCAACGCCGGCCCCCTCCTCGATCAGCCCGAGCGTCTCCGACAGGGCCTCCGGCCTGTGCGTAGTATCCGGCACTCGGACGCACAGATCTCGAAGGGCCTGGTTCAGAGACTCCATGGCCCGCCACGCCGACATAGACGCATTTTCCAAGGCAAGGCGGTTCTCGGCAGCAGCCTCCGCCAGCTGGGCGTTCTCCCCTTCTAGGACGGAGATCTGCTGCACGAAGGCGGCGCGTTCCCCAGCCGCGGCGTCCCGCGCTTCCGTGGCCGCAACTTGTGCGGCCACTAGGGCGTCCTCCAGCGCGCGAAGTTCTTCATCCTTCGCGGCGATAGCAGTATTTGCTTCGCGGAGGCTGGCTTCCAGAGCCCTCTGCTCCCGAACGCGGGCCTCGTCAAAGGACCGGCTGAGGGCAAGCGTCTGGCAGGAACAACAAATCAGCAGGCGTCTAGCAGTACCGTACAAGCTGAAGCGCACGTACTTACCCTCATCTCGGAGGTCTGCAACGCGAGCGCCAGGAGGTCCCCCGCGCATGACGACAGCACCTCTCGGTTGAGGCCGTTGTCGGCACGCTCGGTGGCGGCGGTGAGGTTGCAAAATATCTCCGGGCGAGGGAGGAAGTCCGAGCGAGCGAGTCCCGGCCCCAACACGCCAGGATTTATCGTGGCCACAGCCACGTCAGCAGCAATGGACACCGGCGGGGCATCCTGCACGCGGCTCCCGACTTCGCGCATACCTCCGCTGCTCGATCCTTCGCCACGTACGGGAGACGTCGTCTCGCCTGATGTCGGCAGAATGAGCGAGCAGATTGGAGAAAGTCTCGCGAAGTCAGGGGAAGAAAGGGACTCACACCTACCTCCTGCGCCCCTCATCACGGTAGGAAGTGGCACCGGGTCGACCACCCAGGGGGACGCGGGCGCCTCGACGGTCGGGGAGAAGGTCTTCTCGGCCGCGCCAGCCGCCGTAATCCCACGGCAAGGCCCCGCAACAGCGTATCGACCCCTCGTTGGCGGGGGGGACTGCGTCCGAGGGCGTTTCGCCTGTGGTGCCGTAGGCGATTCTTCCACGGCAGAACCAGCTCCGGTCATTGTCGCCCCCGTGGTTTCCTCTGCAGGGGGCACGCCCTCGTCGGCCGCTACGGTTGATAATGCACCGTCCCCCGTGGTTTGCTCGCCGGGGACGACGCCACCCCCCGGGTTGACGGGTTCCAGCTCAGCGGTGGCCGCGAGCCCGAGCACGGGCTCGTGGGCGTCGGCAGAAAGTGTCGGGGGATCCGCGGCGGCGCGCCCCTCCGAAGCAGTGTGGCCAGACCCACCGCCGGTCGCACGCTCCGCCTCAGCTGAGCTAGCCGCCGGGGGGGCTGCCGGGTCGCATACGGCAGCCGGGGAACGGGCCCGGCGTCGCGAGGACAGCCCCCCCCCCCCCCCCCCCGCGGGGCTATCACCGTCCTGAGCGACGGGAGTCCCGGCGGGAAGCTCTTCCGGCACCATGCGATCGGGCACGGCAATGCCTACAGCCTCGCAGGTGCGGTTTATCCGCCCCTGCTTAGCCGCCTTCACCGCGGCCTCGCGAGCCCGGTGCTCCTTAAGCGTGTACGGGCCGAGGAGCGCCGCAACCGCGCGCTCCGCATCTTCTAGCCGAGTCACTGCGCAGGAGATCACGTCAGTTAGGCGGAAGCCAAACAGATACAATGGCGCGATGGGCGACTTACAAGGGGCGGAGGGCGGAAGCACCCGAGACACACATGGTTCGAACCCGTCCTCGCGGGGGCCATTCGGCACAACATACTTCCCCCGGGAGGAGAGTGGCGCCGCCCCATGCATCGTGAACTCCTCGGCTAGGTCGCGCACGCTCATTCGACGGGCGACACCGACGAGGCTCTGTAGAACCACCACCGCGTCCAGCCGGACGCCCACTGCCCTGACAAGGCGGACACAGGGAACAACGTCGCGCAGGACGCCCGGAGCACGAAGTCCACACCACCAAAGTTGGACACCGCCCCGCCAACCTTTCTGGGTCGACAGTGTGCATCGTGCAGGGTGGCGAATAAGCTGGCGCTGAGGCGCCACCCCTCTGTCCACATCGCCCATGCGAAGACAGCGAGGCGGAGTATCGCGTGGGGCATCAGTTGGGCTAGCTCCAACTGGTAGGCCCGCAGGACTTCGCCCACAAACAACGTGCAGGGCATCCGAAGGCCGGCATCGAAGAACGCGACGAAAACAATTGCCTCCAGGGCTCCGGGCTTCGGCTCCGTCTCGTCCCGGCGGGGTAAGCGAGCCCCATTGCGATCCGCGATCTTCCCCTCATCCACGAGCCGTTGCAGCGTCCCTTCCGTCATGCGGCTCTTCCCCAGCACACGGGAGCAGGAGCCTCCCGAGTGCTCCATCGCGTTCCACAGCTTGTTGGCGCGCGAGCTCCCCCGCGGCACCAGTTTGTACTCTTGGGAAGGATGGTTCACCTCGCCCTGGCTAGGCAAGGAACTGCTGCGGGGGTGGTACGTGGCGTTGTCATGGCTGGCCATCGCTCTTCGCGACAAGGGAAGGAGAAGAAGCAGGCAAGGGAGCAACTGGCGTGACAATTAGCACGGGCGCAAGCGAAGCGGCAGATCAAAAAGCAAAATGAGAAAGGGTGCCTCCACCTCAACACTAACACCTTATAAAGGCCGCTCGCCTGCCCTGGGGCTCAACGCACAGACGGATCAAATTCCCGGCGATTCGGCTGTCCAAGATTTGGAAAGAAGAACCGCCCGGACCTAGAAGACCGCGCCTGGTAGGTGGCCAAGCAGCGCACAACGCCCATACCTCTTTAACAAGCGTCCAACTTCTCGGGGGATGAGGCGAACGGCCGCGGTCATGCAACCGCTCACATCCCACGACGCGCCAGTCGTGAGTCGCCACGTGCCCCACCTGCAGCATGGCAGACTGCACGACGCGACAGCCTGACTTCTGCCAGGCCAGGCGTCGGCGTAATTCCAGCCGCCATTAAAAGCGCACTACGAGACTACAAGGTCACAACAGTCCCGGAGCGCGCGCGTCTACTTCGACTAGGCGCCAGCTTCGCTGCCACCCGTTGGAAGGGTAGGGGACGGAGCGCGCGCGCGTCTACTTCGACTAAGGCGCCAGCTTCGCTGCCACCCGTTGGAAGGGTAGGGGACGGAGCGCGCGCGTCTACTTCGACTAGGCGCCAGCTTCGCTGCCACCCGTTCGAAGGGTAGGGGACGGAGCGCGCGCGTCTACTTCGACTTGGGCGCCAGCTTCGCTGCCACCCGTTCGAAGGGTAGGGGACGGAGCGCGCGCGTCTACTTCGACTAGGCGCCAGCTTCACTGCCACCCGTTCGAAGGGTAGGGGACGGAGCGCGCGCGTCTACTTCGACTAGGCGCCAGCTTCGCTGCCACCCGTTCGAAGGGTAGGAGACGGAGCGCGCGCGTCTACTTCGACTAGGCGCCAGCTTCGCTGCCACCCGTTCGAAGGGTAGAGGACGGAGCGCGCGCGTCTACTTCGACTTGGGCGCCAGCTTCGCTGCCACCCGTTCGAAGGGTAGGGGACGGAGCGCGCGCGCCTACTTCGACTAGGCGCGAGCTTCGCTGCCACCCGTTCGAAGGGTAGGGGATGGAGCGTGCGCATCTACTTCGACTAGGCGCCAGCTTGCGCGCGCGCCTACTTCGACTAGGCGCTAGCTTTGCTGCCACCCGTTGGAAGGGTAGGGGACGGAGCGTGCGCGTCTACTTCGACTAGGTGCCAGCTTCGCTGCCACCCGTTCGAAGGGTAGGGGACGGAGCGCGCGCGTCTACTTCGACTAGGCGCCAGCTTCGCTGCCACCCGTTCGAAGGGTAGGGGACGGAGCGCGCGCGTCTACTTCGACTTGGGCGCCAGCTTCGCTGCCACCCGTTCGAAGGGTAGGGGACGGAGCGCGCGCGCCTACTTCGACTAGGCGCGAGCTTCGCTGCCACCCGTTCGAAGGGTAGGGGACGGAGCGTGCGCGTCTACTTTGACTAGGCGCCAGCTTCGCTGCCACCCGTTGGAAGGGTAGGGGACGGAGCGCGCGCGTCTACTTCGACTAGGCGCCAGCTTCGCTGCCACCCGTTCGAAGGGTAGGGGACGGAGCGCGCGCGTCTACTTCGACTAGGCGCCAGCTTCGCTGCCACCCGTTCGAAGGGTAGGGGACGGAGCGCGCGCGTCTACTTCGACTTGGGCGCCAGCTTCGCTGCCACCCGTTCGAAGGGTAGGGGACGGAGCGCGCGCGCCTACTTCGACTAGGCGCTAGCTTCGCTGCCACCCGTTCGAAGGGTAGGGGACAGAGCGTGCGCGTCTACTTCGACTAGGCGCCAGCTTCGCTGCCACCCGTTGGAAGGGTAGGGGACGGAGCGCGCGCGTCTACTTCGACTAGGCGCCAGCTTCGCTGCCACCCGTTCGAAGGGTAGGGGACGGAGCGCGCGCGTATACTTCGACTTGCGCGCCAGCTTCGCTGCCACCCGTTCGAAGGGTAGGGGACGGAGCGCACGCGTCTACTTCGACTAAGGCGCCAGCTTCGCTTCCACCCGTTCGAAGGGTAGGGGACGGAGCGCGCGCGTCTACTTCGACTAGGCGCCAGCTTCGCTGCCACCCGTTCGAAGGGTAGGGGACGGAGCGCGCGCGTCTACTTCGACTAGGCGCCAGCTTCGCTGCCACCCGTTCGAAGGGTAGGGGACGGAGCGCGCGCGTCTACTTCGACTTGGGCGCCAGCTTCGCTGCCACCCGTTCGAAGGGTAGGGGACGGAGCGCGCGCGCCTACTTCGACTAGGCGCCAGCTTCGCTGGCATCCGTTCGAAGGGTAGGGGACGGAGCGCGCGCGTCTACTTCGACTTGGGCGCCAGCTTCGCTGCCACCCTTTCGAAGGGTAGGGGACGGAGCGCGCGCGCCTACTTCGACTAAGGCGCCAGCTTCGCTGCCATCCGTTCGAAGGGTAGGGGACGGAGCGCGCGCGTCTACTTCAACTAGGCGCCAGCTTCGCTGCCACCCGTTCGAAGGGTAGGGGACGGAGCGCGCGCGTCTACGTCGACTAGGCGCCAGCTTCGCTGCCACCCGTTCGAAGGGTAGGGGACGGAGCGCGCGCGTCTACCTCGACTAGGCGCCAGCTTCGCTGCCACCCGTTCGAAGGGTAGGGGACGGAGCGCGCGCGTCTACTTCGACTTGGGCGCCAGCTTCGCTGCCACCCGTTCGAAGGGTAGGGGACGGAGCGCGCGCGTCTGCTTCGACTAGGCGCCAGCTTCGCTGCCACCCGTTCGAAGGGTAGGGGACGGAGCGCGCGCGCCTACTTCGACTTGGCGCCACCCTCCGCTACCACCATCCCAGATTTCAGGCTCCCCAACCACAAGCTTGGAGGAATTCACAGGCCGCAGGGGACGGAGGGGGCCAAAGGACTCGACGACATGGCTTCGGCCCTGTGAAGCCCTTTACCATGAGAGGTTCCTGTCGTAGGGGTGGCCCCCACCTAAACCCAGCAGGCCTGGTAGGAGATTATAAGGCCCAGAATAGGCCATGTGTAATGACATAACTGCCCCCAGAGGGGTTAACCAGATGTAAGGGTATAACTGTAAAAGCACTCCTCATGTGTATATATATATGAGTAAGCCATGGGGAGGACCCAGGCCATTACACTTATCTTCATCACTCTCCACTACCATCTCTCTCTCTGTTTGGTCTGTAGCCACAACAGATAGCTTGCCCAAATTTGTTTTTAGCTCAATGCATTATGATTGATTCATAAGACACGAACATCAAATAAGCTTAGGTCAAACAATTTATTAGATACCTGATACTAATTGGATGAGTTTGGACAAGTCCAATTAGGCCAAATATGCCACACCACGCTCTACCACCGTGATATTTGTTTCATTTGGCACGAGGAAAGTACACCTTAGTACATTCCAATCCCTATTCTAATGCACTTAGTACTGTAGCAAATCCAAAAAACACCATTCTACCAACACCAATACTATAGCAGATCCGAAAAAAGGCCATTCCACCAACACCAAAAGCAATTAAAGACCAAATATACTAGTCTATGATACTTCAGCGTTCAAACTGATGTGAAGACACTCTATTTCTTCCCTAGCCGTGCCTGAATCATCATCGTCTCCACCACGTCGTGCTATCCTTCACACCTTTGGCATTCTACTCTGCCCACCTTTTCGACTCTTGTTGATCCAAGAAGATGGAGCTTGCCTTCTCCATATATATACATGTGTATTAGTGATATGTTCTAGAGGCAATCATGGAAATAATTGTATCACTTCTATATTTATGACCTTTTGAATGACATATTATTTTGTTTTTTGAATAAATATCTTCCGTATTGATCAACAAGTATGTGACCTGTTCGTGGAATTCTTTATTCATATTTTGATATTATTCTAAATTATCCCTACTCTTATAACATAATATAGAACGATTATAATTTATAGATCAGTACATATATTGATTGATGATTATGTTTCACGAATCATGGATACGGAGATATCAAATCAATAATATCAACACATGTTAGAGAATATGATGTTGCGTTGACCCACTATGAGACATTGCAATAATTGTTATATTCTTAAGTATCATCAGTTGGTCTCATATATAGTATATATGCGATCCTTAGATATGAGATTATCATAGTTTTCTACATGTGTAATAGTTTACTTTGGAGTTGCTAAATGCTTCTCCGTAACTGGGTAGCCATAAACATAATTTTCGGAATTACTATGAAATATGCGGAAGAAAGTGAGCGATCAAGATGAAATTTGCCTCTCCTATATAATGGAAGAGATATCTCTAGACCTCTCGATGTAGATGGATTAAAGAAGTGCACGGCCATACTGAATGTGGTGGAGGAGTCAACTACAGTTGAATAATCCACTGCAAGAACGAGTGAAAGAACGAGCTATCATAGGATTGCATGTTTCTTGTCTTAAGTTCGATCTAGTATCGTAAGGCAAAGAGATCAATGCATGAACACTAATATGTTCATCTAATATGATCTTTATGAATATTTGAGAGTTGTTATGTCCTATTAGTGACCGATACCGACTTATGGACCGAAAAAGAGTTTCCGGGCTACGACTGAATATACATGAATATATAAGATCACACATTTAATGGGATGAAACATATTAGTTCGGATTAAATCTGTTACTAATATGTCAAGTGAGTTTCGCATATTGTTAGGCCTCTAACATAGGGTTCCATCGAGGGGCTATATTAAGAGAGGCGTGGGCAGTTCGCACCCACTGAAATCCTAACCGCCACCCCACAAAAGTGCTATCTTATGCGCTAGTGCTAGCACACTGGAGCATGATGTTCCTACCTGAATGTGTGGACTTCGGTAGAGACGCTGCTGCAACTACGACGCTGATCGGCATGATCGGCTTTTGAGGATGAGCTTACAAAGATGTTGGATAATTGACTACTTCCACTATACCGATGTAGTCGTATACTATGTTGAGCCGGTCTGATTTAACTCTTATTCGCTGCACTGTACGTCTAGTAGTAATGATCCATAATCTCTTACTCGTATGGCTTTGTAATTTATACGGTAGAAGCGTAATACCTCCCCGGAAACTGGATTCGTCTTAGGCCAAAATTGATGGACACTGGATAGCATTGAACTCCAATCCCCGCTGGTTGCAGAGGCAAAATGATCGAGCCCCATCACCGGCTCTCTTCTCGTCTTGCCATCTCCATAAGACTGGTAAGTCGAAGCAAGAAAGAGCTCCAATTTGTGGAAAAATACAGATCATTTACAGTGTTTTGTATTCAGTGTTCAATGATTTTGAGTTAGTATGCAGTTTTTGGAGTGGCTTCTAACAATGAGGAAAAAATGTTACTGATAGATACTCCGGAGGCTAGTACCCTTGAAATTTCACTCGAAGACGAGGCATCAGCCCGTATAATCTCATTCGATCATGAAATTCATGATTCCATCAGCTACGAGAAACGCTATAAATTTCCTATGCTTTGCAAAAGAAAGAAGCACATACAAACATACACCTTGCAACATGTCAGAATCGTACAAGATTAATTTAAGGTGTTAACCTCGATAGCAAGAGGACCTCGATTCTCAGACACCGCCGTTCCTACTCTCCTGACGCTGGTACATCATCTCGTCGTCGACGGTGCTGAACTTGAGGCACCCTCTCGCCTTGCAGAGCTTCATCAGGTAGTACACCCCGACGCCGACCGCTGTGAAGATGGCGCTGATCATGTACACCTTCCACCCGGCGATGGCCATGACGAAGACGAGGAACGCCGAGGGGACGAGGCAGAGGATGACGGCCCCGAGGATGCGCAGCGGCACGCGGTAGGGGCGCGGCAGCTCGGGGCGCTTGATGCGGAGCCAGACGAAGGTGGCGAACTCGAGGAGCATTCCGAGGCTGTAGAGGAAGTTGGCCGACGCCACGATGTTGTCGAAGCTGAAGAAGGACATGCCCAGGGTGATGAGGCTGGTGAAGATGATGCTGACCCAGGGGGTGTTGAAGACGGGTGCGCGCAGCGCGAAGGCGCGGGGCAGGAGGCCCAGGTCCGCCATGCCCAGCAGCTGGAACGCCGCGCTGCTCAGCGTCGCCGAGTAGAGGCCGATGGAGGAGAGCACCGCGCCCACCTCGATCCAGTACTTGAGCCAACTGCCTGCGATCATGCCTGCATTGCAGAGATAGGAGTCATGCTACAAAATGTTGGTACCAAATGGCATTGTTATGATCAAAAGCAGGAGATGAATCTGAACTACGTAAGGTGTAAGTTTGCATGTTTGGTACTGTTACATTACATAGACCAAAGGGTACTGACATCTGTAACTAGAACTCAGAAGTATCTTACAGTCAGCCTGCTTGCAATGGATGGCAACTTAGAGCAAGTATTATAAGAGGCTGTAAGCTGGCTGTATGCTGAGGTGGAGGAGAGAGAGAGGAGGAGAGAGAAGAGAGGTGGGCTGTAAGCTTACAGCCAGCTGAAGCACAAGAACCAAGAAACTTTGTGAGAGGAAGGGGTAGATCATACAGCCTTCAGTTGGCTGTAACTACTATATGAGTAGGCTGATAAGTGGGCTGTAAGTATCTATACAGCCAGCTGAAGGCTGTATTATAAGACTTGCTCTTAACGTGGAAACAAACATGGCCGAACGAATCTGAAGAATGAATCATCCAGTAATGCACATATACAGACATGGTAACTACGGAATGCGATCGACTTTTGTGCTAGCAGTTACATATATTGATCTTGAGCAGATGCATGATAGATCATTTGCGTTGCTAACAGTAGCTACTCCTGTGCGTGCGATTTCATCGCTCCAAACCGTCGCGCATCACCATACTCCAGTAAATATGCTTTCTCACAGTTTTAGCAAAATTCAGACGAACCACCAAATATATACCACAAGAGAACTCTGGTAGGGACATCCACACGATTGATGCTGTTGCTGAAAAATCAGCATTGCCAATCCCGTACGTTGCGCAGACCCATACCACGTTTGATTTCACACCAAGCCTAAACTCAAAGAATCCCCCAAAATGTGCGACATGTTCGTTTGATTTCACACCAAGCCTGAACTCAAAGAATCCCCAAAATGTGCAACATGTTCGTGTCGGCTTCTATTTCTGATTTCAGTTTGAAAAAGCTATAAATCAATATGAATATCCGATTTTCCAAAATGGCTTCGCTATTCCTCCGCTTCCGTCTCGCTTTGAAGATAAGTCAAAGGTCACACACACATCGCACACCCCACTGCTCTCATTCCCGTCTCGCGTATACACCACTCCATTAGTTTTCCCACCATTCACCGTCTTTCAAAAAACTACTTATTTCAAATATTACTATTTATTTTTACTCAAAAACCATTCGCTCGAGCCAATGGTCTAGAAATGTTGTGCTTGCAATTGCTTCTAAAAAAATGGAAATTGGAAACAGATGTGCAGAACCAGCAAAGCTCCAGATATCTCTTCTAAAAAAATCCTTGCTGTCTCAGTGCACATCAGGCAATATCCTATTGTCCTTCGATTCTTCCTGCCAAAGAAAGTCTCCTCTTCCCCACGTTATCATGAGTCATGACAGCCACACCAACACAAATGAATTTTTATCGAATCCATCCATGATCCGCAGTCCATGGAAATACGCATCAATGTCGACAGAAAAAAAATCAAGAATTGTAGCGTGGCGCGCGTGCTCGGCATGTAGCGACGAAGAACGTGACGTTGCAAGAAAGAAGGTTGATTAATTACCTGCGGCGTCGGCGAAGAAGCCGTTCCCCCAGGACTCCGGCGGCGCGTCGATGGCGCCGGTGGCCGCCATGAGCGGCAGCAGGTACCCGAGCGACGTCATGGCCACGGCCGACACCAGCGCCGTCGGGAACGTCTTGCCGGGCCGCTCCACCTCGCCGGCCATGGTGCTCACGCTGTCCCAGTAGTTGAGGTTCCAGAACAGCGTGTTGAAGAAGAGCTTCCAGTCCTTCTCGCCGGCGGTCACTCCCCACCGGTGCGGCCGGATCTTCGGCAGCGCGATGCCGGACATGAGCAGGAACGGCGACAGCGAGGCGATCCCCAGCGCCACAGCCGACCAGCCCACGACGCTCAGCCCGGTGTAGTTCAGGAACGAGAGCGCGACGTTGAAGGTGACGATGGTGGCGACCCGGGCGCCGCCGCCGGCCACGGCGGGGACGACGCGCGCTACGTAGTCGGCGCAGAGCGCTGGGAAGGCGGCGCCGTTGATGGCCCCCGAGATGTACTTCCAGGTGCCCATGAGGAACCCCGAGAAGGGGCCGAACGCGCGATCAGCCCAGATGACGAAGCCGCCGTTCCCCGGCATCGCGGTGGAGAGCTCGGCGGTGACGAGGGACTCCGGGATGGCCCAGACGAAGGGGAAGATCAAGAACCCGAGAAGGGCGAAGAGGGGCCCCGCGGACTGCACCGCCGGCTCGGCGCCGTATGGCCCGCCGGCGACCTCGAAGAAGATGAGGAAGATGAGCGGGACCAGGGACAGCTTGTTGCTGGCGGCCCTTCCATGGCCGCCGACGCCATCGGCCGTCACCGGGAGGGCCACCGCCGTGTCGCCGTCGAGGTTCTTGGTCTTGGGCGAGGCGTCCCCGAGATGGATTTCTCGAGTCATGCTCAGAGTAGGATTCGCGCTCCGTGTAGTCGGGGAGGCGGTTGATGATGGAGCGTGTGAGGCCATTGCCGAGTGTATGTTGTAAGTCTTGAGTTCGATTCGTACTTACTGGACTGCTTTAGTACGGTTGTGGGGTTGCTGTAGCAACCGAATCAGCCACGTTCGGACTTGGGAGTGTCGTTGTTACCTTTATTTCTATTTTTGGTTTTTCCATTAGCAGTAGGCAACGTAATTGTTAGCCAAATTCGCAAAACTTATGCAGATATTTCAGTCGAATTTCTAATCTTTGGATATGCTTTATGTTCATACGTTTTTGCCTCCGTGTCCGACTCTTGTGTCCCCGCCATCACCTGTGAGGCTGTGACAAGAACGTGAGCCCGTCAACCTTAGGCAAAGCAAGAATGAGTTGTTAGAGGTGGCGGAGCGAGAGTGGTATGATCCTAGGTTTAATCCCTGTCCGTTTAGCCGATCTGGATAGCAAATTTTTTTGGGTAATACCTACGATTTTGTACAAATTCATGTTAAAAAGAAGTTTGGACATATATAGAATTAAAAAGCCCATGGCGCCTCCAACCACGGTATCTAGAAACAAGATCAGGCTAACGCACCTCAAAAATAGCAGAAACATAATTAGCATTTAGTATGTCACTCATTAAGCGTGACAAGAATTTGATAGAATGTTAGAAACAATATGTTAAAATTCCTATTATAGTGGGATTATTGAGGCGTGAGATTCTCTTATTTGACCGACTAAAGAATCGCTAGAGAGCATCTCAGATAGTACATATATAGTAGTTTCAAGAGAGAGTTTGTGGCATATTAACTTCAGTTAGCTACAACTCGAAACTCTTTTAACTCCAATACATAGTAGCTTCGTAATTCCACGGAAGTGAAGATACGATGCTCTCTTTAGGGTGTGTTTAGTTGCTTTTAGATAGTGGGATCATATATCCTGAATGAGAGGAAGCTGGATGAGGAGGGCCGTATTTTGAAAAAGAAGAGTGTTTGGTTCGATGTATCTGTGGATACAGGCTGAATGAGTATGTGATTGGTAGGCTGTATATGAGGCTGTATGAAGGTCTTGCTCGACTCCCTCGGTCCTGGACGGGCAGATTCGGTCGAAATGGCCTTCACTCCCAGTCCCAGATGAGACCGTATGCGGGGACGAGCGGATCCAGACTTCCACAGTAAATTCATCCAACCAAACACCCGAATTTTTCGCAATATACGGTGGAGCTGAAATCCGACCGTCCATATTCAGCAAACCAAACACACCCTTAATTCACTCAGAAAAAGAGTTGAAGCTACGTACCTTCATTGAAATAAACTATCATCTCTGTTGACGTGGCATCTCGTTCCTATATACATAGCTAGAGCGATTGCTCACGGTAGCCTAAACTGCAGAATTATAGCCCCGCTTAGAACGCAAAAATTTTACAAGTTTAGAATGCGAGAATTTTCCTCCAATCCATCAGGAGTTCTGAGTCCCAAATGGCCCTATAAATGGAATTCCTGTGCCAAGATTTTTAAAGGTTACTGTCGGTATTAGCATGTCGCGAACTGTTCACATAACAAGTACTGTAGCTACTTTTTTTCAAATTTAACTCTAACATATTTGTTTTTGTAAATCTAACCCCTTCGTAGACCTATCGGCTTGGCAGGTATCTACTGAGCTAGTGGAGCTCGGCAAGTCGCTTGCCGAGAAACCAGAGTGCGGTAGCAATCAAATGCAAGTAGTACACATCAATGCACAGGATTAGCATTAATTAACCATGTGTTTTGTTGCAAGGACTAGGTAGGACGGGATGGGATGGACCCGTTTTTGTAGGTGTTTGGATGGGAGACAAGCAGAGTCAAGGACATCCCACGAAGAATATTCCTTGTAGATCCGGGACCAGGCAATCCTCTTTTTTTCATGGGACGGAGTCATCCCACATGGGATAGAGTCATCCCGCCTCTTTGTTTTTTTAAGTACTGTTTTGTTTAATTTTTTTTATAAAAAAAACTCAAAGGTTTATATGTAGAAACATATCAACAATAGCCTTCAATTTTTTTAAAAAAAAACTCAAATGCCACACATGTCCCACCTTCATCCTTCGATCCAAACAAAGGATGGGACCATTTCATCCCACTTTATCCTTCCAACCAAACAAAAAACAGGGATGACTCTATCCCCCCAACCAAATAAAAAATGGAATCATCCCATCCCAAAACCAGGGACAGGACCATCCCATCCCACCTTGTCCCTAAACCAAACACAACCTAAGTTTATGATTAATGCTAATTAATTATGATTAGTATTAATTAAAATGTGACTAGTCATATGTCTGTGCGTTTCAACGGAATTCATTGGATGTATAGAGAATCATGTTATGAAGAAGATTGCTCTAATCGGTTAGGAAATGGAGAGTTGTGAGAAGTCGAAGTAATAGAACGATTGGAGAACGGACATACAATCACCAATTTGTTCTTTTATAATAGTAGTGATTAGCACTAATTAAAATACTACTTAAGCATGCACAGTACTCATCAATGCACATTATTACTATTAATTAAGCTTATGATTAACGCTAGTTAATTACAACTAGTACTATTTAAAATATTATTAGAATTAATTAAATGCTAATTAAGCATGCACAATGTGATGTCGGCTTGCTGCCGCAATCTGGGTGCAGTTGCTCGACAGGCCTAGCTTCGCAGGTATCAACTGAACTCGATAGGTTTATAGATAGAAGTTAGATTTGTAAAATCAATGTCCCATATTAAGAGCAACTCCAAGAGAAGAGCTAAATCATTTTCTAAAGGTAAATTTGGCTATTATTGGAGAAAAAACGTCTCCAATAGACTCTGTAAATGACTCTCCAAATTTAGTAGCTCTCCATCCCTCCTCCTTCGCTCTCTATTTTTGGATAGCCTACCTCGCTCACCATCCAGCCTCTTGGCGCGGTCGGCGTTTCCTTCCCGCATGCTGCGCCCTATTCCCGCGCGTACGTGACCCACCGCGCGCCCTCTAGTTTAGATAGTCTGTTGGAGTAGTCTTGTTTTTTTGGGTGAGATTCATTTTAGAGAATAGCTAAATCACTAAATTTAGATACTTCTTTTGGCTAATCTTTTGGAGTTGCTCTAAATTTGAGAAAAAAAAAGTACATACGGTGACTTTTGTGCAAACAGTTCGCATGCGGCTGGTGTGATTCATAAATCTAAGATTGACTGACAGCGTGAGCATGTGGTGAGATTCATGGATCTTTTTGGGAAGTGATGAAGATTTTTAAAATGAAAAGATACCCCAAGCATATCGTTTCCAGCTGACATGCATGCCAGCCTGTCATCAGGTGTAGCAGATTTTGTCCATGTGAGGTCCGTTCTTTATATTTATGACCAAATCTTAATAATTAACTTTTCATACATTCCGTACGATTCCCGCACTTGGAGAGAGATGCATATTGCTCCCCTACAGATTGGTCCAATGCAAATTACTCTTGCCCTCAGAAATATACGTCGTTTTAAAAAAAGTGCAGTTAAACTTTCTTGATTTTGATTGTTAATATATAAAAAATCATTTGTATTGGTTATGTGAAAATAGTATTGTTAGGCTAGTCTGAAAACTATTTTATAATATAATAATTTTATATTATTGCATGAATATATTTATATAAAAAGTAATAGTCAAAGTTATATATTAAAGACCACGTTAATATCCAAAACGTTATACATTGCAATGCATGTATTTTTGCTTGCAAGTTCTCATTGAGGAAGTCGGACGGTTATGTAGTCTGTGTCACTAGTATATAATATAAATAAATTAATCTCAGATCTAGCTTAGCTTCTTCAAAAGCTGGCTTTTCTACTGAGCTCGCAGAGAGGTGTTTGGAACCGATGCCATATACTGCGGGAAATTTTGGAAGGGGTTCTAAGGAGAGCACGGAGTGGTGCCCTTCCGAGGGATCAGTTCCACAATGAAAAAAATAGTGGGCTAACTTGTCAGACGGCGTCGTCATGCAGGTGTTGTGGTGGTGCTTGGAGCTGATCCATGGCCGCCATTGATGCCTGGAGCCACCATTGTTGACCCCGCCGCCACCACCTGCTGAGGACGAGTAAGCCACCATTTCCAAATCCGCCCAAGAGCCGTCGCTGCCAGATCTGATCTCCCATTGTTGTCACCCCCACCAGATCCAAGCTCCCATCGTTGTCACGCCACCAGATCTGCTGGATCCCAGCCCCCATCCTGTCGTCATCGCGGATGGGAGCCATTGCCGAGGCTCAACGTCGTGTCGTCGCTGCTCCTACTACCTTCACTGCATTGTCGCCGTGGATGCTGACGAGATCTGCCTGGCTACCATCGCCAGGGGCGGATCCAGCGGTGGGGCGGGGGGGGGGGGCTCGAGCCCTCCCTACCACTACCGGACCCTTGGAGCCCCCCCCATAAATTTTTAGCCATGGATGTATGGTGTAGGAGGGGCTGAGGTCGAGCTGAAGGTAGGAGATGACCTCCCTCCCGAATTGGGCCAACAATTCATCTGGCCGGCCCACGAAATAATCACATTAACAAAGCCCATAGAGGAGCTTCCAGCCAAACCAAAGCCCAAGGCAAACCCTAGTATCTGGCCACCCCAATTCCCATCGGGCGCAACTCTGCAGCGGCGGCGGCTCGCGAGAACGCAGCAGCCGAGCAGCGGGCGGACGCGGCCACGCGACTCGCGAGCACGCGGCAGCGGGCGGCTGCGCGCGGGCACTGTGGGCGGCCAGGCGCGGGGCCGCGGCGCTGCAGGCGGGCGGTGGCCAGCCGGCCAGGCGCGGTCGCGCGTGCGCGTAGCCGTGTAGGCAGGCCGCAGGCGCCAGGCGGGGGCGGGCGCCGGGCGGCGGTTGGCGACCGGGCGGGGGCTGGTGACCGGGCGGGCGCCGGGCGGGGGCGCGGCCGCGCGGGCCAGAGGCCAGCTGGCCAGGCCAACCGCCAACAGCCAGACCGCAGTCTGCACTCCATAGGCAACTAGGCAAGGTCGATTACTGATTAGGTGAACTACTGAACTTTGGAACTTAAATCCTTATTTGTCTGTGATTGAATGATTGAATTGAATATGTGATTGGCATGTGCATGTCAGATTTCAGAATGTCGAAAAGAACTTTGCGCAATTACTTTTCAAGTTCTAGTGGTTCAACTCCACTTACTAATGAGAGCACAAGTCAACCAAAGAAACCTAGAGCAGAGTTTAGTCAATCAGACATAATTGGGGACCCTGGAAACCGCCAAAAAATTGATGATTATCAACCTGAAATTAGAGACCAAGTAAAGAGAGCATATGCTTTGAGTGGTTCAACCCAACCTCGTGATTTTCTATTTCCTCGTAAATGGACGAGTGGTGAATGGAGATCATTTCAAAAGACTTGGTTTGATTAATTTGATTGGCTAGAGTATAGTGAGTCCAAGGATGCAGCTTATTGCTTATATTGCTATCTCTTCTTTAATTTGGCAAAGCCTGAAAAATTTGGGAGTCCTGTCTTTGCACATCAAGGTTATGTGAATTGGAAGAAAGCTAAGGATACTTTTAATAACCACAGTGTTTGCAAGACTCATGTAGAGGCTAGGGTAAAGTGTGATGATTTTATGAACCAAAGGACAAATGTGGGTAGAAAATTAGTTGAAGTAAGCAAGGAGGAAGAAAAACGATATGAGATTCGTTTGACATCGGTTTAGTGAAATTAGTTCAGAGTTATTAGTATGTATGGCTTCTTTTAACCCAAGGAACTCGTTCTCTAATTTTGATGTGGATAAACTTGTGAGACTTGCTGAAATTTATGCTGAGGATTTTGATATTGGTGACCTTATTGTTTTGCCAACTCAACTTAGAGCCTTTGTCAACCGTGCTAGAAGAACTCAAGAATTTCTTGGATGTACTGAACTTGGAAAAGTTGCTGAAATTATGGTCAAGACTAACATGGACACATCTTATCGATTGGTTTATCGTCTCATTGAGCTAACATTGATACTTCCAGTGGCAACGGCTTCAGTTGAGAGGATATTTTCAGCCATGTCCATTATAAAGACATATTTGCGTAGTAAAATGGGCGATGAATGGCTCAATGACTTGATAATATGCTATAATGAGGAGATATTTAGAAACATTGATAATGAAAAGATCAAAAAGTGGTTTCAAGAGATGAAAAAACGCCGTATGTTATTGCCTAAAAAATTAGTGGTACGCTCTATTCTCTTCTAAATTCATAATTTGGAGGTCCATATTTGTTTAACTAATCAATTATGTCTATTTGTGTAGATTGCTTCTCCGGATGAATAATGGGTGTCACCGTCACGCGTCGTCTATTAGTTTCGTAATTTAGCCTTTCGGTATGGATAAACTGCATCCTTTATTTTTCATGATGTATTTTGTGATTGTCATCATTCATCGATGTTTTGATATAAGACTACTTCAAACTATTATATTTGTCTTTTGTGGGGGGTCATAGTAGAGTTATGTCGCTGTAGCGCTTTTGTTCAGCCCCTCCTAAAATTTTTCCTGGATCCGCCACTGACCGTCGCTGCTCACCGGCTGCATCGCCACCTGTATCACCGCTTGAGCGGGATGGGGCAACGAAGAGATTGTGTGGGGGGATAGGACGATTGGTTTTCTTTTTCTTTTTTCTATTTTCACATGGGTCCCACCACAATGTACTAAACACTGCCATTTTAGACTAAGTTAGACCCCTCTTATGTGCCCTTTAAGGCTTAGTTTAAGAGCCTAAAAACTATGGCCGTGGATAAATCGGGATTTTATTTTAAAATCCCGGCTTATCCACGAAGATGGGGTCAAAGATTTTTGGACTCCCAAATAAGGCCTAAAGGGTCCATATGCTCTTAAAAAACACAAGGAAACTTGTGGTTAGTTTGGATGTTCCTATTTGTTTTGTGAACATGATTGATTAGTGTAGCTCCAGAGCCACATCACATGCTGACTGTAGCTTGGTGGTGGTAGTTGTGTCTTAAGCAAGCCACATGATTTTAACCCAAACTTTCGTATTTTTATTGTTCATAATAAAAGTGAGCTTTTCCTATAAAAATGGAAAGTAAGTGAGAAAGCAAGCAACACTTCTGTTGGAACCAAACGGCATATGCAACACATGATAAAAAAGGTCAGTAGGTCACCTTTTCACTTTTCACGCGCTGAAGCTGACAAGATCATCCGGTCTTCGGGCGCGTCTAGCTGGCACAATTAACTCGTGTGCCAAGCCTGAACATAAACAAATTCAGCGTCAGAAGTACGGGCAGATCCGCATTTCCGCGGAAGTTCAGACGATAGTACCGTGAAGCTATCGCCAATCGCCACACCGTCTGTACCAGAATCCGAATTTTGAAGCACCGACCACAACCAACTAGAGGATCTGATGAATTCTTTTAGACTAATAATTTATGACTTATAATTTAAATATTTAAATTTAGACTGTTCGCAAGAGGCAGCACGTAGAGAGAAATAGTTAAATGTGATTTTGACTGGTACAGCTAAACTCTGTTGAATTATGTGGGCCAAGCCCATACAATAAGAATAATTCCTAAATTAAATCTCAAAGGCCCACTCATGCAAAGGAGGTTTGCATGTGAACTTTAGTACCATATTGCTAGTTCTAGGAGAGGAAGACCACCTTAAAAGGGATGGTGCACTCCTAGCCACTTGAGGCATGTGTGGGAGAGAACTAGAGGATCACACGCGCGCGCTCGCTCGCCTCGCCGGGCGGGGCGCGGGGCACCTGCGTGAATGGTCCGCCAAAATCGGCTCTAGGTGCTTGCACAGACGCGGCTTCCTTTTGCAGTTTTATCTTTGCTGTTTTGAGTGGCGGTGAATCCGGATCGGTTACGAGTGCGTCTTGATCACGCGTCCTGACTTTTCTATAAATACTGAGTCGCCGCCTCCATACAGTATATGCGACAATCAATCTAGGGTTTTTGCAAATGGGTGTTCAAAAAGAAGCTTAGGCCTGATGGTACTATTGAAAAGTACAAGGCTCGGCTTGTTGCCAAGGGCTATACTCAGAAAGAAGTCGAAGATTTCTTTGATACTTACTCACCTGTTGCTAGACTGACCACAATTCGACTACTACTTGCTTTGGCTGCCTCACATGGTCTTCTCGTTCATCAAATGGACGTTAAGACAGCTTTTCTTAACGGAGAGCTGGATGAGGAAATTTACATGGAACAGCCTGATGGATTTGTAGTAGAAGGTCAAGAAGGCAAGGTGTTAAAACTGTTGAAATCTTTGTATGGTCTGAAACAAGCCCCTAAGCAGTGGCATGAGAAGTTCGATAGAACACTGACATCTGCAGGCTTTGCTGTCAATGAGGCAAATAAATGTGTATACTATCGCCATGGTGGGGGTGAGGGAGTTATTATATGCTTGTATGTGGATGACATCCTGATTTTTGGGACAAACATCAATGTGATAAATGAGGTCAAATCATTCTTGTCTCAAAACTTTGATATGAAAGATCTGGGAGTGGCTGATGTTATTCTAAACATTAAATTGGTTAGAGGTGAGGATGGGATTACACTTTTGCAATCTCATTATGTGGAAAAGGTCTTGAGCCGTTTTGGTTTTTCTGACAGCAAGCATTCTCCAACACCTTATGATCCTAGCGTGTTACTTCGTAAGAATAAGAAAATTGCTAGGAATCCGCTGGAATATTCTCAGATAATTGGCTCACTTATGTACCTAGCTAGTGCAACAAGGCCAGACATCTCCTTTGCTGTGAGCAAGTTGAGCCGGTTTACATCTAACCCAGGAGATGATCACTGGAAGGCGCTTGAGCGAGTGTTGCGCTATCTGAAAGGTACCTCGAACTTTGGACTTCACTATACTGGGTACCCGTCGGTGCTGGAGGGTTATAGTGATTCCAACTGGATCTCTGATGCTGATGAGATCAAAGCCACTAGTGGATATGTTTTCACTATTGGTGGTGGTGCTGTTTCATGGAGGTCTTGCAAACAGACCATTTTGACGAGGTCAACCATGGAAGCAGAGCTTGCGGCACTAGACACTGCTACTGTTGAGGCAGAATGGCTATGGGATCTATTGATGGATCTACCTACGGTGGAAAAGCCAGTGCCAGCTATCCTTATGAACTGTGATAATCAAACCGTTATCGCTAAAGTGAACAGTTCTAAGGATAATATGAAATCGTCTAGGCATGTCAAGAGACGATTGAAGTCTGTCAGGAAATTGAGAAACTCCGGAGTTATAACCTTGGATTACATCCAAACAGATAAAAACCTGGCAGATCCCTTTACAAAGGGACTATCACGGAATGTGATAGATAGTGCATCGAAGGAGATGAGTATGAGACCCATGTGAGTTATCTATGGTAGTAACCCAACCTATGTGATCGGAGATCCCGTGAATTAGGATCTGGGAAAAACAAGCCATTAGTTAACTGGAGGATAGTAATTTCAACCCTCTCTATGTGAAGATGCAATACTCTCAGAAACTGCAAAGCAGGTTGGTTAAGGCCTTAATGTGTTCCATTGGCTTTCAGAAGCGAAGACGTTATCCTGCAGAACGTTCTTGAAAGAACACACCTATATGAGCCCGACTGTTAGTCGCAGTCTATGGAGATCTTGGGAAAATCTCCTACTAAGCTCATGAAGAGACCAAGGAGTATGACTTATACGCTCCAACCGAGGGGTAGCCTACTGGCGGCCTAGTATCAGTTAAGTCTTTAAGTGAAGCTTGCTTGCACCAAACTTGCAATTCAAGGCGTAGTCCATTGTTCAAGTTGTGAGTAAGTGTAGCTTAGAGTTCTAGGTGGATGTTCAACCTTAATCGGTCTCCATCGAAACACTGATATATAAACAGTACATTGGAATTCAGGCAAATCTCTGTGGGACTTTGAGATCTGGTGAGGGATTGTTGAATTATGTGGGCCAAGCCCATACAATAAGAATAATTCCTAAATTAAATCTCAAAGGCCCACTCATGCAAAGGAGGCTTGCATGTGAACTTTAGTACCATATTGCTAGTTCTAGGAGAGGAAGAACACCTTAAAAGGGATGGTGCACTCCTAGCCACTTGAGGCATGTGTGGGAGAGAACTAGAGGATCACACGCGCGCGCTCGCTCGCCTCGCCTCGCCGGGCCGGGCGGGGCGGGGGGCGCGGGCGCACGGCACCTGCGTGAATGGTCCGCATCGGTGCAGTTATCCTTTTGCAGTTTTATCTTTGCTGTTTTGAGTGGCGGTGAATCCGGATCGGTTACGAGTGCGTCTTGATCACACGTCCTGACTTTTCTATAAATACTGAGTCGCCGCCTCCATACAGTATATGCGATAATCAATCTAGGGTTTTTGCCTCCTCCATTGTGCTGCGCCGTCCCACGAAGTCTACTCCGTCCCGTCCGCCGGCGTGCACTATCGTTCGGGAGAGCAGGTCTCCGGAACCGTCGCCTTCGAAGTCCTGCACCGGGAGAGGGCGAATAAGGTTTTTGGGAAGCGCTCTGCGCGACTGCTTGCTGTAGCTCTGGCTCGTCTTCCTCGTCGTTCGGCTTCGGCGAGTCGTCATCGACCTCGTGTCATCCACACCGTGCCTGTAGCGTCAACATCGGCAAACCGATCAGAACAGAATCGTCTGTACGTAACAGTCATGTTTTCCGTATTAGATCTGTTCATGTATAGTTTCCTGGTTTACATGTCTAGATCTTTTATGCCTGTGATGGTTCTGTTATTTTGCGTGCATGATGTCATGATTTATTTATGGAATAAATTGAACCTACATGTGCTTATGTTTTCAACAAACTCAGTATACTTTTTCTATAATTTTTTTATTGACTCCGTTTTAAAAAACGCACCGTTTAAAAGCTAGTTACTATAGACAATACAAGCATAAGCCAACTTTAAAAAAAACCTTTGCATGATGTCTTTGATTGGGCCGGTTAAAGGCCAACAGTTTCAAGAAGGGAACACTTTTCTTTTTCTTTCTTTTTCTCTTTTTTAGGGGGGGAGGATAACATAGTTAAGAAACAATCAAGCAAAGGAAAACAAAACTTGACGCCTGCTTTGCATTTTGCATCTATTTAAGTTGGGATAGGAAACTGAAAAGCAGTATTTCTCAGCTGTGCTAACATCATTGTCCCTTGCAGGAAAATCTACGCCCAGTAAGCATCAAAAGAGAAATTCGCGCAAAGTTATGCCTAAATGGTCGTAGTCATATAAGAATCATGGCAGCTTCTTTCTCTCAAAGAAGTTCTTCAGTTCCAACACATTATGATAAAAATCAGCTATCAAAGTTGTATCTAGGAAACAATACAAGTCAAGAAAGTTATATTTAGGGATAGAGCTAGGAACAGTGTTGCGGCTGTTGGTTGGGTACAGTTACGAGAACCGAGGGTATAGCGCTCGTCCTCATTTAACTACCTACAAGGCTTTTCTCTGACTTGATAGAGAGGTTCTAAGGCTTGATTTTAGAAGAGGAGGGAGACTAGAGAACTTTAATTTCTTGCTTAATCGTAACCGATACAATGACATCCCTTTTAGAAGGATAGTCCCCCAAATGGCAAAAGTAGTACAAATTACATCCCGAGGCCGGTTTTGCGGGTGGTTTTGAGTGCCGCTGCCACATTGTTATTTTTGCCATGTCATCTACCACATCATTAACTTGTCTCCACATGGCAGCCACTCCTCCTTACCTCCTCCACTTCATAATCGGCCCACATGTCAGTAGCACTTTGTTCCTCTTCTCTGTCTCTATCTCTCTCTTTCTGCAGCACATCTGCACAGCCTCCCCATGTTGGAACCGAACCCATCAGCTCCATTAGCTACTCGCAGGGAGAACACGCACACATGTTTTCTCCCTTAGAACGACACACGCACACGAGTAGGAAGGAGGACGAACAAACACATGTGAGACCTTTTGGTGGCAACACACGCCTTTTCTTCTCTCTATTATTCACTCGCAACTCCTCACTTTGCTTTACAGATTACATGGCTTAAATAAGCCTCACATACACATCTGATACGACCTGTGCATGCACCCACTAACTCCACTGGTTAGACTACTTGTGATCCGGTTTTGCCGTCATGATCCCCATGACTCGACGCACACTGTGCACTGCCCGTAAGAGTTGGTCCAGCTGAGACCAACTCAGACGCTTACGACTGCACACACCCCTGATCAAGTCTACGACCACACAGAGACCTAACCAAGTCATCTTCTTACGACTACGAATCCTTACGACCACGGCTGCCTTATGACCATATCTGGTCGACCATGGTGCCTTGACCATGCCTCATGACCACGGCTGCTTCGATCACTGCCTTCGACCACAGTGCTTTTAACTGCTTCACTGACTATGGCTTATCGACCACATCTTCGACCAAGACTTCATTGACCGCTTCACCGATCACAGCTTGTCGACCGGCATCTCCAGTAGTACCACTCACACAGACGGTATTACCGGTCTTCGAGCATGACCGTGATACTGTAGCATACAAGTACCGACCATCGACCACAATGCAGCTCGACTCATGACTGCGGCTTCTATGCTATGACTTACGACTACGACCATTGCGCAGTTTGACTTATGATTGCGACCACTATGTAGTTTGACTTACGACTGTGGCCACCGTGTAGTTTTACTTACAATTGTAACTAGTCTCTGACTGCTCTCCAACTCAAGGTCTTCGACTTACACTCGACACACGACTACAAAGTACTCAACACATGAGTACTCGACATATGAATTCTCAGTACTCAACACACGAGTACTCGACTATGACTTCACTGTACTCAACACACGAGTACAACCTACAACAAGATTAGTTCCAACGCCCCGTTTGCCCTATTTCTATCACCAATGGTGCCACAAGGTGCGACACTTGCGCTACAATGCTAAGCAGAGACAAGCGAAAGTGTGTGGGGGCAGGAAACAGGGTCGCACGATGTTGGCTTGATTCCAACAACAACTGACTGGGAAGGAGAGGGCCTTTCCTTGCTGGGGCATGGTGGTGCTAGGAGACACTATGGATTGGGTAGAGGGACGATGAGGGCCATGAATTTTGAAGCTTTTTGGCGGCAACAGGGCAGAGCACCGACAACTTAGTGGAGATATGGATGATGATGGGGGTACGGACAGCCAAAATTGGATGTGGTCCTCACTGGTGCTCTCCAGCCTCGACACGCGCGTCATCACGACAACCTTGGCACGTTGATCCTCACCGAACCACTCTCTGGCCACCATTGGCTCCATATATTGCCACCAATGAGTTCCTTCGCCACACCAAAAAGGCTGCCATAATCAGAGCTCCTCGAGTAATCTCCGACCAAGCTGAGAGCACTGCCAACTCTGTCATACCGAGGCAAAGCCTGGGTGCACGCTAGCCTCACTAGAGAGCCATCATCGTTGGGCATGAATGTCACCTCACGTCACCTCCATCCATCTTCGGCCACTCCTACCGCGTCACCACTACCACTATGGCCATCGGTGGGGCCCTAGGAGGAGAGAGCATGGGGCGGCAATGGTGGACTAGAGTAGGGGTGGTGGTGGACTGGAATAGGAGCAAGGGTAGTGAGTTATGCTAGAGGAGAGAGGGAGTGAGATAAGAGAGAAAGGGATAAGAAAGAGACACTAACATATGTGGTTGTTGCTAATTGCAAAAGGATGTGCCAACGAGGATCCTAGTCAGGTGCCACGTGGGATAAAATCAGGCTATATCGGGTGGAGGGGTTACTTCTACATGGTTTTGACAGTTGAGGGATGGGAACTAAGCAGCATTGCACTTGAGGGATGAAAATTAGGCAACCGAAAGAGTCGAGGGATTATGGATGGACTTTTTTCTAATTTAAAAGGAAACTAACCCAAATTATAAGGAAACTAATTATTCTAAACCTAATCTTTTGTAACTTCCTAAAGATGTGCCTCAAGGAAGCTTCCTGCTGCCCCTTGCTGCATGGCCCCTTATGGGCTGGATTGAGTTGCACATGTATGGCCTCTATGCCATAACATTACATCCCTCGTAGCGAAACAGCTCATCCTCGAGCTATCAGGTCGGGGCCATAGGCGAAGACTGCGATGACCCCACGTCGTCAAAAGAGAGTTGCGCCGACGTAATGTCGTGTGGACAAGGATCACCGGAGCTCCGGTGGACAAAAGCGATGGCTCATGCTCCTCAACATGGCTTGACATCAAGGGAATCACCGATGGCATGGGCAACTAGCATGGGGCAGCATCAGCATGCTTCTCATCCTGGAACACAATCTTGTGGGAGAGTTGTGATGCTTCACACCTTCAAAGGCAAGGTATTGGTCGACCATGTGGAGAAGGTGGCCGCTGGACGGCAGCAAATTTCTTTCTTAGTGAAAGCATCATTGGTGCAACCAAGGACAACATGGCTAACTGAGGAGGTGTCACCGGTGCTAGGAAAGGTGGTGGTGGCACGGCCACGGTGGTAATGGCAAGTCATAGTGGGCGAAGGTGGCGACTTGCCCAGTAGTGGTGACACAGAAATCGCAACAACATCCTACGCCTTCTACTCCCTCTTGATCTAGTCCGCCTTCAAGTCCAACAATAAGGCCTTGATGTCAGCATAGAGCTCACTAGGGGATAATTTGTCAATGTCGGCATTTATGGCCTTGATCCCATCGGCTGTAATCCTATCGATAGTAGAAGCCATAGTGAAAGGCTCCGATACTAAATGTTGTGGACCTTGGTTGGGTACAGGTATGAGGACTAAGGGTAGGGCGCTCATCCTCATCTAACCGCCGATAGGGCTCTTCCCTAACATGGTAGAGAGGCTCTGAAGCATGATTTTAGAAGAGGGTGACTGAACTTTGTTTATTCCTTACTTAATCATAACCGATACAATGCTATTTCTTTTATAGGGATGGCTAGACTTGACCTTTAAAAAATATATCTCCAAATTAAAGAAACTAATGTCTAATACATGGGAAACTTATCCCTAATAATCTAAAAGGAAAGTAACCCAAACAACAAGGAAATTAATTATTCTAATCCTAATATTTTATAACTTCCTAATGATGTGCCACAAGGAAGCTTCCTGCTACACCCTTGGCGCACGGCACCTTATGGGCTGGATTGGGCTATACATGTATGGCCTCCATGCCATAACAAAGTGTCCCTTCAAACAACCAAAAAATGGATAGTGGGAGTACTAATCTACTCAATGACATGTCAAGTGGATGCTCAACATATTGAACAACTGATGTTTTAGTATACGGTATAACATAATAATACTAAGTATTTGCACTTCAACAAAATCTGAGTACTGATGATGAATCTTCCCTATAGTATTAGTTATATTATGGGATGCTACAATCATCAACTACATAGCATAGTAGTAATGTCATAAGTAGTTACAATCTAAGGTATCGTCTGTTTGTAATGAATGTAAAGACTGAGTAACATTAGATATACTCTGAAGCAAAATGGCTATCTTCACTAACAGTGCATAGTATTATTAGTTGCTTCATAACAATTCCATGAATAGTATAGTAGCTTTGTTTCTTTGCACAAATAATCATACACTGTGCACAAAATAATCATTCAGGCGCAGAAGGATTACCTACCATGCTAAATTGCTGGCAACAAGTTGAGCCATGAAATATCTATCTTTAACCTCAACAAAATGACATGCAAATTGCAAATAAAAAGAGTCTCAGTATTGCAAGCTTAAGAATGATGCACATAGAAAGTTTTACAGCGACACATATACAGTTTATCTCTTCATTCTATTTAGAAAAGAGTGAATATTAAGAGCCCTTAAATCCTCACAGGACTATGGAAGCAGAAGGCCAGGTCATAAGCCATCCATAGCAATGTTCAAAAAGGCGTTAGGCGCTAGGTGGGCATCGAGGTGGGGCCTAGGTGGCTGAATTAAAAATGATGACAGCAGGCCAAAGATAAGCAATCATGTATATATTTGTATATTTGATATTTAGATAAAGAAAATTGTTACCTTAGACTGGACCTTTATTAGCTTCCATATGATCATGATATGACATAGCACACAGCAATGCAACAATTGTTCTATGTATCTTAATTTATCTTTACACATACATGATCATCTTACGAACATGTCGTCATATACATAATGCTATCTAATTAACAATACGGTGCTCATTTTCCTAACTAATATATGCAACCTTATTCCAACCTACCGTTGTGTAGATGAGAGAATAGTGGCCAGAGGTTTGTGCTTCATGTGTGCAGTCAGAATTAATGGTTGTAGGATCGAATACTGCAATTAGTGGGGTGAATGATTATCGTCGCTTTTTGGAATATCTTGGCAATCGGTGAAGATTTCAACCGCTTGGTGTTCAACAGCCCAGTCGATCAATCATTGTTCGACCACTTCAATCGACTGCTTAGCATTGATCTTCGACCAATTTCTACGTACTCAAAATCTTCAACACCAAAAGCCAAATCTCTCGAATACCTTTGCACGTCATCGTAAGCTTCAATCCACCTGCAATCACCAGCACTCTGTGAGCAAATCATGAACCAGATTGATTCAAGATGATCTTTATTGCCGGATTTTCATGTATTTATAAAATGCCCTCACAAGCACCCCCAAAAAGCCCTAACTAAAATCATGTTAGCTCTTAGCCTCTCCTTGCTTTTATAGGCTAATGTCTCAAAGCGTATTCACCTCAAACACGGACACCAAACTCTATCTGTTTCTAAAATCAAAGGACCCAAAACCCTTTCTAACATGGGTTTTACACAATTTCTAAGTCTTTCTAGTTATGTACTCCTTCCAAAACTCCTAACTCATAATGTGTTGAAGACTATAGGACCGCACCTCCTATATCTTCTCCACGCTTCATCCATCTCATGTTGAAGTTTTTAGGACCATATCTCCTATAGCTTCTCCACGCATCATCTACCTTTAATCTCCACGTGCTCCAGCGTGAGCCTAAGTACCTTGTGACATTCACAACCATCTGGACCTCAGATTTCCCTATTCTAGTCCCAGTCCTCCTCATCATTGACCGTGACCATCTCCACGCCAACCTACACATGCAAAAAGACCAAAGAACTTTCTCCCAGCACAAGTTCTCCCCAACTTGACCGATATTAGTCCACACATGCATATCACACCCTCGTTCACCTATCAACACAAACCAGGTCAGCCACGACCACAATTTCCATGCTTTTCCAGAAATCAATCTCAGACCATTCATTATGACCAATATGATCGCCATGCATAGGCCAGTCAGACCGCTGGCACAATGAGTACTCGAAAACCACAAGTACTTTTACTGCCACTCAGAACACTCAAAAATCTCAAGCACCGTAGCTCTACCGACCACCATCCAGTCATAGAACCATCGAGTACTAACCACCAACCGCAAAGTGTAAGAAAATAGATTGCGAAGTCTACGACTACTGATCACAAAGTCTACAGCTACCCATCATCGAATCATCGATCAGGCACTGTAGCAACGACTACCGAGTACCAACCAGGTACTGTAGCACCGACTACAGACTAACAAGTACTGACCAGGTGCTTAGCAACAACCATTGAGTACCCACCTAGTACTGTAGCTAGGGATGGCAATTGTGCCCATTTACCCGTATACCCGTGGGTAAATACCCTAATAGAGCCGGGTATGGGATATTTTCTTTACCCACGGGTTTGAAAATGGGGGAACACTCTACCCGTCGGGTAAATGGGCACGGGTATGGGTAAGCTCCACCCGTACCCGCCCCGCCTGTTTACTCGCGATATAGATTGATAGATGGCGCAGTCATAGTAATATCTTTAATTACTATTGATTGTTATAAATTTTCCATATCTCTAATTGCTATTGATTGTTATAAACTTTTTTGATAGCTATTATATTTCCTAGCAACAGCTGTTGTTTATATGTACCTATCATTAATTCAACTCTCAGATAGTGACTCTTAGTTCGCGGGTAAACGGGTATGCCCACGGGCGACAGGTATGGGCAAGGTTTTTCACCTATCGTCCTTTGCGGGTATATCCGTGGGCGTAAATCGAGGTTGCGGGTACGGGTATGGGCGAGCACTACCCATGCCCACCACGCCTGATTGCCATCCCTACTGTAGCACTGATCACCGAGTACCTACCTGGTACTGTAGCACCGACTGCAGACTACTGAGTACCGACCTGGTACTATAGCAATGACCATCGAGTACCTACCAGGTACTGTAGCACCAACCACTAAGTACCGACATAGTATTGTAGCAACAACCACTGAGTAACGACCAGATACTGTAACAATGACTACCGACCAGTCCAGTGAAGCTCACGACCCCAACCATCCTAGTTGAAGCCTGCCGACTACCGACCGCAGTCCATTGTATCTTACAACAAGTTCACTCTATCATATGACTGGTTCACTATTCAGTATGATCGTTTCCTTGTAGCATACGACCGATTCACTGTAGCTACGACCGATTACATTATAGCATACGACTGATTCTTCTTAGCTTATGACCATCGACCGGTTCACTAAGCTATGATCGGTTCACTGTAGCTACAACCGGTTTAATATAGGTACAACCGGTTCTCCGAAGCCTCCGACTCTAGGGTTTTCGACCTCTCCGACTGCTCTCCAACTCCAAGTCTTTGACTCTTCTAAAAACTCAGGACTGAGGTCATTCCTGATGTGGTCGTTCGCCTGTGGTCGTTTTGGCCTGCTCAACCTGTTGTGGTCGATCTGCCGTGGTCTTCCTACCTTGGTCATCTGCTGTGGTTGATGCCTGCCGACCAAGCCTGTATCCAGAATGCTCTAGCAACAAAAGCGCATCGATGACAACTTTCACAAATGCAATCCAGTAAAATCCAAATGTCAATTATTCATCACCACTAAATGTACAACCATCACATGGTCTAATAATCTCCCCCTTATGAATACATTGACAACACCTCAAAAACTCTTGAATGAGAAAATTTGTGAAAAGGAAAATTCATAGCTGTAGACCACAGCAAAAAGAGCTATAGACCACAGCAGAAAATCGAAAGCTAAGAAAACTAGCACTCAACACAAGAGAAGAATTTTAGCAGCACAGCAAATTCCCATTTTTCTCCCCAAAATCTCCAAACTCTCCCTCTGTGTCAATGAAAACATCAAGAACTCCAGAGAGAGAATAATTTAAAAAAGACCAATGAGAGTAAAACATCCAGAAGATTTATAGATTATTCAAGTCAGTTTACATTGATTTAAGAATGTAACCAAACCATCTTCTTAAGTAGAACTTTCTAAATTATATAAAGTCATATACCATATAGCAAGTCAAAGCAAGTCTTTAGCATGATTAAGCAAATTGGATTAATGACATGCATCTCAACAATAACTAAACCGATCTATAAAGAGCATAATGGGATATCACACTGAAAAGAATAAGCCTAAAAGTAAAACAAACTTTAAATCTTGACGAGCTAGCAGTCTTATACAACAACCTATTACTCCACACTCAATTCTTAAGTATGTGGCATGCTTGTAGTATACTTCTTTTTATGATAACTTGTTTGTGGCAAACTTCTTTTAAATGATGGCATGCTTGAAGCATACTTCTTTTCATTCAAGCATTTTTTTCTTTTTTTTAACCATGGCATGCTTGAAGCATATATCTTTTCAATCTTCTCTTTCACTGTAGCACCAACCACCGAGTACCTACCTAGTACTGTAGCACCGACTGCAGACTATCGAGTACCAACCTGGTACTGTAGCAGCAACCATCGAGTACCTACCTAGTACTATAGCACCGACCACTAAGTACCGACCTGGTATTATAGCAATGACCACTGAGTACCGACCAGGTACTGTAGTAACAACCACTAACCGATTACTGTAACTTCTGACCGGTCCACTAAAGCTCATAACCCCAACCATCCTAGTCGAAGCCTGCCGACTACCGACCGTAGTCCATTGTACCTTGTAACCAGTTCACTCTATCATATGACTAGTTCACTTTTTAGTACGACCGGTTCCCCGTAGCATATGACTGATTTACTGTAGCATACGACCGGTTACATTGTAGCATACGACCAGTTCCTCTTAGCTTACAACCATGAACTGGTTCGCTGTAGCTATGACTGGATCACTGTAGCTATGACCAATTTTTTGAAGCCTCTGACTCAGGGGTCTTTGACCTCTCTGGCTGCTCTCTAACTCTAGAGTCTTTGACATTTCTAAAAACTCTGGACCGAGGTCATTCCTGATGCAGTCGTTCCCCTGTGGTCATTTTGCCTTGCTCAACCTGCTGTGGTTGATCTGCTATGGTCTTCCTACCTTGGTCATCTGCCGTGGTCAATGCCTATCGACCAAACCTGCTATCCAAAATACTCTAGCAACAAAAGCACATTGACCAGAACTTTCACAAATGCAAATTCCACTGAAACCCAAATGTCAATTATTTACCATCACTAAATGCACGATCACCACAAGGTCTAACAATGGTGCTAATGATTTTTGAATCAAAATCAATCATTTCTCTACCCATTGGATGAATAATTAACTGTCTAGATCATCCCACCCAGCCCATATAAGAAACCACAGCCCACCCCCTAACCCTAACTCCTCCCTCACTCCCAGCCGTCGCCACCACCACCATCCTATCCGGCGCACTGCCTCCCTACAACTGCTACTGCCTCCTCTTCCCACGCTCGGCCACTGCTATAAATCATAGTCAACCACTGTCCAGTCCCTCCCCTCCCCACTTCCCACGATGGCCAGACGGCCAGTCCCTCTCGGCCTCCCCTTGGGATCTCACCTCCACCGCCGCTGGTAGAGGAGAGTAGGACGGGGATGGAGTAGATCGGCGTAACCATGTAGGGGAGGCGATGAAGGGAGAAGCTTGGCGAAGGAGAGGGGAGAACACACCTATGTTGTGTTGTTGGTGACCAAATCCGGCGAGGTGGACGGTGAATAGTGGCTCAACAGCGCGTGGAAACCCCTAGAGGTGGAGCCGGCGTGAGGACACGCGAAAACCTTGCACACCTCTTCTGCCTTTGACCACCTTCTTCCCACCTTTGACCGCCCAGCTGCCCGCTGAGGGACCAAGGCGCGGCGGCTGACTACCACCCACCGCCTACATGCCGCCTCGGTGGGCGTGAAAGATCAAACTCTATTTAAGTTGGTTTTGTTGATAATGACAAATACTATTATGAGATTTTAGTGATAATGAAAAATGTATTTATGAGACTAACCTTATTTATTGATTATGATATTACTTAGTTTCACATAGATGAAAAGGTGAAATTATTGATATACGCATTCAATATCTTTCTTATAATCTTATTGCATTCCTCATATGAAAATATATGACTAAATGACAACTAACATGCTTGTTTGAGTATGTCACTTCTTAGTCTCATTTAGATGAAAAGGTAAAAACCATAAGAGGTATGTATTCGAAATCACATTCTCGTATATTAGTGCATTCCTTGGATCCAAAATATAGATTGAACTCTACAAATAGTCCAAAATGAATTTGTGCATATGTCTTCATTATACATACTTGTATGAACACATTTAGAGGGAGTTCACTCTTATGTTTTAAAGTTTCATAAGTATTGATCCATGTTTCCTTTAATATGCATATTTAGAATCTTTATTTTGAAACACATCCTTTGAGTCTATATAGCTTGTGTAGTTTATATATACTCATTTGCAATCGGTTTGTCATCTAACTTCTCT
The DNA here is from genome assembly GCA_017311315.1 of Dendrocalamus latiflorus. Taxonomy (NCBI): domain Eukaryota; kingdom Viridiplantae; phylum Streptophyta; class Magnoliopsida; order Poales; family Poaceae; genus Dendrocalamus; species Dendrocalamus latiflorus. Next base: position 17,833,637 of record CM029622.1, on the reverse strand, counting down.
ATTATGTGTTAATGGTTGGATGATTAATGACAACCGAATAAGTAATCTTTGCTTAAAAAGCTTATCTTAGAGTATACAAGTGTTGTGTACATGTTGTATACTCGTAAATACAATCTTTATCTCATATTTTGTTGAGATTGTCATGAATTACCAAAAAGCAAAAATTGTAGAATCTAATCCTTTCATTATGTGTTAATAGTGAAGTTTGGTAATTGATGGCAATTAATCTGTGGACTAACATTTCCCATGAGTTGGATGAATAGGTTAGGTACCACAAATGAGGATGACTTAGGATGACGTGTTGAAGGTCATCAAGTCTAGATGGAAGATGACTTCATACGTTGAAGGCTATTAAGAAGAAGATGTAGCAAGAGTTGATGCATGTCCAAGAGTAGATGATCATGTATTGATCATCAAGTCAAGTGAAAACCCATCATGTGTTGATGGAGTTCAAAAAGTGGATGCATCATGTGTTGATGCATATCAAGACGATGACCTGGACTTGAAGTAACGATGTGTGTCATCGAGCTTCAACAGGATGCTCAAGGCAAAGGTATAACTAACTAGGGCTAAGGATGTGTTTCTAGTCTTTTACCGATCTTGAAGTTTAGTTGGAAGACTGGATTACTAGTATAGGTTGCCGTACTATTAAGAAGAGTGATATTTAGTAGCTTGAGTCGCATTATGAATTGGTAGCTCAACCTCACCTCTTATAGCTTATCTTGGCATGAGGTTTGTATTTGCGAATGTGTTTTGTAAATAGTTGAAGCTCATATTTAATCCTTGTGTCATGATTTTAAAAGTGTGCAAATATATTTTGCAATTTATTGACAATCATGTTTGGTATTTGTATGCATCATACTAAAGTTTACAAATGTGTTTTACAAAATCTGGTGAATTATCTGCATTCCTCAGGACAATTGGAACTACTGCAGTATAACCTGCGGTACTATCGCGGACCAGAATTACTGACGCTGTAATCATGGAACTACTTCGTGCGTTGGTGATCAAAACCTACGTGGTCAAAACCGACGTGGACGAACCGACTTGGTCGAAACCGATGTGGTCGAAGACCTGTGTGGTCGAAGATTAAGTGGTCAAGAACTAGAGTGGTCAAACCAAGATGATCAAAGATATGTGTGGTCGAAGACCAGAGCAGTCAAGCCCAAGTGGTTGAAGACTAGAGTGGTCGAACCAATGTGGTCGAAACCAGCGTGGTTGAGATCTGTGTGATCGAAACCAGTGTGGTCGAACCAACGGGGTCAAAGCCAGTGTGGTCAAAACTAGCATTGTCGAGATCTATGTGATCGAAACCTGCATGGTCAAAATCGACGTGGTCGTAGGCCTTCAACCAGCCTTCATGATCGTAAACCAGCGTGGTTGGAATCGACATGGTCATAGGCCTTCATAGTCGTAAACCAGCGTGGTCAGAATCGACATGGTCGTAAACCAGCGGTCGAAATCGATAGGATTGAAACAACATGATAAAAACAACATAGTAAAAGATTGATGGGTTGGTCAGAGATCTGTGTGATTGAAGATTGATGTGGTCAAAGATCGACATGGTCGAGACTTGAGTGGTCGAAGCCAACATGGTCAGAGACCAACGTGGTCGTGGACCAGGGTCATCAACAATTGGAGTTTTTGACCGGCTCTGTGTGAGCAGTCCAATCAGCTCTGTATGAGTGGTCTGATCGACGAGCGGAAGTACCGGATCTGTGTGAGCGGTACTACCGATGAGCGGAAGTACCGGCTCTGTATGAGCAGTACTACTGGCAAGCGGAAGTGCCAGCTTGTTTAGTGGCACGTTTTTCCCAGAGAGACACCAGTGTGGAGTCTTCTCATCCTCAAGGAAATCAGTAGTTCTGCACGAGTGTAGCGGTACTTTCGATAATTGGTAGTACCGAACTTTGCATGTTGGAACTACCAGATTTATCTACAACGGCTAGTTTTCTGACTGTTGGCAAGGGAAGTGAAAGTACTAGCCTTAAGCCGACGGTACTTCCGATTTCCCTATTTTTTCAGGGATTTGGCTTCAATGGCTAGTTTTCTTGTGTGAGGTATAAATACCACTTGTGGCCGGTTGGAGAGAAAGTTGCTCAACCCATTTCTGTTCCCTTAAGCTAGTGTTAGGCTCTGTACTTAATTGTGCATATATTGCACTTTGTGAGCAAGAAGAAGGGATCTAGATTGCATGGGTTGCATCTAGAGGTGGACTTAGTGTCCATTTGAGCTTGTGCAGTCGTTGCACGTGGTGAGAGTCAAGCGAGGTGCTTGACTTGTTAGTCTTAGAGTTTGCCGACTTCTAGATGGCGTTGGAGGTGTCGTGTATGGTGATCTTCTCAAAGAAGGTTGTGAGAAGACTCGGCAAAGTGTGAAGTTTAGAGCTCACCTACCTGGAGCGAAAAAGAGCTACCACTAGTGGATTAAGGTGTTTCAGCTTAATTCGTGGAGCTGGTCCAATTCATTTGGGCTAACCTCAACGTGGACTAGGGGAGAGCAGCAACTCTCTGAACACCACGATAAAAAGTGACCATGTGTATTGTGGTTTGTTTTCTTGTACTCAATTTACCTTCAAGCAATTTACTTTCATAGAATTAAATTAATTGCTTGTCATCTAAAAATGCACACCTTGATATAGCCTAAAATTGTTAGTGCACTTAAGTGAACTTAATTGATATAGGCGTTGTTTGTGCTAAACCAAATTGATTTAAACTTTCGTATTGTTTGCTTGGTTTAAACAAATAGAAAAAGGTCTTGAATTATTAATAATAATTAGAAGAGAATTTTTAGACCGCCTATTCACCCCCCCCCCCCCCCCTCTAGTCAACGTCCTCAATCTTACAAGGCACCCAGGCTGCCTTTTGGAGCACAAATCCATAGTACAATATTTTGGCAGATGGCCAGCTTGTTCAACCAACTATACCCCCAAATTGCACTTATGACCCCATCCATAGTACAATATTTTGTCAGATGGCTAGCTTGTTCAACCAACTATACCCCAAATTGCACTTATGACCCCAAATCTAGGCTTCTATTTGTGCATGAGACTTGTGAAGATTATGCATAATCAAGTAGACACTTTTTCTCATGAATACTAAGAAACTACAAATAGTCCATTTTTAAAGCATGAAAGCACAAAAAACTCATTAAAAGAATTAAGTAGGGACATTCAATCAGCAGAAGGTACTGACGTGGAGCATTAACAAAAGTCGTCTAAATTAATAAATCTAATCTCTATGCAAGGTTCAGATAAATCCACAACAATTCTTTGTGCACAACTATAATGATGAAGATTAATACTAGACAGCTCTTATCTCTGTTTAGAAATTCCATAGAAAAATTATCAAAACTTTAGCTTTCCACATAGAATACAGAGCAAATACATGTCACATTGAATACGAATATTCTCGGTCTGTGAAAACATAAACCATATATACTGCACATGTAAAGATCAATTAACCATTGATGTTGACAAAAATGTAATTACATTATTAGTTCAACAAGCAAATTTAACACATAGACATAGCCGGAAGACATCACAGCACAAAGGATGTTTAAAACGCAACAACATTAGCAGTTCAACAAGCATTTATGGGTTGCTAGAATTTGGCTACAAAAGAGTTATTGGAAGAATATTGTAACATCCCAACTTTTGTGGTTTTCAAAAACAATATTTTCTAAATAGCTTTATAGAATTTTTTGGATTTTTGCAATTAATTAAAGCTTAATTAGAATTTTTCCTAAATCAAAATGATTTTATCTGATTAATTTAAACTCCAATATCAAGTTTAAAGTATTTTATTTGGGTTTCTAATATTAAAATACGTTTTTATTAATTTTATTGGATTTGTTGGAGTTTGTTTGGTATTTTTGAACTTATTTGAATTCTTAATACTTTTCCTGTGGGCTGAATTTTTCTCAGCCCATTTTCCTCCCCCTATCCCACCTGGGTAGTAGCCCATCTTTCTATTCTTTGGTCCACCTCCTCCTCCAGCCCACCTCTCTTCCCTTCTCACCATTTCTCTTGGGCCAGCCCAAATATCTGGATATCCGATGTGAATTTATCTGAATAGCTCCGACAAAATTCCCAGATAGCTTCGAATCTGACGAATGCCTTTGTCCTGAATTCATTTCCATATCTGGCAAAAACTATTAGGATCCGACTTCGAAATCTGACAAGAATCCCGGATATCTAGTTTCATGCTCTGAATTCGCTCCGAATTGGTTCGGTTGGTCGGTCGGGAAGTATATGATCCGATTGCACCCCTATTGACAACTGTGTGCACATAAACAAGACCAAATTTTCACAAATTGTTTTCAGCATAACTAAAAATCCTGCCATTCACTAAATCAGAAATATGCCTTTATGAAATATCTAACTTTGTTTTCAATTGACACAACCAAATATAATGAAGAACTGCGATCCTCTATGCAGTGAATTCACTCTCCAACCAGGCACAAGCCTAAATCTACTTCTCCAAAAAAGGACAAGTGACAAAGGTAGCACATATAGACTGGGATGAAGCATACAAACCTACATCAACCTCAGTCACTGGCTCGCTGCACAGACATGTACTAACACGGCAAAATCCACAACTCATCCAACTAAATGAACTCTAGACAGACACATCCAATTAAGATGCATCTAAACAAGCAAGAATTGAAGCATTCAATATCCAAATCCACAAGCATACCACATGTCATCCTCGCTTGGTCTTGCACAACACTATTAGCACCTTAGCGAGATCCCAGATAAAACAATGGCAGAGGTGTCGAACCCGGAGCCGTGTGCTCAACTCTACAAAGGATCTTACGTGTTGCAAATTTCCTGTTGCCTATTTTGATTACTGATTTCTACCATCTCATGCAAGCAATCAATCCTAGCATCCTAGGTATCTAATTCTTCAATGTAACAACATCATGCGGCATGGGGTTAATTAACTATACGAAGAAATCAAGTAAGGTTTGTGTTAGGTCAAGGAGGAGGAGCACTCACATCGACCTAGCCCTTCTTAGCAGCGATGCTCCAGTCCTTGGCAGAGACGCCACTGCACCAATCAAACTCAAACCCGATGGTGGCGAGCGGGCGGTGGTCGGGCGAACAGAAGTAGGCGAGGTAGTCGTCGACCTCGAACGTCGTGAAGGCTAACTTGCTCGACTTCACATTCTCCGCGTAGCATAGACTGTTGCCATAGGGCAACGTGACTCGCAGTGAGATGCAGTGGGAGTCTGAGAGCTGCGAGGAGGGGTAGCCGTTAGGAGCCACGATGTGGTACTTGCCGACAACCTTGAACGCCGTGAAGGCTAAGTTGCCCGACTTCACGTTCTCCGCGTAGCGTAGACTGTTGCCGTAGGGCAACGTGACCCACAACAAGATGCGGTGGGATTCCGAGAGCTACGAGGAGGGGTAGCCGTCGGGAGCCACGATGTGGTACTTGCCAACGGTCATCGCGCCGACCTTAATGTTGTTGGAGATGCACTTGGTGAGGCCCGACTCCAGGTCGAACCGTAGGGTGCTGACGGAGAGGGCACCGATGAGGAGAGGTAGAAGGGATATGAGGACGCGCGGCCATGGTGGATGGAGGAGGCGGGGAGATCGGAGAAGCACTGTGGTGTTCAAGATTTCTTTGGAGTTGGAAAATATTTGAAGCTAGTCTTGTTATCAAGCCTCTTTTAATCGTGATGATTCTGAGGAAATAGTAATCATCTGACACCAGCCTCGAGTTTAACCAAATTACTCATCGAATTCAAGAGAAGAAGTCCACCGAAACAGTCTTTTTGGGGTCGCTGTCATTGTTGATACCAAATACCCTGCCCACCGTCGGCAACGCCGTTAATCCGTATCCGACTTCTCTGCCGTCTTCTATGTCGTTCTTGATAGCATTAAGTGGGTGAGACTCGTTGATTTCTACAATTAATTTTTGTTTTTTTTCTTTTTTTCCCTTAGGTCAAGTTATTCTTTTTTTTCTCTCCGACAAATCTCAATCAGATTTCCTTCACTTGGGTTTTACCAGATTGACTCACCCTCTGTAAATCAGAAAATTGCGTGAATTTTTCTCTGAACTGAAAATTTGCGTAAAAACTCTCAGATACTGCAGAATTTGCTGAAATTTCATATTTTAGCATAAAAGGGCCTCGGGAATCCGAATCTTGAATTATTTTTAGCATTTGAAACTTATTTATTTATGCCATTATTATTCTCTATATTTTCTGTATTTATTTACTGTTTTGGTTAATTGTAATTACTGAAAATTGCTTTTAATCACTGAAATTAACAGTAAAATTTATAGAAAATTCTAAAACATTGCGAGAACCTTTTGTGCCATTTATTTACCCGCAGTAAATTATTTCATGCATGTTTACCAGCAGTAAACTTATACATATTTAGATGACTGGCATCACGAACCGGGAGTTCGAGGAGCTGGCCCAGCATGGCCAAAACTATTTGACATGGGCATCCGATGTCGAGATTGTGCTTGGAGCCAGGAAGCTCCGCGCGACTTTTGGGATTGGCGGACTGAATGACACCCAACCCACACCTGAGGAGAATAATCAAGCACTTCATTTTCTCAGGCACCACCTCGGCCTCACTCTCAAGAATGTGCGCATGGCGGAGAAAAGCGCGCTAGCACTCTGGACCGCACTCAAGAAGCGGTTTGAAAGGCTAAAGTACATCATTCTTCCTCAAGCAGAGTAGGAGTGGATCAGACTGAGGTTTGCCGACTTTAAGACGGTCAGGGAAAACAATTCTGCCTTACACAGGATTTGTACCCCAATACAGAAAATTGAGAAAATCCTTCCACCCCAATGCAGTATAATCTGCACGCAATTATCGTCCAGACGGCTATGAGGAATATGCCGAATTGATTGATATGATGCAGGTTGCGGAGGCTCAGGACAAAGTTCTCCGCAAAGAACTAAGTCACTCAGCCATTTAGGAGCTCCACTGACCATGAAGTCAACACCGGGAGCTACAAGGTGCGAAAGCCCTTGATAAGGAAAAAGGGGAAGGAAAGATAAGACCGCAGCCCAGAAAGGCGAATCAGATGCTCCACGAGAGAATAAGGCCAGCAAGCCAAAGCGGGATGGCAAAGGGCAGCATGAAGCCCACTTTGCATTGGCTGAGGAGAGTTCGGAGTAACTGCCTGCACTGGTGAAGGTTGAAACCATCACGACAGCAGCACTCCCTCTCGACCTAGCAGCAGCCAATGCCATGATTTCTCTTGAAGAGAATGTCACCCCGAGAAAATAGCAGAAGAAGTCCAGTGCACTGAATGCATTTCGACTTTAATTGTCATTTATTTTGTGTAGAAGAATATGTTAGAATTTGCATGGATGGTACTTAAGAATTCTTATCTTCTCGTGATGGTTGGATGATATTTGAATACTTCATTCATTTATTCAGTTTATGATGGCATGATATGTTCTGATATTGGCGTATTTATTTATTTGTTGATTGCCTTCTCATGCATATTAATAAAATATCCTATATTAGAACACGTGTGGCGCCCTATTAAGGAAGTGTGCTTAGCTAGCAGTGGCACAATGAATACCATATTAAGAGAGACTAAGTATTTTCAGTCGATTCGTAAGAGCACTAGCAGCCTTACGACAATCGCCGGAAGCGATGCATGTATAATTGGTTCCGGAAGAGCCACATGGGCACAACTTTGGTCATTGAAAAAGCCTTATTATACCCAAAATCGACTAGAACTCTCCTAAGTTTTAAGAATATGAGCGCAAATGGTTTCCACGTTGAGACTAAAGAAGAGTACGGTAAGGAATACCTGCTCATTACGAAGCGCGCAAAGAATGGCAAAAGGGTACTAGAAAAACTTCCTTCACTATAAACTGGGCTATATTATACCAAAATTAAGGCGCCTGCAGCGTACACTGTTCTGAAGACAGTATTTAGAAGCTCTGAACTTTTCTGTCTCTGCCATGACAGATTAGGTCACCCAAGTCTTAGGATGATGAGAAACATAATATAACTCGCATGGGCATAATATTAATGTGAAGAATTTCCCGAATCATGAAGATTTTGTGTGCCCTGCATGTGCCACCGGGAAACTAATTACTATACCCCTCCACTCTGAAAGTGAAGGATGAAGTCCCTGCATTACTGGAACGCATCCAGGGAGACATATGCGGTCTCATTCAGCCCGTCTTCAGGTCGTTTAAGTATTTCATGGTGCTTATTGACGCTTCTTCGAAGTGGTCATATGTGGGTTTGTTGTCCACAAGAAACCATGCCTTTGCAAAATTGATCTCGCAAATCATTCGCATCAGAAATGTGTTTCCAGGTCATCATATCAAATCCATCCGAATGGACAACGCCAGAGAATTTACTTCGAAGGCATTTGATGATTATTGCATGGCGATGGGAATTGCAGTTGAGCATTCGGTACTGCATGTCCATACCCAGAATGGTTTGGCAGAGGCTTTAATTAAAAGAATTAAATTTATTACCCGACCCCTCTTGCATAATTGTAATTTGCCAGTTACATGGTGGGGACACGCAGTCCTCCATGCAGCGAATCTCATCAACTTTAGACCTTCGGCCTACAACATCCATTCGCTTATACAACTAGCGCAAGGGTCACCACCGAAAATTTCCCAACATTAGGGGGAGGAAATCAACCCTTTGATAAAGAATGTCGGGAAATTACGTGACAAGCCTGGGGAATCCATGCAGATGACCCGCGCACTAGAGATGTCCAGAAGACATTACATGGCAAGCCACGGGAATCCATGCAGATGACCCGCGTATTAGCAAAGCAAATAGAGAAGTCTAGAAGAGAAGAGAAGTCCAGAAGACAATAGAAGTCCAGAAGACAAGAGAAGTCCAGAAGACAAAATAGATTTGCAAGCATTAGCAAATCAGCTGCCTGATCACTTTAGTGATTTGAAGAGCGTGACTAAGTCGCATGTGCCTGCACGCACTGCACCGGAGAGGGTTGAAATACCAAAGAAAGCAGAAGGTATCCCTAATCTCGTCCAGAGGCCTCAGAAAAAAAATGAGAACGAGAACTCCGGTTCCTCTAAGACTTAGTAACCGGGGACGCCTGGCGAAAAAGGGTAAGAAGGATTTATCACAGCCGATCATTGAAGTCCCCCAGAATGAGAAGGGGAGCCAGTTGAGACCTGGCACAAGTATGACACCTTCAGAAAAGGGCATACCGGATCTGAATATCCCCATCGACATGGATGTGTGCGCACACATCGGAGCCGAAAAACTAAAGGGACTTGTCACCGCAATTGAAAGAAGCGATGTGCAAGGTAAAGCTCCAGCAGAAGCAATCGCTCCAGAAGAAGCAACTCATGAAGAAATAGCTATAAATTATGTGCACACGGGAGAGTCCCTGAATAGGACAACAGCTAATATCGATATCTACTTCGCAAAGAAAATTACCACCATCATCAATCTTGATCCCGAGCCTGCATCGCTCGCTGAATGTAAGAAAAGATTAGATTGGGAAGATTGAAAAAAGGCAATAGCAACTGAATTGCTATCTCTGAACAAAAGAGGGTTGTTTGGGCCCGTATGCCACACGCCTCCCCATGTACACTCCGTTAGGCACAAGTGGGTATTTGTTCGAAAGAGAAATGAAAGAAATGAAGTAGTGAGATACAAAGCAAGGCTAGTAGCCAAGGTTTCACTCAACGTTCTGGAGTTGATTATGAAAAACCTACTCCCCAGTCATGAGTGGAATTACCTTTAGATATTTGATCTCAATGGCAGTGAACTTGAACTTAGAAATGACATTATGGATGTTACAGCATACCTTTACGGTAACTTGGATTCGGAAATTTATATGAGAATCCCTGAAGGAATCCCTCTCCCGAACCAAGACAGAGCAAATAGAAATTTGTACAGTGTTAAACTCAGAAAGTCACTGTATGGACTGAAACAATCTGGAAGAATGTGGTATAATCGCTTAAGGGACTTTCTCTGCAAGAAAGGCTACACGAACAATGAAGACTGTCCTTGGGTATTTATACGGCGATCCCAGAATGGATTATGTATAATCTCTGTGTATGTAGATGATCTGAATATCATCAGGACAGCCGAAGACATAGAAGAAACAAACTCCTACTTGGAGTCAGAATTTGAAATGAAAGATCTGGGTAAGACTAAGTTATGCTTAGCCTGCAGCTTGAGCATGTCCCTGAAGGAATCTTGGTACATCAGTCGACCTACACCCAGAAGGTGCTTGAAAGGTTTGGCTTTGAGAAGGCATTTCCCTCGAAAGTACCGATGATCGGTAGGTCTTTACAGCAAGAAAAGATCCTTTCCGACCTAGGGAAGAGGGAGAGGAAGTCCTAGGACCAGAATTCCTACACTTGAGTGCAGTGGTAGCATTCAGTACTTAGTAAACTGCGCTAGATCGGACATTGCATTTGCCGTGAACCTCTTAGCAAGGTATAGTGCAGAGCCCACCAAAAGGCATTGGCAGGGCATAAAGGACATCTTCTGATACCTCCAAGAAAGTAAGGACCTTAGATTGTCTTACAGAAAGAATCAAGATCTGAACTTGATTGACTATGCAGATGCAGGGTACCTGTCTGACCCGCATACCGCTAAGTCGCAAACATGCTATGTATTTTCATGTGGTGGAACAGCAATTTCCTAGAAATCGTCTAAGCAAAGCCTTGTAGCTACTTCGACGAACCATTCAAAAAATATAGCACAGTATGAAGCCGCACGAGAGTGCGCTTGGTTCCGCTGAACGGATCACCACATCCAGCAGTCATGTGGAATGAACATTGTGCAAACCCCCACAATTATCCATGAAGATAATGCAGCTTACGTTGCACAAGTGCAGACGGGCTATGTAAGCATATCAACTCCAAGTTCCTCTATGCTCATGAATTGCAAAGATGGACAAAATTAAAGTACTGCACACTAAGTCATGAAGATTTGTTCACTAAGTCACTCCCCGCATCTAGCTTTGAAAGGTGTGTGTGAGGGATTGAAATGATGAGACTTAGAGAAGTGGAGAATTCAGGGGGAGAATTCTCTCAAGCCCGTTATTAAATCTTGATCATGAAGATTAAGTACCCAAAGGAATAAAGTCCTGAAGATCAAATAAAATTTGGTGAATTGTACTCTTTTTCCCTTGACGAGTTTTTCATGAAGTTTCTCGACCAAGATTTTTAATGAGGCAATTCGTGCATCGCAGCATCACATGTATCATGTACTCTTTCTCCAAAATTTTCCCACTGGGTTTTTATGGAGTTTTGACGAGGCATGAGCATGTTGGGTGAGTGCCCAAGGGGGAGTGTTAGGAAACTGGACCCACAGCCAGAGTCCTGACATATTTGGGCACCCCACCGTAGACTATAAATAGGGACTTAGACCCCCTCATTATGTACATATGAATGAAAGCAATAAAGAAAGACCAGGAGTTCTCTCTATCTCTCTCTATGTGTTCAATCTATTATTCTGTGATTATGTGATTGATTCGTTCTTGTTCTAAACAGAGAAATCGCTCGGACTGGTCGCCAGCGACGGTTCCTCAACAAGTTTTACCTGATTGATTCACCCAGACAATTATCTTATTACTATAAGATATGAAGTCTTCTGTTCCTCGACTCGATGATAACACGAGAACATCTAAAACCTTTAATGTAAAAGGTTGGGAACAAACATACTTTATTATGAGCTTTAATATAAATCAGAACATCCTTGTAAAAAAACAAATGGGTTGTGGAATAATGGCACGGGCTCCAAAATGCAACTTTAGTCAACAATTGTTATTGAAATCTATGTTTCTAAAACATAAAGAAAGTGTAACATCATTAAGGTTCTCTTTGAAATAAATCTATTTACATAATTTACAAACGGTAAATCGAAATATTCATTGTGATATTAATGCCAGAGTAAAAATAGTATGATTGTAGGCAATGGCTTGATTAAATTACAAAATAATATTGCATTCATGATCTGAGTTACTGTCAACATAACAAGGTTTTCCTCACAGGAAAGATACCAACATAACAAGGTTTGTCGAACTAGCAATGCTAGCGTCACAATGCTACAATCATCATTATCATCATATCATGCGCACTCCATATGATAATTCCGTCAGATAGCATGCTGGTTAAGGGAGCAAAATAAGATGATAGGAACTCACATTCTAGACCAAGTGTGTGCATTCTCCCATCCAACCCAAGGCTCAAACTAACCCACACTCCCACAGCCATCAAACAGTAGTAGGAAGAAACATCCGTACCACCTATGGCATATGATCTGTTACAGCACCATATCAGGGCTCGAACCACAATAGCTCACACAATGCAAAGCAACTTCTACTTGCTACCAAGGACTGCAATGATGGGTTTTCTGGATTTTGAAAAACAATCATGGAATTTCTGAAGACTCATTATCATGGAATGTGTTAAAAAATACCATTGTAAAGATCACATCGACACTCATGTAAATATTTGCCATTCGTGTCCCCAGACATATCTCTAATAATGCCATTGGAATATTCAGGCAGAAGCTAATTTCACAAAACAATAACACTAAGGTCCTGTTCGTATTAGTTTCTATTTTTAATTTCTGTTTAAATAAACAAAAACCAATACAAACACCTAACTTCTTGAAACGATTTCTCCACCCCTATTATTATCATCTCACTACAGGGATAAGGCAAAGAGTCACAGGTACATCACACATCTCACTCATCTTCGCTGCCGTCACGCGTACACATCTCTCTTACTTTTTTTCACCACTCACCCTCTCCTAAAAACTATTTCTTTTAGTCATTACTATTTATTTTCAGTCAAAAGCCATTAGCAAAAACTAATACGAACGCCCCTGATGGCTAAAGTAAGCATACAAACACATGAGAACTATAAACATAAATTCTGACACCCCATCCTGCAATTTTTGAGACAACTGGAGATTCCAACTTTATTGAAATTGACAGAATAGATGATGGAAACAAATGAAGAAATTTATTCGCATAGATAGATGTCCATAATCAGATATGATCAGATAGATTTCCACAATGGGGATGCATCAGGTGCTTAGATCTTGCCAAGGGCCTGAACAATGTCATTCTTCAGGTCCTCAAAATCCTCCACTCCAGTGCTGAACCTGATCAGGTTGTCCTTGATTCCATAGATGTCTCTCTGCTCCTTTGAATCCCTATTTACGAATCACAGCTCTGAAGTAAGCACAACTGGGCAATATCATTCGTTTTAAATGATTGAATGCGATAAATATATAGTTCATACCAGTAAGACATGATGGCAGGCTGATCAATTATGCTCTCACAACCCCCAAATGAAGGGGCATGGTAAGGTATCTTGACAGAATCAATAAATTTCCTAGTAGCATCGAAGTCTCCAGCAACCTTAACATGCAAGGAAATTTAGAAATTAAAACATGTGATATTGTCAATAAATCAGTACAATGGAACAAAGACGACAGATTACCTCAAAACTGACAACACCACCAAAGCCAGTCATTTGACTCTTGGCGATGTGATGTTCTGGGTGACTTGGCAAACCAGGATAGTAGACACATGCAATCTAGGAATATTAAACAAGAGCTTCAGTTAAAACAACAAAAACATGGACGGCCAGTAGTCTGTACTATGAATAAAAGGAACACAGTTTACACACCTTTGGATGTTCCTCTAAAAACTGGGCCATCCGCAGTGCAGTATTATTCTGGCATTGTACACGGAGATGCAGTGTCTTCATGCCTCGAAGGATCAGGTAGGCAGCATTCTGATATCACAATGCAAAGAAATATAACAAACAAGAAATCAGAACATTCAGCAATGGTATATAAGACAGAAATAGGATGGCATAGAAGAACACAAAGTATATGTGTGACTACTATTCAAATTGCTTTCAACAGGTTCAAGTCAACAATGTTGTAGAAGGATAAGAATGTCAATAAAGCTAGAAGTTCAGTACCTGGTAGATCAAGCTTCTGAATATATGGAGTACCATACTAGTACATAATTTAGGAACACAAACTATAACATCAACCATTTCATTTTGACCCATGTAAAGCTTGGCAATATCTAGGAGTGAAAAACAGAGCTAGATGATTTTTACATATGTTGCAGTGAAGCGAACAGGATATTTTTGTTCTTTCCAGTTTAATTTGCTCTATGGAGGCTTGCAGGACACCACCATATGAGGCTGGCAACACAGGCATGGCAAAAAAGATTATAAAAACTCCTGATATATAGTAATTTAACTTGCTAGATAGAATTAAACAATTTTCTAAGTTCTAACCATCAAAAAATAGAAGCTTGACTACTGTGACTACCTATAATGAATGCAAACAAGGTGCAAGAGATGGGAGAGAAATTTCACCAATCAAACTTACCGGATTAAGAACACCACCAACTACATGGTGATAAATGCGGACTTTGGAAACTAGCTCATCCCTGCCACTGATACAGCCTCCAATAACCTAAAAAAACTCTCATAAATGCACATCTATATCTGTAAAGAGAGTATAGGAAGTTTGGTCCAATAACTCACATCATTGTGCCCAGCAATGTACTTCGTTGCAGAATGAATAACTAGGTCAGCACCCAAAGTTAGTGCCTTCTGATTGATAGGGGAGGCAAAGGTACTATCAATACAAAGCAATGCTCCCTTGGTATGGCACATATTTGAGACGAGCTCAACATCAATGCATCTGAGAAATGGATTAGTAGGAGTCTCGGTGAAGAATAGAGATACCTGAGCATAGATCATTAACAAATTAGGCTATCTGTTGATAAATAGATTTATGCCAACATTGGAGGTGTAGGAAATGACAAAGATCACACTCACATTATTATTATCCAGTGCATTTTGGAGAGCACCCATGTCAGCAGGTCTAATAACAGTCATCTGGACATAAAGTGTATCACAAGAAAAGCAACAGATGGTAAACATTGCTATAAAAACAGATGCAACAAAGTATTCTCGCAACATATCAAAATTAGTTAGCATCGCGCAGATCATGATTAATTAGTACAGACATCTGAAATCCTTGATCTTGAATGCAGTTCGCATTTTCTGCATAATGTTTAATCCTTCGGCGAGTATCCTATGATGTGCAGTACATTTTAGGCTTCTACAAATTGCTTGCAAGCCACATGCCCTGACAGCAGTTACAGAATCAAGTATTTGTATGCAATAGTACTGCTATGAATGTCTCCTATTGGCTCTCACACAACTAACTGGACTGTAAACAGACTATGTAATCATATTACTGAAACAACTACATGGGCATACGGATAGCACATATTACCGAAATTCCCCTCTTAGGGAGCTCAGTTTCCATGTAAATTCTCGTCTTGCGGTAGCAATCGGTGGTGGTCACAACGTGCCCACCCGCTGGAACTAGTGCGCTGAGCATAGCGACACTTGCATACATCCCTGACGCCACAAAGACAGTGGACTCAGCTTTCTCCAGTGCACTGCAGCGTCAAAACTCACAACTATCAAGATCCCCACCCCATGCAACCAACAAGGCATAAAACATTTCATCCACAAATAGGCAGAATAAAAACTTCACCTCATCTTCTTCTCCAATGCCTCCGTGGTCGGGTTCCCATACCTCCCGTACTCGAAGCTAGCATGCCTCCCCTCCTAACGGAAAGTAAGATTGGCATGTCCACGACAGATCTATCAAATTCGACAGCTGCAACACCGAATATTTATTAAAAGCAAGATGTTTCGAACCTTGAAGTCGATTAGCTCCTGCGAGTTGTTGAACCAGTAGGCGGAGGTGTTCACTACTGGCGTGGTGATCGCGTCTGTAGCGATCCTTCTCCCCAGCCTCTCGCCTTTTTAAGATCAAATCAGCAAACGGGCCAAAAACAAATGCATGGCCGTAAGAAATAGTGCTAGATCTGTCAGGGAAGAGGCGAGCGAGTGGGCTACCTGCGTGGACGGCGAGGCTGGCGTCAGAACCGAGCAGGGAGCGCTCGGCCAATGCGGCGGCGGATGGCTGCTCGAGCTTGGCGTTGGGGATTGCGCCAACCTCGGCCGCCGCCGCCGCGGAGGCGGCGGTGGATGCGGCCGCGGCGTGGGAGACGGCGCCGCGGGCGCAGCCGCCGCCGCCGGAGTGGGAGGGGCCGGCGGGGCGGTCAGACCACGCGGCGGCGACGATCTGCGCGACGCCGATGTTGCTGCAGTTGCGGCGGGCCTTGGTGCTGAGCTGGCGGACGAAGTTGGGCGGGAAGCGGAGGATGGTGGCGGAGGCGAGGGCGCTGCCGGAGTCGACGGCAAAGGACGCCGGGGAGGAGAGGGAGACGGTGGCCATGGGGGGCTAGGGTTTGGGTGGCGTCGCGGGGCGCTTGGTCGCGGCGGCTTCGGAATGGGTGGGTCCGTGGGTGGGTGGCGCTCGTGTGGCCTTTCGAAATGGGGAGCGGCGTATTTGCAGTGAAGTCAGGTCGACAGCATTCCTCGGATTGGTAAGCGCACGTTTATCGCTACGTGCACCAAGAGAAACGAAATTAATTATTTGCCGTCTCAAGGCCTGTTTGTTCACATGATTTTTTTTAGAAATTTTGTATAAAATAGTTCAATTCTTGTATGAATCAAGAACTACTCCTGTGTTCCAAACCAGCCTGATCTTCCCTCAGTTCTCACATTTGGGTTCGGCAAACGTCCCCTCTCCACTTTGGTTTGTAACATGAAAAATGTTTTTATAGATGTAGTATAAATAGTATAACTATATATATAACATTTTTCAAAAATATATATATGTAATTTTATTTTAATTATGAATATATGTGCATACACTAATATAAATGCAAAATCACCCTCAAAATTATAATATATTGAAACAATCCCAAACAATGCATAAAAAAGTTGTGAATAGATTTAGTTCGTAACTTCTCCTTTCGCCTTACTAAAATTGATCATCGCAGACGAAAACCTTAATAAAATTGAGGCTATCAAACTTTGGCTATACAACCAAACTTAATAGCTAGCGCTTAGCTCATGCCTCTAATTTTAGTCTACGACGTTTACACCAAAGTCTTAGCTTATTTAATTCCTTACTAAAAGTTTTACTAAACTAAAACCGTGAATAATTGGCTAAAGTTTTTGTTAGTCACTCTTTAGCAGCCAGGCTAGGCACATTTGGTCGAAAACAAATCGTACAGAGCATCTGATTAAGTTTACGGGAGACGACGGTTGGTGTTGTAGCAATAAGAGCCGCTAGAGTGACCAAACCATGGGATCCAATTGGTTCGCTAGTGGAAAATACATAGGTCCTGTTCTTTTCAGCTTCTAAAAGCTGTTTTTCGATTTTTCTACAATAATTAGCTTTTAAATTGAGTATTTTTTCAAGATAGGGTCTACTAGTTAATTGTAGTACATACTTTACTGACTTCATTTATATCGGCAAAAAACTACATGTGAATTTCTGTTACTCTGTAATCTCTCGTACAAACAACCCAAAAACCACAAGCCGCAGCCAAAAAGAACAGGCCCATACACTCGACTAGGCGGCGCCGGCTTCAGACTCCCCACGTCGAGTCTATGCTGGGGCGGAGGCGGGTGCGAGCAAGGCCTGCCACTTTCGAATATTTCTATTTTCTTGATTAGCTATTAAATATTTTAGTAATTATCTTATTAAATATTTATTTAGCCTTTTTCATAAGTGAATAAAGTTTATTTTTAATTAAATTATTGACATCCACGATCTTTTTGATAGGTATAAAGCTAAATTCAAATGAATAGAAATGTAACTTTCTTTTGTATTGTTATGTTATATTTTTATGTGATTGCCACTTTCTTGCAAAAAAAATTATCTTCTGTTTAGTCCTCCTTATATCTGAATCTTGGTCCGCCTCTGAGTCTATGCACCATGATTGCCCAAAAATAATTGTGGTCCAGACTTTGCAGGCAATGGTTTTTGCTTGCCCTCGCTTCTGCTTAGGCCCCATCTAAGTGGAGCGGGTTAGAATCAACTAGAGCTAAAAACAAGCTAAGCCGAGCTAAGCCAGCTCGAGTTAGATTTGTCCAAGCTCGACTAAAATTGCGGCTCGGCTCGACTTAGCTTGTTAGCGAATCGAGCTTGGAACTCTGCTCATCTTAGCTTGAAATGTGGCTCGAGGTAGCTCGCGATGGCTCCCAAGCCGAGTTGCCGCTGAAATGAACTACCAAGAGTGTGGTGTGAATTCAATCAATGAGTGTAAGATGTAAGGCACGAACCAGTACGCTAGCCGAGTTGCCAATGCCGTGAACAATCCCTCGCGAGCCAAGCAGCCTGCCATGAACTGGTTCCTACTAAACATCAATGGGTTTAATCAAAACGCTACTGCACATAAATTACTCGCTACCAGTAGAGTAGATGCGGGCAGCCTTCCAAGATGAAGGAAGAATATTTAAACAACAAGCTACTAAACATGAATTATTTTGAAGGACGAGGACGTAGCAGAGCATGTAGCGGACAGGGAGGCAAGCACGGACGATGAGGTCACGCGGCGAGGAGGACGGCGTGAAGCCTCACGCCGCTCGACCTATTTTTGCGGTGGCGATGCCCCGTGTCGAATTTTGGAACAGGTGAACTGCCTAAGAGCAAGTACAATAAGGCTTAGTCAGCAGGCTATAGCAAATATAATATCAACAAAATCTTACGTGGCAGAGAGAGAAAGGAAGAGAGAGAAGGAAGCTGGCTACTAAATTACAGCTAACTACAGCACGTAAAAATATGCATTTCACTCTCTTACACGTGGGGCCAAATAGTTATTGTAATAGCTACCTTATTGTATGAACTATTTTTTTGAAGGCTATAGATGAAATGGACAAATATTATAGCCACTAGTTGGCTATACTATTGTACTTGCTCTAAGAGAGCATCTCCAATGGGTCTATAGCAGCTATCTACAAGAGAGTCCATGTCATCAACTGTCCTACGTGGAAGATATTAAATGAAGAAAGAGAACGCAGCTCTCTACAGCTCTAGAGATAGTCTATAGCGCCAAACGAGGCAGCCTCCATAAATTCTGTGTGTGCATGTAAGCATCAAATAGCTATCCTTATAGATAGTTCTTTAGAATGCTAACTTTAGTGTGTACTATATAGATGATGTGGAAGTCTTATAGTTAGTTGCTAGCTATAACCATTGGAGATGCCCTAAGAGCATCTCCAATGGGTCTATAGCAGCTATCTACAAGAGAGTCCATGTCATCAACTGTCCTACGTGGAAGATATTAAATGAAGAAAGAGAACGCAGCTCTCTACAGCTCTAGAGATAGTCTATAGCGCCAAACGAGGCAGCCTCCATAAATTCTGTGTGTGCATGTAAGCATCAAATAGCTATCCTTATAGATAGTTCTTTAGAATGCTAACTTTAGTGTGTACTATATAGATGATGTGGAAGTCTTATAGTTAGTTGCTAGCTATAACCATTGGAGATGCCCTAAGAGGCTCTAAACTGGCTGTATGCTGAGGTGGAGGAGAGAGATGAGGAGAGAGAAGAGAGGTGGGCTGTAAGCTTACAGCCAGCTGAAGCACAAGAACCAAGAAATTTTGTGAGAGGAAGGGGTAGATCATACAGCCTTCAGCTGGCTGTAACTACTATATGAGTACGCTGATAAGTGGGCTGTAAGTATCCATACAGCCAGCTGAAGGCTGTATTATAAGACTTGCTCTAAGTCTCGATTGATTTGTGCAAATAGGTTTGCCCTTGTGTGATCGATCGGCTACTCTAGTAGGTTGCTAAAATGGGCTAGTAGCAGAAATGGACCATTGGCACATTGCCTTGTGCTAGCGTGTCCTATGTAAAGGGCCGGTGTAGTAATAGGCTGAGGCCCTGTTCGGCAGGGCATAAGCCGGGCGGCTTTTGGCAGCCGCTACAGTACCTAATTTTTAAACGAAGTATTTTCTCAAGACGGGGTCTACAAGTTAAACGTAGTACACGTTAAAAGTTCAACATCTGTACCAGCCAAAATCGCAAGTGAGTATCGATCTCTCCGTAATCTGTACCGTAAACAGCCAAAATTCAAAAAATTCAGCCAAAAGCCATAAGCCGCAGCTAAAAAGAACAGGCCCTGAGCCTAATGAGCTACTGAACAGCTTAGGTTCGGCTTGTTAATAAAGCGAGTTAAGATAGAGGCTTGACTCTGTTTGTGTATATCACAAATTGAGCCAAACTTTTTTGAGCCTGAGCGGCATACGAGCCTTGAGCTTTTTTTCAGCCCTAGAATCAAGTATGGGGGATTCGTATTGGTCGCGTCTGTAGCTTTTTGCTGAAAATAAATAGTAGTGATCGAAAGAAGTGGCTTTTAGAAAGAGGACGTGAGCGGTGGGGAAAGTGAGGAAGAGATACGTACACGAGACGGGAGTGAAAGGAGTGGGTGTGTGATGCTCATGTGATCTACCTAATCTCCGAAGCGAGACGAGAGCAAGAGAAGTGGAGAAGCCGATTTGAGAAAGCAAATGTTTATATTGACTTTTGACTTATATAAGTAAATGTCAAAAGCAGAAACCAATATGAACAGGGTCTAAACAAACTATGCTACGTCCAGTTGAGTTGAGTTTGAAGTTGGATGTATTCTTTGACATAAAAAATATTTTCTTCACTACGCGCTCCAAGTGGCTTATAAGCCAGAGTTTATGATTTATTTTATATTGTACCTGCTATTGGCTTATTCTACATAATTAAATATAAAAATAAAAATTTATATCAGCACGAACAATGCAAAAGAATAAAGAAAAAAGACAAAAAGCTCAAAAAAGCTAAAAAACAAAAAATCATAAAGCATAAGCCTAAAAATAGAAGGCAGAAACTGAAGCCGTTTGAAGCCGAGCTTTATAAATTTGATAGGTTATGGTCGAACAACCCACATCTAGTGAAAAAAAAATTAGGGCGCCGGTGCCACGTAGAATCATATGGCGCTACCCCTTGAAAGAGGACACGTGGCAATCACGAATCCTCAAGCATCCCACCCTCTTAACTCCCGTTCTTCCCTATTTTTCTTCCCAGGCTGCGCCTCCCATGATCTCATCTCGTTATTCGTTACCAATTGACTTTCATTGCGTCTTGTTGGCTGCCAGGACGACAACCGAAGGGCGGCGAGAAAGTGGCTCCTCTCGTCTTGCTCGCCTCGTCAAGCAGCCGGCCGGACGTCGTCGGATACACTGAAACAGTGGCGGATTCAAGAAAATTTTTTGGAGGGGTTGAAGTATCTTCAGCTTGATCTCAGCTCCTTCTACATTATACATCCATGACTAAAAATTTAGAGGGGCTCCAAAGGTCTGGTAGCGGTAGGGACCCCCGCCCACCGCTGGATCCGCCGCTGCACTGAAACGAATCAACTTCCATGCGTCTTGGCGGCTAATATGATAACCGTGTTTGCTCACGTCTTCCTCGCCTCGTCGAGCAGCCGGCCGGACGTCGGAGTCAACTCGCCATCGCCCGAGCAGCAAAGAACCGCGTTCCAATTTGAATCCCGACGATACATATTGGCTAATTCATACGTCAATAGGATTGCGGTTAAGCTCCTCCGATCAAAAGCGAAGAACAGCTCCAACGTTGCAACTAAGTGGGATGCGTATTGATTAGGTCGGACGACTTCAAGTGGCATTCTTCAACCGGGTGCTCGACGAGGCGAGGAAGACGAAGGGACCACGTTTGCGCCGCCCTTCGGTTGTCGTCTCGGCCACCAAGACACAATAAAGTACAGTGGTGGATTCAGAATTTTTAAGATAAGTGTTTAAATTTCATAGCTAAGTTGCTCGAATATATCGATATCGTAATGCATCATTTCCCCTAAAACACCAATACAACGGTAAATATATATAGATATAATACAAATACATAAATTATATAAATTAATGATTTTTATGAGGAAATGGACGATATAAGACGAGCATGACGACATGAATTAAACAATAAATTATAGAGATTAATGACAGTTATATATCTTATTGATCCTACCTTTTTTTGCCCTTTTACCCGTCAGCAAGAACCATCCACCTAAGAGGAAATTGTATGTTCCTTCTATGGAGCAAAACATAGTAAAAATTAGCATGTAAACAAATGTAATAAGGGCCCAACTAACTGCTCATTGCCTAAAGCAAAGACTGTATTTTTATACAGCATCTATTAGAAAAACGAAGAAAGCAAATGCTAAGCTCCAGAAAGAACCGGAGCCAGAGCAGAGTAGAGCAAAGCAGAGAAAGAAAGAAAATAAGTGGAGTAGAGTGGAGTGCACCTAGATCTGGAGAGAGGACGATAATGATAAGTTAGATGTGTTGCTTAATTCCCGATGTCGCACTCCCTCCTAGTTACCGCGCTGCTCCCTTCCCGCCGCCCGCTCGCTACCTCCAAGTTCACCGTGCCATCGCCCGCTTGCCCGCGACACCTCTCTGCTTGTCCGTGCTGCCACATGCTCACCTTGCACCCCGCGCTGCCTCACGCATGATTGCCGTCACGTCTTGCTGCCACGTCTACGGCTGTCGCTCGCCTACGCAGTCCGCGTCCGCCAGTCTATAAATAATTTAGAAAAAATACAAAATAATTTAGAGAAATTACAAAATAACTTAAGATGAAATTGTGTTGATGCAGTCTGATGTGTATGACCTGCGTGCACTAGTGCACGATGACGTATAGTCATTGCCCAGTGCCTACTACCTTATCGGCTTGGACACCGCCGTTGCACGCTCCCTCCTCGACTCGTAAGTGGCAGCTGTCGCCCGTTTACTCTTTATAGACGTATTGCCATCTATTGTGGCTGTGCTCCTTGCGACTGAGACCAAGCTAGATGCCAGAGTTGCTCTTGCCACTTATCAAGTCGTTTGGTGGCCAATTGCCCCTCGATCTCGTGCGCCAGTGCTACTGGGTTTGGCGATTTTGGTATGGATTAGTGGAGCTTGAGAGAGACGTAGAGAGAGAGGAGGAAGGGGATAGGTTAAGGTTTTAGAGGTCTACAGATAGGCCAATGGGCTAATCTTATGAGAGAGCGGATGTGTTATTAGGTCGTGCTACTTTAGGTAAATTGGAGAGGTGAGGTGTGGGAATAGGTTAAAATCAACTGGGGAAGGGGAGATGTAGGAGTGGGTTAAAATTAATTGGGAGTACAAATATAAAATATTTTGTCTAATTATCAATATATATGTGTAATATAACTAATAAATATTGGATATTACACGAAAACATTTGGGTGTTTAGCTAAACACCCTTGAACCATATTGGATCCGCCCATGATTAAGTAGATTGGTTTTTACCCTAACGAGTAACGAGATGGGATCATGGGAGGGGCAGCATGGAAAGAAAAATATGGAAGAACGAGTGCCACATAACCTCGTTCTAAGAGTGGTGTCATATTGGGTGAGTTGTTTTGAGTTATGATTTTAATTTTTAATTTAAGATTTTTAAATTTTGGTTGTTTATGAGAGACAATACGTAGAGCAAGATAATCGTATACAATTTTAGCCGGTATATCTAAACTCGGTACAGTGTCTACTATAATCCATTGTAGATATCGTTTTGAAAAAACGCACCATTTTAAACTAATTACCGTAGCAACGGAAATTAAAGCCTAAGCATAAGCCCTACCCAAGGCAACCCTGATTCTATCGTAATTTGTGAGGCAAGACAAGGCATACACCCTATTCTTTGTGGCTTTTGGCTTTTAGATTTTCTCAGCAATCACTATTTATAAGACTAATAAGTTGTAGACAAAAAGAAATAAGCCACCACAAAAAAAACAGACCCATACTTTGGTTGGTGTGGGACATGGTGGTCTATTGGGTTCTTTTGGGTTGTAGGTTATAGTTTTAGGTTTTTGTATTCTGGTTGTTCGTGAGCAAGAATACGAAAAGAGGGATAGACAAATGTGATTTTGGCCGATATAGTTGAAATCGGAACAATGTGTACCATAATCATCTTATAAATCTCAGCTTAAAAAACACATGTATAAAAATTCGTTACTATAATAAAAATAAAAAACTATAAGCATAAAATCTAAAAGATCCTGGACTAAATCTGTCCATTGGTCGCCCGAGTTGGTCAATCCTATACCTGGCTCGATTTTTGTAGGCTCAGGCCCTAGTTTTTGGCCTGTAGACCTGACACGAGCTCGACAAAATAATTTGGAAAATGGAAATTTTCATTTTCTGTTTAGGCCTTCGGGTTAGGCCAGCTTGATCGTGGTCTTTCAAGTCTGGACTTTTCCAGCCCCAGCCCGACCCCGGGCCCGAACGAGCCTAACTCAATGTCCATGCACCTGGTGTATGTGATTTTCTTTTGTAGTTTGCGCGGACTTGTCAGGTCGCTATTGGGCCCACGCTCACACATGCACAGTCACACACAGAAAAGACATGAAGCGGGGAGTGGCCAACAAAAAAATATCATTTTCCTTGCTCAACTTGTCGGCTGACTTGGACTAGATCATTTTGGTTTCTGTGTTTCTCTCCGACTACCAACGAACATTCCAAACCAAACTATACTCAACACCATATGACATTAACTATCTAAGCTTCTTAGAAACAGAGTTAATTAATCTTTCACTTCTAAGGCCCTGTTTGGAATGCGGGAATTTTTCCCGATTCCTGCGGGAATTGAACTGTTTCCTGTAAAATTCCTGCAAAATTCCTGTGAAATTCCTCTGTTCCAAACAGGCCCTAAGAGTTTCACACAAATTTCGAAGGAAGTAGTCTACTTCTTCCAGAATTCCCATAAAAAATCCGTCGTTCATGTAAAGGGTCATGTGTGTTTTTCAAAAAAAATGGTAAGAATCCTTTACGAACAGATTCATCCAATGCGGAGGCCACGCTCCAACCGCCTGCGGTTTTCGACTATTGTCTTTTATCTAAAATTACACTACAGCGACTGTTATTCTTTTTTAAAATATTCAATTAAAAAATAAAAAAGAAAAAATCATTATATTTTCACATACAATATAAAAAATAAAAAAACAAAATTAAGAAGTCTTTGTGTTCATTTCAACTTTTAAAAGTTGGAAGACAGAAATCAAAGTCACTTGCAACGGGACCCGCAACCTCTTATCCATCGATCATTGCCAGCCACATCACACTGCTACCAAAACCATGCCACAAATTGCTAGAACCAAAACCATGCGACAAATCTAATTGCAGGACGACATTATTCTTTGGACGCACGGTGCTGTAGGCTGACATCACAAGCTTACCAGGGACTCCATGAGATGGTCGGAGAGAGGGACCAGCGAGCCCTGTGGCGACATGAATCTTTACTATATAAAAGAAGGAGTTGGTGGTTGATGCGGCCTCTCCCATCATCACCCCTTCTGACAACAAAAGGTAGTCTGACGTGTGGACCCACCCACCCCCACCAACCGCCCGTGCGCCTCCTCCCCCATGAACCCGTGCGCTCAACCGCCCGTGCGCTCCCCCCTCCCCCACTCCCCCGAATCGGTGCGCCTCCTCCCTGACTTCTCCCTCGTCTCCTCCCCCGCCCTCCGCTCCGCCGCCTCCTCCCTCGCCCTCCGCTCCGCCGCCGCCTCCTCCTCCTCCCCACCTCGCGCCGCCGCCTCCTTCCCTCCCTCCCACCCCGCGCCGCCGCCTCCTCCCCTCCCTCCCACCCCGCGCCGCCGCCTCCTCCCCTCCCTCCCACCCCGAGCCGCCGCCGCCTCCTCCTCCTCCCCACCCCGCGCCGCCGCCTCCTCCCCTCCCTCCCACCCCGCGCCGCCGCTGCCTCCTCCTCCCCCCACTCCTCCGCTCCGCCGCCACCACCCGCGCCGACGCCATCATCACCGTCTACCGCGACCACTGCGCCTACCTCGCTCGCGGCGGGGACGTCGTCGCTATCTTCGCCGAGCTCATGGGCCACCACTACGGTGGCCCCTCGCCTGCACGATTCCGTCGGCCGCCGCCCTCGCCTGCACCGCCCGCCTCTCGGGCCGCACCGCCCTGGCGCCCCCCTCCCGATCTGCGCGGCCCGTCTCCCAGCGACCCAGCCAGCGCCACTCTGACACCCCCTCCCGGCCAGCGCCGCCCCAACTCCCCTCCCCCCTCTCCTCTCGGATCTCGGCCAGCGCCGCCCACTAGGCCCACCCTCATCCCGGGTTTTTTTGTGGCGAAAGGGTCGATCTTGCTACTAGCAGGGAAATTTGCATTTGAGTTAGGATTGTATGGTACTAATGTCATGTTCTTCATCTTTATGTGACATGTTACTTGGCCGATGATTACAGAGAAACATGACAAGCATATGTTTGAAATTTTCATGTGGTTTAAGCCTAATCTTCTCTATGAGGCCTTTTGCATTATCATATATTTTTTTAACGTAGGTTTTAGTTTTGATGTACAAGGCTTATTGCACTATTAGTCTGTTTGCTCCTTTGTTGTTTGCTATGCATTTGCATTCACTATCTTTATAATTGCACTCTACAGATGGTGAGGTTGGATGATGATCAGATGCATAGTTCAAATGAACATTTGAAATGACTGATTACACTTAATGTCTTTTGCTCTTAACTGACGACCTTGTGTGGAACTTTATCAACTATCTAGAAAATTTCTAGGATGTTTGTTTAATTGCAGTATCTGAAAGTGATTTGGTTAATATTTTACCTTTGCTTTTATTTGGGAATGAAGTTTTCTGATTGCTATGTAATTTTCTAAAAGGACACTGCAAATGTTTATAACTCTCCCTTGCTTCTGGGTACTTAGGTGTCCACCATATGTGTGTTATATTTGTAGAAATGATGCTTATATCATTGTGTGTTTGAGCCCATACATGACTTCCACTTGTGAGTCATAATAGGTAGCATTGACAACTACTTGTGCATTGTTGCTGGATGACTATTTAAGTGTTCATATAACTGTAGGATGTACAATAACATGGTCTTTGTCAAGATGAAGCTTATTGTCATCATATTTTGGGAATCAAAGCTTTTTATATTTTCAAGATGAAGCTTATTGTCATCATATTTTGGGAATCAAAGCTTTTTATATTTAATCAAAGCTTGCAAGAGAAACAATACACACATTGAGACATGACAAGTGTGGAACAGATTGGAGTTACCTCCTGAACAACTGCGAGAGCCTGAGAGCTGCTGCATTCGCTGTGCTTGTAGTTCCCACAGGTGCCACTTGGTGTCCCGAAGCTTGCAAACTTGACGCTACCGATGACCTGGCCTGCTTTGGGGCACTCCAGGCGAAGTGCCGGTCCAGGTCTCTGCACCTTCTGTTGGGGAGAGATCCAGCTATCGATTTGGGCGGGATGCGCCTCTGACACATGTGCGCATACACTTTCTGTCTGCCTCGTCATGAAGGATATCTTGCTTGGGTCACCACCAAACTGCTCGAAAAGGACTAGATCATTACTGCCTGGTTGGAGAAACGAACGAGGTACGTGATACCTGGTTAACAAGGTAGGATATTCAGTTAGTCATTCAATTCTAGCAGTTCCTACATTTTATGTGCATCATGAGAAAACATAATTAAAATGGTCAGCATCATGGTGGTCATAAATTCAATGTTGAAACTGTGTGGCCTTCATGTTTCAGTACCAACAAATATAGCAGAACTTCAATCTTGAAATAAAAGATAAATGTCGTGAACACCTAAATGCTACATTTCCCTGGAAGATTTCTTAAACCTTTTCCATATGAGAGCATGTAATGATACAAAACATTAGAATTGGCTCTGCAAGTAGGGCACAAAACATAGTATGACAAATTTGGAGAGGATATTCCTGGTGGTTCTGAGCCTTTTCAGAATTCTTACAGAGTCTGTGATGGCTGCCCACATTTCTTTAGGCATTTGTTCGAATTGTAAGCTCCTCTGTAGTTGCATGAATTAACACAGCCGCTTTGTGGAGCCAGATTTGTTGGCCAGTAGCGACCAATGCTCTGCCCGTTCACCCATGCCTCGCCTTTCCCCATTCCTGTGAAATCTATGGCAACAGGATCATCACCTGCAGGAGCCGTAAATTTGGTCTGCGTTTGGAGCATCGTAGTTAGCGTATTTACTCAAGGTAAATATTCAAGTAAATGGAGAGCCAAACAAATAAAGTATACATATGTAGCCTTTTGAAACCATAGTCATACTGCATGCACTCAAATGCCAAATGTAGCGTTGGTGGCCTGTTGCTCGATGGCGTCGTGTACAGGCTCAAGCAGATGCACTGGCACACGCATGGTTTCGGAGGAGATGGCCAGTTTGCTTCCTTTGTCTTAAACTCCGGTTTTATTCGAGACGGCGCGGTACCATATACCAGACTAGTCGAATATCCGTACGTTACCACGGATCTTCAAATTTTATCATGTTACATGATCTATAACTAATGGGTGTTAAAATTTGTTGGAATGTGATTTATAAATATAAGGATCCTACATGTTCTCAAACTCACGGGTAGTAAAATTTTTTAGAATATGAGAGAAGCAAAAGCAGGTATATGAGAGAACTATTCCACATTAATTTCAATTTATATTAGACTCAAAACATATCAATAAAGAAGTATATCACTCTTTCTCTTGTCAAATTTCAACAGGGGTGATCCTCCTAATGCAGGCACAATTCTCTGGCTTCTCAAATAGAGATGTGTTTACCTGAGATTGCAAGATCCAGAACCCATAAATCTTGTATAAGATGAAACACTGTTAAAAAGCTTGGGTAATCTTGCTATGCTACTTACTACCACATGTGGCCAACCACAGCCATATGTGTTGTTCTATATAATTCCTGTTAACCATGTGTGTTTGTTTAAATGAACAGACAAGACAATGTTGATGAAAATTTTAAAAATAGTAGAGATTTTTGCTCTCCAAAGAGCAAAAAAAGGCAGTGATGTTAAGCGTTCAAAATGTTCCAGCTATTGGAATATGGCTTGCTATATTGCCATCAGTCAGAGGGCCCCAACGTCATTGTGATCTACTAAGCAGATTTGGGTGGATTTCATTGCGGAAGGGACACTGATCCGTTGCATATGTTGATCAGGTCATTAGGAAGTATACTAAGCAGCTTTTGCAAGGGTTGGAGTATCTGCATAGCAATGCAATAATACATAGAGACATCAAGGTACAAACTCTGAAGCCTGCAGAGTTAATTGCATATTTTTTTAATCCTTGATTGTTTGGCTATTTTCCTTATGGTGATGATTCTTGGCATTTTTTATGAAATTTCAGGGTGCAAACATTCTTGTTGATAACAAAGGGTGCATTAAGCTCGCTGATTTTGGGGCATCTAAGCAAGTGGCGAAGTTGGTAAGATTGAAAAATTATCATGTTCATTGTTCTGTTAACTGTTCCGGTCGAGAATGCCCGTGCAAAATTAGTTGAATGTTCATTAATATGATGCTTGATTTATTTACGAGTATGAACATGTATGCTTTGCTTGATACATGATGACGTAAGATAAAATTGATGTTTATTATTCAGTTTGAGATTATGTTTGATAGTATGTATCACTTTTATTTGGCACTTCGTTGCAACGCACGGGCACTTTACTAGTCAGACCACAAAATGGTGATTGGGGAGCGCGTAACCTAATCAACTAATCGCGATTGCTAGTGTATGCTAAGTCGGCATGCAGGATAACGACACTGAAGCCAACGAATGACCAATGGCTGCATGCATCTATCCAAACAAACAACAACAAAAAATGTTTTTTTGATGTATTCGTTGAACACATACGCCTATCATGCAGAAGGCTTGTAAAAAAAGGCCCTTGACGATCCGCTAATGGCCCTCATTTTCATCGAGAAGAAGAGAGATGATTGGCCTCTGCTTTTTTATTATCGAAATGCTAGCACTGTGTGCATCGATTTGTTTGAGGAATTTTTTTACGAATATTCTATTTTTAATCGAAATAACAGAAATATATCCGCGACAGTATTTTTTTCCAGAAATAGATTTCAGTCACCTAACCGTAGAGCGACTGGAGCCTATCACCCAATGGCCAAGGGCGACTGGAACCTGTCGCCCAGAGGGCGACAGCATCTAGAGTCGCCCAGTCTTAGGGCAACTGCAAACAAGATGCTACTATTGTAGATTTTGTGGATTTTGTAGATTATAACCGGAAGATAATCTGTTGGATTTGTAATAAAAGTTTATGATTGTTGTATATTGTTGGAGCGTAAAAAAATTTGTGAATTTTTTTAAGTACGATTGAACTTAGAACGATCGGTAAGTACGATTGTAAATGATATCGTAATGTTACTAGGAATTCGCATACGAAGGAAAAATTTCACCATACTTATTTACTTGTGTAGGTGCTTGTTGTTTCTTCCATCCATGAAGGAGGCAACGGTTTTGGGAAATGCAAAACTTTTTCACCATCACAAAGTAGCCCCTCTAGTTCTGTTGGTATCCCTGCATCAACTTTTGCTAAGCCATTAGCACTTCGGATGCCTTCACCTTCAGTTGGGTTTTTCGCTCAGGTAGTCTGTTATGCTCCTCCGTATCTGGCCACCTATGATGGTTTTGCTTCTGCATCTGGTCATGACGATAGACGATTTGGTCGTAAGGAGTTATGAATTGATCGTGAGTGACTAGGCCTTGGTGATAAATTATATTGCATAAGATTCATTCAGATTGAACTTTGTGTATATTTGAAAGTCGATAAACTTGATATGTCCTACTAGGGACCACTACTGACCAGTGATCGAAAAGGTTATTTCGAGTTACAACCAAGTATACATAATCCTACAGAGATATACACGTAACGGGTTGGAACAGTAAGGGTCCGGATGATAGATTTTGAGTGAGATACGATCTCTATTTGTATTGGATAAGGATCCAGTCAGAGGCTTTCCAAGTGGGATACAATAAGGATTCGTATTGGGTATTTGGCGGTTTGAGTTATCACGGAAATGGACGTCTTTGGAAGCCTCCAGGCCAGCTAAGCCAATGGCTCATGACAGTTGAGTTGTCACAGAGTCCATCTGTGACTGTGAGCGACACGCAGATGGGTGGTGAGGAAAGAGGCCGAGTTGGATGTGATGGGAATCCAGCGTGATGGAGCTGTCACATCGACGTTGACATTTGAACCTCTTACCATGTCACCCGCAGGCCCCGTCAGGGAAAACACTTGGATCATGCAGTTGTGCAGTACTTATAAATAAATATATATTAGTATATTAAAGTTTTAAAATCCAAAACAGTACACCGGAATGGACTAGTACCGACATATTCCATACCAAGAGACAAACTGAAATAGCCTCCGTAATGGAATTGACAACTATGCTTTCACCTCCTCTTACCCGATAATGGATGGTGCGGAGGAGGCGAAGCCGGCGATGATGGTGAGTCGACTGGGCTTCCTCCTCACTACTGCAGCAGCGGCCATCATGGTCACTGCTGACACCACTCAAATAATGAAAGATACCAATGAAGTTCACGTAATCAAGATGTGAAGTTTATGTAAAACATTGTTTAAGCTGGTTTGCTCGTTCCACATATCGTTCTATTTGTCTATGGTAAACAATACAGGGTCAGCAGTTCACCATTGTCTCTTTGTTAAAGAAATGAAAACTGAAAATCTAAAACCATCAAACCAGATTAAACATACATAAGCCGGGTTCAAACCATAATGTGCACTGTGAGGCTTCTAGCCTTCTTCTACATACATAGCACAAACACTACAAATGTCAATTGTTTTGTCACTCTATATCTTCACTGCTAGGGGTTCATACTAGCTAGGATCAGAAGCCAGTAGCTTTTCTCAACTCATTGTTAAAAAGGGAGCTTCAGAAGTTCAAGGGGCTCCCAAAAATATATTTTTTTCCAACAATGCTGTGGAAAGTCCTGATAATGTTGCTTCACCATCATCATTGTTGTCACCTAGTTTATAGAAGTACTAATTTCAAGTTGGTCAAAATACACAATATTCTAGTTCTTACATACCGCAATGCAATAGGTTAGAACTGAGGTCAGCATAATCTAGAAATCCAGACATACAAAAAATATCAATAGTGTCATGGGTATATAGGCCCATGGATAGCCACGGTCCATTGGGGGTTGCACGCAACAAAGGTTACCAGCAGCAATCAATTAAGATTTGTTTATTTTGTTATCTCTTAGGACTTGTTTAGTTTGTTAAGTTATCTCTATTATTTAATAGTTATCTTATCAAATTAATTTTCATATTGTTAGGGGCTAATCTCATCTATATAAAGAGAGTAGCCGCGTCATTCAGAATCAAACAAAAAGAAAAAAGCAAAATTCATCCCCGTCTGCCTCCTCTCTCCCAAAGCACGCCGTCACCGCCCGACCATTCTTTTGGTGGTGTTTACCCCCATGAAAGCAAGTCCATAACAACTTTGTATCAGAGTCACTCACTATGGCTTCCAATGCCGAATAACTTAAAGCCATGAGGGTTCTCTATGCTGAGATCCACTTAGAAATCCAAGACTACATGAGGCTTGTGATGGAGGTCAAGGTAGAATGCATGGCGAAGAAGAAGCGGTGCCAAGTTGCACTGTTAATGTCATCGCCACCTCCACTATCGCTGGTGATGGTTGCTCTCCCAGTAGCGTTGCTCTTGGTAGCACCATTGATGCCTTCGCCAAAGAAGAAGAAGATCATCGTGGTTTGGTAGTTGTCTTCTCATCGCATACCAACATTGTGCCTTCATTGATGTGGAACACGACGGGTTCCTTGTAGGGGATCGCGATGTCATCGTGCCTCTCCCACCATCATTGTGCTCCATGGTACAAAGAGTGTTCTTGCTACCCTACCAAAGTTGCCCATGCCGACGATAACTCATGCGACGTCAAGCCATCATGTAGAGCTGTTGTCATCACTGCAATCCATCAGCACTTTGTTGAGCCTCCTCCATGCATCGTTCCACCAGCGACACGGCCTCTCATCGACATAGGAACACCTCAGGCTGCAGCCATGGCCGCTACCCTACAGCTTGAGGACGAGCTACTCATTGAGGAGGGATGAAGTGTGTAATGGGCATTGGCCTATGGATAGCCACGGTCCATCAGGAGGGCTGCATGCAAGGAAGGCTACCAGTAGTAATCAATTAGAATTTGTTTAGCTTGTTATCTCTTAAGATTTAGTTTGTTATCTTTATCCTTTAATAGTTACCTTACCAAATTAGTTTCTATATTGTTAGGGGGCGAACCTCATCTATATAAAAAGAGAAGCCGCGTCATTCAGAATTAAACAAAAAAGAACAAAGTTTATCATAGTCTTAGTCTCCTCTCTCCCCCAAGCATGCCGTCGCCGTTTGACCATCCTCTTGGCGGTGTTTACCCCCATAAAATCAAGCCCATAACAGAGCCATACATGAGAAGATTAGAAGAACTCTGAAGGTTAAAACCAAATCATATTTTTATATCTCATTACCAAACCAATCCTTTTTAACCATATGGTGGAGAAATTACAACTAGAATTCCATCAACACTAAAGAACAATCATGACGATAGTACACTGCTATAATTCATATTGGGGGCTAACCATAGGCTTAAAAGCATCTAAAACAAAGAATTTCAATATTGTCTCCTAGGTGGTCTGGATTGTGATACTGTAACATGGATCTGTTTGCCATCCAACTCCTGCCGAACAGTAATAAATTCATTTAACACACACTAAAAGAACAATGATAGGGCAAAAACATCGTATAGACCCACCTTGCTACAAAATATAGAAAATGATTTTTCTAACAGTCCCTTTGTGAGAACATCAGCCACCTGACTAACTGAATTTACATATGGTAGACAAAGTATCCCTCTACCAAGCTTTTCCTTTATAAAATGACAGTCAATTTTGATATGTTTGGTTCGATCATGTTGTATAGGATTATTAGTAATGTCGATAGTTGCTTGTTGCATAGTATAACATTAATGGCTTGCACTTGAACACTTTTAATTCTATCAACAAGATTTGCAACTACAATAGCTCACACACACCATGAGCCATAGATCGAAACTCAACCTCTGTAGTAGAACGAGCCACAACAATTTGTTTCTTGCTCCTCCATGAAACCAAGTTACCTCCAACAAAGGTGCAATATCTTGATGTCAATCACCGGTCAGCCAAAGAGCCAGCCCAATCAGCATCAGTATAACATTCAATTTGTAGGTTCCCTTGACGGGTATATAAAAGACATTTTCCTGGGTAGCCTTTGAGGTAGCACAATATCCTATACAGCTTCCATATGGGTGGATCTAGGATCATGCATAAACTGGTTGACCACACTCACTGCAAAGGCACTATTTGATTGTGTGTGAGAAAGATATATAAGTCTCCCGACTAACCTCTGATAGTGTTCATGGTCCACTGGTGTCCCTGTATCACCGCTCAGGCGATGATTTTGTTCAATGGGTGTGGCTACAAGTCAAGATGCAAGCATGCTTGTCTCCTTTAATAAGTCCAATACATACTTTCGCTAAGAGAGGAAAATACCTTTAGACCCTCGTGAGACCTCAATACCAAGAAAATACCTCAAGCGTCCCAATTCCTTCACTTCAAACTCTTGTGCAAAATGATGCTTTAGGTATGAAATTTTCTTAGAATCATCTCCAGTGATCACAAATCATCCGCATACACTATCAGAATTGCTATATTTCCCATGGTGTGCTTATAAAATTGTGTATGGTTAGCATTACTTTGAAAGTAACCTGTCTTGCACATTGCCCGTCTAAAACGATCAAACCAAGCTCGTGGTGATTGCTTCAAACCATATAAACAATGATGCAAACGTAGCACCTTTCCAGAGGTTCGACTTGTCTCAAACCCTGGTAGGATATGCATGTATACATCTTCTTGAAGATCACCGTGAAGAAAGGTACCCAAACATCAAAATGAATTATTTCAAAAGGTTTATTACTTCTTAAACCTCTACTGGGATAGGTACCCCTAGTATGTTTGGCAAGTTTACATGCGTCACATACAAGAGATTCCCTAAGACAAGACTTAAACAAAGGGGGATACATACGAGACAAAGCAACAAAAGAGAGATGCCCAAGCTTGCGATGGTGAAGTATTAACTCTTGACTAGGATACATACAGGTTGCAAGGGCAACTTCATCACTATCTTCGTCAAGATAGTAGAGTCCACCATGCATGGTCCCAGTCCTAAGAAGTCTCCCTGTCCCTAGCTCCTGAAAAGCACAATAGGTATGATTAAACCATCTTCTATAATTAAGTGATTTGGTAATAGAACTAACAAATAACATGTTAACAGGAAAATTGGGAACATGTAGAATTGGTGATAAGGAAAATGTTTTAGTGCACCGAATGGATCCACGACCTATGATCGATACTGTGGATCCATCAGCTACATGCACCTTGTCCTTACCTGAGCATGGTGTGTAAGGAGTAAATAGGTTAGAAATTCTTGTCATGTGGTTTGTGGCTCTAGTGTCAATAATCCAAGGTTTAGATTGGGTTGTGGATGCAACGAATTGATGGAATTCCATACCTTAAGAAATGACATGAAAACTAGAATCAGCTTTTGAGGAACCTTGAGTGGAGGATGAGCTTTCTGAGAGTTTAAGCTTGGATTTGAACTCCATAAGAGCTTGCACATCTACCATCGGTACCACCCCTGCAGATGTAGCGTGATTAGCTTTATTCCTCCAACCACCTTGAGCTCCCTTAGACGGGATCTCCCTTTCTGCCACCCAGGTGGACAACTGTGTAGCTTGAAGCACTTGTCTTTGATGTGCCTTTTTTGTTTGCAATAATCACATAACAATTTGTTCTTGTCTTATCCACTTGAGGTGCTGGAGGCATGGAATGATTACATGGACAAAGCTGCGCGGGCATCTGAACCCCTTTGGCTATCCTCCTTATCATGAGCAAGTCGAGTCTCCTCTTCTTGTTTAGATAAGATTAGTTGGCGATGAATATCAAATTCTGGATTTAAGCCATCCAAGAAAAGCTTGCTCACATATAATTCAAACCATTTATGGTGAATAGCCAAATCTTTCTTGCCAATAGGTTCAAAAGGATGGTAATATGCAGATCTCTATACAACCTCTTCATGTCACCAGCATACTCTGTCACAGATCTTGAGCCTTGTTTTAAGTTAGTCAACTCATGCATAATACGAGTGGCTTGCATCTTATTCGACTTTCCTACAAACTGCTTTTCCAAGGATGCCCACACCTCAGAGACACTGATCATAGTTTCAACTTGCTCTTGGATAATTGATTCCATGCTCCCCATCAACCATACTAGCATTTTGTCATTGATTTGTTTGTTGCTAGTGTCACATTCCTTCCCCTCTTCCTAAGCAGTAACAAGAAGCCTCTCATATCCATAAGAACTTAGGATCAAATGGACATGGCGAGCCCAACTAATGTAATTCACTGGTCCCGATAATTTTATCGGGTTAGGCTCAAGTGTATGCTTAAACAACTCAGAGATCACCTTTAGTTGTTGCTTTTGTTCTATCATTCTGCTAAAATTTTCACACAACTTGCCAATACTAGGGTCAGCAGACTTGTCTTCATTATTATCTCCCATGATTCTTATTCCAGTGATAAACCACAAAATTTCCGGGTGGTGCACCACACTAGAAGCACTAGCACAAAGGCTAAAACAAATCACTTATTTAATTACTAGGTAAATCACCAAGTTTGAATCTGGGAGCACACACCAAGTTTATTGTCCCTGCAGCCTCAAGAATGCACCAAGTAACCAGCACAGCTTGTAAGGAATTCAGCTTGAGGGAAGTTTCTTTCTCTGTAATGAGCACTCTACTGACTACCAACAAGTGCTACTGCTCGGGACCTTTCAGCTAGTACTCGAATTCTGAGGGATGTACACTTTGAACTTCAAATTCTAAGTGCTGCAAATAATAGCAATCGATACAGTATCCAATGCTTATCGGTTGGGGGTACTAGTTGAGGATGTCTTGTACCTGACAACTGCGTTTGCACAATCGAAAAGTATTCCAGCGCGCCGGCTTTGGCATGACGATGCTAGAGATGGAGACCCCGAGGAAGAGCTTCTTGGCCTAGATGCCAGAGAGACCAGAGCCCAAGCCGGCGAGGTCACGGCCGACGAAGGTCGGCATAGGGCAGAGTTCATGTTGGCATGGAGGCTCGGCCGGAGGTGCACGATGCCGACGGTGGCGTGCACAGAGATACAGAGTCCGCTGAAACCGAAGGTGTTGTCTGACGTGGAGTCCGACGTTGGATGGCTTTGCCAACGTGGCAGCGGAACTCGAGGCTTAGGCGAATGACCTCGATGAGCTCGTCGAGCGTGGTGTCGTGTGCTCATGTTCACCGCAAGCTGGTCAGCGAAGAAGGCGGAGGCGCCGACTTGCCCAGCGTGTGTGAAGAGGACGAAGAAGGCGGCGCCGACGAAGTCAAAATAGGTCGAAAACACATCACCGGTTAGATCGAGGGAGTCCTGAACCGATGGTGGCAAATCTGGCGAATCTGCACTTGAGGATGAAGTACATCACCAGATCTGTGTTCTTCACAACCAGTGCTCCACACTCCACCAAAATCCCAGCGACGCAGCACCGTAGGGAGCTGAAGCTAGCAAGAATCAAACACGGAGATCCTGCAGGATCGATCCACTCTGATACCATGTTGATTTACTTGGTGATTTTAGAGTATTTTGGGATTTAAGGTTTAGAAGAGGAGATGAGACATTCGGGGGAAATTTCTGGATCCCTCATTCCAGCTTTTTCTATATTCCCACTATAATGGTCTTCATATTTTACATTTGAGCCCTTATATATTTGCCTAAATTACAAAGACACATCAACAATTACCAACATTTCGTATAACAGAACTTGTACAGGCTAGTCTCAACTAGCTGGAACAAAAGGAAGCCTTGAGGATTGAAGAGCCCCAATCTTTTCCCCTCAGGTACATGCATGGTTCATCTAGGCGACCTCACAAACTCAATGTAAATGATAACAAGTAACCAAATGGATTACTCTACCAACACATCACCAAGCCATTTCAGACCCCAACTTTCCCGAAGTAGGAACATATAAGAGAAATTACCCAGAATGCAAAGACGAGGACCAAGAAACAGGGGTGCTTAACGTATAACCTCGACCATCTCGACGGAGCCAGCCTGCTCGAAGAGCCCGACGAGCTGGGCGCTGTCGATGCTGAAGGGGAGGTTGCCGACGAACACCCTCAGGTCCTCGGAGAACTCCCCGCCAGACCCCTCCACGTCCTCCACCTTGACCTTAGACAAGACGATCACGAGCACGAGCACGAGCGGGTGCCTCCAGCCCGTGGCGGCGAGCACACGGAGCTGCAGCAGCTTAGAGGGAAAGGGAAGGAGGTGGAGGGGGTGGGCTTGGAGGAGAAGGAGGAGAGGAACTGAGGGGAGAGGGAGGTGGAGAAGAGCATGGCTGCCATGGGTGGGGGTAGGAAGGATTGGGATTGATAGGGTTTTGTGGGTAAGGTGGGTGGTGGCCTCACCTCGCTTGGGTTAGGGTCGGAGGCGAATGAGGCAGCGAGGAGTGCGAAGGTAAGAAATGGATATTTTTGTCAGGGGGTATGCACGACTACATAAAATATGTATATATGTATGTATCGACCTGCGCTCTACCAATGCAACATTGTGTACACAAATATCTTTCTTGATATTTTTCCGCAAAGAAACTAAAATCGATATGGTTAATAACATGTTTTACTTAACAAGTGGTCTTACCACCTCGCATCTCCACTGGTGCCGACGCTCTTGTGATAGGAATTTCATCACCTTTTTTAGCGGACCTTAGTCTCATGCTAGGAGGTTGCCTCCGGTTAGTCTTGGTGTGGGAATTAACAACGGTTTTGCCTGCTCGTTGAAAGACTTCAACTAATGATCAATTGTAGTTGCTATTAAGATACATTCTAAAAAAAATGATGGCATGCTTTTTTAAGTACTATTATGAATGTTTTTATATTTAACAAAAGATCTCTCCATTGTGTTAGAGGCTAATCTAACATTTTTTTTTACGATGGACCCCTTTTTAGTCCTAGTATGAACCAAGGAATTCAAAAGGGAAAGGGAGTACCCATGTTCCGTACAAACAAGGAACTGCAAAACGAAAAAACGAAAGTGGCTATGCTGGTCTCGAACCTGCACTCTTACCAACCGAGCTAATAGGCCGGTTGCGTGCATTCCTCCTGTTTTTCCTTACATAATTGATGAGATTAGATGCAAATCGGACGGAT
Organism: Dendrocalamus latiflorus; assembly: GCA_017311315.1. Lineage (NCBI taxonomy): Eukaryota > Viridiplantae > Streptophyta > Magnoliopsida > Poales > Poaceae > Dendrocalamus > Dendrocalamus latiflorus. The sequence continues at coordinate 17,794,576 of CM029622.1, read as the reverse complement.
CACCAATGGTGTGCTCCCAACTTCAGAGAATAGCTAACCTGCATCGACGATCTAAGTCGTGACACTACACATTCGCAGTTTGACACATGATGGTGCGGACAATTACGAAAATCGATTATAAGCAAGCCTTGTAATAATCCCACAATGTCAAAAAAAAAAAAAGTAAACAAGCTGCGGATATACCAGCTTGACGATGCTCATCCCATACCCATTTGCAGTTGTCACACGATAGCGTGGACACGAATATCGAACCATAAACAATATGCTGATTACATTATTCTGACCATCAGCAATGACAAAAACCTTGGTAAACCCTACTAAAAATGATGAGCAAGATAATCACCTGCCAGTTCTTTTTGGCTTATGACTTCTATGAACAAATAAACAAGACAACTTCTCTACCACCGTTTTGAAACAGCTTAACGAGACAGTTTTCTTAAAACAACTTATTAGCATTTGATTTGTTTACATAAACACTCATACTAGGATAAAAAAACATCAACCGCAGCTATAAATCATCAATCGCAGCCAAAAAGTACACTCCTATCAACGACAACGCTCATCCAGGTAAATCACGTACAAACGAATTGCTTCATCATAGCCAAGTGATCATATCGAATGGAACTAATTCTACCAAAGACTTTCCTGGTCAAAATATAATACCGCGACGTTGCATTTACATACATAGACTAGCAGAAACATATAAAAATCACAATACAACAGCTGTCCTGCTACTGTGCCAACTTCGAAGATAGATACTAAAATAATCGACCGATGAAAAGTACGGCAGCAACGGTCTGCAACTCCAGGAATGGTTCCTTTTAGCTGCAAATAAATTCGGCAATAGCAGCGTATTGTGTATGCTCGTGTATCTTCCTGGTTAATAAGGATAAAGAAAAGGCTCCAAACACAAACGCATTCAAAACTTGATAAGAAGCTAGATCCTGTAAACTTAAGAACTTATATGTACAACCTGGAAAAGTTGGGACTGCAGCTGCATTGTCATCCATGCACTTCAGGCAAAATTCAGAATACAGTTTATCCAACATGATAATGCATAATCACAATTTTGTAACTTGCCAATACTTATTTGAGCATCTGAGCAGCACATGCATATCAGGTCAAAGGGTATAGTAAGATGATGTGAATGCCTACGGCATGCTAAGGCATTTATGATCTAAATCAACAAAAGCAAAAGCTTCCAAGTAACTTAGATTATGATCCCAATTACCCAAGTGCAGCTAACAGGCTAATACTGCAGAACATCATGCCGATATTGGTTTATAGGAAAACTAGACTTTATGCTAGCACATTTTGAGCTCACTGAGGATATCCAGGATTTCAAGTTGTAAGTTGTGGTGGTACAGTTGTCCCAGGAGAACTATTTGCAGATAGGAACAAGTATTGGTATCCGTGATCTCAGGTGAACTATTTCCAAGAATGGCAATTATGTGTATCATTGATGAAGCCAGCCACATCTTTCAAGCAAGGGCAAGTAGCATCTTACTAGTTTTTGGATGGTGAATAGGGAACCAAGTCTTTCAACACAAACTACTAAGCTGAAGCAGCTTTCAAGATCACGTACATGCAGTCTCGAATGTGACCTTTCAGTACATAGGTTCAGAACATTTACGGCGGGGCTTCAAACACAGGCCCAAAGGAAAATATAAGTAAATGTAGTAGGTGAGGGAAATCGGATGGACTATGGCATCCAGACAGGTCCTCTTAAGCAAAGCTTCCAGGTTGGGCCATACTCTTGGTCATCTGGTTTGGGTAGGGGCTCCAATAAGCAGGCTCCAGCTTCATTTGTCTTGGCTGTTTTAAGTAAGGGAGGGGCAGGCGGGCAAAGGTGAAAAGAACAGGTTCATCAGAAGATAGCTGAGCTGGGTTAAATGTGTTTAAAAGGCAGAGATGCGGTAAGAAGCAAGTATTTGATCACGTAATCATTCTGTACATGTCAAGAAGTATCTTATCACATAATCATTCTGTACATGTCAAGACAAGGAGGAAGAACCATACCTGTTGTATTCGAAAATCTAAATGCTAATAACCATGGCGCTTCCCATAGGAAAGTGAACTATGACCAGATAACCTGATAAAAATTATTTTCAATTAGAAAGTGCTAAATGAGCAAAATATATACAAAATAAAGGATCAATGAAACATTAAGTAGACTACTGCACCAAAGTTGACACAAATTGATTTCTAGGGGGCATGATACCCCAAGGTAAAGAAACATTAAAATTTGCTATAATGAATTATAATCGAAATATCTATACTAGTGACTAAAAAAATATTGCCATCCTTACCCACTGCTCCCAGAACGACCACTGTACCCACTATAAGCCCCATAGCCTCCTCCAGAGACCTAGAGAAAGTTTCAGTTCATTTTATGGAATAAAAATCTTGACATGAAGCTGGTTGGCAGGATTAGCAAAGAATACAAAGTGAAGGGGAAGTTGTACCTGGGAGCTGCCATAATTTGCATAACTGTCAACAGGAACCATATCGTCCGATGGACGATATCCACTCGAATATGGATAATCATGCCCAGCAGGCTTAGTGTCTCTGCCTAGATACTTTGGCCCATCAGAAACACTAGCAGGCAAAGGATGGTAAGGGATCACAGGTGGAAAACCTGATAAAGCACCCTCTCTTTCAAAGAAATTGGCTTTCAGCCTTGTAGTTATTTGCACAAGAGCATGTCTTGCAACATCAAGGTCTCCACTGATCTGTTGCACAGGCAAATTACAAAGTTGAATATTTGTCGCAGTGACAGACTCGTAAAAAAACAATATCAGAAGTTGGAATTGTTACCTGAACCATCTCTTCGTCTTCAGCTGCTACTTTTGGAACATTCTCCTTCGAAAGGATACGTATGTTTGCTCTTGATGTTCTCCGTATCTCAGTAATGATCGAACCACCTTTGCCAATCAGGCACCCAATACGTGACGTTGACACCAACAAGCGTGTTGTATATGATGGCTCCCCCGATTCTGCATCAGTTTTCTCACTGCATCTTGGCTGTAAATGAACTGCAGCATTAACTGTTGGAGAGACAGGATCTTCAAAGAACTGCATGGCAAAAAAAGTAGAATTGATCAGGATATACAACTAAATATAAGTATGGAAGCTTACTAAACAAGAACCAACGAAGAAAAGAAATTGCCTCCTTTGCCGAAACTGTAATTATGCAGTCATCTTCAGCACTTGAACTGTCCACTTTGATAAAAGCTCCAGATTCCTGCCTAATCTGTCTAATAACTCCACCACCCTTTCCAATTACACCTCCCACACTCGACGCAGCACAAAGCAGACGCAAGCTAAACTCTTTTGCAGAGCTCTCCTCCCTCCGTGGTTGGTATATAGAAGGCCAATCTCCTGCCACATCACCTTTGTATCCTCCATAAGAACTAATCATAGGAGTAATCCCTACAACCGGTGCAGTTGAGGAACTACCAAGGTGGGAGCCCACTGGATAAGGTTGGGTCAAGCTGGATGCAAGAAGATGCTGTGACCTCGATGGGTTGTCATGGAGGCGAGATGACACTTGAAGAAGAGCTGTTCTGACAACCACCGGGTCCCCAGATATCTATTTCCAAAAAGATGCAAGCATTATCAATATTAATATTGACAATTTCGCAGATGACAATGCAAAACAATCCAGTATATATTAAACTACACTGAAGAGAAACATTTTTTTTCATTCAGGGGTCACCCCCATCTCCATTTAAATGAGAAACAGAAACATTGTTCTTACATCCAGAACCATAGGAAATAACCTACTGCGCCTAAAGAAAACAAGTTTTTTTGTTGTTGTTGTAGACATCTAGTAAGCTACAGATACCACCTGTACTATACAAAAAAGACAGAATAGGTCTCCACATGCCTATAGGAATACATCATGTACATGTAATGCATGAAATAGATGGGGAAAATGACCATTGACCAACCTGGAGAAGTTCATCACCGCTAATGGCACATGCAGGGATATGTTCGTTACTAAGCACGCGTATTTGTGCACCAGTGTCACTGCGGATTCCCTGGATGATATGCCCACCTTTTCCAATAATGCATCCAATCTGATCTGATGGCACAAGCAAGCGAACAGTAACTTGAGCTAAACCTTCTTCATTTTCTTCATTCCCAGGACCATCATCAGTGGCAAGCTTCTCATGAACTCTGAAAAGAGCATCTTGAGCAGGGCAAACCTTATCTTCAGTATCTTCGAGGGTATTAGTTTCCCTGCTTGAGCTAAATATTGTGATGACTCGCTCATCGCAGCCAGGGACACTCTCACCAATCCTTATCTTAGCTTGAGTATCGGCCCTCAACTGCTTCGCAATTTCTCCACCCCTCCCAATGATACTCCCTATTTTTCTAGAAGGGCAGAGGTAGCGATAGACAGTATCATCTGGACCAGGAGCATAGGTATCATCACCAGGATTTCTTCTCTTGCCACCACCATTTTCAGCATAATCAGAGTGCCGCTTTCCATGACTGTTTCGGTGTCCAGGCCCAACCATTATCTAAAAACAGAGAAGATCGTCAACAACACAGAATATAGCACCAAATAAATGCAAAGTTCAATAACAATATGTAATGCCAATAATAGCAGAGCATGTTAAGTGGCACGATTAGAATCCTTCAAGGCAGTCTTTTACATTTCCAAAAACCTTTTCCAAATCAAATCCCTCATGACCTCATCTACCAAACTATCAACTATGACCTCCTATACCATCCAACAAAAATAAGACGTTATCTTTCATAACTAAAGCACACATTAACTGTCCCTACATTTGTTATGGATGCGTGATAGCCTATATTATTGCGGCAAACACTTAACTAATCCACATGGGCATAGCAACATTAATCCCAGCCAAAAATCCTTAATAAATCCAATATAAAACAAAACACATGGTTCGGACCAGAGAACAGACTCTTCAAAAAGAAAATAACACCTTTTGTCCTCTTTCATGGTCTGCTCATAAGAAAATCTCTTTCTGGACAGCTCAATTAATTGAAAAGATCTAATCTTTCCAAAAATCTAAACAAAACAACTCCAACCACGCGCATCCGACAGCGAAACACGCAAGCGTCGACCCAAAATTTAAGCCCAAAACAGTCATCTCCCCAAGAGCTGAACCTCGCGCATTACAAGAGCACCTTCTTTAAGCGAGAATCACCCAAATAGCTGCCCCAAACCCTCACCTCGCCGAACTACATCTAAAAGAACCGAACTTTTCGCACGAAACGTCAACGTGTCTCCATCAAGTATCCCCGGATGCGGCCATCCCCCGCGTCAAGAACCCCCAAAACCCGCAGCAAGGCGCAAACTTGGCACGAAACGGGACGCCTCGGGAGGGCACGGATCTGGGCGTGACACACGTCGAATTGGTACGCGCGGATCGGGGAATTCGCCGGGGAGTGTGGGGACGCGAGGACTAGGAGGTTTGGGGGGGGGGGGGGGGGGGCACTGACCTTGGCGCTGCGGATTCGACGAACCCTAGGTGCTAGGGTGGTGAGGGGACGGAGGCTTCGCCTTTGGCTTCTTCGCCGCGTGAAGACGAACCGATGGTGAAGTCACGATCCACGAAACAAAGGCAGATAAGGGAAGGAAACGAGAGATTTTATACAGCCCATGGGTTCCGAGTGGATATCCATCCCACGCTGAGAGGGCCCCGGGGCCGAGGCCGGGGCCAAGGGCCCAAAGGCCCAGGCTGAATGAACCAAAGTTAGGGAGCTGCAGTAACTCTAACTTTGCTCTAATCTCCATGACACAATATGTCTTATTTATTATATTATAGTCGACTACTGTATAAAAGAAAATCCAATTCTTTATGCTCCCTTTTTTCTCCACATCATATCGTATCTTACATGACAAGGTTTATAAACAACCGATATCACATCATTGTATATAGCCCAAGGGGACCAGTGGCGACACGATGTTACCACTATAAAAAAAGAAGTGGGCCATCGGTTGCGAGATACGGCACCATAAAGCATGTGGCATAGTGAACGACACCATTGTGGGTAGTGATCATTTGGGCTTATTTTTGGTGGCTTATGGCTGAAAAGCACTGTAGCTGGCTGAAAAAACACTGTAACTGACATAAACTTATTTAGCATAATTAAATTTTAAAAAGTAAAAAATATGTTAGCCCATTATGTATAATACAAACAAATACGGGAAAAAAAGAACCGGCAAAAAAGCTCAACAAAAAGCCAAAAGTTCAGAAAAAGACGAAATTTATGAATAGTAAAAAATAAGCTGGAAACTAAAAGCTGAAGCCAAAACGACCACAACGTAGACAAGAAAATATTCAAGTGGGGAGAGGGATTTAATTGAAAAGAGATGGTGCTGATTAGTGTGACCCACATGTTTGGAACCAATTTTAGGAGGAGAGGTGTTTGCGTGAGAGGATATTGGCAAAAAAAGAATAAGGCACTATTCTTTTGGGCTATGGCCGATAACTTTTAGTTATGGTTAATGGTTGTATTTTTGAGACAGCAGTGGATGACACACATGCTTTTGGACTTAGAAAACCGTTTGGAGAATCTGTTTCAAGAAGACACTCCCATTTGTTTCAACTTTTAGGGAAGTCAAAAGCCAAAGGAGTATTATTTTGGGTGACGACTGATGGTTTTTTTGCTGCGGATGATGTCTTTTGTCTGCGCTTTTCAACACGGTAGAGGACGATGGAGAAGCTAACATGGATGACGCACATGATTTTGTGCCTAAGAAGCCATTTGAAGAATCCACTTCAAGAGGCCACTTTGTTTCGACGTTTGGCCTTTTAACTTTGGAAGAAGCCAAAAGTCAAAATGAATAGGGTTAAAAGAGCATGGCTTACGCCTGATGGCTTTTTAACCCTAGTGCGAGCGTTTATGTGAATGAACCGAATGCCGATAAACTGCTTCGAAGGGGTTATTTCGATAAACCATTTTGAAAAGACGATGGAGAAGTCTCCTGTTTATTTATTTGGAAAAAAACTATAAACATAAGTCATAAGCTGAAAGAGAAGGGGACATAGCCTAAGCCCTTTTCATAATTGACTCTTGTGCTGGGCGCCAGCTAATAGGGCTCTTTTTTTCAGCTTCTAAAGTTGTTTTTCGGATTTTTTTTATAGTAACTAGTTTTTAAACAAAATATTTTTTTAAGGTAAGGTATATAAGTTAATTGTAGTACACACTGTAGCGACTTCATTTATATCTGCCAAAGCTGCATGTGAGTTTCTGTTATTCCATACTCTCTCATGAACAGTCTAAAAGTTATAAGCCAAAACAAAAAAGAACATTCCCAATACCTTTAGGTGCAGAGTTGGAACTACTGGGAAAAGTGGTCAAACTTCATATTGTAGCTTCTCTAAAGCTCAACTGGAGCTAGAATTGGTTGAGGTGTAGTATAAAATGTATCGAGTTCAGTTATATCGGCTAAAATTATATGCGATTATTTTTTTATATATACTGTTTCTTATAAAATCTAGAATTTAAAATTTTTAACCAAAAGTAACTTAGTTACAGTAGGAAAACCCGCTACCATTGAGTAGCTCCGACGGCTTTAGCAGATTTGAGCCACCATGTTTGCATTCGCACCACGGCACCAGTATGCCTTGCCGTCGTCAAATTCGCAAAAGAAAAGAAGAGAGTAGTTAGTTGTTGGATCCAGGTATTGGCTGGCTTTTCCTAGAGCTGGCTTCTGCTGAAGCCCACGCCTACCAGGAGAGAGAACTAGAGATAGACGCAGACGCACTCCCACCACAAGGCCACGAGCTCCTCCGAACCTAACACAGCCTCTCGGCCCCTAGGCAAACGGCCGAACCCTAGCGAGATGTCGTCGTCGGCCGGCAGCGGGCAGCAGTTCCGGTACACGCAGACGCCGTCCAAGGTGCTGCACCTGCGGAACCTGCCGTGGGAGTGCGCCGAGGAGGAGCTCGTCGAGCTCTGCAAGCCCTTCGGCCGCATCGTCAACACCAAGTGCGGCGTCGGCGCCAACCGCAACCAGGCCTTCGTCGAGTTCGTAAGCCCCTCCTCCACTGCCCCCACCTCCTCCCTCTCAAGTCAAAACCCCCTTTCCCCCGTCGATCTCCGCGATCCGGTCGGGAATTCGGGATGAACTCGCCGCTGGATGGTCTTCCGTGTAGTTGCTGGTGAATCACCTGATCTAGCTAGCTTTTACTTGTGCAATAGTGGGATTTTTTTTAAAGTTTTGCGGATATGGATTTGATGTTGCAGAGGGTCGAAAAGCCTCCCATGTATCCACGCGTAGCTTAGATGGGCAGATAGATCATATCTGTTTGGTTTGTTTTCTCTGCGCGTCAAGCATCGCCGGATTTAACGGAACCTGGTGTGGGATTGGTCAATATATGAGGTTGTATGGTAATGATTTGTTGAGTGGTATGGATCAGGCATATAAGGGGGTTTGGTGTCTCACATGCCATTCAGACATCTAATTGGTTTATTAGTCTGGTTCTCTGGGGGACTGGTGAAGAGGGAGTTGCCATAGGATTCAGATGGATTGATAGGTTGGGGCTGTGGAATTTATTCGAGATTGGATCTTGAATTTTTTAAACAGTTTTGGATGGGTATTGAGGTGGATGTTTGGGTGTTCTGATTGGAGTTAATGGAAGTTAGTTGTGTAGTAGTGGAATGTTATATCATATCAATCTGTTGGGGATTGATGTGAAGCATACTAGCATATCACCAATCATCTGCAGCTAGGTTCTTTTGTGGTTGTAAAATCCCGTCAGGTCGTCACTATTAATTTGTTTTATGATAGGATGCTCTGCAGGATTTAGTGATCTATATGGCTGGTAGGAAGTTTTTTTGTGGATTTTGGATGTGTAGTAGTGGGGACTGTAGAATTACTGGAGCAAAGTGCTATTTTGTGGCATTAATGGCTTTTGAGTATGATTGGTTAGCCTGTAAATGCAGGTGTATCTTCTAACTCCTAAGGCAGGCATAATTTGGAAACTTTCTCTTGTTAGAAATCACTGTGTACATTAATCATTTTTTGTTTAGTGCTTTAGTACTAAATGTTATATGTTTCGAAATAGATGATGCCAGGATTACTTATGCGAAGCCATTTATTCTTTGCAGACCGACACCAATCAAGCTATTTCAATGGTTTCTTACTTTGCATCATCTTCGGAACCAGCGCAAATCCGAGGCAAAACTGTTTACATTCAATATTCAAATAGACAAGAAATAATTAACAACAAGAGCCCTGGAGAGACTGCTGGAAATGTGCTACTTGTTACCATAGAAGGTGTTCAAGCTAGTGATGTCACCATTGATGTGATCCATTTGGTGAGTTCTAAAATTTAATTTTTCTTGTCTTAAAAATACTTTGATGGTTGAGTTAGTAAGATAACAACAAACTGAAGTGTGCCTGTTGCTATATTGATTGTCATTGACCGAAGAGATCCAAGGGAGTCTACCTGACCTGATCCTTGTAAATCAAAGATTATACATAGCTGCTCATCTCGTAGTAACGTATTCTGCATGAATCAGCAGGCCCATGTTAACACGGAGAAAATGTCGTTATCAACACCTGCAATTGGAGAGATACCATGTTTGTTTTGCTGCCTCTGTCTTCTAACTATTACATTTGAAGTTTTAATGAACTCTCATCTGGAGGATGCCATTTTCTAATTATCATTCATCACCACGCGTATCTCCGGTGTAGGGCACCTCCCTGTTTATCCAAGTTATCGATGACAGGTTAAATCCCCAACTTTTAGAAAATTAGTATCTCTTTGGTGCTTCTTTTGAGATCATTTTGTGGTCATTTATTTCCAGCCAGTTGTTAACACTTAACAGTACAGTTTAATTCTCACTCATTGGCTGATGTGTTTCTTTCTGTAAGACCTTTCCCGCTTGTTCTGTTGTTGAAAAGGGATAGGCTTCAAGAGTTAATTTCCTTTGTTACGAAATGTGGTTCCTGCACCATTCCATCATGGCAAATAGAGTATTCAATGATTGTCTGTCTGTACTGCAGATTTTTTTATATGTGCCATTTGTTTACAGTAGATTGGCCTCTAGTTCCTGAACTAGTTTTCTTGTTTTACTCCTATATAATGACCCTTTTCCCCTGTTGTATTTCAGGTTTTCTCGGCTTTTGGATATGTTCACAAAATAGCCACTTTTGAGAAGGCTGCAGGTTTTCAGGTCAATTAGAATCTTATTTTGTTTCAAATACTTGATTCATTACAAAAGGCAAAGTCCCCATCTTAAATTTTCCCACAGGCATTGATCCAGTACACTGATTCACCCACTGCTTCAGCAGCAAGAGAAGCCTTAGATGGAAGAAGCATTCCAAGGTGACACCTGTTAGTCTTTCCTTGTATAATCCATTGTTGAATAATGTTTCTTTCCTTGTATAATTCATCATTGAATAATGTTTATACTTTCTTGTGCCTCTTATAAACTGAATTTCTTTGAGACTTGACTGTAATGTAGGTACTTGCTTCCGGAGCATGTAACATCCTGCTGCCTGCGAATTTCTTTCTCTGCACATAAGGATTTGAACATCAAGTTCCAATCACACCGCAGCAGGTATCATTTGTAATTTATTTGCCCTGAGTTAATTGGTCATTGCTATTTCTGGTAAAGGATTGATCCCAATAAGTCATTTCCTACAAGTCATTTGATCATTCACTGGTTTGTGGTGTTGCTAAATGAACTTTTGTTTTCGGTCTTCAGTTGTTAACGGTTTATTTTTGTTTTTATTTTGCAGAGATTACACCAACCCTTACCTTCCAGTTAATTCTTCTGCTATAGATAGTACGTTGCAGGTATCACTTCTGCAAAGGATCACAAACATTATATTCTTTTAATTCAGTCTGTTTTGCCATTGTATATGACCTTGCTGTTTTTGCACAAACTGCCCTTTGATGTGCCTTGGCAGCATGCCGTTGGTGCCGATGGAAGGAAAGTGGAGGCTGAGGGCAATGTTCTTCTTGCATCAGTTGAGAATATGCAATATGCTGTTACAGTGGACGTTCTCCATACCGTAAGTAAAATTGGGAAAACAATTATTCAAAGATGCTCCAAGGTTTTGTTGCCATGCGATTAATTTGTGCTGACTATGATTAATTAAAATCCAGGTGTTTTCTGCATTTGGTACAGTCCAGAAAATTGCTATTTTTGAAAAGAATGGTGGAACGCAAGCTTTGATTCAGTACCCTGGTATGAACTTCAGAATATATCATCTTAGGTGTTAAATTACCAAGTACTTCATCAGTTTTGTGTTGAACTAGTGTTTTCATTTCACCGTCTTGTGAGCTAGCAGAGCACCCCTTGAAAGCTCAAAATCCTTATTCCCTTTACAGTAATGATATACTAATTTTTATCACCAAAATCCTTATATCTCAATACTTAGTTCTGTGAACTAATCAACGCAAACACACTTTTCCTGTACTGTACCCTGAATTAAGAGGCTTTGCATATGCTGTGACCCTGCAATGAAATCAATTAATCTGGTAATGCTGCCATTCATTCTATGTTGGCTAAACATGTGACTGATTCTGTTTATAATTCCATGTGCTTTTATGTAGAAATAGTTCTTCATTACCTGATTATTTCATCACATTGCCATTCAGATGTAACTACAGCTGCAGTTGCGAAGGAGGCATTAGAAGGGCATTGCATCTACGATGGTGGCTACTGTAAGCTTCACCTGTCATACTCTCGTCATACTGATCTCAATGTAAAGGTATAATAGGTTCATTTTCTTCAGTGTGTTTTGGGCATGAAAACCATTTTAGACTATACGAATTACTGCCTTTATAAAACCCTCCGTTTTTGTAACACAACTCCTATTTTGACTTGCCTGCCATATGAAAGCGTACATCTCTTTGTCCTTCAGGCACATAGTGACAAGAGCAGGGATTACACAATCCCAGAAGGAGCAATCCAAGCAGTACCGCAAATACCTGGTGTACCAGCTACATCTGCCGGGTGGCAAGGTAATCCGCAGGCAGCTGGAGCATACGCACCACCTGGTGTCGTTGCCCAGAACCACAGCACGAACGGGCAAGTGCCAAATTGGAATCCCGGCAACTCAGGGTACCCCCCAGCTCCAGGAGCATATCCAGGCCAGATGTACTCAACCCCGATGCACTACGCAACATCAGGGGCCTTCTCTGCCCCTCCTCACGAGTTGCGTGCTTCGCAGCAGATGCCGCCTCCGCACCATGGAAATCAGGCGAGACCAGCAGGTGCACCTGGAACCGGCCAACCGCCTCCATATTACCGTTAACTTAATTGTGCTCTCATAACTGGGCCGTTTCTCAATTCAGCTCAGGTGTTATGTAATTGTGCAATACCGGCTATCCAAGTTACGTTTTTCCTTGTGCTTTCCCACGAAACATTATTTTCAATGTACTCACCCTTCGGTTTTCATCAGTACGAGAAAATGAAGGAAAGCTGTTTGCGTCAAAATGCAAGAGAGGATTTATTTATCGTCAACTCTTTGCTTCCTTTTCTTGGTAGCCACTGGCAATTTATTTGTTACTGCTCATTTACTGCGGGCAAACACATAATTTCCTGTCGATTTTGTCTTTGTCGGCAATGAAGGTGGAAAGAACAGTAGAGCTCGAATTTTTCAATTAAATAGTCCTTCTAAAAAAATATTTAATAATAACCTCTCTAATTTTATTTTCAAATTTGATCTTTTTGATCACGCCAAAACCCACGGTGCGGCTAAAGCACCATGCCACACAAAGCACCCTGCACGCCATGTCGACTGGTGTGGCCAAAGCTGCCTAGCCAGCGTGGAGGCTACTGCGGACATTGACGTAAGTATGAATGGTGTGATAGGTGTGTACTGCCACGCCAAGGTTTGTTATCAGGCAAGATGGGTGTACTTTGGCCGATGCTAGGGGTTGCCACGCCAGCACTACAGGCGTGGCGGATGTACTTTGCCACGTCGGGTCAAACGGTGTGACACTGCGCCTGTTCCTTTTTGTGAATTAACTCTTTTTATTTGTCTTGGGTATTCTATTAATCTCTAGACAATTGTAATGTTCGTTTATGACATATTTGGGACTAATAAAAACACATGTTGGAATGGGACTAATAAAAACACATGTTAACCATGATCATATTATTTAGAAGATAGAAAATTAGAACCATCAAAATTTGATGGTTTTTTTATTATATGATCAATGGGATTAATATTTTGTAATTTTAGGTTTGAGCGAGAATAGAGCAATAAAGATAAGATTTCATAACACTTGATAATGAAGGTGTGAAATACATGACATGTAGGGTTTAGTTAGGTGTAAATATTTGCCTAGTTATTCCTACGGTACAAATGATAATATGCATGAGCCATTGACCTAAACTACAAGTACAATATAAACATGTCTTTTGAAAAGGAAAAATACTTGATGGATGAGAATCAAGTCAGAATTGCGGATGTGTGGATTGCTCGGTCCATGTCAGGTTACCGTAGTTGCACTGCGGGTATGGGAATTCTGGTGATATAGGAGCATCCTTGCAAGAGTTACCAGGGTACGTTCCTGCCTTCTTGGCAATCCATTCCCACATGGCATTGTTCTCACCCTTGGTGAGTGCGAAAGCAAGTGGAATCAACTGGTCTCCCGTATCAATACCGACGACGACCATTAATGCACCGCAGTACTTCCCAATAAGATGTGTGACATCAACCGAAAAGATAGGCTTGCAATGTTTGAAGACCTCGATCCATGCGGCCCTGTGCCAAGGATTGAACTCCATATCCAGGTTCTTATGCTGCATAGCATTCATGATTCTAGGCAACATCGCGTATGCTTCCTTTCAATCGCCCAAAGTATTTGCATGGCTCTCTGCTTTGCTCTCCATGCGTTTCCATACTTCACTCGGTACTTGATGAAGCCAAATATAATCTCAACAAAGGTAACGACCATTATGTCAGGGTTGACAGCCACAACACTTGTTATGCGCTTAGCGATGCAGACCGTTGTCGCCTAAAGGTGCTCCCCAGAAACATGATGTTCAACAAGGGTGAGGCTGCTTCACATTGGTGATTTTCCATTGCTTGTCTTTCATGAGCCGCGCCTATACCTTTCATGGGCAATTCCTTTCACACCTCACGAGATACCTCTTGTTCATATCAGAGTGTTCCACTACGTAGGAATGATGGTGCCTCACTGAGTAGTCTTGCAACCAGGATTCAACACATCATACTTGCTAATCGCATGTTCTTCCTTATGATATCGTTCTTCGAGTTGGCTCTCCTAGCCCTACTCTTTAACCTATTTGAACAAACAACACACCCAACCATTGTCGAATGCATGCACTGAGGGGACCTTACCGAGCACTCCATGGAAAACACGTCCCTCCTCGATCATGAATAGTGAAGAGGGGCCTTCATCATCACTAGAGCTCCAACTCTCATTGGAATCACCCTCATCATCACTCCCATCGGCAAGCACATCTTCATCAAGCTCATTGTTCATTATGATGCCATCATTATTAGTCACAGGGTCACAAACACGATGGACTACAACATCAGGTGTTGAGCTTGATCGCAATAGGTACACCCATTACTCGATTTATGTTCACCAACGTCCTCCTCTTAACCAAAACCTCCAATAATTGCACCTGCAATCCAAGGGCAATCTCCTTATATGTGCCCAATCCATGTCACATGCAATTGGCATCAGCACGCCGTGCACCTTCAAACTTACACCAGCATCATATCTCCCCTCCATTACAACATCAACACCGAGTTCATTCCATCCTAGAGTTGACTTCATCCTTGTTACAATGGTTGAAAATGACAGAGACTCTTCAAACATAAGGAATTTTCCTTCTATGCCAAGGAACTCCACACTACTTCCTGTTTGGTTAACCGTCCCATCGGTAAAAACTCGTACAACTCTATCCATCTACATACAACAACCAATACATCATCACTACTATAGGCCACCACTTCCACCTCCCAACACCTACGGCCAACTCATACATAGCCATTGAAAAAATCATGCAAACGGAGTAAAGCCTCCCAAACAAGTACTAGTAGAAACTCTATACAACAATGACAGTATCTGATTTCCATTTACTAAACATTTCAAGCACTACCAATACATTGTTCAATGGTCACGTGCAACTAATACATGTCAACATATGTGATCAATCAAAACTAGTGCAACTAACCCGATTAAGTGTTTACAAATAACATAATTATCATGTAGTACTCACATAACCATCACAATGCCATCCACAAGTGCAATTTCGGTTCATCCCAATAAACCCTTGTCACCACACCCACATCCATTACAAAATTGCTACAAATGCCATTAAAAATTGAAAATAAGCACAAATACGACTTCCATGACCTGCTAATGCTCTCTGATTCACTTCGAAGTGCAACGATTGCAACAGATTTGTGCCCCACATCCTATCCGTGCCAAACCCTAAATCCACAAAATATACCAAATCCATACAAAATGAGGGGAGAGAATGGGTGAGGTAACCTTGTAAGATGATCCCCAAGAGCTTATGTGCTTTAAATTGGTGCCAAAGTGATGGATTTGGAGAGGTAGGGTACGGGGAGGAGAGGTGATAGGGGAGGAAGAGAGGAAGGGGATGGGGAAAAGAAGGATTAGGGGTGGGCCGGCTTGGCAGCGCCTAATAACTCCCTCTTCCACGCCAAAATACTCTGCATGGAAAATGGAGATTGCAACCACTCTAGCGTCCACGGGAGCCTCCATGCTAGCTGACCAGCCTGGCGTGACAACTTTTGCCATGTCAGTCAACATGGCATGCCATTGTGCATTTGCCATGCTACGTGCTTTGGCGTGGCCAAAAGGATCACATTTGGAAATAAGTCCATAAAATTTCAAAGATATTAAAGGCATGGACCGCACAGGGTATTAGTTCTAGCTACGCCACCGGTAACTAGTGCACGCTGCACAGTGCTCTACTGCCCTCCACCTAGTTTGCAAGTAGCAAAGTGAACAATGAAAATGAACTGTTCACACATTTGGTACTGTAGCATGGTTGAGCGTACCAGCGATGTAGCACAGAATGTGCTTCACAGCGGCATAGTGGTCGTCACGTGGCGACTCCATGAAGCGGCTGACATAGCCGAGGGTATAGGAAATGTTCGGCCGCGTGTGCACCAGGTACCAGAGACTGCCGACGATGCTCCGATACTTGGTGACGTCCACCAGTGGTCTATCACTCCGCTTACTAAGCTTCAATCGCGCTTCCATGGGCACGCACGCCGGATTGCATCCCGACATGCCTGTGTTCTCCAGAATTTTGCGTGCGTACGCAGACTGGTTGATTGTGATCCCCTCTTGTTGATGTACTTCAATGCTGAGGTAGTAGCTGAGGAGTCCGAGATCACTCATATGGAAAAGTGAGCTCATCTCCCCCTTGAGCTTGGTGATCTCCCCGTTGCTGGTGCCTGTGATGACGAGGTCGTCGACGTAGACACCGACCACGAGACGCGTCGCGCCAGTGTCGCGGGTATACATGGCATGTTCGGAGGAGCTCCTCGTGAACTTCAAATCGAGGAGGGTCGCATCTAGCTTCGCGTTCCAAGCTCGAGGTGCTTGACGGAGACCATATAACACCTTCCTCAACTAGAGTACCTGGTTGGGTGTTCATCGTCGATGAAGCTGGGAGGTTGCGCCACGTACACCTCCTCCTCTAGATCGCCGTTGAGGAACGCCGTCTTCACATCCATGTGATGGACTGGCCATTCCTCTTGTGTGGCGACAGCGAGCAGCAAACGCACGGATTCCATCCGCGCGACAGGGGCAAAGACCTCGTCATAGTCGATGTCGTGCTTCTAAACGTACCCCTTTGCGATGAGATGGGCTTTGTGCTTGACGACGGCGCCAGTCTCGTCTAGGGGTGGCAACGAGCCGAGCCAAGCCTGGCTTGGCTCGGCTCGTGAAAGCTTGGTGAAATGGAGGCTCGGTTCGGCTCGGCTTTGTTAGGATATCAAGCTTTTTTGTGGGCTCGTTTCGGCTCGTGGTGCGGCTCAAGCCAGCTCGCGAGGGCTCGCGAGCCAACAATGGGTACGCCCGCGAAGGGCTCAGGGAGATCGCCGGCCTGAGCAAGCTCTGCCGGTGGACCGGCGAGCCCAGGCTGAAGCGCGCGGCGGTGACCAACGCGCCGAGGGGCAACGCCGAGCTCATGATCTCCACCCTCGGTATCTCCGACTTCTTCCAGCTCATCGTCACCGCCGACGACTGCGCCCGCCCTAAGCCGTTCCCGAACCCCTACCTCAGGGCCCTCACTCCACTGCTCCACGTCTCCCCTTTGACTCCCCCTTCTCGCAAAAAAGCTGGGCCTTCCACCAGAATCAACCAACATCGGTGGAGGTAACCCATAGAACACTCGCCATATACATTCATCGACATCAAACATATACAACTAGAACATCAAACCATCAAGGATTCAAGCACTATGGATCTGCACCGAGCCGGCTAGTTAGAGCTAGGAAGGGGAGTAAAGAGGGGAGAAAGGAGTAAGCTCACCGTACATGGAGGCGGCGGCGGCGCGCTACCACCGGCGCAGGGGCGGAGCCGAACCTCCAAACCTCCATCAAGAAGAAGTGGGAGTGAAGAACAACAAGAGAACACCTCCATCAACCGGCCGTGACTACCGGGGCGGCACACCTCCAAACCTCACATCAAGAAGAACAACCATTAGAAATCAAAGAAAATAGCAACCAATCCGTAAGAAATCGGGAAGGCTTGAGGAAGAGAACACCAGATCCGGGCTCTAGGCCGCGGATCCGGCGGCAATATCCCAGGCGCAGCCGAGCGGCGAGGAGAGGACGGTCCGGGCGGCAAAGCTCGGCGAGGGGAGGCGGCACATAGGAGAGAGAGGGAGCCGGTAGCGGTAGGGTAGCGCAGAGGCCGGGTCGAGGCAGGCACGTTGGTGGAGCGACGCCCGGAGGTCGGAGACGCAGCACAGGGGCGAAGCCGAACCCGAATGGCGCGGTGATGCGGCGCGGGAGGCCGGGGCGACGCCGGTGTGAGGGGAACCGGAAGAAGAGGGTGGAGCCGAGGCGGCGCGGCATAGGAGAGAGAGAGAGAGAGCCGCGACCGCGAGGGAGAGGAAGCAGAGGGGGAGGCGTTGAGGCATCGGTGGAAAAAGGGGAGGAGAGGAAGAGGCGCTGGTGGCGAAAGGCACAAGAAAAGGTAGAAAGAAAAGAAGAAAGTGGAAGGAACGAGGGGAGTCGCCGAGTTGGGAGAGTTGGGCCGAGCCAACCGAGCCGCTCGCGAGCTGGCTCGGGCTCGGCTCGTTTAGACCCTGAGCTTTTTTGCTGGCTCAGTTCGGCTCGTTTCATCCATGAGCCGAGCCAAGCCTTCACGAGCCCGAGCCGAGCCCGAGCTGGCTCACGAGCCCGAGCTTTTTTGCCAGCCCTAGTCTCGTCCTTCTTGAGCTTGTAGACCCACTTGAGTCCAATGGGTCGTTTGCCGACGGGAAGGTCGACTAGTTCCCACATGTGATTTTCTTCAATTGAGCCCATCTCTTCGAGCATAGCCTTGTGCTAGCTCACGTCGCACTCCGCCTTAGCGAAACTACTTGGTTCCTCGGTAGCTAGGAGGTAGAGCTTGTTTGATTCGAGCTCCACTGGCTCAGAGAAAGTGTTGATGTTGGCGATGCTGCGGTAACGCCGCGGAGCACCGACATCGTCATCGAGATTCGGGTCCGTCTCGGGAGGTGACACGAGTTCCACCTGTGGACTCGGCTGCTCAGAGGGAGACGCCGCTGATTCCGATGGCAACGCACCAGAAGGCGGTGGGTTGGTGAAGCAGTGTTGGCGTCAACGGGCTGCACCTCATAATGGACCGTGAATAAATCAATTGACGCGCCCGTACCTGACTCATGCTCCCCCCAGTTCCACTTCCTCATTTCGTCGAACACCACGTCGCGTGTGACCCACACGCGCTTGGCGGCGGGGTCATAGACGCGGTAAGCCTTGCTGCCGAGCTCGTAGCTGAGGAACACCATAGCCTTGCTATGATCTTCCAACTTCTTCAGGTGCGGCTTCACCACCTTTACGTGCGCCACGCACCCGAACGTGCGGAGATGATGCACGACAGGTGTTCTACCATGCCACGCCTCGTATGGAGTCTTGTCGGAGACGCTCTTCATGGGCGATTGATTGAGGATGTAGACCGCCGTCGTCACTGCTTCCCCTAGAACTCGCCGGGCATGTTCTTCGCCTTCATCATGCACCGCGCCATAGCCACCACCATCTGGTTGCGGTGTTCTACGACGCCGTTCTGTTGCGGTGAGTAGGGCGCGGTGAGGTGGCGTCCGATCCCCTGCTTGGCGCAGTAGATGCCGAACTCCACGGAGGTGAATTCACCACCGCGATCAGTCCTCAGCACGCACAGTTTGCAGTCGGTCTCCACCTCTACCCCAGCCTTGAAATGTTTGATCGCTGCCAGTGCGTCGCTTTTGCTGGCCAGCAGGATCAGCCACAAGTACCTGGAGAGGTCATCAATGAAAGGAGGAAATACTTCTTGCCGCCGTGTGTCACTGGAGAGATCGGCCCGCAGAGGTCGCCATGAACAAGGTCGAGGCGTCCCTCCGCATGGTACTTGGCTTCCTGTGGGAAAGATGCTCGACGTTGCTTCCCTACCAGTGATGAGGACATTCCAACCTTCAATAACCACACTGAAGATGATCACATTGAAGATGATCATCTCCGCGACCAAGATATTCTCAAGGACCAACAATATCAAGGACCAATCACGAGAAGACGTGCTAAGCAAATGCATGATAAGGTGAATGCTAACCTAAGCTACATTTTAGATTCTTGTGACTTGGTCATGCCCCCACCTCTTTTTCTTTGATTGAACTCAGGTGCATTGGAGAGGAACAGGGAGGTCCAGAAAATCAATGAGTTTTGCAATCATTATCTACATGAATTATAATGTTTTCAACCAGCATACACTAGACCAATCGATGGCTTGTCCAGTCTATTTTCCTACGTTTCAGACCGTGCATCATTTGGAGTTGTGTAAAGAAAGTTATGGTCATTTTAGTAACAGCTGCACATGCTGATAAATGCTATGCGAAAACTGAAGACTCTTTGAAGGCTTGCGCACCAACCTGTCACATTTTACTGTGCATATAATATATGGATGGAAAGATAATCAAGTCT
This sequence comes from Dendrocalamus latiflorus, assembly GCA_017311315.1. Lineage (NCBI taxonomy): Eukaryota > Viridiplantae > Streptophyta > Magnoliopsida > Poales > Poaceae > Dendrocalamus > Dendrocalamus latiflorus. The sequence goes on along the minus strand of CM029622.1, from coordinate 17,774,424 downwards.
ATTTTCACCTCCAACAAACGGTTCGTCTTTTGGACTTCCAAGGAGAGAGTTATTGCTTTTTTACTAAAGACTGCGCAGAAGTTGAGCAGACGCACGAGAATTTGAGAAGACTACTTGAATGCTTCAACCACTTGGCCTTCCACCTTCCAACGTGGTGACTTATGTTCATACCCAGCTAGGAGGGTTGTTTCTAGTATATATACCCCTCAACTCCTATCCATAGAGAGTGGCTTTTCTTTTGGAGATTGATTTTATTAAGAATAATGAGAGTGTTCTTGTTTACCGAGTTCTTGTGATTCCCCGCGAATTGCATCTAGCTTGTGCTTCTACGCCATCGAGTGTAGCTGTGTGAGTTAGTATTCAGGTTTGTGGACTAACGATTGTCTCGGATAGCAGGCTACGGTTGGCTTCCTCGTCGTTGGGTTACAAATTTCCCCAAAGTACCATTCTTGATCCTACGCCGTGAGATCGGGCAAATCAGTGCATTGGCTCTCCCGGGCTAGTGCGCATCAACCAGGCAGCCGTCGCAGATTTGGTCAACGTGGTCGATCACAGGGAGCCCGCACACCATGTTGCGGCGGCCGAGCTTGCGCAAAGACTCTAGATTGAGGTGGCCAAACCTGGCATGCCACAACCAGGCTTCATCTCCGCTCTTGAGTGCGAGGCAAACCGGCTGTGCAATGTTGACGTTGAGCACATAAAACCGGGTTGAGTCACGCTGGACTCGCGCCAGCAGCCGGTGGGCCAGGCCCCGGAGGGTTAGCACCCCGTTCTTGATCCCGATCTTGCAGCTGGACTCATCAAGCTGGCCGAGACTGATGATGTTCGAGCGTAGGTGAGGGATGTAGTAGACTTTGGTGAGAGCTCGGTGTTCGCCGGTCTTGCATGAGAGGAGCACGGTGTCGTGCCCCTCAATCCGCACTCCGGAGCCATCGCCGAATTTGATGGAGCCACGGATGTTGGTGTCGAGCTCGGTAAAGGCTTTGCATGTCCTCGTCATGTGGTTTGATGCCGCCGTGTCGAGAATCCAAGCGGGGTCGCCGGGGTCACCGAGCGTCACCATTACACGCTGCTCGTTCAAAATCACCTTGCTCCCGCCGTTAAAACTTCGGGGCTAGCGGTGAAGTTGTGGGCTTGGGCCAACAAAAGTGTGGCTTCATTTCCGTCGGGCTGTCCCTCTTCTACCTGCAACAAATTTGCTTGTGCCAAGTTTTCCCTGCCGCGCTTGGCCTTGCGATAGTCTTTGGCCTAGTGGCCCAGTTTGCCACAGTAGCGGCACTGGTCTTTTTTGATGTCACGGCACATAGCCTGGGGTAGCCCAGCCTTGGCACCACGACCGCCGCCTTCGCACGTGTTCCTGTGGCCGCGGCTGCGCTGCCGCCCGCGTTGAGCGGAGCCACCGCTCCCGCTCGCTCCGCTGCCGTTGGCCATTGAACTTTGCCCGGTGCGCTTCTTGTTACACGCCACCCACTCCTCCTCTGTGAGGAGCAGGCCACCAGACTCCTCGTTGTCGGAGTCGTACCGGTCCTCGACGGCCAGTAGCCGATCGGAGAGATCCTCGACTGCCAAGGTGCTCAAATCAACCAACGTCTCAATCGAGACAGCGATCTGGCGGTACCTCTTAGTGACGACGCGTAGGAACTTGCGAACCATCTTCTCCTCTGGGATCACATCGCCGAGGAGGCTGAGATCGCTCACTAGCCCCTACATCCGGAGCTCGAAGTCTTCGATTGATTCGCTGTCCTTGAATCTTAGTGCCTCGAACTCTTATCGCAAATTCTGGACCTTCGTCTCGTGAACGCGATCGGCCCCCAAACGCTTGGTCTGGAGGGCGTCCCAGGCCTCTTTCGTGGTATCCTTGCTAGCGATCGACGGGAACATCTCCGGTGGCACAGCGCGGAGGATGGCAGAGAGGGCCTGGTGGTCGGTGCGGTACGAGGCGTTGCCGGTTGACACAACGTCCCACATGCCTTGCGCCTGCAGGTTCACTCGCATCAACACCGCCTAATCGGTGTAATTTGTGCGCGTGAGCATGGGGTAGGTCACTGGACCACCGGCTTCCCTGATCACCTCCCGGACAACGACCTCGCGGCCATTGGCATCACGGTGCCGCGGTCGACGTGGGGGAGTGGAGGGTGATCGGGCGTGATCACGCCTAGGAGGAGTTCGTGAAACGCCACGCACAGGAGCTGACATTGTGCTTTGAAACCACTTGTCAGCCACGCCCCGGCGAACTTACTCGCAAATCACACAATCACACACAAAATCAACCACTCGGAATTGGAAAATAGAAACAACACAAGTGTTTTGTGCTGCAACAAACAACCCACAACTTTTCTGATTCTTTACTCAACTATTTATGGAGATTACAATTTAAACTTAGAAACTGAAGAAACGGAAAAACAGGGAAAACTGCCATGCATGCCATAACTTTGCGACGTGCGCCATCCCCCACATCAGCCATGTCACGTGTTGAGGAACCGTCGCTGGCGACCAGTCCGAGCGATTCCTCTGTTTAGAATAAGAACGAATTAATCACAGAATCACAGAAGAATAGATTGAACACACAGAGAGATAGAGAGAACTCCTGGTCTTTTTTTATTGCTTTCATTCATGTGTACATAATGAGGGGGGTATAGGTCCCTATTTATAGACTACAATGAGGTGCCCACCATGGGCCGCGGGCTGCTGGTCCAGGCCCAGGTTTCTTAACACTCCCCCTTGGGAACTCATCCGACACGTTCATGCCTCACTAAAACTCCATAAAAACCCAGTGGGAAAAATTTGGAGAAAGAGCACATGATACATGTGATGCTGCGATGCACGAATTGCCTCATTAAAAACCTTGGTCGAGAAACTTCATGGAAAACTCGTCAAGGGAAAAAGAGTATAATTCACCCAATTTCATTTGGTCTTTAGTACTTTATTCCTTTGGGTAGTTAATCTTCATGATCAAGATTTAATAACGGGCTTGAGAGAATTCTCCCCCTGAATTCTGAACTTCTCTAAGTCTCATCATTCCAATCCCTCACACGCACCTTTCAAAGCTAGATGCGGGGAGTGACTTAGTGAATAAGTCTACACGACTTAGTGTGCAGTACTTTAATCTTGTCCATCTTTGCAATTCATGAGCATAGAGGAACTTGGGGTTGATATGCTTACATAGCCCGTCTGCATTTGTGCAACGCAAGCTGCATTATCTTTATGGATAATTGTGGGGGTTTGCACAATGTTCATTCCACATGACTGCTGGATGTGGTGAATCGTTCAGCGGAACCAAGTGCACTCTCGTGCAGCTTCATACAGTGCTATAATTTCTGAGTGATTTCTCGAAGTAGCTCAAGGCTTTGCTTAGACGATTTCTAGGAAATTGTAGTTCCACCACATGGAAATACATAGCCTGTTTGCAACTTAGCGGTATGCGAGTCAGACAGGTACCCAACATCTGCATAGTCAATCAAGTTCAGATCTTGATTCTTTCTGTAAGACAATCCAAGGTCTTTGCTTCCTTGGAGGTATCAGAAGATGTCCTTTATGCCCTGCCAATGCCTTTTGGTGGGCTCTGTACTGTACCTTACTAACAGATACATGACAAATGCAATGTCCGATGTAACGCAGTTTGCTAAGTACATGAGTGCTACCACTGCACTCAAGTATGGGAATTTCGGTCCCAGGATTTCCTCCCCCTCTTCCCGAGGCCGGAAAGGATCTTTTTCTTGCTGTAAAGACCTCCCGATCATCGGTACTTTCGATGGGGATGCCTTCTCAAAGCCAAACCTTTCTAACACCTTCTGGGTGTAGGCTAACTGATGTACCAAGATTCCTTCAGGGACATGCTCAAGCTGCAGGCCTAAGCAGAACATGGTTTTGCCCAATCTTTCATTTCAAATTCTGACTCCAAGTAGGAGCTTGCTTCTTTTATGTCTTCGGCTGTCCCGATGGTGTTCAGATCATCTACATACACAGAGATTATACAGAATCCATTCTGGGATCGTCGTATAAATACACAAGGACAGTCTTCATTGTTCGTGTAGCCTTTCTTGTAGAGAAAGTCGCTTAAGCGATTATACCATATTCTTCCAGATTGTTTCAGTCCATACAGTGACTTTGTGAGTTTCACACTGTACAGATTTCTATTTGCTCTGTCTAAGTTCGGGAGAGGAATTCCTTCAGGAACTTTCATATAAATCTCCAAATCCAAGTTACCGTAAAGGTATGCAGTCACAACATCCATCAATTTCATTTCTAAGTTCAAGTTCACTGCCATTGAGATCAAATATCTAAAGGTAATTCCACTCATGACTGGGGAGTAGGTTTCTTCATAATCAACTCTAGGACGTTGAGTGAAACCTTGGGCTACTAGCCTTACTTTGTATCTCACTACTTCATTTCTTTCATTTCTCTTTCGAACAAATACCCACTTGTGCCTAACGGGGTGTACATGGGGAGGCGTGTGGCATACAGGCCCAAACACCTCTCTTTTGTTCAGAGATAGCAATATGTTGCTATTGCCTTCTTTCAATCTTCCCAATCTGATCTTTTCTTACATTCAGCGAGCGATGCAGGCTCGGGATCAAGATCGATGATTGTGGCAATTTTCTTTGCGAAGTAGATATCGATATTGGCTGTTGTCCTATTCAGGGACTCTCCCGTGTGCACATAATTTATAGCTATTTCTTCATGAGTTGCTTCTTCTAGAGCGATTGCTTCTGCTGGAGCTTCACCTTGCGCATCGCTTCTTTCAATTGCGGTGGCAAGTCCCTTTAGTTTTTCAGCTCCGATGTGTGCGCACACATCCATGCCGATGGGGATATTCAGATCCGGTATGCCCTTTCCTGAGGGTGTCATACTTGTGCCAGGTCTCAACTGGCCCCCCTTCTCATTCTGGGGAACTTTAATGATCGGCTGTGATAAGTCCTTCTTATCCTTCTTCACCAGGCGTCCCCGGTTACTAAGGATTCGAGGAACCGGAGTTCTCGTCCTCTTTTTTATTTTTCTGAGGTCTCTGGACGAGATTAGGGATACCTTAAATTTTCTTTGGTATTTCAACCCTCTCCGGTGCATTGCGTGCAGGCACATGCGACTTAATCACACTCTTCAAATCACTAAAGTGATCAGGCAGTTGATTTGCTAGTTCTTGCAAATCGATTGTCTTCTGGACTTCTCTTGTCTTCTAAACTTCTCTATTTGCTTCACTAATGCGCGGGTCATCTGCATGGATTCCCGTGGCTTGCCATGTAATGTCTTCTGGACTTCTCTAGTGCGTGGGTCGTTTGCATGGATTCCCGTGGCTTGCCATGTAATTTCTCGACATTATTTATCAAGGGGTTAATTTCCTCCCCCTAATGTTGGGAAAATTTCGGTGGTGACTCTTGCGCTAGTTGCATAGGTGAATGGGTGTTGTAGGCCGAGAGTCTAAGGTTGATGAGATTCGCTGCATGTAGGACTGCGTGTCCTCAACATGTAGCTGGCAAATTACAATTATGCAAGAGGGGTCGGGCAATAAATTTAATTCTCTTAATTAAAGCCTTTGCCAAACCATTCTGGGTATGGACATGCGGTACCGAGTGCTCGACTGCAATTCCCATCGCCATGCAATAATCATCAAATGCCTTTGAAGTAAATTCGCCGGCGTTGTCCATTCTGATGGACTTGATGTGATGCTTAGGAAACACATTTCTGATGCGAATGATCTGCGAGATCAATTTTGCAAAGGCGTGGTTTCTTGTGGACAACAAACCCACATATGACCACTTCGAAGAAGCGTCAATGAGCACCATGAAATACTTAAACGGCCCTGAGATGGGCTGAATAGGACCGCAAATGTCTCCCTGGATGCGTTCCAGGAATGCAGGGACTTCATCCTTCACTTTCAAAGTGGAGGGTTTAGTAATTAGTTTCCCGGTGGCACATGCAGGGCACCCAAAATCTTCATGATTCGGGAAATTCTTCACATTAATATTATGCCCTTGAAAATTATTGATTATGTTTCTCATCATCCTAAGACCTGGGTGGCCTAATCTATCATGCTACAGACAGAAGAGTTCAGAGCTTCTAAATACCGTCTTCAGGACAGTGTACGCTGCAGGCGCCTTAATGTTGGTATAATATAGCCCAGTTTCAAGTGAAGAAAGTTTTCCTAATACGCTTTTCCATTCTCTTCGCGCTTCGTAATGAGCAGGTATTCTTTACCGTACTCTTCTTCAGTTTCAACGTGGAAACTATTGGCACGAATATTCTTAAAATTTAGGAGAGTTCTAGTCGATTCTGGGTACAATAAGGCTTCTTCAATGACCAAAGTTGTGCCCATTGTGGCTCTTCCTGAACCAGTTATACATGCATCGCTTCTAGCGATTGTCGTAAGGCTGCTAGTGCTCTTACGAATCGACTGAAAACTTAGTCTCTCTTAAGATGATATGCGTTGTGCCGCTGCTAGCTAAGCACACTTCCTTCATAGGGCGCTACACGCATTCTAATATAGGGTATTTTATTAACATGCATGAGAAACCATTCAACACATAAATAAAATACGCCAATATCAGAACATATCATGCCATCATAAACTGAATAAATGAATGAATTCTTCAAATATCATCCATCCATCACGAGAAAATAACAATTCTTAAGTACCATCCATGCAAATTCTAACATATTCTTCCACACAAAATAAATGACAATTAAAGTCGAAATGCATTCAGTGCACTAGACTTCTTCTGCTATTTTCTCGGGATTGACATTCTCTTCAAGAGAAATCATGACATTGGCTACTTCTAGGTCGAGAGGGGGTGATGCTGTCGTGATGGTTTCAACCTTCACCAGTGCAGGCAGCTATTCCGAATTCTCCCCCTCAGCCGATGCAAAGTGGGCTTCATGCTGCCCTTTGCCATCTCGTTTTGGCTTGCTAGCCTTATTTTCACGTGGAGCATCTGATTTGCCTTTCTAGGCTGCGGCCTTACCCTTCCTTCCCCCTTTTCTTTATCAAGGGCTTTCGCACCTTGTTGCTCCCGGCGTTGACTTCACGGCCAGTGGAGCTCCTAGATGGCTGAGTGACTTAGTTCTTGCGGAGAACTTCGTCCTGAGCCTCCGCAACCTACATCATATCAATCAATTCGGCATATTCCTCATAGCCGTCTTGACGATAATTACGTGTGGATTGTACTTCATTTGGGTGGAAGGATTTTCTCAATTTTTTTGCATTGGGGTACAAATCCTGTGCAAGCCAGAATTGTATTCCCTGATCGTCTTAAAGTCGGTAAACCTCAGTCTGATCCACTCTTGCTCTGCTTGAGGAAGAATGGTGTACTTTTAGCCTCTCAAACCGCTTCTGGAGTGCGGTCCAGAGTGCTAGCGCACTCTTCTCCGCCATATACTCATTCTTGAGAGTGAGGCAGAGGTGGTGCCTGAGAAAATCTAATGACTGATCATTCTCCTCAGGTTTGGGTTGAGCGCCATTCAGTCCGCCAATCCCAATAGCAGCGCGGAGCTTCCTGGCTTCAAGCACAATCTCGACATCGAATGCATATGTCAGATAGTTTTGGCCATGCTGGGCCAGCTCCTCGAACTCCCAGTTCATGATTCTAGTCATCTAAATGTGTATAAGTCTACTGCTGGTAGATATGCATGGAATAATTTACTGCGGGTAAATAAATGGTACAAAATATTCTCCTAATGTTCCAGAATTTTCTATGCATTTTCTATAAATTTTACAGCTAATTCAGTGATTAAAAGCAATTTTCAGTAATTACAATTAACCAAAACAGTAAATAAATACAGCAAATACAGAGAATAATAATGGCATAAATAAATAAGCTTCAAATGCTAAAAATAATTCAAAATTCGGATTCCCGGGCCCTTTTATGCTAGAATATGATTTTTCAGTAAATTCTGCAATTCCAGATGGTTTATACGCAAATTTTCAGTTCAGAGAAAAAATTTACGCAATTTCCTGATTCACCGAGGGGTTTTCTGCAAAATTCTGGACCCACTCGTAAGTTTAAGGGCTTATTCGCAATTTTTAGAACTACGAGGCCTTTTCTGCTAAAATCAGGGCTTAAATTAAAAAAATTAAGGGCCGAATAGCAATTTACTGAGAACCGAAGGGCTTTTTCGCAAAATCGCCACCCTCCCCGGTCTGGACTTCATTCCTCTTCCCCCGGCCCATGCGGCCCGCCACGCTTTCGGCCAATTGGCCCAAAAAGGCTCGATTTCTCCCTCCCTCCCCGGCGTGCTTTCATTTTCTCCCCTCCGGCCCAATCGGCCCATGTTGCCTTGGCCCACCTGGCTGCTGTAAGCATCAACCGGTAGGGTTTCCCCTACCGGTTTCTTGTGGTCGCGGCGGCCTGAGCTTGGCTCGGGTGAGGCAGAGCGACCGGGTCAAGCCGGCGGCGCGGGCGGCTGGGGCCGACGGAGGCGCCGTGCGGGTCGCGGTGGCGAGCTACTCGGCTGGCCCGAGCGGGCGCAAGCGCAGACGGGCACTGGCTGGTCAGCTGAAGCGGTGGCGTGCGGGCCAGCCGGTTGGCCGAAAATAGCAGCCTCGTGCGGCGCATTCCAGGCGGCGAGCGCGGTCGGGACCGGAAGCCGAAGGGACGGCCTGCATTGAGGGGCGGCGATACCTCGGGCGCAGCGGCGGCTGCGGCACGACCGAGGCCGGTGGTGGCGGCGCGGCGCTTCGGGCGCGGCTCGCTCGAGCAGCGGCGGCGCAGCGCGTTCGGGCGCAGGCCGAGGGTGGCGCAAGGCTGCGAGCGGTGGCTGGAGGCACGCAGCAAGGAGGCAGGCCGGAGGCGAGGTGGCACGCGCACGGCGGGGCCGGTGCGGGCAGACGCGGGTGCGGGGAGACCGGCTGCGGGCCGGTGTTGGATGCGGGGCGAGCGCGGCTTCGGCCGGCAGCGGTGCCATTCGGGGCAGCGCGGTGGTAGGCGCCAGCTACGGGCGGCGTCGGGAGGCGCCGGCTCCAGGCGGCGCGGCGGCGCGGAGGCGGCCATGCGCGGATGGCTCCTCGGCTTCGGGGCTGAGCCAACGGCCAGTGCTTTGGCGCGAATCTGGACCGAGAGGCGGCGGCTTCTGGCCTGCTTCGGGTGCACAGATCTGGCGATGGCCGTGCAGTTCTGGGTTCGGGCAGTTTCTGTGCTGGGTGGAGGCCGGCGGCCGATGGCAAGGTTAGCTTCGGGCCAAGCTCCTTCGGGCGGTGCCGGCCGCATGCGGGCGGCGGTCGTCTACCGATGGTGTGGCCGGCGGCTTTCTGGCGGCTTCAGGCCAGCAGGGAATTTTTCCCCTCATGTAGTGCTCGTGCAAGACCGAACAGAAAGAAAACTATGCATAATAATTTTCATTTCCAATTTACGATGCAATCAACATCTACCCCGTTTCACAATCTACCGATCGACATTGTGCCAGCGATTTCAGATCTGCTCGCGGTAGATTGGGGCGGATTTGCATCGTTTCTAATCTACAGTGCAATCAACATCTACCCCGTTTCACAATCTACCAATCGGCATTATGCCGACGACTTCAAGTCTGCTCGCGGTAGATTAGGGTGGATTTGCACCGTAGAGATTCAATCTAGAACGCGAAAAGAAAATACAGATTCAAAAGCATTCTAGAAAATTCAAAATGTGCTTCGATGATTACCTTCGTTCACCGGAGCGAAGTCGTGCTGATAACGTGTTGAGAAACCGTCGCTGGCGACCAGTTCGAGCGATTCCTCTGTTTAGAACAAGAACGAATCAATCACATAATCACAGAAGAATAGATTGAACACACAGAGAGATAGAGAGAACTCCTGGTCTTTCTTTATTACTTTCATTCATGTGTACATAATGAGAGGGTATAAGTCTCTATTTATAGACTATAATGAGGTGCCCACCATGGGCCGCGAGCTGCTGGCCTAGGCCCAGGTTTCTTAACATCACGCACAACTCTAGAAACGTTCTCGGGCGATAACTGCTCAGGAAACTGACGCTCACGCAATCAAAACGACAGCAGCGCAAACTGAAATAAAACCGAAACTAAAACTTAACTGAGCACATCTAACCATGGATTAATTTCTTCAGGCGCAGGATTACTTCATCTAATCCAATATTCCCCAAGGTGTGATTTGTACAACGCAATTTCGCGACTAACTAATCTCTAACAACTCGCAGTTAATGAATGAAGACCGACTGTTCAAAAGCCGCTCTCGAGGAACCGGACGAACTGGGAGAGGCTCATCCTCCCACCATCCCCAGTACTGCTGCTCTCGCTGCAGCTCGCGACGTCGATCATCCGGCGGCACGCGCCGACGTCCGCCTGGAGGAACCCCAACCCCGCCAGCGCGCTCCGCAGGTCATCCGGGCCGATGAAGCCGTCGCCGTCCTGGTCGAACATCGCGAAGGCCCGCCTCACCTCCTCCAGGCTCGGCTCTTCGGCGTCGAAGACCCGGGACACCTCCTCGTCGTCGTCAAACCTCTCTTCCTCGCCAGCTAGGCCTATCCTTCGTAGGATATCCTCCAGTTCGTCTCCAGTTAGTAGTGTTTGCTGCTCGTCTTCTGCCGCGGAGTTGGCGGCGGAGAGTTCTTGCAGACCATGCCCGTCGTTGCCGCCGTTAGGACGACGATCATCTTTGGGTGATGTGTATGCACTGGATGTGGCAGCAGTGCGCAATCTTGCGAGCGAGTGCAACAAGGAGTAGCTGCGGAGGAAGCTCTTGACGGAGGCGGCGGTGAGGAAGACGAGGAGGTAGGGTACTAGGAGGAGCGGTGATGATCCCGACATCGTCTCGACTGCCATTGATGGAGATCGATCTATAGCTATCTAGTATATTGTAGCTTGAGTTTGGTTAATTTGGTGAGGTATTATATATGAGCGATGGATGAGCTAGCTAGGTTATATATATCCATGGCCATGGCAGTTTGGTCTTGGTTTGGAATGTTCATCGTACATGCATGCATGGCAGGCAGAAGGAAGCTCACTTGCTTGACATGTTTGTAGGAAGCTCACTTGCTTGACATGTTTGTAGGAAGCTGCTTGCGTGCTTCTCTCTAGCCTCTAGGAAGAGAGACGAGAGAAGAGGATTACATTATGGAGACGCAAAGGGGAATACGTTAACGAATGAAATGGACAGGGCGGAGAAAATAATTAAGTGGAAATTAATCAGTAGCATCGGTGCAGCAGTGCTGCTTTTGCTAAAATTTCCTACATAATTCCTGTCTTTGCAGCAGTGCTGCTTTTGCTAATCCTAGAAAGCCGTAGAACACTTTGCATCTGTACGGATGTATATGTACCTTCGTCTTGCCTTCCTGATCGGTTTGTCCCATCCGGTTGTTCGATTCAGTGCCTCCTTCGTCCACCATTAGTCTTCCTGCAATCAAGATAGTTAAATCAACGGCCGGCGAGACTTTGGATGAGGGCATCGTTATTCATTTGTTAGGCCAGTCCAGATTGAGACAGCGCGAGACTATTCTGACCTCTGTGATGCCACGTACCAAGCTTATCGAGGCCACCCCATTACTGTAGCTTTCCTTTTTCTGAATCTGACATCGGTCGAACTTTTTTGCAAATATGGACTCCACCACCACACAGTAGTAAGACTCAACGGCAGCCAACTCTAGCGCGACAGGTGGTAGGCCCATAGGCCTGCCGAGCTTGCTGTGCTCGGCACAAGCCTATCGAGTCGGGTGGGCTTAGCACCTACCAACCAAGCCATGCGGGCTTGGGACCTGTCTACTGGGCCAGCTCTGCACCTCCCTACCTGGCCCACCGTGGTAGAACATGCGCGTGTTAAAACCGGCCAACTGCTTACTTGCCCCACTCCTTCGCCCGACCCTCACTCCCACTCATCACTTACTCTCAGAGCTCGGCAGAGAGAGTTACCGGGCGAAGGAAGCAAAGGGAGAGGAAAAAGAGAGTTTCAAATCAATTTGTGAGTTAGTTTTGGTGGAATTTCAAAGATTAGCGGTTGTAAAATGTGTAGATCCGGTGGAGAGCTTCGGAAAGAGGTGTGTCTCATTCGCGTGCAATTAGTTTCCTAATATGTCATTAGCATGCAGTTAGCTTAATGGTTGCTTGATAGTGTAGAACACAGTAAGAAGCCATGCTTAATTGATGTATATGTTTAGTTCATATGGATGACATTGTTTAATTAGCCATGGTAATGATATTTCTGTTGAGATAATGATGTGGATGCTTAATTAGTTAATGAAAATGACACTACACTAACTTCAGATTTTAGTGTAGAATGTGCATGCGTAGTGAATTTCTTTTTTGGCGGTGGGCACAACCATGAGGCCAATCACAATATATATTTTTAGGTATGTATGTATCTATAGACATATTAAAAATGTACAAAATATTGATAAGATTGATGAAATGTGCATTGTTATTTTTAGTAGTTTCGCTGACTCTGCAATTTAGAAAATAGTGTTTCATGCACCATGGTGCCTAGGCACCAATATCAATACCCGTTGATTTGCTTCGAGATTCGCAATGTTTGATGTGGGTATCTTCATATACCTATAAAAAAGTATATTTGAGATATCAAACTCCGAAAAAATTTAAATTCAACTTCAGTTTAATTAGTTTGAACTATTTTTATGGTATATACTCACTGTAGTTGCATTGAACTCAAAAGTAGTTCAAACTAGTTTGAACTGAGTTCAAAACTAACTTACCATAAATATATCAAGGGTATAAAACATTTTCATACCCAAACTCAAAAAAATTATCAATCATACACGTGTATCGGATGTTGGTGCCTAGACACCATGGTGCATTACGTAATTTTCCTATATATATATATATATATATATATATATATATATATATATATATATATATATATATATATATATATATATATATATATATATGATAGATTGCGTTTAGTATCGTCGGATTAAGTTAATTTCTTCTGCATTAGTGGTAGCTACATGATGTCAGATGTGGAACATTTATTTGTGTCCTATGGGAAGGCATCGCACGAGACGGACCATACGGGGCAAACCTATCAAATTGTGAACGGACTGTGATACGGTCTTCAGGTTTGAAGGAAATGGGTCTACTAACTCAGGAGGTGCATATGGAGTGCAATTAACAGGGAGGTAGGTAGGAAGAAACTTGTCATTGAGGCAGTGATTGCCAAAGTGGTTAAAGCTTTAGAGGAGTGTTTCTGGGAGCTGAGGAAGGTGATTGGCAACTTTGCATGGGGGCAGTATATGGAGATTACTAGTAATCCTGGTGCGGCGATATATGAGAGGCCGATGGTGTATGTGCAGTTTGTGGAGAGAGAGAGGAATCGTCGAGCAGGGGCGAGGCCGATGGGAGTGGTACAGTGCAAGTGCCGCTGTTGGTTAGCGGCTGCAATGTGGAGATTGCTGTTGGTGGTGAAATGGTACTTGTTGGTGCACATGATGGTGGTGCAGCGGAACTTGGTGCCGGTGGGGATGATGGAGGGTTGAGGAGACGTGCTTAGAATTTTGAGCCCACCGAAGGTGTAGGGAGACTGAACATAATTATGTAATCATTTATGATTTCTTCTCGGTAGAGTACTATGATCTGGATTGTAGTGATGTGTGTAGAGTCATTGTCTAGACTACACCGGTTAGACCGCTGCCCCAAGCAAGTCTAACAGATTCTAAAGAAACGCGCAGGTTGAATTGCAAACACCCAAAAATCAAATTTAATTAACGTAAGAAAAGCACAAGCAATGTAAATACTCATCATTCTTGTGAGGCTACTCATCATTCTCGTGAGGCTATCACCACATGATATTACAATCTGACCACAACTGTGCAGATTCATGAACTTGATGAATGCTTAACCACTGGACAAATGCTTAACCTCCTCATCTTTCTCTAGTTTGTGTGTGCTGCCCTACCACTGCTTGCTCCCACCTGAGCAAGAGCTTGGGTTTCGATTAACTCTCTTCCCTAGGAGGCGGCATCACAACCATTGATCGCAAGAGGAATCAACGGTTCACACACACAGACCACTCTTGAGCTCTTGGCTATTTGTCTTCTCCATAGGGGCAGAGGCATAGAATGGAGCGACTTGGGCGACTTTCCCACCATGCGGGCGGAAACTTTGGATCTGAGATGTAGGTTTTTCTATTCTGTTAGGTTGGTAGATGTTTGCCCAACCATGGCGACTTGCAACTCTTATCAGTGTTGTTGAAAGTCCGCATAGCCTGTTATAGAATTATGGCTCCGCCAGTCACCGTGTGGAGAAAATTCAACCGAGCACATTCAACATACCCTTTGGCCGTTTTGCTTAGCTCCCTTCCATGCCCAAAGGAACTAGGTTGAAAATGAATCAGATAGTTTCCGATTGATCCGGATAAGAATAAATACGGATTGTATCGGATCGGATTTTTTTCGGATAATTCTCGGATCGGAAACAAATACGGATTTTTTTGTCAGAAATGAATACAAATACAATATGCCTGATATTCGGCGAATACGAATACAAATACGGATTATCCGGATAATACAGATCCAGATATATGAGATTTCAGCCCAACATTACCCAACCCAAGCCAACCTCTCTTATCTCCCCTGCCACCAGCCTACTAGCAAATATTTATGTTTATTAAAAATAAATTTAGTATTGTTGGTAGATCAAAATTTGTACCAATTAAATTGATGTATTGTTGTTTAAATCATTTTGATGCAAATTTAAATTCTTAATTAATTTATTAGTCACATGTAAATGGTAGAAATCCATTAAGAATTGTTTAGAACTTTAGAAAAAATTACTGCCATTTGAAGATTTAAAATCTGTATAATAGTATAATTATTATGGATAAAAATACTTATGTTTGTTTAGATTTCATTAATGTTTTAACAAGATAAACTATTTATGTGTTTTCATTAATTTTGAATGTATAGTTTAAGGAGTTTTCATGTTCTGATAAATATTTGTGACCGTATCTGTTTCGATTCGTATTCGCTACGTATCCGTATTCAACATTATTCGTATTTGTATTCGTATCTGTATCCGAGAAAAAATATGGAAACAAATATAGTAGAGACATTATCCGTTCATATTCGATCCGTTTACATCCCTAGGAACCAGCAACCCCAGAAACTAGTTTTTTTAAAACTAGCGGTCTACCGCAGATTCTCCACAAGGACTTAGTTCTCTATAAGCAGACCTGTGACTATTATATATTGATATTTTTGTGACTACACGAAATACAAATCAACCCCTTTCTCCAAAAAAAAAAAGCACCATCTGTGAGGTAATCTATAACCTGAAGTACTTTCTGGAGAAATTTAAACACAGAAAAGAATCACAGATCAAATGGAAGAAACTGAAGCAGATTGATTGCTCATAAGCAGCAACGACAAGTTCCAACGCAGTTGAGCCCCAGAAGGAAGAAGGCTAATCCTTGGAGATAGAGGTTTATGTAGTAGCTGGTCTTTCCATGGAAGACGAGGTTGTAGGATGCACAAAAGGTGATGAACACTGAGAATCCAATCACTGGAAGATTGACTCTGCAGCAAAGAACTATGTCAGTTTTAGTACATATGAAATTACAAGTTTACAACATCGACCAGTTTATCTAAGTTTGCTGTAGAACTTGTAGATAGAATTTACCTGTTCCTTAACCTTTTTCTTGCCTTTTGAAGTAACGGAATCTCACCATTCTCCTCAAAATCATTGTTCCCCACTTTCTGCGTAACGATCCATTGGTTAAATTCTGGCAATTCCAGCAAACCAGCTACTGCAGCTCTCAAGCGGTGCATGGACATGACACACTCGAAAAAAATCCACAATGGCATTATGTGCAGATTTCTGCAGAGATGAAAAAAAGAAGCACATTAAAAATTTTAGTTTCAAGGGAGAAGGGATTAACAACATATTAGAGATATAATGCTTGTAAGAGAGACTAACTCTGGATTTCTTATGGCAGTGACAATCGTGAACGCTGTAGGAATATAGGCGACGCCCCAGATTGGTAGGAAGATTTCTGGGATCATGACTGATACAGGAATGATAACATTGTAGAGAATAAAGGCAACAGTAGGAGCGACGACTCTCCGCACCAGGAAGAAGCTATATATCATGTAGAACTTCTTTAAGGGTGACACTTGCTGATGGAGAAACAATGGTGGTTACTTCTTTCAGAATTGTTTGTTCTGGTTTGTCAAAGAAGAAGAATAGATAGTACCTTGGAAGCCAAGATCTCCCATGTCATCTTTCGGAACAAGTTTGCACTGCCACAAGCCCATCGAAACTGCTGTCGACAGTAGGCTTCATAAGTGGATGGAAGCTCACTCTTTACCTATGAGATGTTTGCTTTATCAGATGCTACCATTGTGTTCTTTTAATCATTCGAGGCTGGGGTGCAATTGTATTATTTTAATCGAACAAAATAAATTCTTCTTACTCTGACGTCCCCTAGATAGATGAATTTCCAACCCTTTATGGTTGCTCGGACAGCCAAGTCCATGTCTTCAACTGTTGTTCGATCCTTCCAACCTCCCGCATCATTGATAGCTTCTATGCGCCATACACCAGCAGTCCCTACGATAGCAATGTTTAGAAGTGCCTGGAGTCATCTTGTTCTCTTGGTCATCTACAGAAAGCATATATTTTGAAGATGTGTACCATTGAAACTGAAGAAAGCAAATGTTGCCGATCCTGCTTCCTGCTCGACTTTGAAGTGGTAATCCAGGAATGTCTTCTGTATCCTTGTCAGCAGGCTTGCTCTGTCATTCACTGCAAAAATCTGTCAATTAAAAATTGGATAGATCAGAATAAATAAAATGTGTGATGTTTGAGTTCAATAATGTGTCAGCATCCTCTCAAGCGAAAATTTTTAGAGTCGTTTGCCATGCCTTCTCATAATCATACGTGAAAAGAGTATACAAAAAGAAGCAGCATGCATCCCAAAAACTCATTAACAGAGAGGGGTTACTTGTTTCAAACAAGCTTGGGGGATAACAGTTATTGCTAAAATAAGTCGGTTATGTGAATGTGACTAATTGATAGTGATGTTGTGTTGATGGGGGTGGTGATTTTAGAGTTATGTGTGCATGCGTGTTTCTTCTGAGACACTTCTAGTTCGGGGGGTCACTAATTTTAGCTCAGCTTCAGGTTAAAGGAATTATATATAATGCCTGGATTGACTTCTCAAATTAGGTGATTGCTTGCATAAAAAATTCTCAGAAGTATCTGACAATTACACTTAAGATTTTCCAGGTCAAGCACAAAGTAGCAAACATTCCTGCTTAAGATTTTCCACTGGCACATGGCAATAGCTGTGATGAGTAAGCTGCAATGCTCAAAAGATGAGGCCTTACCAAAAACCCACCGAGCTTGAACAAGGGCAACATTCTGATTGTGCGCGAGGAATGGGACAGTTCTGAGGAGGAAATCCGGTTCTGGCTGGTAATCAGCATCAAATATGGCAACATATTCACATTGCTTAGCGTAGTCCCACTCCATTCCCTTCTTCAAGGCTCCCGCTTTGAACCCTTTGTGGCCACTTCTGGTGGCATATTTAATGTTTATGCCTTTGCTTGCCCAACTCTCACATTCTAGCTCAACCAAATTCTGCAGCATCAAGTAATCCAACGTCAATTCCTCGTGCATTTTGAGATTACATTTTTACATGCAAGATGATAGATTTCTTTTTATTTTGTGAAATGCTTTGGGTGGAAAATATAGGAAAACTAAAATGCCATATCCCAAGGAATCAAACTTAGGGGTGGAAAACGGTAACGGATAGGAATCAGTTTTATCCGATATTCATATCCGAGAAAATCCGTATTTGAAAATATCCGTATTCGTATTCGAGAATATTCGTATCCGTATTTGAGAATATTCAAATTCGTATTTGTATTCATTTTAAAAGTATGGATTCGTATTCGTATTTGAGACTATTCGATCGTATCCGATCCGTTTCCACCCCTAATCAAAATCATATAAATTGAAACAAATTCATGGAACACCCTCCAGGAATTCTCACAAAGACGAGAAACGAAAATAACAGCAAGCTTGGTCTCAGCTGGTACGATCATACTGCAGTGCTATTTGTAATGATTAAGGGTTAATTTACTGAATATTTCAAATTGATGCATACTGCTAATAGTATATATACAAAGGATTCCCATTTACGAATAGATAGGTTTACGAATGTATTAGCCAGAAGTAGGTGAGTCAAATAAATAATTCAATTCAGAAATTAGTTTCAGGTATTTAATTTGATGTTCTCATCCTATAGGACATATACATGAAAAATGGAACAAGCTGTTTGATAAGTACAATTTGTGCCAATTACAATATTATTATAATGATTTTGCTAAGAGCTGAACACGGGGATTTAACAAATTTTAGGGAAAAATTGCTAACTGTCTATTTCTGGATCCAAGATTATTATGGTATCCCTTGGTTCTTTCCTGGATAATAATTTGCCATTGTATTTTTCTCATGAAAAATTTATTCAATTTCTTAGTTCTGGAGCACTACTGTTTAATTTTGCAACTTACATATATATGATAGCACTACAACCCATATAGGTGGCATGCACCTGGCATGGTCATGTGATTGGTACAGCTTAATAAGTAATAACCAGTCCACCTCTGGTTTTTAACTTTACTGTAGCCTCCTAGCCCAAACTGCATGTAGCAATAGGAAATACTGCTCAATGCCTTGTATTTCATATGGTTGAGGAAGGCAGGAAATAACTGTCTTAGGGACTAAGGATTTTTATTTTGAACGAAGTTTAAGGACTAAGGATGACTCCGGTTGAATATGCATTTGTTTTCATCTTTCACATTTGGATAATGAATTAATGATGCATGTGAGTGAAAGGTGACATCAGTCGGTTCACCTGATGCCAAATGCTAAGATATCTTTTACCCAACTAATCTCATGAAGTGGCACAAAATATTACGAGAGCCAACAAAACCACAACAAAAGTGATAACAGTTAGTCTAATTAGGAAGTTCTAGGCACCTCAATTTTCTAAGAGAACTACTTATTTGTCTAAATGAAGATCCTTGAAGCAATTAAAACGTTTCTACATGAAAAAAATCATCTTAGAACTTTTCAACCATTTAAGATGGTGCTGATTTTTTACAACCACAAGGCATGCCCCGGTCCCAGTTTTTAATGCTGCTGCTGAATGACGTGTATTTCATACTGTCCACGCAAAAGACATAACTTTCAAGGCGTGTCTAGATACTTAACCTTCCTATGACGAAACGTAGTTGTTTTTGTTTCTTTTCATTTGGATAGTGATGTATGAAAGTGAAAAGCAGTGTCATTCACTAATGTCGATACTTCTGTACAGCTAGTATCATTCGTTGGCCTGTACATAGAACTATATTGAGCGTAAGAAGCAACCAGAAAAGGTGATATTGTACACTAATTATAAATTTTCGGACACCTGAACCATTATGAATAACTAAGTCTTTTTTTCTGGCTTGAAAAATCCTAAAAGCAACTAGAATCCTCTACATGGAAGAAAAATTCAGTCAGAAATTTGCCTAACCATGGAAAATGGAGAGTTACCTTGATAAATGGATCCGTGGAATCATCCAGCACCTGGACTATCAGCCTCTCCTTTGGCCACTCGAGCTCGCACGCTGCTCCAATTGACAGCTTGTACACCTAACCAACCCATCTCTATTCTCATTAAAAAAATCCTCAAAGAAATAAGAACAAAAAAATTCACTGTTTAATCCTTTAGAATTCTTCAGTTTTCTTAAACAAAAAAAAAACTCATGGATTTACCTCTAGCTCATTGTACATGGGTATCTGAACCATGACCATGGGGTAAGCATCAGTATCCTCCCCCTTCTCCTCATCATCGCCGCCACCGAGGGGCTCCCACTTGAACCGCCGCTCCGGCCTCCAGCCGACGAGCTTGACGCCGACGCTGACGGCGGAGCTGTAGGTGGCCTCCACCACCAGCATCACTGACATTACCATGCACACCCACACCGCAGCCTGCAGCGCCGGCGCCACCGCGTGCGACCGCACCCGCACCCACACCTCGTACCACGCGCTCCATGGGGAGGAGGAGGAGGGAGATGATCCATCAGCGACTACTTGGAACGAAGAAGAGCCCTCCGGTGAGCAAGAAATCGAGTGGGGGAGGGGAAATGATAGAGGGTACCTGTGACGAGGTAGGTGAAGTCGACTGCGCCGGTGGCAACGGCGGCGGCCACGGCGAAGGCGGCGGCGAGGAGTAAGAGGAGGGCGCCGGCTGCTTCTCCGGCCTCCATTTGGTGGCCGCGCGCTCCTGCTGTGGATGCGGAGGCGAAGGAGCGTTGGTTCCTTGTGTGGTTCTCTGCTGTGCAGGTGACGTGCGGCTTCTGGTGTGGGATTTTATCGGGATACTACTGAACACGTACACGTACATATACCTTTCTAAAGGGCGTTGCCCTCGAGACAGTGAGGTGACATGGAAACGAGCCCGGGCATGAGACTACACGACGGCAAGTCTTCATCAGTCCTCGTTGCATCAGGGTTTTGGTGTTAGGACTCGGGAGCAGGGGAGAAACGATGGCTGGATTTCGGGGGCAACGTAGGGTTGGTGACATAGCTCAAAAGACAACTTGGAGTTAAGTGGCCCCCTTTTTTTTTCCTTTTTTTGGCTTTGAGCCTATTCTTCGTAGCTTCTAAAAACGATTTTTAGTTGTTAGTATAATACATAAATTTTAAATAAATTATTTTTTCAAGACAGAGTTTACAAATTAATTGTAGTACACGTTAAAAACCTAATATCTGTACCAGACAAAATCACAAATAAGTATCTTTCTGTAATCTCTGTCACGAATAGCCCAAAATTTAAAATTTTCAGATAAAAGTCATAACCCAAAGAAAGAACAGATCCTTCATCTTCTTCGAAAACTAAAATAAATAGGACGATTTCTCCAAACGGCTTCTTACTTCAAATGGTTTCTCGAATCTAAAACTGTGTGCATCGTCTATGTTGGTTTCTCCGCTATCCACCGTCATCTTAAAAGGCACAGATAAAGCCATCAGCCATAACAAAAAACCATCAGCCACAGCTTAAAGGAACGGCCATTGTATTTTGCAAAAGAAAAAAAAGAAGAAAAACTCGGTTTAAACTTCTTGGCTTCAAGTATGGCTTGAGTTGTGACAAACATGCACATGAAGAGAGCAAGCATTGCCAGCAATGACCAATGATTTGGATGGAGTGTATTATGGATCGCTGGATTACTTTGTTCAGATTCAACTGCTCCAACCTGGCAAATAGATTGATGGCTACAAGGGATGGTCGCTCCCTCCGAGTATAAATATAAATTATTTTTGACTTTTTATAACGTATAAAATCTATATCTTGTGTAAGTATATTTTTAAGATAAATCTAATAACATTATTTTTTATAATCAATCTATATACTTTGGCAGCTGTTCTTGGGGCAATTTTGAGGATACACGGCCACTAGTGCTCCAACAGGCTTATACACTGTAGCTATTAGCTTTTTCTATGTAACTAAAATTTTAAAAATAAAAAGAATGAAAAAATTTATATCATCATGAACAATGTAAAGAAATAAGAAGAAAAAGCAAAAAGCCAAAAAAAATGAAATTAAAAAGCCAAAAACTATGAACCAAAAGTTAAAAGCGAGGGCAAGCTGTTGTGTGATCACTGGAAGTACTTGTTCAAATTGTTGTCTTCTTGTTACAGGAGGAGGGCCGCAAGCCAAGCTTAGTGTGCACAAGCAAATTTAGGGTATGTTTTTTTTTGTGATCTATGACTTATGATTTTTGTTTATATCTTATTAGTTTAATAAATAGTGATTATTGAAAAAAAACCAAAAGTTAAAAGACGTTGAAAAGATAAAAAGAACATAGTCTTAGATGAAGATGGTCAGGTGGCTTGGAAAGGTTGTGATTAGTTTGTTTTGAGCAATCGATGAAGAGTTCCAATTCTCTATGTTGGACAAGGGAAGAAGTGATATCTTACTAACATGCGGATCCTAGCCTCGTATGTCAATGAGACATCACAGAACATTTTATCAAGTGATAAAAAAGATATAACAAATCATCAAAATCTCCCCTCCCCTTCATGGGATATCATTCAACATTTCCTGAGTGGAGATGTTTATATTCGAGCAAGGCAGATCGTAAGACCTGTACTCTGTTATTTCCTTCTTATATGGAAATCTGCTTATGATTTTCGTTATTTTTACATGTATTGATAATCATAGTTTAAAAAGTTTGAGTGCACAAATCCCATAAGCAGCTTTGAATGGGTGTCAAGCATTTTAGGCCTCATTCTTAAAAGGAAGGGCAGCACTACCATTGAAATGTACCGTTAATTCAAATAATCAAATGGATGGTTCGTGGATGTAATACTAGAACAAATAACAACTTATAGTGTGGACTTGTGGTTGTGGGCTGCAATCTGCAAGGACAATGCGATTAATAACCTGGTGTCTCAGTGTATGTTTTCATTGTTAATTACGATTTAGGAGTGACTCATCAATGGCTAGGTTACCTACCTCAAGAGAAACATATCCAGGTTAGTATATAATGCAGCATGTTTTTGCATTGCACAGGTGTACAACATATCCTCAAAAATGAAAATAAATTGTTTGTATAATCATGGGACAGGAGCAGAGACCACCGTTTCAAAAGAAAATATTGCAGAAATGCTGACTCACCAGCTACGAGAAACATCCTGAAGGATTTGGTGAGGAACACCTGTCATGCAGAAACAATAGGTTTAGTCTAAGCAGGTCATGATGGCACACCTCATAATATCTGAAGTTTCTCTTGCTACTTCTCAACACTGGCTGCTTCGCTGCCCATGCAGGTTATCCACGTATGGAATGGGGAAACTATTTAAGATTCACCTGATGCAAATAGACCACAGGATCAAACACAGTTAACAAATAAAACATAGTTGATGAGAATTGAACGCTAGGCTTTCCCGAGAAAACGGGGATGCCACGTCGGCAGTTGGCCATATACAGCACCATTCCTCTTACTTAACAGAGGACAGAACGAGGTAGCATATTACCTCCTGTAATGTCATGCTTGCGTGAATAACTGATGATCCCAAACCAATTTATGCTAACCACGTCACCTACGGAGTTTTAAAGATGAAGATTGCATGCTACCTCCTATACTAGAAAAAATATCGAAGTAGTTAGATTTCTACTTTTTTTTTGTTATCTTTTGTAAGAAACGACTGGTGACGTTGTTTGAGCATTGTATATATGTAAAATCAATTAGTTAAATTTGCATTTACTTTCTTTTATATATGTAAACGCAGGGCCGTGCCGGCAAAATTTAGGGCCCTGTATCAAACTATAAAATGAGGCATTTTCTCATGATAAATAGGATTATAGTAATTATCAATTCTACATACATATCTTATGTACATAGTAATGAGAAATATTAAGAATCGTACATATTCTTTTATAATTATCAATCCACAGCACTTCTGAAGCTAAGTTAAATCCTCTATCATACGAAAGATAGTTTTTTTATAAGGATCATATGAAGGATAATTATAGTTCATATAATGAT
This sequence comes from Dendrocalamus latiflorus, assembly GCA_017311315.1. Taxonomy (NCBI): domain Eukaryota; kingdom Viridiplantae; phylum Streptophyta; class Magnoliopsida; order Poales; family Poaceae; genus Dendrocalamus; species Dendrocalamus latiflorus. The sequence continues at coordinate 17,750,932 of CM029622.1, read as the reverse complement.
ATGGACAGTAGAATTCTTCAATGTCCTCGAAAAAAATAATTCAAATTAGAAAAAAAGGATTCAAATTGAAGGAAAAGATTAAATTACCTAGGAGTTGTCGCTGACTCCAGGCGTACTGGTCCTGCTTCTGCACTTCTGACTGATGCCTGTCTGCGTTCCGTTCAGTGCTAATAATCCATCACGAAAGTTAACGGCGTGGGCTTGAATTGATCCCCTAGCTAGGCCTAGCTGGTAGCAGTTCGCATGCACCTGGTGACGAACTAATGATGGAGTGATGGCCTACAGCTGGTGGATCCATCAGAATTTGGGGCCCCTGGAAATTGGGGGCCCTGTTCCCTTGCACCGCTCGCACGCCCCTCGGCACGGCCCTGGTAAACGGTCTCGGTATAATGACAGGATGACATTACTGACCAATAAAAAGCAACTAAGTAATACATATTTACTCCTAAGTCATTACTGAATTTGTATTTATGTATATAATTTAGATTTTAAAACCATATTTATCACAGAGGGTTCTACTTTAGAACCATCTATGATATTTATTCACAGACGGTTATTAATCTGAACCGTCTGTGATAAGTAATTACCATAGATGGTTTGTAATAATTACCACTGACGATTCACAGTTGGACGTGTCTGGGATACGTTGCGTCATTAAATGACTAGCCAGCGGGGTCCCGATAGATATGTCTTCATTGCACTGCATTAAAGGAGGTGGTCGGCTTTGGAGAGTTTGGTGAAAGCATATCACTTGCAAATCTAGCTCTTGTAGATATATTTGTTCTTAGTGATTAGAGGTTAGTATGTATTTGTTTCTAATTATATGCTTTGTAATAAAGAGAGGTGATAGGTAGGTTTAGATTTAGCTTAATTGGTAGTTTGCTCATATTTAAAAATGAGTCACTACTTCTAGTTTACTTTAATATTTTCTTGCTTCATATATACATTTATTCATGAATAGTACATAACTAGCTACTTAACTTGATATGGACAAGTTATTATAAAGTGAATATCAATTATGTGTAAGTATTATGCTGGCTAGCTATATAGTAGTATTAATAATCTAATTTGATACTAATTTGTTACATGCATAGCATAGATGGACCGAAACTAGATGTATGTTGAGAACTGCGTGAGTGAAGAGTAGATTAATGGCATGCCTATTTTTAGAAGAGCGACCGAACAAAATATGTTGAAGAAGGGAATGGAATATATATACTATCCATGCACTGATTGTGATAACTGAAGATGTTTACAAACTCATTGCAGATCGAAACTCACTTGATTTGAAGGGGTTCGAAAAGGGGCTATACATGTTGGATCAGTCACAGTGAAGAGAATAATATTATACAAGAAGGTAATTATAACATCGTTGAGGGAGACAACGATATGCCAGTTGTGGACTCTTAAAAAACATCCTCCCAGAGGGAAATGTGTTGCTGAGAACCACGTACCAAACCAAGAAGGTTCTTTGTCCATTGGAAATGAAGGTAGAAAGAATACACATATGTCCAAATGATTATATCCTCTACCGTAAAGAGTATGCAAAATTACATGTTTGTCCGGTATGCAAAGCATCCCAATACAAGTGTGAGAATGACTCCGATTATGGCGATGGCATCGAGGTGAAGCAAGGACCTCCTGCTAAGATTATGCGCCTTACATCATGGCATTAATTGACACCAAGTTTCACTATCGTGGAGGACGAGGTGGAGTGCATAAGCCATACAAGACAAGACCTGAGCCTCCCATTCCCACTGTTGTTCGAGCCCGACAGACGGTAGACACAGGAGCAGGCTCATCCACAGCAGCAACAGGGGCAGCAGCAGCAGCTCAGCCATAGGAGCCTGGCCAGCCCTCTCTCTCAGGTTTACTCCTCCATGCTTGAGGGGTTCTCCACCCTCAACTCGCGACTGGACTCCATTGACAGCAGATTGATTTCGCTAGATGATCGAATTGCAGCTCTGGAGCACCCTCCATCGCCTCGTCGCTACACTCGTCGCCGTACCTCTCAGGATTGATCTATTTTTTGGTACTTGATGCCAAAGGGGGAGAAGACAGTAGCAGTAGCTTGGGGCCTACTTATGGAACTTATGGGGCTATATCTATTTATTACTGTTTTTGGTTGTAATGAAACTTATGTTTGGTCAATGATCGCTTGAATGTAATGGACTCTGAACTTTTTTTTTATCTTTTGAACTTGTGGATGTAATGAACATTATGGTCATAAATGTTTATGCTATTATCTGTTGATCATCTGTGCTTGAATATCATTTCTCTCTCACTTTATTTCATATCTTTGTCTTGTGCATCTTGTATGAAATGTTATATTTTATTCATGCACATGTTTAGGGGGAGTTATCTTCCCCTTGTGGACTCTAAAATGAGATAGTTCATTTTATATATCGTCTCAAGTTTTATTACAAAGAACTTCTCTCTTTTAAAGTCAATATGGAATATACAATTTGATATATTCAAAACTTTTATCTCTCATATAACTTGGGTTGTCATCAATTACCAAAAAGGGGGAGATTGAAAGCATCTAGGCCCCTAAAATGGTTTTGGTCATTAATGAAATTATGTGAATATGGGACTAACGTGTTTTATGAGCATGCTATTGGTTAGTCTACTTATGAGCGAGAAGATGCAAGCCAAAGGATATCTACGAAGACCAAATTGGCTCAAGACAAAGGTACACTTAGCACATGATCCTTTTTTATTTTTACCGGTCTTAGGTGAATGGTGGAAGACCGGATTATAGGATAGATGATCGTACCATCAAGAGGGATCTTGGCAAGTAGCTTGAAAACATACTTCTTGTGCCATATGGATCAACATTAGAAACTTGCATCCATCAAAAATCAGTTTTAAAACAAAATCTGTGCTTTGTCTGGAAGGGCAGTAGTACCGCAGTTTTGAACGTCGGAACTACCGGCGAGCGGTAGTTCCGCGCCCAAATGTGGTAGTACCGGCGAGCGGAAGATCTGGTTCTTGAGCGGATCAATTTTTCCAGAGAGCACCTGCGGATGCACTTGAGCTCTTGCGGGAACGGAAGTACCGGCCACTTGAACGCCGGAACTACCGCACCAAGCGGTAGTACCGCATTATGGAGCGGTACTTCCGGATCCCGGAAGATCCGGCAGGAGAGCGGATCGATTTTTCCAGAGAGCACCCTCCGGATGAAGTCTGAATTTTCCTGGAGCGGAAGTACCGGCGATTCCAACGCCGGAACTACCACTGTGTGCGGTAGTTCCGCTGTCCAGAGCGGTATTTCTGGAGTCCGGAAGATCCGGCCTCAGAGCGGATCAATTTTTCCAGAGGGCGCCAAAATTGGGACCTTTTGGAGTTTGGCTGGAGCGGTAGTACCGCGCCGACTTTGCGGAACTACCGGGGAGCGGTAGTACCGCAAATATCAACGGCGGTAGTACCGCGCCGCCAAATCCAACGGTCACTGCAGAGCTCTGACATAGCCGTTCTGGCACGAAGATTTGATTGCGGTAGTACCGGCCCCTGCGGGCGGTATACCGCTCGACCAGAATTTTTTCTGGAATTTGTGTCAAACGGCTAGTTTTGGTTGGTGGAGGCTATAAATACCCCCACCACTGCACAAGGGCTAAGGTTAGAGACTCGTTGCATATTCCTTGAGCCCAAGAGCATTCATTCCACCCACTTTCTCTCATTGAGCATTAAATTGAGGTGGTTTTGCAATTAGTGCAAGATTTTCAATTGTTGATCCACTTAGCACAAGAATTGCATTCAAGTGAAGCCCTAGGTCTATTACTCTTAGTGCTTGCCGGCACTTGGACGATCGGGCGAAGTTTGGCTTGGTGATCTTCTCAAGAAGCTTGTGAGAAGACCCGGCAAGTTGTGAAGGTTGGAGCTCACCTACCCGGAACGGGGAAGAGCTACATTAGTGATCGAGGTGTTTGGCTCAATTCGTGGAGCCGGTCCGATTCGTTCGGGCTAACCTCAACGTGGACTAGGGGAAACCGGCAAGTTTCCGATCACCACGGTAAAACATCGGTTGTGTTCTTTTGTGCTTAGCTCTTACTTATTTACATCTTTGTGATCATTTGATTGTTTAGAGCTAAGTTTGCTATATTGTTAACTAGAATTGCATAGGATTAATTGCTTTACATTCTTGTCATTTAAATTGTAAAGAATTAATAAATTGAACAAGAAAAATTTTAAAACCTCATATTCACCCCCCTCTAGTCGGTATCCTTGATCCTACAAGTGGTATCAGAGCTTGGTCTCTCATTTATAGACTTAACCGTCTAGAGAGAAAAGGATGGCTAGTGAGGGGATTACGGTAGGAAAGGCACCCATGTTTGTTGGCTCTAATTATGCTTATTGGAAGATTAGAATGCCAATCTATTTAAAGGCCATGAGTCCTAACATTTGGAAAATCGTAAATGATGGTTACGTCATGCCACTTGATCTCGAGAATCCGACGGAACAAGATGGGCGTAACACTCGTTTAGATGGCCAAGCCATGAATGCTCTTTTTGGAGCCTTAAACGCGGATGAATTCAATAGAATGAGCAATCTTGAGATGGCTCACGCTATTTGGACTACCCTTTCGGAAATACATGAAGGGACATCCACGGTTAAAGAGGCAAAATTGCATCGGTTTAGGATTAAGTATGAGACATTCATAATGTTGCTCCATGAGGACATCAATGAGATGTACACACGGCTAAACAACATTGTGAATGAGCTCAAAGGCCTTGGAACTAACCTTTCCGATCTTGATATTGTGAGAAAGATGCTTAGGGCCTTACCGGAGAAGTACCGGAGTTGGCAAGGATGACACCAACACAACTCTTGGGTAATCTAATTACCAATGAGTTGTACAAGAAGGACAAGGAGAAACTCTTGGAGCAATCCACCTCCAAAGGAAAGAAGATCACCGCCTTCAAGGTAAAGGCGGTGGCAAGTGAGGAGTCCGAAGATGAAGAAGAGGATTCCGAAGAGGAGCTTGCCCTCCTTGTGAGAAGGATGAACAAGTTCATGAGAAGGCGCTCAAACCGAGGCGCAAGTTATGCAAAGGCAAGAAGTGGCAATCCTCTTCCAATAAGAAGTATAGCAACATCCGTTGCTATGAATGTGATGAAAAGGAGCACATCACATCACAATGCCCCACGAAGAAGGATGACAAGGATAAGTCGTTCAAGAAGAAGAGCTATCAAGGCAAGAAGAAGCTTTTCAAGAAGCTTCACAAGGACGGCAAAAACGAAGCCCACATTGGTGAATGGGATTCCGACGCGGAGTACTCCGACTCCGACTCAAGCGAGGATGAGTCTCCCAAGAAGAAGGGACTTGTCGGCATCACCATCAAGGAAGCTCCATCGCTATTTTCCACTCCCACATGTCTTATAGCAAAAGGCGAGAAGGTAAAAACTCTAGACGACGATGAACCCTCTTATGATGATTTGATGGACATGTTAGTAGAATTAAATGAATTTCTTGGAAAAGAGAAGTCAAAATTTAAGGTTTTGAAGAGGGAGCATATATCTCTTCAAAAATCCTATGAGGAGCTAAAGAAAGCTCATGACTTACTTCTCCAAAAAAATCAAAAGAAGTCTAGTACTAGCATTGGTATATCTTGTAATATTTCGAATGAGATGCCTAGTATAAAAAAATCAACATTTAGCATGTCCACCTCTTGTGATGATTTACTTCCTATGTCATGCTCATCTAATGTTGATTCATATAATACCTTATCTCATGCTCATGATAATGTGCTAGTAAATGAAAACAAGAATTTAAAAGAACAAGTGCTAAAATTGAACAAAAGCTTAGAAAGACCTTACAAGGGAAATGATACCCTTGATAAGTTGCTAAGCGGGCAAAGATGTTCTTTTAACAAAGAAGGACTTCGGTACATTCCCAAGAAAGGTAATAAGCCGGCATACAAACCTCCAAGTTTTGTAAATGAGAATGGTAAGTATTGTACTAAATGCCGGAATATAGGACATATGGTAAATGTTTATTCTAAAAACAACATGCATTCCATTGGCTTATATGATTCTTGCTATATGCTTAAAAAAGCAAAGAATGAAAATGTAATTGCTCATTTTATTGGCACCTCGATTTTGGGTGCTAAAAAGAAATCCATTTTGGTGCCCAAAACCTTGGTTACTAACCTCCAAGGACCCAAACAAATTTGGGTACCTAAATTTTCTTTTGTAGATAAATTACAAAACCGGTGGAAGGCATTGGGTGTTGGATAGTAGATGCACTCAACACATGATCGGAGACCGGAAAATGTTCACAACATTTGAGAGCGGAAGCAATGAAAGAATCACCTTTGGAGACAATAGCAAAGGGAAGGTACTTGGTTTGGGTAAAATTGCTATATCCAATGATCTTTCCATTTCTAATGTATCCTTAGTTGAAACATTAAATTTTAACTTGTTATCCGTTGCTCAACTATGTGATTTAGGATTAACATGTTCATTCTCTAAAGAAAATGTAACTATCTCAAAAGAAAATAGTAATGAACTTGTTTTCAAAGGCTTTAGATTTGGAAATCTTTATTTAGTAGATTTTACTTCAAATGATGCATGTTTAAAAACTTGTTTAATTACAAAAACCTCTTTGAGTTGGTTATGGCATAGGAGGCTAGGTCATGTGGGTATGGTGCAACTCAAAAAGCTTTTCAAACATGACTTAGTTGTTGGCTTGAAGGATGTGAAGTTTGAGAAAAATCGACTTTGTAGTGCTTGTCAAGCCGGAAAGCAAGTCGCTAGTTCTCATCCTTCCAAAAGTATCATGTCAACCTCTAGGCCATTGGAGCTCTTACATATGGATTTGTTTAGGCCAACAACCTATAAGAAAATTGGAGGTAATAGTTATTGTTTAGTCATTGTGGATGATCACTCTAGATACACATGGGTCTTCTTTCTAATGACAAAAGTGAAACCTTCGGGATTTTCAAAAGTTTTTCAAAAAGGGCTCAAAATGAATTTGATTTTAAAATAAAGAAAATTAGGAGTGACAATGGTTCCGAGTTCAAAAACATAAAAGTTGAGAATTTTTGTGATGAACTTGGAATAAAGCACGAACTTTCCACAACCTACAGTCCAGAGCAAAATGGAGTTGTAGAAAGGAAAAATCGTATATTAATTGAAATGGCTAGAACAATGCTTGATGAGTATAATACTTCCGATAAATTTTGGGCGGAAGCTATTAACACTGCTTGTCATGCCATAAATCGCATTTACTTACATCGACTTTTGAAAAAGACCTCCTATGAGCTTCTCATTGGAAGAAAACCGAACATTTCCTACTTTAGAGTATTTGGTTGCAAATGCTACATTCTAAGAAAGGGTGTTCGGCTCTCTAAATTTTAAAGTCGTTGTGATGAAGGTTTCCTTTTAGATTATTGTTCAAATAGCAAAGCATATAGAGTTTATAACAAAAATTCGGATTTAGTTGAAGAATCATGTGATGTACAATTCGATGAAACTAATGGCTCTCAAGAGAAGCAAGAAAATTTGGATGATGTAGGTGATGAAGGATTGCGCAAAGCTATGGAAAAAATGCAAATTGGAGACATCAAGCCAAAGGAAGATCCATCTTCACCAAGCTCATCAAGACAAGTAGAGCCACCCACATCGTCTACTCCAAATAATATTCAAGTTGTTGAAGATGAGCAAAAGGATCAACAACAAAACAACATCAAGATTCACAATGCAATTGCCAAGGATCATCCAATAGATCAAATATTGGGTGACGTGAGTAAGGGTGTTCAAACTCGCTCTAGAGTAGCTTCATTTTGCGAACATTACTCTTTTGTTTCTTCTCTTGAGCCTAAGCTTGTAGATGAAGCTCTAGATGACCCGGATTGGGTTAATGCCATGCATAAAAAATTAAACAATTTCGCGCAAAATGAAGTATGGACATTGGTGGAGAGACCCGAAGAGCATAATGTGATAGGTACTAAATGGGTCTTTCGAAATAAACAAGATGAGAACGGCATTGTGGTAAGAAACAAAGCAAAGTTAGTAGCTCAAGGCTATACTCAAGTCGAAGGATTGAATTATGATGAGACATTTGCACCCGTTGCTAGACTTGAGTCAATTAGAATCTTGCTTGCTTTTGCATCTAGTTTTGATATTAAATTATTTCAAATGGATGTTAAAAGTGCATTCTTGAATGGAACAATCTCCGAACTTGTATTTGTTGAACAACCTCCGGAGTTCGAAGATCCTAAGTATCCTAATCATGTTTATAAACTTTCAAAGGCGTTATATGGTTTAAAACAAGCTCCTAGAGCTTGGTATGAATGCCTTAGAAATTTCCTTGTTTCGAAGGGATTTAAAATTAGTAAAGTAGATACAACATTATTCATAAAAATCATTGGTGATGATTTCTTTGTTTGCCAAATTTATGTTGATAACATTATATTTGGTTGTACTAACCAAGATTTTTGCGAAGAATTTGGTGATATGATGTCTAGGGAATTTGAGATGTCCATGATAGGAGAATTAAGCTATTTTCTTGGTCTCCAAATCAAGCAACACAAAGATGGGACATTTATAAGCCAAACAAAGTACACCAAAGATCTCTTCAAGAAGTTTGGCATGGAAGATGCAAAACCCATCAAGACACCAATGGCAACCAACGGGCATCTAGACCTCGACGAAGGAGGTAAGTCGATAGATTCAAAGCTTTATAGATCCATGATTGGTAGCTTACTTTATCTTACCGCATCTAGGTCCGATATCATGTTTAGTGTATGCATGTGTGCTCGCTTTCAAGCTTCACCAAAGGAGTGCCATTTAAAAGCCGTAAAGAGAATCTTAAGATATTTGAAACACTCCCAAACTATAGGACTTTGGTATCCCAAAGGTGCTAAATTTGATTTAATTGGATATTCAGATTCCGATTATGCGGGTTGCAAAGTGGATAGAAAAAGCACTTCGGGAAGTTGTCAATTCCTAGGTAGATCTTTAGTATCTTGGTCCTCAAAGAAACAAAACTCCGTAGCACTCTCAACCGGCGAAGCCAAATATGTTTCAGCCGGGAGTTGTTGTGCTCAATTATTGTGGATGAGGCAAATATTGTTGGATTATGGAGTAAATTTTGATAAAGTGCCTCTATTGTGTGATAATGAAAGTGCCGTGAAAATTTCCAACAATCCCGTCCAACACTCAAGAACCAAGCATATAGATATACGCCACCATTTCTTGAGGGATCATGTTAGCAAAGGAGACATTTGCATTAGCCACATCCGGACCGAAGATCAATTAGCGGATATCTTCACCAAGCCATTAGATGAAAACCGTTTTTGCAAACATAGGAGTGAATTGAATGTCTTGGATTACTCAAATGTTGCATAAATTTATGGTAAATTTAAATGCATACTCATTTGAGGAAGCTTGAAAGGTTGTTTGAAATTGCTCTCTTTTGTGCAAAAGGTTTTGATTTTAAAAGGAAATGCAAAAATTATTTAAAGGTAATATTTTGTTCTATCTAATGCATAATGATCCTTAAAGATTTTAATTGAGTGTAAAAACTAGGGATCATTTGCATCTATTCTCTTAAAATTCTAATTCTGCGAAGTTCCAGAATAAATCGGAACTACCGCTGTATACTGCGGTACTTCCGGCTGAGGAAGCGGTACTACCGCTCTGAGCGGTACTACCGGCCGCATCTACGGTACTACCGGATCTGCATTTAAGGGGGAGCAACTGCCCGCACCCGAGGGTTTTTCCTCTGTTGGACCCCACTATTCCTCCTCTCCGGTACTTCCTCTCCACTTTCGCCCGAGCCCGTACCTCTCCTCTCCTCTTTCTCTCTCTCTCCCACCAAAAACCTCCCAAACCGCACCACAGATCTTCAAATCTAGTGGTAATTTCTTCGAGTCTTCAAATCAAAACTTCTTCCCAGGGTTCAACTCCTCCAATCCTTAAGGTATTTCGGATCAAAAATCTCTTTTTGATCTTCATTTCTTGAACCCTAGGTCATGTTCTAGGTTAAATTGAAATGTAGTTGTTTTTGCTATTTAAATTCTAGGAAAATTGAGTATATTTGGTGTTTAAGGGTATCTACAAACCTATTCCATGGATTCAATCCAAGCAAACACCAAATAATCCTTTCACTTTTCCAAAACCCTAGAATCTGCCAGGAAGCGGAACTACCGCCCGTCTGGTGCGGTACTACCGCTGAGCGGTACTACCGGCCCAGAATCGACGGTACTACCGGATTTCCTGACAGTGCAGCAAACTCAGTCCATTTCTTTTCAATCTAACTTGGCTATACTCCTTTAATTCTCATGATGCTTTCTTCTTGTTTCTAGATGCCTAGAACAAGAGCCGCTGCCAAAAAGTCATATGCTTCAGGGGATTCTTCGGGCTTTCCTTCACTTCCATCCCCTGAGGCGGTCCAAAAGACAGCCCAAGATAAAGGGAAGGCACCTGGCTCTGAGCCTGAGTCCGACTCCGGATCTGAGACGGAGTCTGAGCAGCCACTGCCTGCGAGCTCTCCCATGGAAGAATCTGAGGAAGACTTGGCTGACAGGGAGGATCTTGAGATTGATCTCAAGAAGATTACTGCCGACGAGTACGCTCAACTTCGTCACAAGAATCAGTATGAGCTCCCCTCCAACTCCATAAATCCAAAGTTTCACACCAAGTTCCAGGAGAAGATTTTTGATGAGATGTATGGAAAGGATCGCTAGTTTGCAGATCATAAATACATTGACTGGGATCATATTGACAGCATTGACAAGTATGACGGGACATATAGGTTATTCCGGGGAAGCGATATTCATCAGCTTGTGGCTAAGGGATGCGATTACAATGAAGAATTCATTCGTCAGTTCTATGCTACTCTGCATGTTACTCCAGACCGTGAGCATATGACATGGATGACAGTATGCACAAGACTAAAGGCCACTAAGCATGAATTTGAGATAGCATTAGGAGCGGAGCTAAGTGCTTTTGAGAAGGTTTATGACAAGCCCGCTCTTGACATACATGCTATGTACCCCTACTACAACACTGAAGAGAAGTATGTGCTTGACAAGAATATTGGATTGCTTCCCATTCCTAGTCTGGTCAACCGCATCATCAATCATACTATTCTCCCAAATGGCGGCAACTATGATGCTATTCGTGGTCACGCCTGGAATATCATAGACTATATCATGAAGGGGGAGAAGTTTGATGTTGTTGATGTGATCATGAGGGAAATAGTCTCCTCCAAAAATGACCGCTACAAGCGCATTAATTATGCGCCTTACATCATGGCATTAATTGACACCAAGTTTCACTATCGTGGAGGACGAGGTGGAGTGCATAAGCCATACAAGCCAAGACCTGAGCCTCCCATTCCCACTATTGTTCGAGCCCAACAGACGGCAGACACAGGAGCAGGCTCATCCACAGCAGCAGCGGCGGCGGCGGCAGCAGCAGCTCAGCCACAGGAGCCTGGCCAGCCCTCTCTCTCTCAGGCTGCACCCTCAACTCGCGACTGGACTCCATTGACAGCAGATTGACTTCGCTAGATGATCGAGTTGCAGCTCTGGAGCACCCTCCATCGCCTCGTCGCTACACTTTGTCGCCGTACCTCTCAGGATTGATCTATTTTTTGGTACTTGATGCCAAAGGGGGAGAAGACAGTAGCAGTAGCTTGGGGCCTACTTATGGAACTTATGGGGCTATATCTATTTATTACTGTTTTTGGTTGTAATGAAACTTATGTTTGGTCAATGATCGCTTGGATGTAATGGACTCTGAACTTTTTTTTATCTTTTGAACTTGTGGATGTAATGAACATTATGGTCATAAATGTTTATGCTATTATCTGTTGATCATCTGTGCTTGAATATCATTTCTCTCTCACTTTATTTCATATCTTTGTCTTGTGCATCTTGTATGAAATGTTATATTTTATTCATGCACATGTTTAGGGGGAGTTATCTTCCCCTTGTGGACTCTAAAATGAGATAGTTCATTTTATATATCTTCTCAAGTTTTATTGCAAAGAACTTCTCTCTTTTAAAGTCAATATGGAATATACAATTTGATATATTCAAAACTTTTTATCTCTCATACAACTTGGGTTGTCATCAATTACCAAAAAGGGGGAGATTGAAAGCATCTAGGCCCCTAAAATGGTTTTGGTCATTAATGAAATTATGTGAATATGGGACTAACGTGTTTTATGAGCATGCTATTGGTTAGTCTACTTGTGAGCGAGAAGATGCAAGCCAAAGGATATCTACGAAGACCAAATTGGCTCAAGACAAAGGTACACTTAGCACAGGATCTTTTTTTATTTTTACCGGTCTTAGGTGAATGGTGGAAGACCAGATTATAGGATAGATGATCGTACCATCAAGAGGGATCTTGGCAAGTAGCTTGAAAACATACTTCTTGTGCCATATGGATCAACATTAGAAACTTGCATCCATCAAAAATCAGTTTTAAAACAAAATCTGTGCTCTGTCTGGAAGGGCGGTAGTACCGCGCCCAAATGTGGTAGTACCGGCGAGCGGAAGATCCGGTTCTTCAGCGGATCAATTTTTCCAGAGAGCACCTGCGGATGCACTTGAGCTCTTGCGGGCACGGAAGTACCGGCCACTTGAACGTCGGAACTACCGCACCAAGCGGTAGTACTGCATTATGGAGCGGTACTTTCGGATCCCGGAAGATCCGGAGGGAGAGCGGATCGATTTTTCCAGAGAGCACCCTCCGGATGAAGTCTGGATTTTCCTGGAGCGGAAGTACCGGCGATTCCAACGCCGGAACTACCGCTGTGTGCGGTAGTTCCGCTGTCCAGAGCGGTACTTCCGGAGTCTGGAAGATCCGGCCTCAGAGCGGATCAATTTTTCCAGAGAGCGCCAAAATTGGGACCTTTTGGAGTTTGGCTGGAGCGGTAGTACCGCGCTGACTTTGCGGAACTACCGAGGAGCGGTAGTACCGCAAATGTCAACGGCGGTAGTACCGCGCCGCCAAATCCAACAGTCACTGCAGAGCTCTGACATAGCCGTTCTAGCGCGAAGATTTGATTGTGGTAGTACCGGCCCCTGCGGGCGGTATACCGCTCGACCAGAATTTTTTCTGGAATTTGTGTCAAACGGCTAGTTTTGGTTGGTGGAGGCTATAAATACCCCCACCACTGCACAAGGGCTAAGGTTAGAGACTCGTTGCATATTCCTTGAGCCCAAGAGCATTCATTCCACCCACTTTCTGTCATTGAGCATTAAATTGAGGTGGTTTTGCAATTAGTGCAAGATTTTCAATTGTTGATCCACTTAGCACAAGAATTGCATTCAAGTGAAGCTCTAGGTCTGTTACTCTTAGTACTTGCCGGCACTTGGACGATCGGGCGAAGTTTGGCTTGGTGATCTTCTCAAGAAGCTTGTGAGAAGACCCGACAAGTTGTGAAGGTTGGAGCTCACCTACCCGGAGCGGGGAAGAGCTACATTAGTGATCGAGGTGTTTGGCTCTATTCGTGGAGCCGGTCCGATTCGTTCGGGCTAACCTCAACGTGGACTAGGGGAAACCGGCAAGTTTCCGATCACCACGGTAAAACATCGGTTGTGTTCTTTTGTGCTTAGCTCTTACTTATTTACATCTTTGTGATCATTTGATTGTTTAGAGCTAAGTTTGCTATATTGTTAACTAGAATTGCATAGGATTAATTGCTTTACATTCTTGTCATTTAAATTGTAAAGAATTAATAAATTGAACAAGAAAAATTTAAAAACCTCGTATTCACCCCCCTCTAGTGGGTATCCTTGATCCTACAGAGGTGCATGATATGGTAAGGATATTGATGTTGTGCTTGGAAAGGAACGTAAGTTAAGGCCTAGTCAGAAGAACATGTGGAAGAAGTGGTCAATATTTTGGGACTTGCCTTATTGGGAGCACTTAAAGGTTTGCAGTTGCATCGATGTCATGCACATAAAGAAGAATGTATGTGATAGCTTGATTGGTCTCTTACTAAATCTTGATTGGTCTCTTACTAAATATTCATGACAAAACAAAGGATGATGTCAATGAAAGGCGTGACTTGGTCGCCATGAACATCAGGACCGAGTTAGCACCGACAAAGACCGATAAAAGCTGCACGTACCTTCCCCTAGCTTGCTACACTCTGTGCATGTTCGAGAGAACTGAACTGTGTCAGTGCTTATATGGTGTGAAAGTTTCGATCCGGTCACTCCACTTGCATAAAGAAACTTGTTTCCATGGGAGATTTGAAATTAATTGGCATGAAATCTCATAATTGTCATGTGCTAATGACACAATTGCTTCCTGTTGCAATTAGAAGTATTTTTCGAGATTTGAGTGACAATCATAAGACTGTGTTATTTCTTTAATACAATTACTCAAAATGTTATCAATCCCGATGGACTAGATGCTCTGTAAAAAAAAGTGATGACGATTCTATGTCATCTTGAGATGTATTTTTATTTGTCATTTTTTAATATCATGGTCCATCTCATTGTCCACCTTATGAAAGAGGTAAAGATATGTGGCCCCATGTTTCTATGTCATATGTACCCGTTCGAGATGTACGTGGAAATTCTCAAGTCCTATGTACACAATATCGAAGGTTATGCAACTGAAAAGGTCATTAAGTTTTGTATTGCTTACCTGGCTTAGGTCGATCCGATAGGCGTGCCTCTATCTCGTCACAACGGGAGACTAGAGGGTATCAGGACCATTAGAAGGAAAGCAGTAACTCCTGATCTGGATATGTACACTCGAATCCATTTCACGGTCTTGCAACACATGACTGAAGTGTCCACGTGTATTGAAGAGCACAATGGCATGCTACACCAAGAGAATCCAGGCCAATCAAAGGATTGGATCATGAGACAGCACAATCGTCGATTCAACGAATAGTTAAGGGTGCAATTCACTGGGAGGTCATCAAGTGAAACACTGAAATGGTTGGCAACAGGGCTAAAATTTACAATTGTAACATGGGAAGGATACGACATTAATGGGTACACATTTTATACAACAGATCAGCATAGAAATAGCACAGTGTAGAACTCAGGTGACCGCATAGATACATTTCGTGAGCAGTTCAGTACTGTTGCCTCCCACTCCTACTACAGGCTTGTAGAGGATATTTAGGAGCTCAACCATGTAATTTTCAAGATCCCTCTCTTTCGGCACCATTGGCTCCAACTCTCACAAGGTGTAAAGATCGATAAGTATGGTGTCACTACTGTGGACATCAAATGTGTATGATACAAAGATGAACCATTCGTATTCGCGAGGCAAGTTGTTTAAGTTTTTTATGTAACCAACCCAGCAAATAAGAAGCACCACATAGTTTCTTATGAAAAAGAAGGATTGTCAGAGTTGAGAATGTCGTGGACAAGAAAGAGTACAATCAATTTGATAACTTGCCTCTATTCGAAGATGGAAGCAGACTCGAGGAAGAACTAAGGGATGAAGCAAGCTATATGTGTGTCGATTATTACGAAGGGCTTTATTTAAAAAAATAGCCAAGTGGAATGATCCCACGCAACGAACACCTATTTGGAAATTATTCCAATGTAATTAATAAACTTAGCATGTAATTAAGAAATTATTCCATTGTAATTGATTCAGTGATTTAGAAATAATTACATCTATGATTGTATCTGCTTGCTTGTTTTTAGAGGGCATGGCTAGCATTTCCTGAGGCTAGCCGAAAAATATGATATTATAACAGGCAGTTTAATGGCACAAACTATCTGTGATACATTATCATAGATAGTTCCATAATATAACCATTTGTGATAATGTATAATATCGCAGACGGTTCTATAATAGAACCATATATGATATGCTATACATCACAAACAGTTTCATCATAGAACTGTGTGTGATATTAATATCACAGACAGTTATTTAATATAACCATTTGTGATAGTTCTTCTATAAGTAATTCCCTTGCTAGGTTTTGCGCTCTTGCTCCTCTCACTCGCACACCTCCTCCATCTCCTCGTCCCCCAACCTTCACCGCTGCCACTGGAGAACTTAACGTCTTTGTCCTCTCCTTCCACACCTGGTGTAGTGGTCCCATCATCTCTCCTCCTGACGGCGCCTCTCCTTCCCATCGCCTCTTGTCCCATGCCGCCTCTCGTCCCGACGCTGCCTCTCCTCCTGAAGGTATGGATCCCAAATCCCACTTTTTTACCTCATGTGTGGTGGATCTGTTCACATCTGTTAATGTGTGTTCATGAGTTCTCTCCTCCCCGTCGCCTCTCCTCCCAAAGGTATGGATCCCAAATCCCACTTTTTACCTCATGTGTGATAGATCTGTCCATATCTGTTAATATATGTTCATGAGTTCTCTCCTCCCTGTCACCTCTCCTCCTGAAGATATGGATCCAAAAGCTCACTTTTTAGCTCATGTGTGTTACATCCATCCATATCTGTTAGTGTCTTTTTTATGTGGAATCCAAAAAAGAATAGGGGAATGGATGTGGGAGGGAAGGTGGGCCTACTTGTGTCGGGCTGGAAGTGGTAAGGTTGTTGTGGGTAGTCTCGGTGCGGTCCTCGTGTAGATGAAGACATGAATGGTGGTCCTTTGTCATTGCAAAAATGTCTCCTTCATATTGTCCTCACAGTCGGCCTTCTGGGTGTCCGGTGGTTCACTCTCTCCTTCGGCTTCCACTACATTCTTGTCTCCTCTCCTTCGACTCTTCTTACTTCTATGGGTGGGCTGCTGGTTCAAGTAAAAAAGCACATAAAACACTGTGAGTTAGAATAGTAGTTGTACAAGAGGAACATTACAACACTATACACTTAAGCTTCAAAAGTGTGGAAGCAAATTAATTTGCTTCAGTCCTTTTCAAGCTTATATGTACAGTGCTTTATTATTCGTCTTTTATTTGTTGAGAAATATATGCCCTCTCCTTTGACTCTCTCTCTCTCCTTACTTCTATGGGTGGGTCGTTGGTTCAAGTAAAAAAAAGGGTATGAAACACTTGGAGTCAGAGTAATAATTGTATAAGAGGAATATTACGGCACTATACACTTGAGCTTCAAAAGGGTTGAGGCAAATTAATTTGCTTCAGCCCTTTTTAAGCTCATGTGTACAATGCTTTATTATTCATATTGCAAAGAGATCTTGTAGCAATAATATACGTCACCAAATGTTCTAATTTATTGTAAGATCAACCATGTGTCAAGGTTTACCCTCACAACTCAATGTAATTAGTTTTTTCCTATAAAAGAGATGATGTCATTGTCGTTGTCATCGATGTCGCTGAATGAGAATGATGCTCCAAAGACTGAGGTAACTAGACATGGTAAAGGAGTATCGAAAAGGCCAGAGGGCTGAATGACCATCATGGAGGTCTCTCCGGATAGGGTCCCTCTGCAACCAAAGAGAGCAGCGGTAGCATTTCGGACTATCTACAAGATACTTGCAAAGCAATGGGTCCGCATCAACATAGCAAGCTGGAAAGATTTGACAAAAGACAAGAAAAGTGCACTGTGGACGGAAATTTCAAACATGTTCAAGATCCCAGCAGAAGTCTAGGGACTCGTGTGACAACAGGCGCTCCTCGTGATGGAAAAAGTGTGGAATACCTTCAAGAGCATGCTTGTCATGAAGTACGTGACCAAGGATTGCATACCCCTCATGTGGCATCCTTTCGTGTCATCGAAAACATGGAAGGCCTTTGTGCGGACGAAGACGATGACCGAATTTCAACCGGAAAGTGTGGTGCACAAGGCTCTACAGGCACAAAACACTCACCCCACAGACTTGGCACCACTGGATACGAGGGTAAAATCCCACAATGGATGATGGAGAATGAGCTCGCAATCCGATTGGATGCCTCCCCACCATTTACCGAGATCATAAACGAGCGCATTCGAAACTGGTTAAGACCAAGGTCATCAACCACGTCTTCGAGCGTCACCTCTTTCAAAAACCTCGTAGACAAGAAAGTGTCCCAACGCCTGGTAAGATATGCTAAACTACCTAATTGTTAATAGGTCCATTACTCTTGTAGTAAACATTGACTACAGAATCTTCCGAATGCTCCTTCCAAGCAGTCAAGGAGAGGAATATACTATTCACAGTCCTGGAAAACAAGGAGCACCCAGGTCGCATACGAGGCCTAGGGGTTTACATATTTTGGAGGCACAGATTCCCAAACGATTCTGAGGCATATAGGAGTGGGAAGAGATCCAAGGCTGAGCACAAAGAATGTATGAAACGGGACTTTGATGCAAAACATGAGAACATAACTGCCTCACTTCGAGGAGAGATAGATGCATTGAGGAAAGAACTAAGAGAAGTCTGCAACCAGTCGCAAGCCACCCCTATTATTGCAGTACCCAATCCCCCTCAACATCGGAGTAGCTATGCATTCGCGCCACTTTCTAAACATAGCGACGCCCACTTACCTATCGACGACATCCAGAAAATGTACATCTCTAGAATGCTACATAGATAGACCTAGTGGATATCTTAGCTCATCATGTATCGTTATATAGGAGGCCACGTCGTGTATCCTTAGAATCAAGGTTGTTGTCTCCATTCCCATTGACACTGGGTGGGAGTTGGCGTATCCATGCTTGCCAGGGACATTGGTGCACGGTGTCTAACTAGAGACCGATTTCGCAAAGGTCCAAGTGGACAGGATTAATGATGTTTTTAGGACCATCCCGCTGGAGAGGCCCCCAAACGGAGAAATCATGACACTAGGGGATGTCGTTTGCACATTCGTCCAATGACCCAAGAGAGACATCACCTTGGACCCTTCCATGACGTGATCTCTACAAGACCATGCCTGTCAAACAGAACCCTCTATGACTCTACCTCTAGCTCTGCTTCACAAGTCCACTGCATTAGTTCCTATGGAGACGACACCAAATATGTATCACAAGCGAGGCCTCAAGGCCCAACCAAAGAAGACTAAGCCGTCTCTCAAATCCTAGAAGTACTAGCTCGGACTGTCGTTGGTCCCCGAGTTACAATTACCTAGCTTTGGACTGGCTTACAGGTCATCGCATGGTACATACAGATATCCAATAGGAAGCCAAATCGGTAAAGTAGATTCACCGTGAGATACACGGAGATGCATTTCCTCCACGACTCAGGCTACATCGTCGTGACCTTCAAAGACTTCTTTTTACTATTCAACCTCGACGAACTTGACATCTCACTTCTACGATCTATACATTTACATAATACCAATAAATATCATAACACATTCCTTATGTATAGATCCATGATGCAACGAATCCGGCGACACCGACAACCGGTGGGTTTCCTTAACCCACACTTGGTCTCTGAGCAATCCATCAATGGAAACGCATCCTTCATTAAAGAATACATATTGCTTGCTCACACTGACAAGGAGTACATCCTAGTACCCTTCAACTAGGGGTAAGTACTTCACTAGTTGCCATACAAATTTTATTTGTATTTTATACGCAATATGAACTAAGGATTAATCATTATGGCGATACACATGACTAGATCTCACTGGATTCTGATTGTGATTGTACCAAACTGGAGTAACATAATATACCTTGATTCCCAACTTAGGAGCAACCACAACTTCACCCGTGTGCAACAAATAATTGACATGTAAACTCATTTCCTCGATACATAACTCTGTTGTAGTCTTCCCTTCATTTGCAATGGCCGAGGCTAACTTTTTAGAATCACGCAGGTTGTTCAACGCTTACGTTGCCTAGGGAGGGAGACACAATGAATTCAGCGCCAAACTACGACACAGGACGTGATTTCTGGTACCCGCTACAACACAACAATCCTACTATATCACACTTCATTATAATGCCTCTAGAACTGACAATACCTCTGTATGTAATTCTATTTTTGCAGTGCCACTAGCAGCTATAGGACAACATATGTGGATTCTACATTTGCCACTAAGACGAATGATCCAGAGGTTTATCAACCTACCAACAAATATTTCGTGATTATCATGGATGCTAAGACTAATGACTTTGACACTGCTAGCGACAGCACGTGGAATCCGATGAAAGTAAATTTGATCTTGACAAACTTGCCGAAGTTCGAGCATATCTCTCCGAATTCTTGATGGGGGAGGTCATACACAAGAATGAAGAGTTCCATGCCAGCGATGATGATTAGATTTTCAAACATTTGATACAATTGTAATCACTCAATTGTGCTTAATCAAATAATTCATTCAGTTGTACTTCCTTCAGTTGTTTAATTCATTTGTGAGATCTGCGTAATGATTGTTGTGTGCTATATTGTGCTATATGTGTGTTCTGTTTGCTTGTTTTCAAAGGACATGGTAGTATTTCCTGAGGATAGCTGAAAAATAGAAAATAATTTAGCCATTAAAATAGCTACCACATACAGTTTATGACAACAAACCTCTGTGATATATGATATATCACAAATGATTTTTGGTATTAGACATCTGTGATATTTCAGATATCACAGACGGCTATGCTTAAGAACCGTATGTGATATCTTCAATATCACATACGGTTTTTAGTATTAGCCGACTATGATATGTGAGGTATCACAGACGGCTATATTTAAGAACTGTCACAGACGATTTTTTAGTATTAGTCGTCTGTGATATATGACATATTACAAATGGTTAATACCAAAAACCATATGTGATATGTCATATTTCATAGATGGTTTTTTGAAAAACCGTCTGTGTTGTAACTTATCACAGATAGTTTGAGAACTATCTGTGATAACCACCTGTCATCACATACACATAAATTTAGATGGTTCAGAAACTGCCTGTGATGACGGTTTTGAACCATATGTGATGACCCTTTTTGTAGTAGTGATTATTCGACCGAATCTGGCTCTGTTTTCACCTCTTACCTAGTGTACTCAATCTTGTTTTATTTTCATCAGAGCAAATACTAGAAGAAGAAAGGACACTTAAATTTTTGTGTTAGGGTTACGACTACACTCAAGCGTTCCTGTAGGGATTTCTTTAATTCTTCAAGATGTAAGTTAAGTTTTTGGCTTGGATGCCTGTAAAGTTACTAAAGTTAGCCATTAGGTCATATTTTAATCGAGTTAATCCCTTTTAAATGCTTGTGAGCAGGCATGATACTACTTCTGTTCGCAACTGAACTTTTGGGCTGTTACGGGGAACTTTTGGGTCATATTCCCAAAAATAGGGTCATTACAAAGATGAGCAGTAGGCTAGTGCATTTGGTATTTTAAGTAAATATGGTTCGATTCATACGGTATATACGATAGATACGGTATGATTAGTTCAGTAATATACGATATTTTTGAAAATATGGTTCAGTATCAGTAAATCCCAAATTATTTTAGTGTGGTATCGGTAAATACCATATTTACTAAAGTTAACGTAAATTGCAAACGATATAGCGAGTCTGCAACTTAAAGTCATAAACTTTATAATCTACGGCATCAATGGTGTGACCACATTAATTCCAAATCGAGGCGACAATATACTGGCAATAGAAACCCCAAATTCCCATTTAGCCACTAACCCCAAATCCTATGGATCTACTAAAAAAACAAACAAGTGAGTCAATATAATGCACCATTAATTTGGCTATATTATTGCTATCTACCTACTAGAACTAGAGGTGAAGGACTGGAGCTGGAGTTACCTTGGATCTTGATAGGAATCGATGGCGGGAGTGCGAGGCTGCGCACTGCAACTAGGTGATAGGGGTGCTGGTTGGGTAGTGCGGGCGGACGGCGAAGGCAATGAGCTGGTCGGTGCTCGCCTGCTCGGCTCCTCGGACTCAGAGTCAGAGGCTCTCCTAGGGGTGGCGACGTTGCGTAAGACTCTAAGAGCATCTCCAACAGTATGAGCTAGTTACTAACTCTAAGACAACTTCTCCAATAGCACTAACTTTTAGCATATAGCTCATAACATAAATAGCCTCACATGACACTCTCACATAATCTTGGATTGTGTGTATGAGACTAGCTCTTGATCAAGAGATAGCTTTTCTCTCTCTTCTATTAAAATATGAAATAATATGCTTAGAGCTAGCTCATAAGTCACTATTGGAGATGCTCTAAGAGACTTGAGATAGAGAGAGGAGGGCAAGCTTGGGGCATCGAGCTATCAGCAATCGGCTGGACGCCTGACCTAATGAGTCAATAACTCTATGGAGGACAGCCAGGATAGGAGGAGCATCAGAGGATGGGCCAAATGGCCGATGGGCTGCGCCTGTGCTAGTAGTAGTAGTGTAGTACACTAGTATTTGTTTTTTTTTTTGTTTTCAACCGATTTTTACCGAAAACCAATCTCCAAATAAACTTGAATTCTGGATCCTCTACCGAATACCAGTCAAACCAAGTTGACCAGTACAGTTTGGTTTTTTTATACAGTTTTTTTCGATTCGGTTGCAACGTGCACAGCTCTAATGAGCAGCACTATGGTTATCCATGATGGCTTGGCCACCGACGCCGTAGTCCGGCAAGTTGGTCACTTTGACGATCAGCGGCGTCCGGACGCGGTGGTAGCCGTCGGACCAGACGATCTCACCGAAGTCGTACCGGCCGAAGGACAGCTTCGCCGGCGTGACGGTGACGTAGTAGGAGGCCCTGTCGCGGTGCGGGGAGAAAGCCAGCGCCTGCGGCCACACCGCGACGCGCGCTCCCGGGGGGCTGACGACGCTGGCGTGGTACACGGCATCCCTCCAAGCGCCCACGTTTGTCACCGTCCGCTTCACGGTCACACTGGCGTTGAGCTCCGTGAGCGCGATGGCCGGGTAGTTAAGGTCGACGTCTGGAGCCGACGCCGGGCCGCCGCAGCTCGTGTCGAGCGCCGGCGAGGGGAGCACCATCCCCCGCACCTGCTCCCCCGTGTAGCCGAGGCTGCAAAGGAACAGCACATGGTCGCGCGCGTCCGCGTCGTAGACCAGCCCTGGGTCCAGCGCCCGCAAGGGGTCCACGTGCCCCGCGCCGACGTCGAATGCGTCGGCCGCCTTCAGCGTCCCGCCGGCCAGCATCACGTCGGACGTGTCGTCGTGCATGTACGCTGCATGGCGCGGGGCACAAGCGCAACGATTTTACTATTAAAAAGGAGGAAAAATTCGATGCACCAAAACCAATCGATCGATTCACACATATACAAATTTCAACAAACCTGTGGTCATGAGAGCGGACTTGATGGCCGCCGGCGACCAGGTCGGGTGCTCGGACTTGACGACGGCGACGATGCCGGAGACGTGAGGGCACGACATGGACGTTCCCGAGTCGAAGTTCCACTTCACGGAGCGCGTGTCCAGGGGGAACATCGTCGGCGAGGACTTGGGCGGCCATGCCGCCAGGATGTTCACTCCGGGGGCAGTGATATCAGGCTGCGAATAAAGCGGCAGAATGCGTCACAAAACCAACACGTTTCGTGGCCCAACCCCACCGTGCGGTGCCGGGCCGGCCTTGAACGACCGTGGTTGCCGTACGGTACGGTACCTTGAGGATGTTTGGAGAAATGGAGCTCGGCCCTCTGGAAGAGAAGTACGCCACCGCCGGCGCCGGCGTTTTGCCGACGACGGTTCTGCCCGGTGAGATGTGCACGGTTGCCTTCGGTTGCCTGCACGTCGGAGACACTGCACGCTTAGAAACACAGCACGAGCCTGCAGTTGTGATCGGTCGGACTACGCATGCATGGTTACCCTGGTAAGCCGCGGATGTAGTAGAGGATCTGGGTGCCCTGGAGCAGGTTGACGTAGACGGTGGGCACGAAGCTGTCCTGGGTCGATTTCCGGGTGAAGGTGTCGGCGAAGATCAGGCCGGAGCCGTTGCCGGCGTACACCGCCAGCGCCGCTGCCTCGCTGGACACCATCCCCATCGTTGAGAAGCACAGCACGATCTTCCCCGACGCGGCCCAGCGGTTGCCGTTGATCAGCTGATCGAAGGTGCACGTCCTTCGTGCCCAAGCCAGTTAAACCAGTGAGTCTTGGATCATTGTACACATGGCCAATTATCAGGTGTTGATAAAATGTATACGTCTCATTTTCCCCCTTCTCTAAAAATGTATTATAAGTTATTTTTACAACACGCCCACACAATTACACGGTGTAGCATAGCTTATAATTTTTTTTCTTTGCGTGTGTTGAGAGTTGAGAGAGAGAGAGAGAGATTACCCATTCACAAAGACCTTACTGCTTTCTACTAATTCCGTTTTCATGTCCTTCACAATGAAGCTCTCTCCCTGTGCAAACACCCCACATTTCATCCGTTATTTCTGGATTTTGCCCATAGTAAACACATTAGATATAGCCAAACAATGCACCAAGATAAACGAAAATTAACAAGGAAAATTATCATAAGAGAACAGATTGTCAGTAGCCTACATGCTACTACCAACCTCACCACGACCCAACCCTTTGATCCATGCATAATTGCATACTATATATGTACACCAGTCACCATGTACCCTAGCAACAAGAACTCACCACGAACGAGGCATTGTTACCGAGCGTGATCACCGTCGGGAACCTCCTGTCGATGGTGCTGGCGGCGACGGTGATCCCCCACGGCGACACGTTCTCCACCATCGCCGCGTCCGGCCCGTCGTTCCCGGCCGAGAACACCGTCGCCACCCCCAGCTGCATCGCGTGGAACGACCCGATCTCGGTGCTCGTCATGAACAGCGGCATGAGTGGCGGCGTCGAGCCGAGGGACGCCGAGATGACGTGGACGCCGTCGCACAGCGCGTTGTCGAACGCGGCCAGTATGTCGGCGTCGCTGCACTGGCCCGTCAGGTCCTTGAACCAGCACACCTTGTACACCGCGAGGCGCGCCCTGGGCGCGCCGCCGCGCGCGGCCCCGCGGCCCAGGCCGAAGTAGCTGACGTTGGGCGCCATGGCGCCCACGGCCGTGGACGCCGTGTGCGTGCCGTGGCCGACGCGGTCCCGTGGGGACCGGTACTCCGCGCCGCCGCTGGTGTTCAGCGGGCCGACCTCCCTCTCGAAGCCGGCGAGGTAGTAGCGCGCGCCGATGAGCTTGCGGTTGCATGCGGTGGCCGGGTCGAACTGCTCGCCTCCCACGCACGTGCCGTGCCATGACGACGGGACGGGGCCTAGGTGGGGATCATCTCTGAAGCTTTCAGATTCAGGCCACACCCCTGAAGACACATGAAAAGATCAGATGCCTCAAGCATCCAAGTGGAATGCTAAGGACCACAGCACTGCAACAACTAACATGCATGAGTGCTAAAAAAATGTCAACTTCAGATCTTTGCAAGGCATGCCAGGATCCAGGAAATGATTCTATCTTTCGTTTCAAGTTTGTTCAATTCATTTCTCTGCAGAGAGGTCAGAGGTATCATCACTCAATTTGCTCCAGAAACTTTGTGGATGGAACTTCCTCTTGCAGTGCTGTTGGGAACCGTACTGTGATGATATGGCAGCTACATTTTTTTTCAGGCTAGAAGACCATGCAGTTACTTCACTTTTCATGTGTGGAGATAGAGAAGCAAGTATAGGAGAGTACAGCAAGATTTGCAGGGATAGGAATCGTCAGAGGACAAGTACCTGTGTCGAGGACACCGACAATTACATGGTCTCCGTATTTCGAATGCATCTGGGATGATTGTTCCATATGCATATTCAGACCGAGGCCCATGAAATCCCAGCTCCTTGTTGTGTGGAGCTGCAGCATCCTACTCCTGAATACTGATATGACCTCTTCTGTTTCTGCTTAGAATGAACATGAGCTTTCTTGTAAGTTCATGGCAACAGCGAAGCATACTAAACTAGTTAGATACAGGTATGTTCTGACAAACCAAAGGGATACAGGGAACTGTGTACCAGACAAGGTGGCAGCTTGCATTGAATTGAGCACCGCAGCAAAACCAGAGAATCCGCAGCTGTAGCTATACAGAATAGCTTGTCTTGCTTCATCTGGCCTGCAATATTGAGTGCAGAAGTGTCTCTTTAGCCATATTTTCTTGCCAAAGAAGAACAAGCAGGTCTGGATTCTCTGAACTGAGACGTTTGAATTTTCTAATCCAATAATTGAATCCATTTGAAGTTAAGCTTGTAATACAGCTTGAGTAAAAATGAGAAACAAGCTTAATAGTTTCTATTATGGTATACATAATCACAAAAACTTACCTGGATTTTAACTCTACTCATTCAAAATTTATCATTGTTTATCATATAGACATAGTATTACACAGCAATAACTCGGAGGAAATTCACATTACAATTGTGTAAAGAGCAGATAATAAAGGTTCTGTACTGCATTTGGTCAAGTCAACTTCAAGAAAACTCAGCGTGTCTTTTGTTATTCCCAAAAAAATTTTGTATGAAGGATTACAGTAGATAAAGAAAGATAACCAAATACTTTGTAAAGACTTTTGATAGAAGTTGGTGATGAAACCGTGCGGTTAGAGAAGGACTTAGGCCTTTGTTGTGGCCCAAGTACACAATGTGAACCTGCAAGACAACAGAAAGAGGACAAACGTAACGTGAACACATGATTTGATTAAAAGATAAGAAAGAGTGAAAATCTGCGCGAAGAATACTACATGCGAATCAGATTCTGGAGTAGACTCAATGGGATAAATGGCAAATGAAAGAGTGGAAACAACAAGCAGAAGCAGAAAGGCAGCCATTGTCCTTTACACAATGACGTTAAAGGAATGACAGAGATATATATATAGAACATATGATTCTGTGGGGACAAGTGTTCGTGCCATGCTGTAGGGTGCTTGCAAGACAAGCTTTCCGAAGCTACAATGGCTCTGACAGCCCTCCATGGCTGCATCATGCCCTCTACTTTGTTCATCTAGTGATCTAGTCTATAGATGGCTGATGCGATGATTAAGTTATAGAGTTAAGTACAGAGTCTAGCTAGTAGCTACTGTACAATGTGCAACATAAAAGACCTAAAGTTTGTTAATAACGACATAACCTTCCCGCCCTCGTGTTTTAATCATCTGATCTAGTGTTTTGTTACTTCCTAGACAGAAGAGCCAAAAATCCAGGTATAAGCTACAGGCTGTACCCTTTGGGATTCTCTAAAGGCTAACATCAAGGTTTCAACTTAAATATAACTACTAAAAGGCTAAACTCTAAGGTTTAGAGTTCAACGAAATAGGCAAGTGTCTTGAGTTATGAAGATCACACGTGTGCTGGAATCATTAGACCTTGAAGATCTAATTTAATGACAAGACAAACCTTATGCCTACCATTAGTAGCCAGGTTATAGCAAACTACAGGCTTGTAAAGTATTTGAATAAAACTAAAGCCAAAAAGCTTTCTTGTCTCCTGTCAACCATCTATAGCAAAAGCCAAAATGATAATGAAATTCAACATAGTTTAGCTATGCCTTGAAAGCTTACTGCAGTAAGTGAAAGTTCAACATAAGTGAGACAACCAGTAAGACCAAGTTATATCTCATATAGAGGCAGCGGCACAATTATATGGAAGGTTACAAAAGTGAAGATGAACATGAGAACAACATTTGATTATATTTTGAATTTCCATGAGTTTGTAAAAGTCCATTCTATATTTCTGCAAAGTTCATTTTCTTGATATGGATAACTCAGAAGATAGCTGAGGCCTATATGCCATTAGCTTATCAGGAAATAGCAAACATACTAGCTATACTTATTTTGGCACTAGACCACCTGCACTTACAATTTTAGCCAGCCACCAGACAACTATTTTGCAATCAACCACTTGAGTCTTGACAGTCTAATTTGAACTAAAATTTAACCAAATTCAGAAACTAATTGAGTATATGGGCGCTTCTTAAGTCTTAACAAGGTGAAACTCATCCACTCAATGAAACATTGGAACTACATGGTTAACTTTTGCCATAATAGAATAAGAACAGTCATGCGCAAACATAAGGAAATCTATTATTATATTATTAAAGCAGAGGGAAAAGGCCACCATGTTTGCTCTCAGGGCTAAAAATTACCATATTAATAAGAGAAAAAAGAGAAAGATATACATCATCAATTATGGTGGGTCCAAATTATTTCACTGTAGATTAATCATATTTATATGGGAGCCATTACAGTATACAATTGTATTTTCAGTAATATATAAGTGTTGGAGTTGGATAACAAATACAACACTATTTTAGACGTATTGTAATAGCTAGCAGTGCAATTGCGCGGAGAATTTGGCTAGTTAGAAGCGTAAAACAGAGCATGCACAGTACCCTCAGAACTAACACTACACAACTAAGAGCTAAATGAATAGGTTTTTTAATTTCCCAATGACAATTTTAACAAGCACTGCTTTGCAAGCTGCATTGTAGGAGAATCTAGACAATGATCTTTTCTAGTGCGACCAGCTAATTAGGCTACCTTTAGGGCTTTCTAGGATCAGTCAACTATGGAAGCCCTAGTGGAGCCTGTTTCCTTGACGTGCTAGTTTGTTACTATGAAAATGCAAGTGTAAAGGGAATGAAACTTTAAGTAAAGAATCACAGCACTTAAACTCAGGAAAATAAAGTCCCTGTTATTCTGAAAATTAAGTTGACGAGTCATAGGAGTCATCCCACAACCAAGTCCTCAGGTTTTGGTGTTTTTTATTCCTTTAGGCTGTGTACTAAATTATTGAGTATATTTTGTAGGCGAAGGGCTTAAGGCTATTCTCAAAATTAATAGACTTTGAGATATTCCATGCTATGCAATCTGTTTAATTGGCATGGTAATGACAGTATGCTGTTTTAATAACCTGTCAAGTATGAGCTGCTACAGTCAACATTCTAACCTAATAAAAATATCTCCGAGATGTCACACCATAATATGACCACTCTAGTCAATTGACTTCTTTTTCACCAGCCACAGATAAATCCGTCGGCACCCTCAATTTGCAAGTAGTCATACAAAATCCAAAGACAAGCTGGATTCATACATCATAGCAACCGATGTCCACATAGTCAACCGATGTCCAAATAGTCAGGACAAAAATAAAATGGACAGGGCAATAGAAGTGTAGCACCAGCTAGCGCTCACACGGTCTAATCACTTAGAATTCAAGCTCTAATTAAGTCTTCATGAAATCAAAATTGAGCAACCTAAAAGCGCACTACCCACAACGTGCAGAGCTCAGCACCACAAGTCTCATAGGCGATCAACCGAACATGTGGTGGACATGCATGACGATTATTCTTAAGCAGAGAGTCCACACCAATTCGATTAGTTCTAATGGTTCGATCACACCGACATGCTTATTTTCTTCGCTAATGTTACGATTTGACATTCAACGAAATGAGAAACTGTTTTTATCCATGGAAACAAACAATTCACATTGTGCTGCTGAACCCCAAGGGGACATGAACACCGAACACCTCCCCTAGTCTTAGAACTCCAAAGACTAAGAATCTGCAGTGGAAGGGTCACAATTCACAAAGCTAGCTAGTAGAAGAATCTTTGTGCGACTATATCACGCACATGTAGGAACCAAGTAACTGTATGCACATGTAGGAACCGCGTAACTGTAACTGCCTCTAGTGGGGGCCGGCCCCATTGTGTTTTAATTGGAGCCCAGATGAAGCAAGCACCTTTGCAGGTAATCTAAAGCCATGTGCCTTTCTTGATCTTAAACTAAGATGAGATTAGCCTAACCTGAGCATGGCAATTGGCTGGGAAAGCAGTGGTGGGAGACAGTGACACCCCAAATTGAACAAAGAAGAAAATTTGACCTAATGAGATGAGACGAGGAGGAAGAAAGGTTAGTTGGTGCGTTGGTGGGTGTTGCACTTGAAAGACCGCCACTGGTCCAGGTCTCTCCCGTCCAAAAGAGCGGCCAAAAAGCGATGCCGCGTCCAAGCAAATTCCCACTGCGACACAACGCTGCAAGGAAGGATTGCAACCTCTCCCGTGGAGAAAATTCGTTGGAGAAAGCAGAATTGGCACTGTGATTCAGACATCCACTTGCCCAGCAGCAAAGGTTAATCATCACAAGGGAAAGAAAGCAAATGCCACAGGAAAAAAAATATTTTATGTATCTTGGAGGAAAGAATCGCGGGATTAGCGCAGTCATCAGTCTTATCTGTGGCTTCAGTTACTGGATACTGATTAGTGGGATAGGCACCACTACTATCACCACGATCTGTCCACCAAAAAACCCCATCATTCCATATCCCTGAGATCAAGCAGATAGGCCAGATAAGTGCATTCCTTGCAAATCCCAACACCCCCAACCACAACCAAGAAAGCAATCTGGAAAGGAGCCAGGGCAAAGTAAGGGACCAACCTTTCGAAATATTCGGGATGAACTATTGTTTGTTGAGTTGAAATTTAAATTTACAAAAGATTTAGATTTTCAGTTTGTTGGTTTCTTTCTGGCAGTCTAACCAGCCATGCAGAGCGGTCAAACTAGCTACGCCCAGCGATCAAACCGACTATCTTCTGAATTTCGGCTAAAAGTACTGAAATTGAAATTTTGATCATGGTTTTGGTACATTAATCCTATGTCAGTGCATTTATATTGTATGAAGTATATTTAAACTAACATAGGTCAAGTTGCGAAAAACTTATACCCAAAAACGGTTTCTTGGTTTTTGGATATACAGAGAAGCTTGAAGTTAGCTATGATCAACGGCGAGGATCGGGACTACACGGACTACACTTATAGAAGAGTCAGGGTTCAGAACAATCATGGATGCTAGATGAGATAGTTGAGCTTAAGTATGACACAAAGAAGGCAAGGAATATTGATGGGAAGGTTTGAGCGATGAGTTGCATTAAATGGCTTAATCGATTCAAGTGAGACGTGGTCTGATGGGAGCCAGAGCGAAAGAGACTTGCCAATGCGTAGCAAGTCATTGGTGTACCTACACATAACAAGCATGGTGATTACTTGCAAGGGAAAGAGAAGACCGAGTCAAGGAGATGGTATTTTAGTAGTTTGCTAAATACCGAAAACTTCGCTAGATCAAAACCGTGGCATTTGGGAAAGTGGTTTAGGTCAAAAAGATGCTAAGAAGATCAATTAGACTAAACGATGAAGACTTAGCGGGTTCAGGCTCATATGCTTTCAAAAACGTGCATGAATTAAGTATGAGTGTAAAACTCGTGTTGTGTAGGGTTAATGGGTTTCTCCTATTTGTGCTAGTGGATAGTATCTATTAGGGTTAGATATGAGTTAGTTGCTATATCTATTTAGTGGGTAGGGAATGAAAACTTGTAAGCCAACCATCCCAACTATTTCATTCTTGAGATATAGGGTTAGGGTTTGAGAGAAAAGAATGAGTATTGTGATGTACCCACTTGTCCTTATTATGGATTGGTTGTAAAAACTTTATTCTCAAGTAGCAGCATAATGAATTTTGTTCTTCTCTTATGAAGTGTTCTCGTTCTGGTTGATCTGTTCTTATTCTTATTGGTTTTTTCCTCTTTTCTTCCCTTCTTGATCTTGCTATATACCAAAGATGTATAAGTGACGGAGATGACTTATGTAGATTAGATTATATCCATCTAGGCACTATAGGGCCTGTTCTTTTCCTCCGAAGCTGGCAGTTTTTGGCTTTTGCTACAGTACCTAACTTTCAAACGGAGTATGTTCTCAAGACGGAGTCTACAAGTTAAACGATCTACACATTAAAAGCCCAACATTTGTACCAACCAAAATCGCAAGTGAGTATCTGTCTCTTCGTAATCTGTACCATAAACAGCCAAAATTCAAAAATTTCAGCCAAAAGCCGCAACCGAAAAGAACAGGCCCTAGTTAGCAAGATTTTAAAGTTGCTCAGTTTTTACTTGATTTCGAGCCCTTCTTATGGAATCTTGATATGAGGGTTTTAGCTTTGATTCCTTGGGTGGTCTTGCTTGTTTGATATATGAGAATTTATCTAGAGCCATTTTACTTGTTTTTAACCTACGAGCAAGTTGGTTCTCAAGTTTTTTGAGATTTACCCAGTTTTGTTGCAACCTTGCATGTTTTGAGAAAATGTTGAAACTTTGGCTAAAACTCACGTAATCCTTGAATGTAATATATTTCTGAGACCCTTAGCAAGGTGTGTGCAAAATTTAACTTCATTTGATCATGAATTTTGAAGTCTGCACCAAAAGTGATTTTGACTCAGGCTGATTTTCTGTTCTGGTCAGATCGCTCCTTGGCCCAATCAGGCCGACCACCGGTTTGTAGCCAATCAGATCGCCCACCGTCAGACTGCACATCTAATGGTTGTCAAACCAGTGGCAGTTAGACCTGTTAGGTGTTGATTTTGTGAGGCTTTGTTGTTTTGGATTGTGGTTGGATTTAAACTGTCAAATCTGATATTTTTAGCTCTTTAGTTTTGGAGTAAAAGATTTCTAAATATTTAGAGAAAAATTTTGAGAAAGACATTATCCATCCCTCTGTATCATTGCTAGTCCTACACGAAGCAACCAAGGTCAAGAGCCTCAAGGCCAAGACAATGGAATCCAGGAGAGGAGGGGGGAGAGAGCCACCACTGCACTCCCCATTGTCTCACTCAGGCCCCGCTCCAATCGGTTGTGGCTTTCTGGCTGTTGGCTGAAATCACACTTTAGTGGTTGTTAGTTTTTCTGAGCCATTCAATTAAAGAAAAATGAGGGAAAAAGAAAAATATCGTTATATCTCCGTGGATAATGCAAAAGGAATAAGGGGGAAAAGAAACAAAGCATAAAATACCAAAAGGCCAAAAAACCGAAATTAAGAAGCCGACGTGTTCATTCTGTCTTTTAGAAGCCCGAAACCAGAAGCTGAAGCCACTTAGAGCAAGACCTAAGATTCACGGCACTCTAAAAAATAAAATTTAGTAAAATGCGACTCTGAAGAATGGCATCATAATATGCCACTCCAAAGGCTACTTATCTAGTAGGCCAAAATTGATATGCCACTTCAACACCCCAATAGTCCCTATATTAAACTTGGAGGGATTCCCGGCCTCTCCCCGTGCCACGTCACTGACTTTGCCAAAAAGTTCTCCGCTTTGTTGAATATTGTTCTTTACGTCACACCTGCGTCGGCTGTTTGATCGGTGGATCGCGCGATGCACGACCTTTGGGTGAGCTCCGTGTGTTCTGAATGTTCTCAATGCTTTCACCGTGGCACATCATAGCTGCCTTTTTTGTAGTTGCGCCCATGTCCTCCGCTCTATTACCCTCGCTTGCTATTTTCTACCTGCTCCCAGATTCCTTGTTCTCGCTTCCTCTTCTTCGCCTGGGTCGCGCCTGCTACTCCTTTTTCCTCTTCGCTCGCGCCACCCTCGTCCTCTTTGGTCATGCCGACCCCATCGCCTTCGCTCATGCCGCCCTCCTCCTCTTTGGCCACGCCAACCCCATCGCGGCTCTTGTTCTCTCATGGACCTAAGGTGCTATCTTTATCGAATTTTATAGGATTTACTATTTATACGTTTATTGATTTTTCCTCTCATGGATCTAAGGTGCTACGTGCTATCTTTATCGAATTTTATGATATCTTTACTGAATTTGCTCTGTTCTGTTATAGATCTGAGGCGCTATCTTTATCAAATTTTATTCTAACTTTATCAAATTTTACAGACGCTTCAATCACATCAGTTCGACTATGGTTTCGTGGTAAAAACAATCCTCGGGGTCGGGTGCCATAGTGCTTCAAGTGTGGTGCTTCGACGACGTTCTCGACCGCGATGTAGACCACAATGTTTCATGTAATTTTTAGAAAAAAAAGGTTGTGGTCAAAGCGTCGTAGTTGAAATAGTCATCGGGGTCGGTTGCTATACCGCTTCGACTACGATGCTTCAATCATGTTCTCGGTCATGCCGTAGACCACGACGCTTCAAGTATGACGCTTCGACCAAAGCTAGTTACATCACATTCAGGACTAAAAATTTTAACCAAAGGTGACCAAGGCGTTCCTTCTGCTAAAACAAAATATAGTATATAAAGAAGTGCTTTCTTCTATTTAGTACCTCTTGTTATTACCACTGCTTTTTTTTCTATGATACACTTTTGTAACCTCTTATGATTTTGTAAAAAACACTTACTTGCTTACTACATGCAACCAGCACATACATAGACTTCAGTAATCATAGCTTTCTTCAAATTCTGTATCATACTTCATATGTATGTGCTTATTCATGTATACCTAATATACATTTTGTCTTCTGCATACTTATAGAATATGCAATCTCCCTATTGTAAGCCCTTTTGTTTACACCACTGCATTTGTTCGACCATATTGTTCCGAGTGCATTAGACGACCACGTTATTTCAACCACGATGTTTCAACCATGTTAATCGGTCACGTTGTTTCGACCACGATGTTTTGACTACGCTGGCCGACTACATAGTTTCAAAAACATTATGCAATTTCCCTATTGTGAGCCCTTTTGTTTACACCACCGCATTTGTTCGACCACGTTGTGTCAAACGATATTTTGACCACTATGTTTCGACCATAATTGCTTTGACCATAATATTTCGAGTACTTTGGTCAACCATGTTGTTTCCACCACCTTAGATCCATCACGTTGTTCTGACCACCATGTTTCAACCACTTGGGTCGACCACGCTGCTTCGACCACGATACGTTCAATCACGTTGTTTTGATCATGTTGGTTCGACCACAATAGTTTTGACCAGGATCTTTCGACCACTTCGGTTCGACCATGACATTTTTGGCCAGGATATTTCGATCATGATATGTTCGACCCGGTTGTTTCGACTACGCTATTTCAACCACCATGTTTCGACCACTTATGTCGACCACGTTGTTTCAACCACCTTGGATCAACCATGTTACGTCGACAACACTATTTCGACCACCATATTACGACTACTTGGGTCGACAACGCTAGTTTCACCATGATATTTTTTACCATGAGGTTTCGACTATGATGTTTCGACCACATTGGTTCGACCACGACAATTCGACCAGGTTGGTTCCACCATGTTGTGCTGACCACGATGTTTCGACCACATTTGCTCGACCACGTTGTGCCGACCATGATGTTTTGACTACGTTGGTTCGACCATGATAGTTCGACCACTTCGGTTCGACTACGAGGTTTCAAGCACAATACGTTCGACCATGTTGTTTTGACCATGAGGTTTTGAGCATGATACGTTTGACCATGTTGTTTCGACTACATTGTGTCAACCATGATATTTTCAACCACGAGGTTTTAACCACCATATTTCAACCACTTCGGTCAACCACGTTGTGTCGACCATCCTAGTGCGACCATGATTTTTTTTGACGGGATGTTTTGACCAAGTTGTTCTGACCACAGTTGTTTGACCATGTTGTTTCAAGCACAGTTGTTCGACAATGATAGTTTCGACTAGAATGGTTTTGACAACTACTAATGAGGACATCTCGATTGGTCCGATTATATAAGCACGAGCTAAAAAAGATTAATCAATAGGTGAACTCGCTCCTAATTAAATTTGGCTTTGATTTACATAAGAACTGGCTACTACCTAATGCTAGTATCTTAATTGGTCTTAGGTTTGTGCATGAGGAGACGTTGGGATGCCGAAGCCAGAAGAAATCAGCACGTGCATGTAGGGAACTCAAGGCGGGCCATAAGGAGTTGGTGGTTTCTTCGTTTGGTGAGCACAGTAAGAACAAAAGGCCAACTCACGTGGCCTAAAATCCCACAACCGTGCATCAAGGTTGGCCGAAGCTATAAGATTAAGCACCTTGATTATACTATGTGTTTGGACCATGTGTTTTTGTTTTAGCATCGCTGGTTTTGGTTTTGAGTCCGTATAGGATTGTGTTTTGGATATCTTGGCCGAACAGGATGCAAGTCGGCGTTAGGCCTGTGAGCTATTAATCTTTGGGTGCGTTAGTTAAATACTAGGGTTCTCCTTTTGTAACGACAGACCACCATAAACGAATCTATTATTTTCAGAGAGCTATACGCTTGTTCTTCCTATGGTTTGGCATATACTACAACTTAGAGGGCAATTGGGCGTTCTCCACCCCGTTGTTTTTATGATTCCTTGTGATTTGCAAGAGCGGAGACACGTCTACTTGTGTGGTCGGGTTCGGGTAGATGGGATCACGAGCGTGTGGTTGGGTGATTTTTTTGTCGCAGGTTCCTGTTCTAACAATGGTTGGCACCATTGGTTCGTCCGTTTGCACGGATCCAAGTTATCGTCATCGATCCTACGTTGTGAAAATCGGGCACCCGTATCAACTACGGTCAACCATGAGGTTTTGACTAGGATGGTTTTGACCACTTCGATCAACCATGAGGTTTCGACCAGGATGTTTCGACCACGTTCGTTTGACAATGATGTTTCAACCACCATGTTTCGACCACGTAGTGTCGACCACATTGGTTCGATCATGATTGTTTCAACCACGTTTGTTTCGACCACAATTGTTTCAACCACGATACATTCGACCATGTTGTTTTGACCATGTTGGTTCGACCACGATAGTTTCGACTAGGACCTTTCGACCACTTCGGTTCGATTACAACATTTTCGACCAGGTTGTTTTGATCACGATACGTTCGACCAGGTTCTTTTGACGACGCAATTTTGACCACTTGGTTGACCACATTGTGCTGACCACGATATTTCGATCAAATTGGTTTGCCCATGATAGTTTTGACCACTTCAGTTTGACCATGAGGTTTCGAGCATGATACATTCATCTAGGTTGTTTCGACCACGAGGTTTTGAGCATGATACATTCGACCATGTTATTTTGACTACGATGTGTCGACCACGATATTTTTTTACCATGATATTTTGATTACACTGGCTAACAATGTAGTTTCAAAAACGTTATGCAATCCCTATTGCGAGCCCTTTTGTTTACACCACTACATTCGTTCAACTACGTTGCGTCGACCATGATGTTTCGATCACTTTGGTCGACCATATTGTTTCCACCACCTTAGGTCCACCACGCTGTTTTGAGCACTTGGGTTGACCACACTGCTTCAACCATGATATTTTTTACCACAAGATTTTGACAACTTCGATCAACCACGTTGTGTCCCCACGCTAGTTCGACCACTTCGGTCAACCACGATACGTTCGACCATGTTATTTCTAGCTAGTTCAAGCACGATACGTTCGACCATATTGTTTTGACCATGAGATTTCGAGTACAATACGTTCGACCATGTTGTTTCAACCATGATATTTTTTACCACGATGTTTTGATCACCATGTTTCGACTACTTCAATCGACCACATTGTGTCGACCACCCTGGGTCAAACACAATTTTTTCAACCAGGATGTTTTGACCATGTTATTGTGACAACGGTTGTTCGACTACGATGGTTTCGACCACCCTGTTTCAACCATATTGTGTCAACCATGTTTTTTCGACAATGATTGTTTTGACCACGACTTCTCGACCACTTTATGTCTACCATGTTGGTTCAACCACGATTGTTTCGACCACTTCGGTCGACCATATTATTTTGACCACGATACGTTCGACCATGTTGTTTGAACCACCTTGGTTCAACCACGATACGTTCAACCATGTTGTTTCGACCATGATACGCTCGACCATGTTGTTTTGACCACGATATGCTTGGTTCCACCACGATAGTTTTGACTACGATGCTTCAACCACTTCAGTCGACCACGAGGTTTTGACCACTTTGGTCAACCATGTCATTTCCACCACCTTAGGTCCACCGCGCTATTTCGAGCACTTGGGTCGACCATGCTCCTTCAACCACGATAGTTTCGACCACGAGATTTTGGCCACTTTAGTCAACCATGTTGTGCCCACCATGCTGGTTTGACCACTTCGGTCGACCACAATATGTTCGACCATGCTGTTTTCAGCACTACAGTTTGAGCACGATACGTTTGATCATGTTGTTTCAACCACGAGGTTTCAAGCACAATACATTTGACCATGTTATTTCGACCACGATATTTTTGACAACAAGGTTTCGACCACTTCGGTCGACCACGCTATGTCAACCACCCTAGTTTGACCATGATTTTTTCGACCAGGATGTTTCGATTATGTTGTTGCGACCACGGTTGTTCAACCACGATGGTTTCGTCCACCCTGTTTTGACCACGTTGTGTCTACCGTGCTCTTTTGACCATGATTGTTTTGACCACAACGTCTCGACAACTTTGTGTCCACCTCGTTGGTTCAACCACGATTGTTTTGACCAATTCGGTCAACCATGATACCTTCGACCACGTTATTTTGACTACGATATATTCGACTATATTGTTTTGACCATGATACGTTCGACCATGTTGTTTGAACTACCTTGGTTCGACCATGTTGTTGCAACCATGATACGCTCGACCATGTTGTTTCGGCCATGTTAGTTCCACCACGATAGTTTGACTATAATGTTTCGACTACTTTTGTCGACCATGTTGTTTTCACCACCTTAGGTCCACAACACTGTTTTGAGCACTTGGGTCGACCATGCTGCATCAACCATGATATTTTTGATGACGAGGTTTCAACCACTTCGGTCAACCACGTTGTGTCTACCACGCTGGTTCGACCACTTCGGTCGACCATGATACGTTCGACCATGCTGTTTCCAGGACGATAGTCCAAGTACGATATGTTCAACCATGTTGTTTCGACAATGAGGTTTTGAGCACGATACATTCGACCATGTTGTTTCGACCACGTTGTGTCAACCATGATATTTTTGACTACGAGGTTTCTACCACCATTTTTCGACCACTTCGGTCAATTACGTTGTGTCAATCACCCTAGTTTGACTATGATTTTTTTTACCATGATGTTTCAACCATATTGTTGCAACCACGGTTGTTCGACCATGATGGTTTGACCACCTTGTTTTGACCACGTTATGTCGACCACGCTTTTTCGACCAAGATTGTTTCGACCACGACGTCTCGTCCACTTTGTGTCCACCACATTGGTTCGACCACGATTGTTTCGACCACTTCAGTTGACCACGATACATTCGACCACGTTGTTTCGACCATAATACATTCGACCATATTGTTTCGACCATGTTGTTTGAACTACCTTGGTTCGACCACGATACGTTCGACCATGTTGTTTCAACCACAATACGCTCGACCATGTTGGTTCCACCACGATAGTTTCGACTATGATGTTTTGATCAGTTCAGTTGACCATGAGGTTTTGACCATGATACATTCGACCATTTTGTTTCGACCACGTTGGTTTGACCACGATGTGTCAATCACGATAGTTTGATCAGGTTGGTTCCACCATGGTGTGCCAACCACGATGTTTCGATCACGTTGTACTGACCACGATGTTTCGATCATATTGTGTCGACTATGATGTTTCGACTATGTTGGTTAGACTATGATAGTTTCGGTCAGGATGTTTTGATCACTTTGGTTTGACCATGAGGTTTTGAGCATGATAGTTCAAGCATGATACATTCGACCATATTATTTTGACCACATGGTTTCGAGCATGATACGTTCGACCATGTTATTTCAACCACGTTGTGTTGATCATGATATTTTCAACCACGAGGTTTTGACCACCATGTTTCGACCACCCTGGTTCGACCACGATTTTTTCGATGAGGTTGCTCTGACCACGGTTGTTCGACCACGATGGTTTCGTCCACTTCGACCGATCACACGGTTTTGACCAGGATGGTTTCGACCACTTCGATCGACCATGGTGTTTCGACAACCACATTTTGACCACGTTGTGTTGATCACGCTAGTTGTCCACGATTGTTTCGACCATGATGTTTTGACCACTTGGGTCGACCACATTGTGCCGACCACAATGTTTCGACCACGTTTGTTCAACCATGGTAGTTTTGACCAAGATGTTATCAATTTGACCACAAGGTTTTGAGCACGATACGTTTGATCATGTTGTTTCGACTACGAGGTTTTGAGCACAATACGTTCGACCATATTGTTTCGACCACGTTGTATCGACCATGAGGTTTCGATCACTATGTTTCGACCACTTTCGGTCAACCACGTTGTGTCGCCCACCCTAGTTCAACCACGATTTTTTCGACCAAGATGTTTCGACCATGTTGTTGCGACCATGGTTGTTCAACCATGATGGTTTTGACCAGAATGATATTGACCACGCGGTTTTGACCAAGATGATTTCAACTACTTCGGTCGACCACGATGGTTCCGACCACATCGGTCGGCCACGAGGTTTTGACTAGGATGTTTTGACCATGTTTGTTTGATCACGGTGTTTCAACCACCATGTTTCGGCCACGTTGTGTTGACCACGCTGGTTCAACCACAATTGTTATGTTTCGACCACTTTGTTTCCACCACGCTGGTTCGACCATGATTGTTTCAACCACTTCGGTCGACCACGATATGTTCGACCATGTTGTTTCGACGATGATACGTTCGATCATGTTGTTTGAACCACCTTGGTTCGACCACGTTAGGTTGACCACGCTGTTTCAACCACCATGTTTCGATTACTTGGGTCGAACACGATATTTTCTACCAGGATGTTTGACCACCTTGGTCAACCATAAGGTTTCAAATAATTGTTTCGACTACGGTAGTTTGATCATGATCTTTCAACCACTTCGTTCAACCACATTCTGTTGACCACGACGGTTTGACCAGTTCGTTCGACCACGTTTTGTCTACCACGATAGTTCGACCATGTTGTTTCAACCACAGTAATTCCATCACGTTGGGTCGACCACCGACCTTGATGTTTTGATCACATTCGTTTGACCACGTTGTGTTGATCACGATGTTTTGATC
This sequence comes from Dendrocalamus latiflorus, assembly GCA_017311315.1. Classification (NCBI taxonomy): domain Eukaryota; kingdom Viridiplantae; phylum Streptophyta; class Magnoliopsida; order Poales; family Poaceae; genus Dendrocalamus; species Dendrocalamus latiflorus. Next base: position 17,710,325 of record CM029622.1, on the reverse strand, counting down.
ATCATGTTTCGATCACTTTTGTCGACCATATTGTGACAATCACGATGTTTTGATCATCATGTTTCGACCATGTTGTTTCGACCACAATATTTTTTACCATGATTTTTCGACCATTTTGGTTAGACCACGAGGTTTCGATCATGATGTTTCGACCACGTTAGTTCGAGCATGTGGATCGACCATGACGTTTTGACCACATTCCTTCGACCTCGTTTTTTCGACTATGATGTTTTGACCACGTTGTGACAACACATTAAACCGATCACGTGATTACGAGCATAATGGTTCGACCACGATATTTCGATCACATTAATCCGACCACGTCCTTCGACCACCTTCTTTTCACCATGATTTTTCGACCACATTGGTCGACCATAATGTTTCGACCATATTAGTCAACCACAATGTTTTGACCACATTTGTCAACCACCTAGATTCCAAACATTGGCCCATCACGGAATAAAACCCCACAGTTTTCCTAGAATTACGCATCAGTTCTGATTTTTTGTTGTAAAACATCTCTTTTTATGTAATTAAGCCTTATAATTTTTTTTACAAAAAACCTCTTACGAATTGTCTACTTTTTTCTTTAGTCCACATAGTAGTTAGCTCGGCGTGACACCGCGCTTCCGCATCTAGTTAGAGAAATGCCACTTACTTTCACAAAATTAGAAATATGCCACTCTTTTTTTCCTTTGCTAAATGCCATTTTCTCTTATTTATTTCCATTTCTCATCTGTTTATTCTATTTTCCTTGATTTCCCCAACTCAAGTACCCAAATTGCCCCTGCCTTATGTCGATCTGACCGGATCAAACCACATCAGAACACACTGCTCAAGACCGGACCAGACTAACCACCAGCAAACTCACGAACTGATGAACGCCTGGACCAGACCACATCAAGCACGCTCAAGCACAGGGACGCGGCGGCGGCGGCGGCCTCCAACCGGCGACGACGACGACGGCTTCCCCTAGAACGTGATCACTTGACTCTCCTCCTTCCCCGGCAGCCTTGGCGGCCTCCCTCCCGGCGACCCAACCCACCGCCTCTCCACGTCAACAATGGAGGAGAAAATTGATCATTTGCCACTTTGAAGAGTGGGCTTCGCAAAATTGCCATTTTCAAAATTGGCTTCGCAAAAATGCTATGCAGTACATTTACCTCTTGATTACCATGCCATTTGAGCCATTTAACTCATTTAATAATTTTTTTTAATTTTAGGGGCTGGAAAAGACTTTTTTACCCTTGCTAAATTTTGTACTGCATGGACTTTGGATTGAAAGGTGAAACGTCGCCCGCCGAAGCAACGATCTGCATCCCGGCCGAAGCAACGATCTGCGATGTCTAGTAACAAAGGAAAAGGAAATGATTCGTCGTCGAAACCACGGCAAGAAGATAACAACATCGTCGAAATCGATAATGCAGGCCAGCACTGGCTCCATGAACGCCAGAGGGAGCGGAGACATGGGAGCGCAGGCCATGTCCATCTCACCGGTTTGGTCACCAGGCGGCGGCGCCTTCTCCAGAGGCAGGCTCCCCACGGCCCGCTGATCGGAACCGCCGCTATCGGCTCTTTGCTCGCCCCATTGCCACTGGCGGCGGCCGTTGGTGGCTGCACTTGCACTTGCATCGACGGCGAGCCGGCCAAGACGGGCTTGTCCACGCCGACATGGCTCGACGATCCTGTGGTGGGCGTCCGACGACGTGCAGGCGGCCGGGCGGTGCCTGCGGCGCGCGGCGCCGCCTCTCGCTGCGGGGAACCTCTTCTTGAGCGTGCTGTTCCAGTAGTTCTTGATGGCGAGGTCCGTTCTCCCGGGGAGCTGGGCGGCAATGATGGACCAGGTGTTTGATCAAATGGCAATTGAAGTTTGAAACAACCAGTGCCAGTAATGCAACACGCAAGCAAATGTTTGATGTATCTGCATTAGTAGAAGATCAAATTGCAGTACATTTGATTTGACTGAAATCTCAGTGCAATAAAACTGCAGTTTAATTGATGTATTCAATCAAAGCAGTGAGTAGGAGAGTGCAGTTCTTGCAGGATAAAATCAACAAGAGCAAGGAGAAGTATCATCAAACAAGCAATGTTTAGCTCTGATTTAATTTAACTTCTGAAGAACAGCATTGGGACTCAATGCTGTTGTTGGCTGGGCAAACGCAAAAGAAACTGCCATATAAACAGAGCAGCCTAGGTTGTGAATGGCAGTGGACTGTGGACATGGGTTCATGTGAGACAAGACTTACCAGCTTCCCGTCTAGCTGTACATCTCGCAGATGACCCTCTCTTCGGCCGGAGTGAAGTTGCCGTTCTTCAGCCCCGGACGGAGGTAGTTCAGCCACCGCAAACGGCAACTCCGGCCGCACCGCTGCAGCCCTGCGATCCATCAAGAAACTTCTCAGAAGTGATGCAAAGTAATTCAGCCACAGTGACGACTTATGGTTTAGCTTCGGCCGGGGATCTTCTTGCGATCCATCCAGTTTTGCACTGCAGATCGTTGCTTCGGCCGGAGATGCAGATCGTTGCTTCAGCGGGCGATATTTCACCTTCCAATCCAAAGCTCATGCAGTGCAAAATTTAGCAAGGGTAGAAAGGTCTTTTCCAGCCCCTGAAATTAGAAAAAAAATATATTAAATGAGTTAAATGGCTCAAATGGCATGGTAATCAAGAGGTAAATGTACTGCATGACATTTTTGCGAAGTCAATTTTGAAAGTGGCAATTTTGCGAAGCCCACTCTTCAAAGTGGCAAATGATCAATTTTCTCACAATGGAGGGCCTCCTCGACAAGCCCCTGAACCCGAATAAGCTCCTCAAGGAGCAGTGAGTCCAGAGTTCCAAACCCTACCCGCGATCCTGATCCTGACCACATCCCTCTGGCGGGTGCGATTCTAAGTGTCCTCCTTGTTCTCCATGGCGCAGGTTCGTGAGCAACCTGACGGGTTCCTCCCTGCCGGAGATCGCCTCGCTCTCCACCATCGTGCCGGTGAGCGATTCGTCGGTCCTGCTGCGATTCCCAATTTTTCTGTATGTGGAGTTGTGATTTGATTTTGCTTTTTGTGCGCAGGCTGTGGTTGTTCTGAGGAAGTGGAGCAGCGGAGGTCAGTTGTAGAGATTCTGTACCTTTTATTGTAAGGTGTAGTTGAATCCATTTGTGCAACAAATTGTTAAGTAAGCTTGCATGATATGACTGGAAAATGGAATGTCAAATTACCAGTATGCTGCGATTCTGCATATTTAGCATTTGGATCAGATACGTGTACATTGTGAGATTCAACCATGGAGCCCAAATTCTTCCCAAATCTTACCATAGAATGCTATCCTCTACTTTTAATTTATGCTGGCAAATCTGATGCTATCATTCCATGCCACATTTAGCTTGATGGGTTTTTGGATTTTTACATCATTGGTCAATAGCACGACCTTCTTTTATTTTCCATGTATGAGTAGATCTGACAGAGCTTGCTGCTTCCCTTGTTTTAGATAATACTAGAAGGGATTCAGCGAAGAAAAATGATGATGCTCTTCCTGCTCGTCAAGATTGGGTGTTTTACTTTTCTTCACTGGCTATAGATTATCTCACTGTTGTACTGCCAATTATTTTGATTTTCACAGTAAGTAGTACCCGTTCGCTGCATTGTGATATTGCTTACATGGTAGCATTGTTAAACTACAGAAATCAGGGAACATGTAGAGAAGCAAACTTTGCAACACAGAGCGTAAATTTATATCCAACTATCGTTACTTGACAATCTTAGTTCGAGCTTTAACACTTTTTAACTGAAGGCAAAATGAAATAGTGATCCTTTGGTTATTCCCTGGTTTGTTGCAGGTCTTAGCTGAATGGGCTTATGCTTGTGCAATTTCTTTTTTAGCCATGATATCTGTCTACGCCATGTTCAAAGGGTATTTGGCATGAGTTAGTACACACATTTTTAATACCACCTCTTTTTTTTGCAATTCTGAAGTCCACTATGTATTTTCTTCTTGCAACACACGACCCATGCTGATCTGGAACTATTGTAATCCTGCACTCTCAGGTCTCAGTCACATCTCAAAGCTGGACTAAATCAGCTGCCTTCACTCAGAGAAGACATATCTTCTTACCGAGTGTCAGTGGTATGTAAAAGTTGATTGATTAAAAAATATTATTCCTTATCAATACTAGAGATGCAGCAGTACTATTGAAATACTAATGATAATTGCACGCTTTGTAGGTTTTAGTGACATGTTTGTGCATATTGGCAGTGGACTTCAAAATCTTCCCTAGATGTTATGCCAAGGCTGAAACATATGGTAGTGGCATTGTAAGTAGTATCTTTCAGGCTTTTTTGGTTTATCTTTAGTTCTTGTTCAAGTATTGCAAATAATCATGAACTAGTTGTGCAAAAATAGGCAACAGCTGCCAATTGTGCATCCAGATAGAAGCTTATTTGGATTACCAATGATATATGGCTTCATTAGCTTGCTTAAATGAACCCAGTATCAGTCATGGACTTATAGTCATCTTTGTTGATTGTTTATTCAGTATTCTATGCCCAATTCAATTTTCCCTGTTTAGGTCACTGGTTGTTTAATCTTCAACTACTTATATTTGTCAATGCTTATTTTTGTTCTTCTAGAATTACCATCAATATGTTGTTTGCAAATCTCCCTTGCTTGCTGTTTTCACTAGAAAATTTATTCTTTACTATCTATTAATGCCAAAAAAACTGCTCTGCCATTTGTGTAATTTGAATTGTATTTGCCATTACTTTTGAAAGTTCAGAAGTTGCCATGTACAGTTTGATCTGCATTTTCTTCCCTATTTAATGATATTAAGATATCTGACTCATGGTCAAACAGATGGATCTCGGAGTAGGATCTTTTGTAGTGGCTAATGCACTGGTATCTAGACAAGCACGAAATATAACCTCAATGTAAGTCCTTAACCATATATTGTCTCAGTTGTCTTAACCAAAATCTGTTTAGGGCTTAATTAATAGACCTTTGGAGTTTGGATTCAACCTGATGCACTACACGACATAGGACTTAACATCAAGGATTCTCATCTAGTTCCTGCGAACTGTGAAGTGCCATCTAGTATCAAATGGCTGCTCTATCTACATTGTCCCTGATTTCCAAGTGTTCTGGTTTCCTTGACAATGGTTCATATGAATACTGAAGATAAAGGACAAACCCAGTGTGAGAAAGTATATTTTGTGCCTTGCAAAAGTGAATCTTACTTTTCTATGGTAAGCATTATTAGTCGAGGGGTTAGACATTGTTGTTCTGTAGGAACTTTAGGTCAAAACTAATGATGTCACTACATAATTTACATTTTGTAGACAATCTAAGAACTAATGTTTATTTCTGCTGACTGTTTTTACTGGACATGGTAGGAGCTCTAAGGGTGGGTTCTTTTTGGCTGCGGCTGATGTCTTTTGGCCCTAGAGTGGGGGCTTGTACGAACGAACTGAATGTCGATAAGCCGTTTCAAAAAGGTTATTCCGATAAGCCATTTTGAAAAAACGACCGAGAAGCTGTCCCGTTTGTTTGTTCAGGGGAAGACATAAGCTGAAAAGAAGGGGATTTTATAGGTAGGGGCAAATCCAACTCGGGGGGGGGGGGGGGGGGCTTTATCAGGCTCTAGCCTACCCTCCGACATAGGTACCCCCTCGGCGGCCATGGATGCTTTGGCTTGTCCTGGGAAGAGGAGAGAAGAGAGAGAGAGTGTAGCAACAGCAGTTTGGAACTTAGTAGTAGAAGAAAGGGCAAGGTAAGGTGAATGTGAAGGTGAGGGCCCATTTGGATCATGGGAAAAACATAGGAAAAGCGGAGGGTTCGAGTTCCTCTGGAAGTTTTCTGATTGTCTCGTTTGGAACGGAGGAATGCTGCACCCAATTCCAAAGGAAAGGTTTGCTTTCCTCCACAAAACGCAGGAAACAAAACATCCACTCCAAGCCCAATTTTTCGCACATGATCGAGGCAGAGAGAGAGAGAGAGAGAGGAAAGACAAACAGTTGCTCGGCATGCATTGCTTCGTTTCTCTTCCCACATTGCCGAAGCTCGCCGCAGTCGCGAACCTCCTCCACATGTGCTGCCTTACCTCCAGCATGCGTGGATGTCACCTCCCATGGAGTGGATGCTCCATGAGCATTGCTTCTCTGAGGAAAAGTGAAGGGGAGAGAGAGAGAGAGATGGAAGCTATGGGACAAAGATTGAAGAGGGTGGGAAACGAGTGGACCAGAGCCATGGAGAAGGGACAAGAATGTTAATTCCTCACCCTCAACTGACATGTGGGACATTTAGTTTAGTGGGGCTCATTTTCTGTGGCTTAAAAATGAAAATTCAATAACCAGTTTAAATAAGAAAATGAAATTACTGTTTACTACTAGCATTCCAAACCTAGGATGCCTCGATACGCGATACGGGTACGGCGATACGATGATACGATATTTTCCAAAAACAAGGATACGTCGATATGACAAGGATACATACATGCATGCATGCATACATACATACTTGAAAATAAAAAATTGTAAACATGCTACGAGAGAGGGAGAAACTGAGATTACCTTAATGGATTGAATGTTATATATTCTATTGAAATTGTAGAACATTGAGTATCAATCAAGTCAAGAATACACATAGATATGATTCCAAGTGGTAAACAAGTGTTGGATAAAAGTTGTGCAATCTAGTCATACCAAGGCATTTAAGATACTGGATTGCTCTACAACGACAAAGGAGCCGGCGTAGAGCGGCGTCGGTCGTCATCGTTGCGGTCGGTGGCGAAGCCACCAAAGCCGAGGAAGACGACCCCGCCAGTTGGAGTTCTGCAGCGCCGGAGTCGGAGTAGGAGCCAGTGTAGGCCTTCGGTAGGGAAAGGTAGAGGAAGGCGAGAGGAGGTCAGGGAAGTCGCCGGTGTTGGAGAAGACCACCGAAACTGGTAGATTTGGTGGCGGCACACCTTAGGGTTCGACAACGTTGAGGTGGCGGCGGGGCTAGCTGAGGTCGGTAGTAGGTAGCGGGAGCCGAGGGGAGTCGGAGGAGACTGCCGGCAGTGAGGGAGGCCGCCGGGGGTGGCGGATCTGAGCGGCAACACTCGTCGGCTCGTATGAAGAGAAAGAAACAGAGGGAGGGGCGGCTGAGAGAGGGAGTGGAGAGAATGAGAGAGAGAGGGGGATTAGGTTGGCGAGGGTGACCTCCAGGCGGCGCCGGAGGCAAGCGGGGAGCGGCTGCGATGGGGAGTCGGGATGCAAAGTGAGGGACTAAGGGTTAGGGTTTGCAAACCGGAGAAATAATAGCGCAAGTGGGCTGGCTGGGTGTGTTGGGCCGATTGGGCCAAAACGTATCGGAGACGTATTGTCGCGTATCGGGGTATTTTTTAATTTTCTTTTTGGCTGAAATTCACCGATACTCCACCAATACTGTATCGCCGCGTATCGGTATGTATCGCCGCGTATCGGTATGTATCGCCGTATCGGATACAAGTACGGCAGGTCGGCGAAGTATCGGTGCTTCCTAGTTCCAAACGCGTCTTTCTATATTTTTTATGCATTTTTCAATCCCTTATTTTGCCACTGCAATCATTTGGCTTCATTCCTGCGTTTTTCATTCCTACGTTCCAAACACCTCTTACTACATTTTTCCTATGTTTTCCAATCCTCAGTTTTGCTGTATTCCTATGACTTTCTTGTATTTTTTCCCCATTCCTCTGTGAAGGAAGATAGAATTGGGTGGAATTAGATGTATTGCATTGAGCCTCTCGGGCGGTATATATAGAGGTACAAGACTTGGGGGGCAAGATGGTACAAGGGATTGTAATCCCAATGGACTCTATCCTACCATATATTGTACTCTAACACTCTGTTTCCCAAACAGGAGTGGAAAAGTTACGTCCACCTCTGTTGGTCGGTCTGGTGGAAGGAGCTGGGAAAAAATGTGGTAAATTGCAGGAGAGAAGGAAGAGGGAGATGAATAGAAGAGGAGGGGTGCAAAGAGATAGGGATGGCTGATGTTTGATGAGTGTGTTGCTCGGTTGAGATAAAAGAATTGAATTCTTGTAACTTGTGCTTGCTTGGGCAAAAAAGCAACCTAACTTTCCTAGGTATACATATAGATATATTACAACACAATAGCTGCATAAATGTGCAAACTCTTTTCTCAAACGTTATTTCTGTGTGTTTATGCATCAAATATTCTTCATATATATGTAAATTGTGCAAATTGTTAAAAGCTCGGGACAGCACACCAGAATGCTTTAGTACCAGAGCGTTCCACACCAAACACAAAACTGGAATAGGCACCGTAATGAAATTAACAAGTATGTCTTTGAGCCCACCTTTATTTTTATTCTGGCTTCGCCACTGCTTATAGGAGCCTATAAGGCCCAATTACAAAGTGAATCAAGTTCACCAATTTAGAGTTATCTATCAAAGAATTAATATGGTGTGTCGAGTATCTTTCATATTGGGACACTAAAGTAAATACAAAGTATAACAATTCTTCATCCAAAACTTAGCTATGTCTATTTGATAGATAAATAAAGAAAATCAATAACATTCAAGATAAGATGACTGGATCATCTCTCCTTCAGCTATAAAAGCTTTGTTCTGCTACTTTCTGCACCATTTGGTTGCTCTTTCTCCAAATCACTTTACGACTTAGGATTATTTCTTATGTAGCATCCTTCATGAAACCATATTGTGTGTCACCATACCGACAAATGATCCCACGTTTGTCTAATATCATCACTAAAAAGTACAGCTACTTGGCAGACATCATTGTTTGAATTTTTGAATTTTCTCAGGATGATAACAGTAGTTTCTGATTGATAGGTCTGCCAATAAACACTAGTCTACTACATTAGTGTTCTGTATCTCACAATATGCCTTCCTGTTCTTAGGAGCTGGAAGGCAGCACTGAGGTCCATAAGTCCTCTAATATTTCTTGGCTTTGCCCGCCTTATCTCCACATCAGGCATTGATTATCAGGTATTTTTCTTCTTTATGCCAATTACCTAAATCTCACATTCATCATAATTTGTCATATTCATTTTCATGAAACTTTGTCATGGAATGCCATTTATCCAAAGTTCTTGACCTTTTTGTTGTCTGTCTGGTAATTTCTATTATCATGTTCTTATTTTCTCTTTTTTCTATACATTGAAATCGTACTACACAGAATTAGATATACTAGTTACTATAGCATAGTTAGTTTTGGGTAATAGTGGAAGTGGGTTGATTGAGTTTCAATTTGCAAGGCATAATCAAAAGGTTATTTAGTAAAATTTTCCATATTATAATGCTGTCTTCCTGAAGATGCCTCTTCTATTTGTTATCTTGTAGGTTCATGTAGGAGAATACGGTGTTCATTGGAACTTCTTTTTCACCCTTGCAGCAATTTCTATCCTTACATCCATTATCAGCATTCATCCTAAATATTGTGGGTTAGTTGGCCTGCTTGTCCTTGCAGGTACTAACGGTTCCAGTTTGACAGTTTGGTTAGAAAGGCTTAACAGTGAGGATTGTAGCACTGTTAAGCCTTTCTAACCAAACTGTCAAACTGGAACCGTTAGTACCTGCAAGGACAAGCAGGCATCCTTTTCAAGAGTTAATTTCTCCTCTTTTTTTAGGATACCAAGTATGGCTATCTTTTGGGTTGAATGAGTACCTCATTTCCAATGAAAGAAGTGCTGATATCATCAGCCAGAATAAGGAAGGCATTTATAGCATATTTGGTAAAAATAGTTTATGCACATGGTTTGTCTGTCATTTGTTTGCTTAAGGTGCTTAGAAACATAGAGCCTTCCAAGCTTGTTGGCAGACACATGCAGGCATATGTGAATGCGTTGCATGTACATCTGGCTAACCTTGTTTTTTCCTTTTTATTTATATATTTATGCCTTGATATCTCTTATTTGCTATCACTTTTTTTTTTTGCTTTTCTGAATTTCAAGATGCTGATTGCATACTATTGGATCCTTTTCATAGCTGAACGTCATAGATTTGCATGCACCTCATTATTTAAGTTGCTGCAACATTATGCAATCTAATCAATTCCCTTCTTTGACAGGATACTGGGGTATGTACCTGATTGGTGTTTCTCTGGGTTACTATCTGTTCTTTGACATTAGTTCAAAAGGCAAGAGTAGGAGCACTCAAGCATTAAAAGTCTGGGTTATTGCAGCATCTTTTTGGTAGGAAGCAATAATAAAATGCATGATTACCGATTTTTAATGTTTCCTGATTATTAAGATTTCCTCCCATGGCATGTTCATAGGATTTTGGCGACCATTCTTGACAGCTATATTGAAAGAGTTTCTCGACGAATGTTATGATCTATTTAACTATGCACTTGGTTTTATTTTCTACACTGGCGTTAAGCAAAAAAAAGTCTATCTTTCAAGAAAGTGTATGATAGTTATGTTTTATGGCATGTATAGCAGAGTGTTGTGCTCTTAATATCTGAATGGAAAAGTTATGTTAGTTAAGGAACAGGCTAATGATGAAAGGGATGAGTATGGCATAAAAAAAAGACAATACATGGGAGGAACCATGTATCTTTGATGTAAGGAGAGTGCGGACTTGAACCCATAAATTAACGACCACAACCATGTGCTTTACCACTAGATTACATGGGTGTCCCCGAGTATGGCATAAAAAACTAATAGCATTTAAGTTTAGACTAGTAAATTGAAGTAAGAACAAACATGAAGCATAGTTTATTTTTAATTGTCTTCTGCATTGCTGAGACGTAAACCTTCCTTTCTTGCAATGTGATTCTTCCAACATGAACGGATATACGAACAATTACTGTCCTAAGAATCATGGGGCAAAGTTATAACGTGCGCAAACAACTTAGCTTTCTTGATATGTATGCTTCTTGAGAAGTTCGGGATTTTTTTTTGGGCATGTACTGCAAACAGGCTTACTCCCATGTCCCAAGTTGCCGAATGAAGCTTACTCTTTCTGTTTGTGCTCCTTAGATTCAATCAGATGTTGATATCCATAGCTTCTAAAAATATATACAAATGGATATTCTTTTTTCAATGTGAAAGCAAATAAGTACGGTTACTACAAACAACACCGGTATCTTTTTGTACTCAAAACTCATGAGTAATTAGGATAAAGTAACCCAGGAGCTTAATTTTGCCGTTTTTATTTTTGGAATAAAAATGATTCGACCATTTTATTTTGCAGTGCAACTTTGCTTATGTTATGCTTGTGTTTGGCCAGAATTTTCAGGTATTGTTATTTTTCTTTCTTGCTTTTATAAACTTCATAATATGCATTCATTGTCAGATTGGAACCTCCAGATTTAATCAAATTAGCTTTTGTTTATCATTTGGAGAATAATTCTTTGTATATGCAGCAGTGATTAACAGTTTAACACACTAGGAGCACATTATGAGTCATGGACACAAGAACAATATGTACTTTAATGGATAGTACCTTCAAATTGTCCTATAACGGCCTCTAAAGGGCAATGATAGCATTAGTGAAATTTTTTCATAATCTGATATGCTTTGGTGTTAAGACCGAAGCTTTTAGATGACGGAGGTTGTATGAGTGTGAAATTGGAGGGCGAGGCTTAAAGAACCTGCGGTGAGGGGGCGCCAGCCGGTGAGATTGGCGCATCGCTGGCGCACCAGAGAGGGGGGAGACTTTCTTTTTTTACTCCTTTAACTTAGTGTGGCAACCCCTTTAATTGGATTGACCATAACAAACGATATCTAATATCATGGAAACAAATTAACTAACTTGGAAAGCAATCAACTAATTTGGATAACGTTTTAAAAGGCGTTCAGATATGCCTTGATACTCAAGGCATAGCTGGTGCGTCATGGCCTTGGTCTGGCGTGCCGCCCATGGCCTGGGTGCAGTGTCGTTGATAGTGACGCCCGACCATAACATCTCCCTCGTCCTCTGGAAATAGCTCATATCCGAGCTGGAAATCTGGATAAAGTTTTTCGAAGTCATTCACGTCTTCCCATGTTGCATTCATTGAAGAAGCGCCTTGCCATTCGATGAGGACCTGCCACTTACCACGCGCTAGACGTCCCTTAATGGCTTTTGCTGGAGTTGGGACGGCGCGACCATTCACCATTGGGGGCAATTGGGGTAGTGTAGTTGGCGGCATGCCATGGAAGCTCTTGAGAACGCCGACATGGAAGACGTCATGAATACAAGCACCAGGAGGAAGGCAAAGGCGGTATGCCACTGAATTGATGCGCTACAGAATCTGGTATGGTCCATAGTATCGAGGGCTTAATTTGCCTGATGGGCTGATGGCCGTTCGCGTACCTCTGCCAAGAAAATATCACTCTCAACCATACTTTGGCCAATGACAGGCACACGGACATCCCCTTTTTCATATGATCGCAAACAAGGAGGATCGTGCCCATAAACCACTCTAAATGGCATGGTGTGAAGCGCAAAGTGATATGAAGTGTTGTAGCAGTACTCCGCCCGTGGAAGCCATCCGAGCCATTGCTTTGGCCGGTCACTCGGTCGTGAGTGATATGAAGCGCAGAGTGATATGAAGTGTTGTAGCAGTATTCCGCCCATGGAAGCCATCTAAGCCATTGCTTGGCCGGTCACCCATGAAGCATCACAAGTACATGGCAATAACCTTGTTTGCTGCCTCAGATTGTCCATCAGGCTGGGGATGATAGGCTGAACCCATGTGCAAACGCACGTCCGCCATGCGAAAAAGTTCTTGCCAAAATAAGCTGTTGAAGTCTGCATCCTGGCCACCGACAATAGAGCTAGGCATGCCGTGCAGGCGTATGATGTCATCAAAAATGCCCTGCTGACTGTTGCTATCGTATATGGTGGGCCAGTGGAATAAATTGGATGAACTTGGAGAAGCGATCGACGATGATCAAGACTGTTTTGCCACCAGCTCGAGGAAGACCTTCAATGAAATCCATGGCCAAGTCCATCCACACATAGGAAGGCACGGTCAAGGGCTGAAGGAGGCCGGTGGGATGGAGACACTTCGTCTTGCTATGTTGACATGTATTGCATTCTTTGATAAATTCCTAGACCATCTAACGGGCACGGGGGATGTGGAAATCTACGCGGATATGCTGCAATGTCATTTGAATGTCCTCATGACCAGTGGTATGCGCTGCTTCCAGGATAGAAGGCAGGAGAGACGATGAACATGGCACATAAACACGGCCATTGAACATCACTAGGCCATCCGTCATGGCCCATGGTTCTCCACACTGGCCGGCCTTAATTTCGTTGTGGAGAGCAATCAAGCTTGGGTCAGTTGTTGAAGAGGTTGAGTGTGGGCCCCGATATGGCATGGAGGCCAGTCGGTGCAGGAGACGACATCGACTCGTCATCGTGACGAGATAATGTGCTGGCGACAGTGTTGAGTCGACCCAGCCTGTACTCGACAGTGAAGTCGTACCCTGCTAGCTTGCTTGCCTAATTGTGCTGTGGATTGGTGGACAAGCATTGGTCCAACAGAAATTTGAGACTGTAGTGGTCCATGCGAACGAGAAAAGAGCGCCCCCACAAGTGCGGGCACTAGTGTCGAACAACCTATACTAGACCGATCAATTCTCGCTCATATGCCCGCCAATTTGGAGTGACGAGCAGCAATTGGTTGACTGAAGAAGGCGATCGGGTTGGTGCCTTGGTGGAGCACTATCCCGAAACCGGAGCCTGAGGTTTCGCACTCGACAATAAAGGGCCGGCTGAAATCGAGCAGTTGAAGAACTGGAGTGGATGACAATGCGCGTTTCAGTGCTGCGAACATTGTGGTTGCCTCCTTGGACCAGCAAAACGCCTCTGTGGAGGAGGTGCGTCAGGGAAGCAGCGATGGAGTCGTAATCTTTTATAAACTAGTGATAATAGCCTGCCAACCAAGGAATGTGCGAACGGCGTGCACCAAGGTGGGCGTTGGCCACTCCTTGATGGGTGACACCTTCTAGTGATCTATCTCCACGCCGGCTGCCGTGATGACATGGCCCAAGTAGGACACCGATATGGCGACAAACAGGCACTTGGATCGCTTTAGTACGAGATGATGACGACACAGCTCCTGAAACACCATGTGAATATGGCAGAGGTGTTTTGAATAAGATTGCTGTATATCAAAATATCATCAAAAAATACGAGGATGAAATGACAAAGGAAAAGGCCGAGGATGTCATTCATGGGCGCCTGAAAGGTGGCTGGCGCGTTTGTCAAGCCAAAAGGCAAAAGGCATCACGAGGAACTTATAATGTCCTTGGTGTGTGCGAAAAGTCGTCTTCTTGATGTTGATTGGGGTGCATGCGGACTTGATGGTACCTCGAATGGAGATATAGCTTGGTGAAGAAGCGAGTACCGCGCAGTTCGTCCAAGAGTTCACTACCGGGATGGGAAACTTATCTTTGATGGTCTTGTCATTCAGGGCACGGTAGTCAACACAAAAATGCCAAGTGTCATCCTTCTTGCGCACTAGGAGTATAGGTGAGGAGAATATCGATGTGCTGATGCGAATAATGCCTTGGTGGAGCATGTCCTGACATTAGCATTCAAGCTCATTTTTCTGCAACTAAGGGTAGTGATACAGCCAAACTGCCACCGAATCCGTCCCTTGAACTAGGTGGATGCAATGGTCGTATGGTTGTTCAGGTGGTAGCTTGCTAGGCATGGTGAAGAGGTCGGCGAACTTGTCCAAGAGAGCTTCTAGATCGCTGTTGCTGCCCATGAGGGTACCAACAGCAGGACCACGCATCGCGCAACCATGTAGAAGGACTTGAACCGTGCGCCAAAAGGACATCGTGGGGTTGATGAAATCCCACATAATTGGCCTGAGAGTTTCGAACCACTGGACACCCAAGACGACTTCGAATCCTGTCAAGGGTATACAGTAACAATCCATGGTGAAGACCTCAGGCCCGACCTGAAGAGGTAGCTGCCTCCGATGGTGAGGTTGTCACCATTGGCCACGGCGACCCGCATGCTATGGCACGCTAGGCGTAGTGGAAGGTTCGTCGAACCGGAATCCACCAAGGCCATGAGACGATGGTACCTCAAGTTGCATTGTCCGACCTGTACTAATCCCGGTGAGGACGTTTAGCGAAATTTTCGGGTTGGTCGTGGTTGGCTCCATGCTGTCTGACAAAAACCCCAGGAGGACTAGAGCTAGCTCGATGTAGAAGAGTTGTTTGCAGACATGCTATGGTGTGTATTTTTCCTCGCAATTGTAACAGAGTCCGAGTCTTTTGCGTTCCTCCATTTGTGCGTGCGTTAGCTTGAGGATGTAGTTCTGTACTGGACCGCTCGACGTGCCACTGGCTAGTGTGTCCTGCTTGATGCCGAGGGATGTTGATGGAGCCTGGGTTGTCATCGACGTGGTCGCTATCAGTCGAGTTGGTAGTCCCCCCTTGGAGGCCAGCTTGGACGAGAGTTGCCCTAGCTGCTTCAATGGCCACATGTGCACGTCGCTCATAAGAGTGTGCGAGGCTTATGGTGATCTTGACACTGCGAGGCGCCTCCAGTTCAACGTCGATGCGTAGTGTCTCCGAGAGGCCTGCCATGAAGATGTTGATTTCCTGTTCTAGGTTGAGGTTCGCCCAGGTCAACAAGGCCAAAAACTTTGTTTGATATTCGGCCACTATGCCTGTTTGACGCAGGTGCATGAGTTTGCCGAGGGGATTATGGCGTAGGGGTGGCCCAAAACACATGTGTACTATCTTGGAGAAACGATGCTAGTTGGGTGTGCCCTCATCGTGTTCGACGCAAAATTACCACTGTTGTGCGACATCGGTCATGTGATATGACACGAGTCACACCTCTTCGAGCGTACGCTACCCCGGAAAAAATTGCTCACAGCGATTTAGCCACGGTAATGGATCCTCCTCGCCATTGAACACTGGAAATTCCAGGCAATGGAACCGCGGGGGCTTAGCGTCGTTGCCATACGAAGGGGCAAAGCAGGGGCATGAGGATTCAGATTGCCCTTGGCAGCCTCTCTACTGTTGCTGCTGCTCTCCCCATCAAGTTGCGCAAGTTGCGTATCATGCCGATCGAGCGGGCTTGTAAGGGTGGCCAATTGAGTGACGATCTGATTGAGTTTCTTGTCTATTGAACTGGTATCGCTGCCGCCGCTGGACATGGTGTCAAAGGCAGCAGTTAGCTTTGATACCAAGTTGTTAAGACCGAAGCTTAAAGGGCCAGCAGCGAGGGGGCACCAGCCGGTGAGATCGGTGCGCTGGTGGCGCACCACAGAGAGACAGGGGGAGAAATACTTTCTTTTCTTACTCCTTTAACTTAATGCAGCAGCCCCTTTAATAGGATTTCCCCTAACAACCGATCTAATATCATGGAAAAAAAATTAACTAACTAGGAAAGCAATCAGCTAATTTGGATAACGTTTTAAAAGGCGAGTTCAGACATGCCTTGATACTCAAGGCACAGCTGGCGAACCAGCACCATGTCTTGCCTGGCACGCCGCCCTTGGCCTGGTTGCGGCGTCGCTCATAGTGACGCCTGACCATAACTTTTGGATATTTTCGTATTCTTAAACGAGGATGACATACAAGTTTTAACTCAATATAATGTGCACAACATAGTCCAAAATTTTAGTTTTACCCTTTGTATTCATAGCTTCACCTGCTGCTTTTATTGTATGATTGGGAAGCAACTTTCTGATATCATCAGAACCAGGAAAATTGCCAAGCTCCACAAATTTCACAAGTCACATTCACATAACTTTGTAACTTTCCGAGTAAGTAGACCTGTTTTCTTAAGGGTTTAGCAACAATAGAGCCTGCTAATCTCAGCAGAGTTCTCCCCTACTGTTTCCCCTTCAAAAAAAGAAACGAGCCTGCTAATCTTTATGCTTGTAGTGTTACTAGGTATAGCACTGCTTTTTTATTTTGTTCAGGTTCCGCTGTTGATGCTGACTATTATTAATCAACAGGTTATATCTATTCTCACACTAGTGGGGTAAATTTCATATGACAAGAACTTGGTTCTTGAAGATGCATTCAATCAAAATATGCTTGGCTCATTCTTTCTGGTAAGATCATTTCTTGAATTTCTATCAGATTGGCAACTTATTTAGGCAGTCAGTATGAAGGAACTGACATTTAGCGCTCTTACAGGCAAATATCCTAACTGGTTTAGTCAATCTCTCAGTTGATACACTTTCTGCCTCTTCCCTCACTGCCCTCATGATTTTGTCAGTATACTCCTTTACTTTATGCATGGTTGCTGGTCTTGCTCAGTTTTGTGGTGTTAGGATGAAATTTTGGTGAACTGTAGGATTATTTAATACTTGGCATGTATTCATTAATTTGTCAGCAAGCTAGCTCTCTGTTGGACAAAAGTCAAGTTGCTAACCTAATTAGTTTTTCCTCGTCCGTCATTAACTCTGTCTATATTCTGGATCTGATTTCTGACCTGTTCACTTCATGAAAACACTTCCCAAGAGAAGTGCTCAAGTTTCCTTCTGTCCCATCTGAAACCTCCTTATTTTCTTACAAATTACGATAGGTCTTCACATATTAATACTGCCGTTTACTTTTGATTTTGAAGAAGACACATCTATCATAGATATGTTGACTAATTGAAGATGACCTGTGAAGAATTCATAGTTTCATTAATTTTTCAGCACAAATTATGGTCAGGTTGGGTTTGGCTTGGGTCATTAACTCGATAGCAAAATCGCTTCTAGACTATAAATAAGATGATACTATATTAAAAATATGTCAATTTCGAACAAAGCTTGATAAAAGTCACTTTGGCTCGATAGCCAGCCCTATGTACATGGCAAACTCAGCATTGTGAATGGTTATTGCTATGACCATATATTGATCACTTCTCAAATTTACTGATTTCCACTACAAGGAGAAAGGTTGAAAAATAATAAAATATCAATGTACCGTTTCTCAGAGACTGAAACATCATCGAAGATGGCATTATGCGTAGATAATCTAAAGTAATTCATGTGACCTTGCTATAATTATGGAGATGATTGGTCCAGGTGAGGCCCATATTTATCATTTATTGACTTTTGGGTAGCAAAGTATCAGGTTTCTTCACAAAAAGAAAACAAAATAAATAGAGCTATCCACTTGTCCTTTTTCCCTGTGTACAATCATTTCCCCGACACCATACGGCCATACCTTTTGTTAACGGAACATACCATTGTTTTTCGTTTGTGTTACTGTAACAGCAAGGCTCAAACTATTACATACAGGTTGAGCACGGGAAAATGGATGCACTATATCTTACGTTGTTTTTTTTTTTTGATTGGGCGGTCAACTGTAGATTTGTACAAATCCCTTCATACCATTCAGGATTGCGACCGTTCATGTAGTAGATGACACTAGTGACGGAGCAAGCACATGCTGCTGCTGGTTGATTTCTATGACTCCTCGACAGCTACATTTCTGCTTTACGATTACAACGGAAGAAGAAAAGATTGCATTTAAACACACACTTGACTCTTTTTTTTTCATTCCAAACTGCAAGCTGGCCTTGGAGGTAGTACTATTCATTGTCCTACCTCCCCAGGGGCCAGGACCTTGATGTACCAGTGATGGCAGGGTTCAGCTACGGAAGCCACGTGGCCTCCGCCTATTCGCCGAGCTCGAGAATGCCCGGGCCCTCACGTTACGTGACAATGTGAGTTGAGGCATGGTGGCAAACGGTACCGGCCGAGCACGGCTCAAGTTAGCTCGATCGCAAGGCCTAAATGGGCATGGCAAGCAAGCACCGTCCGTATCGCCGAAGTTTGCCGTTTTGGTAGCCAAGCTTAGGCCCCGTTTGACACAGCTCCACTTCACAAGTGGAGTTATTTTTTTGGCTTCAGCTCCACAAACAGCTCCACCGGTGGAGCTGGAGCTGTTTTGGTAGACTGTTTGGCAAAACAGCTCCACCTGTTTTATCATGCATGGTTGAGAGATGTCAATTGTCCAATATACCCCTGTCTATTTGCATAAGAATGACCTGTTAAAACCGGTGGCAAATCGTGTAAATTCACGAAAGTACAAGGGCAGTGGCATGCGGGCCTGCGGATGGAGCCGGGTGGAGCTACTTTTTTCAGCTCCATCTCGTATATATCTTTTGTCTCAGCATGTTTTAAGGGACTCCTTGGGTGGAGCTATTTTGTTTTACCCCGTTTGGCACAAAACGGATTCAAACAGCTTCAGGAGTCGGTGATGAAGCTGTGCCAAACAGGCCTTAAAATACAAGAGCTATAGTACTTGAAGACTTGAAGTGCCATGGCATGGATCGGTTGAAGATGCCACCTTGCTAATGCTGAGCGCATTGAATACACGGCAACCGTAGGAGAAGCTCGTTGGCCTGGGTTTTTTTTTTCTTTTGCTTTAGGTTTCTTCGAAAGTCGTCGCAAATATGGTGGTTTTTTTAAAGTAAATTCTTCAAATGGATTCTTGAGTTCAAAATTGTGTGCTGATTTTTCTATTGTTTCGAAAAGCACAAATAAAAGCTAGGGCTGTCTTGCCGGCTGGGCTACAACTATTTTCGATGCTCCAAAAATTGATAGGTGCGCTAAAATATACACAAAAGTATTCTTTTTTCCCTTTAAAAAATGTGAGGCTTAGCTCCACTCCACGCGTACGCTAACATTGCATTTGATGAGGTCCGCTCTTGACGCTAACTCGACTAGCATTTGCACGTTGGGTTTATTTATCACGCGCCGCGCCAGCCTGACCCCAAGGACGGCTTTAAAGGCGCGAGTCGCTGTTGTAATAAATTTTCAAGAGGACTTTCTTGTGATACGGATGACCTGATGTATCTCATTGACCTAATTGGAATTCCCTCAGGGTTGGCTAATTGCCATTGGATTGGATAAAGACTCGTGCAAGCTGCGAGTTGGTGATGCAGAGACTAGTCACTGGGAGTAAAACCTACGTCAGTAAGTCATCTCAAATAGTTGTGGTCCAACTGGTAAGATGGCTACTCACTCAGAAGTCGAGAACCTTACGGTATAATTTTTTCTACTGCTGTCTACTTCTAAAAAAACAACTGTCCTCATGGAAGGATTGCCAGATAAAAAAGATTAAGGCCCTGTTTGGAATGCGGGAATTTTTCCCGATTCCTACGGGAATTGAACTGTTTCCTGCAAAATTCCTGTGAAATTCCTCTGTTCCAAACAGGCCCTAAGCTGCTCTAGATTAACCATCGTGTAGCCTAGGTTTCTTTTGCGTATCGTTAGCTCTGTGATCTCGATTGTCGGTTGCTGATTGGACAGTCCAAAACATGTAGTCCCTTGGCTAGGCTGTGATCGTTTTGGTTTCAGCTTTTAGTTTTCGGCTTATTTTTCACTATTCATAAGTTTTGTCTTTTTCTAAACTACATAAGCCTCTGTCAGCTACAGTGTTTTTTCTAAATTATGTTAAATAAGCCTCTGTCAGTTACAGTGTTTTTTCAGCCAGTTACAATGCTTTTCAGCCATAAGCCACCAAAAATAAGCCCAAATAATCACCACCTAGATTCGAACCGCAGCCAACCCCCTCGTCCCATGACATTTCAATTGATCCGTGACATAACAAGACCGATGTATCATACATTGCAAAATCTATTGTGCTACTATGCACGCTGTAGTGCTAGCGAGCATCGCTTCTCTGTCGCTGGGTGCTAGTGTGGAGCCATTAGATTTGACCGTGAGACTCACCTGCTTCTTCCTCCTCTCGCACGATGGTGGCTCCCACCTTCCTCCCGCGCATCTGTCTACCTCTAGCGCTTAAGTTTGGTTCTCCTTCCTCCCTTCTCCAGCAGTCCAACCATGACAGTTACCGTAGCTTTCAGCAATGGTGGTGAGGAGTTGGGGAAGGGTTCACCAGTGGCCCCCCTCCCCCAGTTGTAGAGGGGGGAGGCAGTGGCCTGGTGGTGGGCAGCGTTGGTGGTGGTAGCACCGCCGGTTGTGGGATCGAAGGAGGGTGGTAGGCGACGGCAGGTTGCACGATATGATGGTGTGAGGAATTTTAAGTTGGGTGGGGGCAATGTGGAGGCGGTGAGAAAGAGGGGGCGACACGGCGAGGCGGTATGGACGGCATGACGAGTTGATCGCTGGTGGTGGAGGCGGGGGCGAGGGAGAAGGAGGCGCGTGGAGCTTGTGGAGAAGCAGAGTGGCGGCGATAGCAATGATGTTGGAGCGCGGGAGTGAAGGAGATAGAGAATGAGCGCTCATGGTGGTTGGTGTGGAGGAAGAAGATGACGGTGGTGCACAGCGACAGAGGGAGCGAGATGGAGGCAGGGAAGCGAGGCGGAGCGGTGGAACTGGGTGTGCGATTAGCGCTGTAGCGGCACCCATCATACATTTGGGAGAGCAGAAAGTCTTTTCGTAGCTCGAAGTGTAAACCCAAAATGATATCTAGGCTCTTCACATCTTCCAGAAGAGAGCCCTGGTACGTTCGGGAGCATGAAGGGATCGACGGGGATTGATCGGAGGGGTGTGATTAATTAAGGGCTGTGTACTTGCATTCAAGTTAATAACTACTCTTTGTGAGATTAAGAAGCCGGCATTAGTAGGGCGAGGCACTCTGACGGCAGGTACACTAATTTCGACGAAACGGAACGGCGGACGGCCTCATCTTGCATTCTTGCTTGCCGTTTTAGCACTCGACACCGGAGCGAGCTGGGAAGAAATGGTCTCCTCCTTGCTTGTTTTCTTCAACGCATGCAGGGAAAATATCAATTCCTACCTAGTAATGCCAGTACTATTTCAAAAAAAAAAAAGGTAATGCCAGTACTGCTAGTCTACTACCACCAATGCTTCATGCGGTGCCTGACGGTTGGCAATAAAAGTTGTCAGGTTCATTGTCCTGTGCATGCATTGCTGCAACATATATAGAGTGCTTAAAATGGTTGTTTTAGTGGTTTATGGCTGAAAAGCATTGTAGTTGATTGAAATTACATTGTAGTTTATGGTGATTTATTTGACGTAATTAAATTTTAAAAAAATTAAAAATAGAAAAAAAACATGTTAGCCCATTACAGACAGTACAAACGAATATGAAAAAAAGAACTGACAAGAAAGCTTAAAAAAGCAAAAAAAAACAAAAAAAATTAAATTATTGAATAGTGAAAATAAATCAGAAACGAGAAGCCTAAGTCATTTGAACAGGTCTGAGCCTACCGCAAGCTACACACATAAGGCCGGACGGATGGCTTTTCTTTTTACAAAATTGTCATGGAAACATTGCAGCAATTTCGTACAGTCGTCAGTTTCCTGCTTTGCTTGCTGTATTACTGAGCGCAGCTGGACAATTCCGGTACAGTTTGTTACGATGTAAAAGTACAGGCTCCTTTTTTTCAGGGCTAGGAAAAGTACAAGCAGGCTCATCAGTGCTGAGCATGCGCGCGCGCGCGCGCACAGACTATGCAGGCCCTCAACAGTAGGACCTGAAACTTCGCCGAAATTGCTAACACTCCGATGGTGGCCGTCCCTGTTGCCTGTTTGCTGCATGTAATATCGAGCCAAATTGATGATCAGATTCAGATCAGCGTGGTACACCGCATTAAATTGTGTCGATCGCGAGATATCATCCGGCTGACCCGGTCATCGTCCTCTCCTCTACTCAGCTTGGTTGGTAGTAGGACAGGAGTGGTTTCTTCCTTCCTTGCGCTCTGGGTTAAGACCGCTTCGTATCTGACTGATCAAATGAGCGTCCCTGGCGTACGAGGCGCGCATTCGCGTTTCCAAAACGAAGCTGTACTTGCTCGTTTCAGCTAGAACTTCTGATTTGTGGCTTATTTTGTACTATTTATAAATTTCATCTTTTTTTATACTTTTGATTTTTTGAGTTTTTTATCGGTTCTTTTTTCTCGTATTTATTTGCATTATACGTGATGAGCTAACATATTTTTTTATTTTTAAAATTTTTAAATTTAATTATGCTAAGTAAGTCTTTGTCAACTATAGTGTCTTCTCAGTCAGTTACAGTACTTTTCAGTCATAAATCACTAAAAAAGCTCTTTTGAGCAGAACCACATCCAATGGTTCTAAATGGTGCGCTCGGACAAGTTGAATCCATGGTGATTTAGCGAATCAAGGATTCGAATTGAGCGCGGGAACTAATCCCGGATGCAAATGTCACTTTTCTGCACACCATGCCTCTATGTTTCGAAAATATCAACCGTCTATAAGGCATAAATTTCACACAAAATAGTTCAATTCAATCCGAAAATTTTCTCTCCTGCTCCAAACGAGATCTCAAAGCACGTGGGCATTTCCCTCTGTTTTGTTTTATGGTGCTAGGGCCTAAGTAGCTGTTTGGCGTGTACGTTTTTGTTAAAGATTGGAGCTCTTGGAGGGAAACTTTCAATCCCAAAGCGCTAGTTGACCCTGTGCCGCGGACAGAGTGCTGACCTGTGGCCACTGCCATTTATTTCTCCGGGTTGACCTCTTCTAGACGTGCTCGGTGCTCCTGTACATTGCTTGGTTCGGTAGGAGTGCTGGCACTGCACTACATTGCCCTGCAGCGTTGGGTGAGCAACTGAGCATTAAGGTCATGTTTGGCACAGCTTCATCAATAGCTTTATGAGCTGTTGGGAGCTGTTTTTTACCAAACGCTCTTTTTGTAAATAGCTTCATGGATGAAGCTCCTTAAATCATGCTCTCACAAGGGAATGGGGTGGGGTGAAGCTGAAAATAGTAGCTTTTCACAGCTCTCTCCCTCAGGCTCGCAGTTCTAGGAACCCACTGCCCTTGTAGTTAACAGAAATTACAACACTTTGCCACTGGGTCCCCACGCCTGTTTCCTCTCCTCCCGTTCGTACTTCTCTAATGATTTTATTTTTTTATTTTAATTTTTTAATTTATACTCATTCAAATATATTATTTTTAATCCATATGACCATATACAAACATACAACTCCAAATGTTAGAACAAGTCAGGTAGACATGGTCATCTTGGACAATTGCCCTCTTTCAGCCATGCATGAAGCTGTTTTGCCAAACAGTTTTCCAAAACAGTTTTAGCTTCACCGGTGAAGCTGCTCGTGAAGCTGAAACAAAAAAAAACAGCTTCACTAGTGAAGCTGAGCTGTGCCAAACGGGGCCTAAGTGTACATACTGGAGTAGCTAGTGCTAGCATGGATGCATCCATCCATCTGTGCACACGTAAGGCACTGTACCACCACTTTAGAGCTTTAGAGTACCAAGGTACTGTGTGTATACTACTACTGCATACACTCCAAATTACTCGTATTCTTTCGAGTCAAAACTGCACTGCTACTTGGTCGCACATGCCTCCATCTCTTGCATTTGTGACCGAGAGCATGCAGGTGAAGATCGAGCTGGTGACGATGATCAAGATGGTCGTTTTGGATCAGATGAATCGAGTGTGCAGACCGAAATTAACCAAGTCAAAATAATAATAATAACGGAAACCGTGACGAGATGGTCAAAACTGGCCCGTGACATTCCGATGCGACAGATGGGACTAGCAGCGATCCTCACGAATAGTCTCCAACGAGTTGGCACTAGTGACTAGTGCCCTAGTACTGCAGAGCACTAGAATTAGAATGTATATACGTGCAGTGCGGCGCAAGTCCCCCCAGCTTATTTGGGCAACTTGCTCATGACTTTTACTATGTCCGACAATTTTTATTTGCGTTTTTACGATAGTGATGGACGATAGAGGCGTTAACAAAAGCAACGTATACAATTTTGATCAAAGAATGCCGTTTGGAGAAGCCATGTGTTTAGATCTGTCCTTTTCAATTTTTTAGTTGGCTTTTGGTTCCGGTTTCTTTTTACAATCACTATTTATTAGATTAATAAATCGTAGTTAAAAGATATAAACCGTAGCTCAAAAAGAAGACTTTGTTTTGACTTCTAATAAACCAAAATCAAAAGCAAACAAATAAAAATAAAAAGAACATGACCAATATACCTCACCCTCTCGGTCCGTAAAAAAATTTATTACATAACGGTGGTATAATTTAATTTGTGTAACGAGCCAACCAACACTGTATCACAGTAAAACGTAGCGAAATCTCCCCCAAAAAAGCTTTGTACTACACAGTAGCAACACCGTATCACAGTAAAACGTAGCGAAATCTCCCAAAAAAAAAAGCTTTGTACTACAGAGTTTTTCTGTGCTACAGTATACGGCACATTCTTTCATGCCACGTGTCATCACCTGATTAGCCGAAACTACACACCCTTGCGCGGTAAAATTTTTCCTCGGACCGTCACTCCCTAGCCTGTCCTTAGCCTATCACCAACTCACACATAACCTTTTCGTACTATTACTTTATCCATATAAATCACACGACGACGCTCGGCTCAAAGCTCACACAGCTCGCTCGCTTATTAGCTGACCCCCCTTTACTCCATCTTATCTTGTCCTCCTCGTGGCTCATCATCGGCCGGCGATGGGCCGCCCGCCGTGCTCTGACAAGGAGGGCGTGAAGAAGGGGCCGTGGACGCCGGAGGAAGACATCATCCTCGTCTCCTACGTCCAGGAGCACGGCCCCGGCAACTGGCGAGCCGTCCCAGCAAATACAGGTACGCGTCCGTCCGTGTATGCATGCGTGTGCTCAGCCGAGCCGCGTGCCTTCGGTTTGCCATGCATGGCTTGACGACGTTGTTTGCAGGGTTGATGCGCTGCAGCAAGAGCTGCCGCCTGCGGTGGACCAACTACCTCCGCCCGGGGATCAGGCGCGGCAACTTCTCCGACCAGGAGGAGAAGCTCATCGTCCACCTGCAGGCGCTGCTCGGCAACCGCTGGGCCGCCATAGCATCCTACCTCCCCGAGAGGACTGACAACGACATCAAGAACTACTGGAACACCCACCTCAAGAAGAAGCTGCAGCGCACGGCCGCGCTGTCGTCCTCGACGGAGCAGCAGCGGTCGCCGCCGCCCGACAAGGGGCAGTGGGAGAGGAGGCTGCAGACGGACATCAACCTCGCCAGGCGCGCCCTCCGCGAGGCCCTCTCGGTCGACGCCGGGGCCAGCCCGGCCTCGAGCGAGTCCACGGCGTACGCGCTAAGCGCGGAGAACATCTCCAGGATACTAGACGGGTGGGCGCCCGGGAAGGCCGCTGCCGCTGGCAACCCCGCGACGCCCGGCGCGGCCGAGAGCGCGTCGGGGTCGTCGGATCTCACTGAGTGCTCCGGCTCAAGCGCGTCCAACTGCGCCGCGCCGGTGCTCGCGTCGTCGCTGTTTGGGTCCGAGAGCAAGGCCAAGGCAGCGGCGGCGGCGGCGGCCGAGGAGGTGGTGCCGCTGTCGGCGATCGAGTCGTGGCTGCTGCTGGACGACAGCAGCGAGCAGCCGGCACAGGAGGGCCTGCTGCTCGATGCGGTCCTGCGTAATTACGACTTCTAAATTAAGTTTCAATCAAGTAGAGTAGTAACGTATTAATTAATTTTGCTTTTCTATGGCACGGTGGTTCATTTTAGCTTAGCTAATAGTAGTAATTAGTAGCTGCATAATGATACTCCGTGTCCGTACTACTGCTACTTTTGAGCCGTACAAGAATACGCACATAAATATCTGCATGCATGGCCCAAGTGATCAGCGGGTAAAACTGTGAAAGTGAAGCCGAAATGTAAAATATTTACATCATTAGCACGTGTTAGCGGTTAGTTCTCTCTCTCTCTATATAAAGCATTTTTTCTGTGTTCAGTAGTAAATATATCCAAAGTGATAAGCAAGTATTTTAAAATTTATTTAAATGGTACATCTGATGTGGAAGTACTACATGTTATATATATATATATATATATATATATATATATATATATATATATATATATATATATATATATATATATATATATATATATATGACGCTGAAATGGGATACCAGGGAGCCCGGGCACCAAGTCTCTCTGCCTTTGGATTGCTTTTAGATACGTGCAAGTGCAATGATATATAATATCAGGATGGAAAGTCTTAATTATGAATGAAAAGCCTTAATCATGGATGGAAAGTCTTAATCATGAAGCCTGGGCACCATGGTGCCCCTGTTATTTATACTATATATATATTTGATACAGAGCTACTAGGAGTATATACTTCTGGTTGTGTGTGCACGTCATCTGCTCACACAGCTATTTTAAGAGTTAGCACCGAAAGATTTTTGAAATCCACAGACTAAATTAATTTTGACGTGTAGTTGGTGATCAGATTCAAACACGTACTGGGCAACAATATGACACATGTGCCATATATAGCGCTTGGACAAGCTAAGATCCAACGCGGCCAAACCATGTGTTCACTTGTTGCTAAAAACATATTGTTATGATTACGGGCTAAACAGTGAAAGAGAAGACTAGTAGAGTAAGTATGAGAAATAAACTATATCTCCTCCCTTATTAACTTAAGTAAGTTTATATACATGACTAAAGGCCTTATTACAATGACACCTCTACCACAGGGTATTGTTCCAAAGGAACATATATCTTTTACATGTTTTATTGGGACATCCTGGCCCAGCAGGCCAAATGAATGCCCGTGAGGGCCATCCCCACAACACACATACTGCTTAAGAAATTACATGGTATCAAAGATTTAAACCAAAAGTAATTAATGATGATATGTCAGCAAAGGAATTGAATAATTGTACAATAGGAGGTGATTCTATGCTCTCCTAAATAGCAAATTGCACAAATATTATAGCATCTTTAAAGATGGATTAATGTTATTTACTCTTGGGTTGATGCTTTAAGATTTATGCATATCTATAGGAGTGACTTGCGCAATTAATATCAGATAGATTGAAGGGGATGATACGGAATCATGGTAGCCCATTGTGTAGGTACAAGGCATGGGACCTGTGGCATGGCCAAGTTGGGTTTGTGGCAGTGTTCAAGTAGGCGCTAGGCGCTAGGCGGGCGGCAAGCAGGGGCCTAGCGCCTAGGCCGCCTAGGCGGGGCCTAGCGCCTAGGCCGCCTAGGCGGGGCCTAGCGCCTAGGCCGCCTAGGCGGGGCCTAGGCGGCCGAGGCGATGTCAAGACATATATGATAATTAGCAAATAGCATAAATAATTAGCAAATATACATACATACTACAATATATATACATAGCAATTAGCAACAATGACTGATTAGCAAATAGCACTCTAAAGTCTAAAGCACAGAAGCACTCCTTTCCTGTGCCGACAGCCGGCTCCAGCCGACAGCTCACCCGCCGTCCCACTCTAAAGCACTCCACTCCCCGACTGCGGACTGCTCGACGCCACTCACCGCTCTCGCGTCTCCCCAGTCCCCACTCCACAGACGAAACCACAGCGCTCTCGGTGGCTGCGACTGCGAGACCGGAGGCATTGGGGGAGGGGAGGCCGGACTCCGGAGGGGGAGGCTGAGGGGGAGGCGGAGGGGGAGGCAGAGGGGAAGAAGTGCGGTACCTGGGAGGCGGAAGGGGAGGCGGAGGCCGGAGGCGGAGCCGCAGAGGCAGAGGGAGAGGCGGAGGCCGGAGGCAGAGGCGGAGAAGCTCGGGCTGCTATGCGACGACGACGCGAGGCGGAGGGAGCCGGCGGTTCCGACGGCGCCGGCGCGTGGGAATCGCTCGAGCAGTAAGTCTCCCCCAACCCTAGCTTTTGCTTTTGCGGGCTCTGTGGAAATGGTCACGCGCCCGCACCGTTTTGGCGTTTCGTCATGCTTCTTATGCCGCCGTCCCACGCCTAGGCGTCCTCGGCGGCCGCCTAGCCGCCGCGCCGCTGCCGCGCCCGCCTGGTTTGACGCCGCCTCGTGCCCGCCTTTGACCGCCTACACCCGCCTGCGACCGCCTAGCCGCCTAGCCGCCTGACCACCCGCCGAGGGGCCAAGTCGCGGCGGTCGGCTGCCGCCCACCGCCTAGGCGCCGCCTCGGCGGCCGCCTAGCCCGCCTTCTATATCACTGGTTTGTGGTTGTGGTTGGTTTTAGGGTTTTTCTAGAAGCAAAGATTAATCGGGTCCACACGTACCAACTGTTTCCCTAATCCGGCTACTAATTATTTTAGGGACGTTAGTATTGTCTTTTGTTAATAACTTTTAACTATAGATTTTTGTTGAAAATAAATAGTAGTGATTAAAAATATGATTTTGAGGAGAGCATGAGCGGTGAGAAAAGTAAGAAAGAGATACATACACATGATAGAAACGAGAGGAGTGGGTGCATGATACACTCGTAACCCCTGCCTTATCTTCAGAGCGAGACGATAGTAAGAGTGGGAAGTCGTTTCGAAAAACCAAGTATTCATATTGGCTTTTACTTTTTTTAAATAGAAATTAATACGAACAGGATCTTAGGGCCTGTTTGGCAGAGCTCCACCACTGAAAAAATGAATCTGGAGCAGCAGATCCACCAAAAACAGCTCCACCGTGAATCTGGGATCCCACCATGGAGCTAGACAAAACTGTTTGGCTTGCACAGCAGCTTCAAATTCACGAAACTGAGTTTTTGGTGGGAATGACCTGTTTTGCCCATGGGTTTTATGGTGGTATGGGATGGAGTGTGTAACCAGTGGTAAAAGGTGGGTAATTACCACCCAACTCCACGAGTAGGTACGAAACAAGGTTTCGTGGAGCACCCCTTGAGGTGCTCCATGGATTTCATAAATCTGGAGCTAGATTCAGTATTTTGGTGGATCCAGATTTCGTGGAGCTGGAGCGTTTGGGTAAAAATTCGTGGAGTGGAGCTATTTTTGGTGGATCTGGAGTTGGTGGAGCTTTACCAAATAGGCCCTTAATGTAGCTAGCGGTGTCAACCCCACCGCACCATTTCAACACTGCTCAAAGCTTGGCGGTTTTATTTGTATAACTAGATAGACCGTTCCAATACATGAGTCGAGATTTTCAGATAGAAATGCAATAGTATCGTACATGCAATTTATGTTCCAAAAATAGATTGAAATCGGCATTACAGAGTACTTTTCTAGGTTGAAGGAAAGGTGAAATCAGACACATTTCAGTCCATATCGTACATCCATCTTAAGATATGATGAACCGGGCACAAAAATGCAGTCGGCAAAAAAAGTAACACAGCAGGGGTAGATCAGAAGTACCGAAAAGGATAGAAAATACTAAAAGAAGGAAGTTAAGACGAATTCCTAGCACAGTTTCAAGCTCAATGCACCAGAATCATGCGCTTCTTATAGAATTGAGTTTTTTCCCTAGTTGTTAGCTTAGCATCCTTTTAGAAGTGAGTTTTTGCCTTAGTTCACTACTATAAAAATGGTCATCACGGACGGTTTGAAACTGTTATTACAGATGGTTTTCTAAACCGTCTGAATTTATAGGTCAATAATAATCGGAGGTTGTCACAGACGGTTTGTGAGCCGTTTGTGATAAATACAACACAAACGGTTTATAACTAGAACTGTATGTGATACTCTAACATCATAGATGGTTCGAAATAAAAACCGTCAATGATACTTTAACATCACAGACGGTTCTAACTACCAACAGTTTGTGATGGGCAAGTATCACAGACGGTTATAATATAGAGCCGTTTATGATAGTCCTTCATAGACAGTTTATACCACAAAACCATCCGTGATAGTTCATTCTATACTAAAATTTTTCTATTTTTTGGTTGGCCTCAAGAAATGTTAGCTGTGCCCTTTGAAAACAAGCAAATACAGTAGCATGTTCCATTAGAATTCACCATTACAATATCACAAGATAACGAACAGGTTACCCATCTAACATAGTAAGAACATGGCAAAAACATATCTCCTAATTCTACAAACCCAACTCTTAAATATGGCAAGAACATATATCCTAATCCTACGAACCTATGGCAAAAATATAAAAGAAGGAGAGATCCTAGCAGCACACGAGCTAGATGTCCTTGACGCCGACTTGAGCACTGTCTTGGTAGCCAACTGGTTCCGCGGTGCCTTGCAATGAAGGAGAGATGGTGGTAGCGTCACCTTTGTGTCATGACGGTACACTGCACAAGACACTCTTATGACACTTACAACGAAGGTGCTAGCTCACGGCGGTAGTTGCCATCATCGAGGAACAAGCTAGGAGTGGATGAATTAGGAACATCCAATAGAACTCACACATCTTGAAGTGAAATTGGAGAAAGGAGAGGGTAGAGTAATTAATAAGGGGCGAGAGGTGGGAGGAACCAGTGCCTGCCATTCGATGTGGAGAGAATGAACGGGTGAGATCAGAATCCTTGGGGAGATGCCACTGATCGGTGTCGTGGTATTATCAGAGACAACTTGTTATATGAACCGTCTATGATAATGCATATATCAGAGATGGTTTGTTATATGAACCATTTGTGATAATGCACATATCAGAGACGATTTGTTATACCAATCGTATGTGATAATGCACATATCAAAGACGGTTTTTTTAGATGAACAGTCTATGATAATGTAATCAGAAATGGTTTAGAATACGAACCATCTGTGATATGCTTAAAAATGTGCACCCTACTCTCGCCTGTTAATATTTCGATGCAAGCGACCCTTAAACTTTCACGTGGTTGGCTTTATGTGCAGCATAGTATACAATTCCTTGATACAACAAACTCAATCTCTTCTAAACTGTCCTCTCCCTCATATTCTTCATCAAATTTCTCAATAATGGCATCTAGTATTTTTTTTGATCCCCTTCCTCTCATCTATCCATTATGAGTTATTCAGCCGCAACCTTACACAGGCTGCCAACAACTTATGTCTGGAACAGCTCCTTTGCTCACGCTCTGCTCTCCTTCCTCGAGTCGCTTCCATCTGTCAGCTGGACCTCATCATCCACTGTCAACGGAGGTGTCTCCATGCTGCTTGGGAAAGGGAAACAACCCTTAACCTTGTTCTTCTCTTCAATGCACGCAAAGCGGAAGAAGCTCTTGCGGCAGTGGAGAAACACATGGATAACCTTGCCGATCAAGTATAAGCGGCTGATTCTGAGAGCTTATCATGGTATCCGCTTTGAGATTATGGGTCATGCTAATGATTTGCCCAGACTAGAGGAGGAAGTGGAGAGGGCAAGGGCAATCTTCATGGCATTCGAGAACTCAGTTGTTGACATATGAAGCCCAGAAGACCAAGATTTGGGAATCTCTTTTTCTGGACTTTTGTAATAAATTTGATTTGAATTTATCTTTTGTAAAAGTGACTGGTCACACTTGTCTATTCCAGCTGATCGATCAGTAGCGTTTGTAGTTCATATGACAAAGGACAAAACACAGACGGTTCTATTTAAAAGCCGGCTGTGATAATTATAGACATCACAGACGGTTTTTAATCCAAACTGTCTG
Organism: Dendrocalamus latiflorus; assembly: GCA_017311315.1. Classification (NCBI taxonomy): domain Eukaryota; kingdom Viridiplantae; phylum Streptophyta; class Magnoliopsida; order Poales; family Poaceae; genus Dendrocalamus; species Dendrocalamus latiflorus. The sequence continues at coordinate 17,678,151 of CM029622.1, read as the reverse complement.
TGATATTACATCTTCATATACGGTTTTGGGAAACTGTCTCTGATGTGACATCTAATATTAGGCTTTTTGTAGTAGTGGTTGCTAGCTTAGCATCCCTTTTATGAAGCCTCTTGAAATCAAAGAGATAACACTAACATGGAAGTTACCTTTTTTACTTATGAAATAAATTTTAGTCCTATTAGAAATTTAGAATCAATTTAAAACAAACGCCTGCAGGCGCTGAAAGAAATACACATGTGGCACTGTTCGTATTGGCTTTTGGTTCTGTCTTCTGCTTAGAAAAGCTAAAAAGCACTACGAACACATAGCTTCTCAAAGGGACTTCTCCACTCCTCTCGCTACTATCTCGCTCCGAGAATAAGGCAGGTGGGTCACATGTATATCATGCACCACACTCATCTCGCTCCCATCACACGCATGCGTCTCTCCCTTACTTTCCCTACCGCAGACGTCCTTCTTATTAAAGTTACTTCTTTCGGCCACTATTATTCATTTTCAGCAAAAATTTACAAATTATAGCCAAAAAGCCATCAACAAAAACTATATGAATGCCCCTATAATATTGCATGTAGCTAAAATAAATATCACAAAGTTAGAGATAAGCATAAATTGACCAGATTCAGTGAACAAATCAAGAAATAAGTTAGAACTGATGGTATCCTAAACAGGTTTATTTTTCATCAATAAGAGATCATCAAAGCAATCGAGTCCTTGTCTATTAATTTTTCCACATTTATTGCAACTCCCCATATTTCCACCCTAATTATATAGTGTTATAATTAGCCACAAAATACTTTTTCTGTCCACAAATATAGGTCGTCGTAGGTTCCATGTAGTTAAGCTTTTCAAGATTTGACTATTAATATATGTTAAAGTATATAAATTGACTACATGAAAATAATACCATTGAATTTGTCTTGCAAAATTATTTCATAATATATTTTTTATTATTATTATGAGTATATTATGGTAATAACTTATAGTCAAAGTCTTCCATTGGAGACCGTAGAAAATCAAAACCACCTATATTGGTGGACGGGGAAGTACAAAACAAAACACTGATGCATAGTTTGTAGTTATTGTGTCTGATACCCTGCCGGTGGAACTTGAAAATAGCTTTGCATTCTTTCATTTGGGCCATTACATATGACTGCTTTCTTGTACATCAATTACCGCATCTCAAACCAGGAAATGAAGAAGAGGTAAATGTGCAGAGGTGAAGATAATTCAATAGATTTCACTTTTAATAGGTTTTCCGTTTGTCAAGTATATGTAACAAAAGCCTTCTTCCCATCGATAAAACACACATATACACAACTAATCTAATATGTGATATAGAAACTGAAGAGCAAACTCTTGCTCCAAAATAACATTGATGTGCACTTCACAGACTCATTGAGTCATTAGACGATGTAAATATAGATTAATTAAACGGCCACTATATGAAAAATAAAGAAATACAATGGCCCAGAAAAAAGGAAGAGAAAAACAAACAGTCTACCTGAAAAAGCACAATCTTAGCTCAGGTTGCTTCTTCTCTTGCCGCAGGTAGTGGAAACACAAACAAGGGCATCTCCTATGCCTGAAACAAAAAGGGGCATCTCATATTAGTTCATCCTTAGTCAACCCAACAAAAGTAGTAATTAAGAATGCAACAACTCAGAAAATAGATTTATGAGGAATAAAATCCTATTTCTGAGGAATAAAATCCTATTGTGATGTGCATATACTTCACCAGGGATAGTGCTCCTTATGTTTTACTCTCATCATAATAAGACCTCTAGCAAAGCCACACGGGAACGCACGACAGACGACAACTAGAGCAATTAGCTGCGGAAGGATGGCGCCACAACGGGCTAGCTACACAGGGAACATATGGGCTGGCCGAGCACACGGCGATTGGATCTAGAGGCTGTGGCCCACTAACCACTCACTAGGAGCGCTCAGGCTTAATTCGATATACACATGTTCGCCAAAGAGCAACCAAGCAATGATGTAGACCGAAGCATTTGCAAGAGATTTCCCCCCATCTTTAATATATGGAGTATGCGCTAGTGCTTCACTGTAGCAGATTGGAGACCTCTCGACGTGGCTGAGTCAGTGGAGTCCTGCCCACTTTCTGTTAAGTAATTTCATTACATTTTAGAAATTCTTTAAATTTCTTTAGTCCTACATGAGTATTTACTGACCGTCTAACCATTTTCCCGCATTTAGCACTCTTCATTAGTTGAGTATTTAATAGTCGTAACGTTGAGTTTTCACTAGTGGTAACGCACCATCAATGCTATGTAATTAACACTCTTGTATTCAGCTATATATAGATGAAAAAAATAGAAAAGCCACTAGGGCAGTTGTCATGGCACAAAGTGCTTGTGTGTGCTTATCTCCAAAGAGATCTTGTGTGAGTTGGATGGTTTGAGTCGTCGACCAGTGTGTGTGATCGAGTACTGCCATAGTCGGAAGACTCGAGTACTCTGAAGCAGTCATAAGTCTTGAGTATCCAGTAGTGATCGAGTAAGTACTCCGAGCACTGCGGCAGCCGAGTACTCCAAGCACGGTAGCAGTCAGGAGATAGCCACAGAGTCTTTTGAGTACTTGGAGCTCACGACCACATGAGGCAAAGTCTTTCGAGTACTCGGAGCTCACGACCACATGAGGCATAGCTTTTCGAGTAATCAGAGCTCATGACCACGTGAGGCAGATCCAACATTTGGTATTAGAGTAGTGATCACACAGATCCTATGATGATGCCCCGAGGAGCAAGATCGATATCTCCTCCCTTCGAAAGAAACGTTGGCATCAGTGGGCATTGCGCGGTGGTTCTTGGTAGTGGCCAAGACATGGTGGCACAGATGGCACCAAAGGAGGTTGGCGTCACGCTGCACTACCCCGTCCTCACGCGTACTAACTACAATGACTGGGCACTCTTGATGAGGGTGAACCTGCAGGCTCAGGGAGTCTAGGAGGCCATCGACCTGGGTGGCGCAGAGTACCGGGTGGATAGGATGGCATTGGCCGCCATTCTATAGGTCGTGTCGCCGGGGATGCTAGCGTCATTGGCCACCAAGAACACGGCTAAATCGGCGTGGGAGGCCATTCACATCATATGAATGGGTGTTGATTGCGTGCGAGAGGTAAGGGTCCAGACTCTATGTCGTGACTTCGAAGACATTCATATGAAGGAGACTAAGACGATTGATGATTTCTCCATGCGTCTTACTGGGTTTGTGAACAATATTCATATTCTCGGTGACAAACTAGAGGAAGCCAAAGTGGTCAAGAAATTTCTATGGGTTGTTCCACATAAATTCTTCCACATTGCCATTTCCATTGAACAACTACTCAATCTGAACACCTGATGGTCGAGGAGCTTACTGGGATTTTCAAATGTATCGAAGATTAGATGGGAGCTAGTGATGGAGGAGAAGGAGGAGGCCACCTGTTCATGACTAAAGAAGAGTGGATGGTGCGGCCTAAGAGTAGGCCACAAACTGATATGTCCTCATCTGGAGTCAAGTCTCGATGGCCTGGCCATGACCAAAACCGTGGGAAGCACGGGCATCAATGGCATCAATCAAAGGGGATTCTGATGGAATGGAAGTTCCAGGAGGTAGACGTGACAAAACCCAGGTAAAGTGCTTTAATTGCAATAATTTTGGGCACTTTGCTAGAGAATATTGCAATCCTCACCGAAAAAGGAAGGAGCAGGTGCATGTGGCACAGGTTCAAGAAGAGGAACCTACTCTGTTAATGGCACAAGTGTGTGCACTGATAGAGCTGCCACACCAAAAACCTGAGGCTATCTTTCTCAATGAAGTCCACGTTTGGGTAAATCTTGGGCGTGTTGACAATGAGAAGGACGACAAGTGGTACTTGGACACTGGAGCAACCAACTACATGACTGGGTGTCGGTTGACCTTCACTGAACTAAATATGTCAGTGAAGGGAACTGTGAAGTTCGGTGATGGGTCAAATGTGGAAATTTGCATGCGTGAGATGGTTTTATTCACATGTCGCACCTACGAGCATCGTGAACTAATGACCATCTACTACATACCTCAGTTGTCCAGCAACATCATAAGTGTTGGGTAGCTCGACGAGGTTGGGTACCAGACTATTATTAAGGATGGCGTCATGAAGATTCACGACCCAGAACGGAGGCTCCTAGCAAAGGTAAACTGCACACGCAACTAGCTCTATGTGCTTAACCTCAACATTGTGCAGCTGGTGTGCCTGTCAGCCGGGAGTGGGGACTTGGCATGGCGACGGCATAAACGCTTCGGCCATCTGAATTTCCACTCATTCTGGAGGCTGGCCTAGTAAGAAATGGTTCGAGGTCTACCACAAATTGATCAGGTGGATCAATTGTGCACTAGCTGTTTGGTAGGTAAACAGCGCCGAGCCCCATTTCCTCAAGAGGCTAAGTACCACGCAAAACATGTCTTGGACCTCATACACGATGACCTCTATGGACCGATTACATCGCCAACTCCTAGAGGTAGGCGCTATTTCCTGCTTCTGGTCGATGACCTTAGTTGCTATATGCGGTTGATGTTTCTGAAGACGAAAGATGAGGCATCGACAATTCTTAAGCGCTTCCAGGCAAGCGTCGAGCTGGTGAGACAATCGTAGAGTCTTTCGAGTACTCGGAGCTCACGATCACATGAGGCAGAGTCTTTCGAGTACACGAAGCTCACGACCATGTGAGGTAGATCCAACACTTTCTCGGTGTCCTTGGTGCCCGTCCTGCTACACCGGTGCCACCACAGGCGTTCCTCGGTGCTCTGACATCCTCTGGCTTCCCTTCCTGCCAGTGCCCCTCGTATGCCATTCACCCAGTCCACACCCTCAAGTCCCTGACTCACTCTTGGGATCAAGCATCCCTTCTCTAGGGTTTTAATGCGATGACACTTCAGCCATCGCTATCCAACAACAATGACTGGTTCTTCAAATCCTAGTAATCTTTCCACCTTCTCCAGGCCATCTTCCTTTCCTCCTTGCCAAGTTGTTGTCTGTAATGGAACAACCACTCCTGTCCCACTTAGGATATTAAACTTGTGGGATCAATTGCATTTGTATCTTTACAATTTTTGAATTTTCATGTAAATTCTTAAAAGTTTTGGGCTATCATGCCAAAAGCTATGGGGTCACTTGACCATAGCTTCTACGTGCTATTAGCCACATTGATCATACTACTCTTCCTTCTTCCTACTAACCTTTGCATCTTAATAATATCCTCATTACTCCACACATCATCAAAAACTTAGTGTCCATTGGTCAATTCACTACAAATACTCTTTGTTGAATGAATTTGACCCTCTTCGTTTCTCTGAGAAGGATATTCAAACCAAGACAGAGATTCTTCGGTGCAATAGTTCGGGCGATCGTTACCCCTGCTTGTACCGTTGTCCTCCTCCTCAGCTCATGCACTTATCGCCCTCATCCACAGCAGCACTCTTTGGCATTACCGTCTCAAGCATCCCGGACGTGAATAGCTCAACACTTTAGCATCTAGGTCTTTTATTGCATGTAATAAAGACTTGGATAGGAGCCCCTTGAGTCATCCATGTCAACTCAATTGCTATGCTTAGCTTCCATTTGCTTGTTGCACTTCCTTCACTTGTTATCCCTTTTAGTTAATTCATTGTGATTTATGGACCCCACCTATTCTAGTATTTTTGGCCTCAAATACTACCTCGTCGTTCTGGATGATTACACACACTTGTGGAATTTTCCATTCGCAAAATCCGATGTGTTCCAAACACTTTGGTACTTTCACTCCTACATTTCCACTCAATTTTCCACCTTCCTTCAGGTGATCCAATGTGACGATGGTGGGGAGTTCGACAACTCCCTTACTCGTCAGTTCCTTGCCGCACATGGCATCGCCTTGGAACTCTCCTGTCCACATACTTCCCAATAGAACGGTAAAGCTGAGAGGGCCATCCGCACAATCAACAACGTCATTTGGTCACTTCTATTTCAAGCTAGTATGCTGCCCACATATTGGGCCGAGGGTCTTCATGCGGCTACTCTCCTCCTCAATGTCCTTCCTACCAAAACCTTAGCCATGAAAACTCCTCATGAAACTCTCTTCCAAACACCTCCTTCCTATGCTTATTTGTGCATTTTCAGTTGCCTTTGTTTCCCCAACTCCTCCGCTACTGCTCCGCACAAATTAGCCCCTAGATCGATTCCCTGTATTTTTCTTGGTTATCTAATGAATAATAAGGGCTAAGGATGACTTCCACACTCTTGTGCCCAAGAAGCTCAATCACCATGCTTCTCCTCTCTCACCCATTTCCAAAACATATCATTGCTCAAGGAGTACAATGCTCTCATGGCCAACAACACTTGGGATCTTGTTCTGACTCCTCTTAGAGCCAACATCGTTACATGGAAATGGCTTTTATGTCATAAACATCACTTCGATAACACTCTAGATCGCTACAAAGCATGTTGGGTAGTGTAGATTTTAACTTGACATTTTCTCTCATCGTTAAGCCATGTACCATCCGTTTTGTTCTCTTTCTCGCTTTTTCCAAGGACTAGCCGATTCACCAGTTAGACATGAAAATGTGTTTCTTCATGGCTCTCTGGCTGAAACAGTCTTATGTGCTCAACCCTCTAGATTCGTTGACTCAGTAAACCCTAATCTTGTTTGTCGTCTCAACAAATCTTTATACTGGCTAAAACAGGCTTCACAGGCTTGGTTCACCCATTTCGCCATGTTCATTCGTTCTCTTGGCTTCCTTGATTCCAAGTCTGACTCTTCGTGTTCATTTTTCCAACATGGCGCTGACACCGCCTACCGTTTACTCTATGTAGATGATATTGTTCTCACCGCGTCTTCTTCCTCTCTTATGTCGTGGATTATATCTCGCCTATGAGGTGAATTCGTGATGACCAATCTTGGTGCCCTGCACTATTTTATTGGTATCTCTATACAACTGCAACTCTCACGGACTTATTTTGTCCCAACCAAGTATGCTAGCAACATCCTGGAACGGTCGGGCATGAGCTACTATCATCCTTGCTCCACACACATTGACACATGCTTGAAACTCTCTTCCACTTCTAGGCCTACCTTTTCCAACCCTACTCTCTATCAGAGCCTCGCTGGTGCACTCCAATATCTCATCTTCACTAGGCCTGACATCGTGTATGCAGTTCAATTGGTGTGCTTGCACATGAATAACCTTTGCAACTATCACTTCCTTCTCATCAAGCGTAGTTTGTGTTACTTGAAGGGTACAATTCATTTTGGCCTCAAACTCTACCATTCTCCAACGCCAGATCTCACCTCCTACATCGACATGGACTGGCTGGTTACCCGGACACACTCAAGTCTACCTTAGACTACTGCATGTTTCTCAATGACAATCTTGTGTTGTGGTATTCCAAACGGCGGCATACTATCTCTAGGTCAAGTGTAAAGGCTGAGTATTGAGTAGTTGCTAATGTTGTCATGGAGACATGTTGGCTTCATTAAGTTCTTCATGAACTTCATCAACCATTTGGCAAAGCTATCGTGGTTTTCTGTGATAATGTCAACGCCATGTATCTCTCCTCCAATCCTATGCAACATCAATGAACAAAGCATGTCGAGATTGTCTCCATTTTTTTCGCAAAAAGGTTGCCCTAGGAACTGTTCGAGTGCTGCATGTGCCTTCCTCATCTCAATATGCTGACATTTTCACCAAAGGTTTGCCCATGCCATTATTCATGGAGTTCAGGTCCAATTTGAACGTGTGCTAACCAACTGCTGATAAAACTACGGGCGGGTGTTAGCCTAACGAGATTAATTAGCTCTACATTTTCTCAGAGATATGCTTAACAATACTTGTACTTATCTCTTGTAACTAACCCATGTGCTTGAGTTGGGTGTTTATACCCTTGTTGCAATACAACACAACTTGCCGATCATATCTCCTCCTCTTACAATATATGCGTTAACAATAAGAAAGTTGATGTTGATGTGAGAAGCGCTTGATAGATAAGTTAACACATGGGACAATGTTAGCGATATGCCCTAGAGGCAGAAAATGTTAGTGCTATGCTCTAAAGACAATCATGGAGATGAATGTATTACTTCTATATTTATGATTTTTTGAATAATGTATTATTTTATCTCTTGAATAAATATATTTCGTATTGATCAATAAGTATGTGACTTGTTCATTAAACTCTTTCTTCATATTTTGATGTTATACTAAATTATCCCCGATCTTATATCATTATATGAGACAATCATGATTTATAAATCAAAACATGTATGTTTCACGTATCATGGATATTGAGATATTAAATCAATAATGTAGATACATGTTAGAGAACATGGTATTAGATTGACCCACTTTGAGATACTGTTGAGATTGTTATGTTTTTATATGTCATCAGTTGATCTCAAGTAATGATGATATATAATCATTGTACATGAGACTAGCATTATTTCCTACATGTAATTGTGCACTTAGCGGTTGCCAAACGCTACTTCGTAACTGGGTAGTTATACGGATAGCTTTCGGGCATGCTATGAAATATATGGAGGAATGTGACTGATTGGATATGAGATTTGCTCCTCCTACATAATAGGAGAGATACCTTTGGGCCTCTTGATGTGGACGGATAAAGAAAGTGCATGGCCATGCAACGAGTAGTCAAAGAGTCGACCACATGAACTTATCTATTACTAGATTGGGAAAAGATTGAATAATCTATGGATAACACGTTTCTCATCTGGAGTTTGATCAGGTATTGTGAGGCATAAGGAGAATACGCAAACATGTCATTTAGTTTGACCAGATATGAGCTGGTCGTGTGGATATACTGACTTGTTGTGAACTGGTCGGACATACCATAAATTGGTATGCGAACTGTTGTATGGGGATACGGACTGGTCATAACCAGATATGAACTGGTCATAAGGAGTTGCTAGTTGATCGTGAGTAACTAAGATTTGGTTACAGATCATATTGTGTAAGGTTTGTCCAGTTTGATACTTGTATATGTTTAGGAGTCGATATATACTGCCAAGAACTACTATTGACCACTAATTGGAAAAGTGTTTTTCGGTTACAGCAAAGTAGTCACACACTTAACGAGTTAGAATTATAAGAGTTTGGATGATAGACTCTGAGTGAGATACGATCTTTACTCATGTTGGATAAGTATTCGGACGGAGGCTCTATATAAAGGGGAGCATTGGGTTTTGGGAAGAGAGAGAGAGATTGCATCACCCACCAAAATCTTAGCTGCCTCCTTCCAAAGGCCCTACTGTGTGCATTGGTACTAGCATACCGACATACGGCAGTCTCTCTCTTGATATATGGATTTTGGTAAAAGCGCTGCTGTGACTGCAACACTGGTCGAGGCAGTTAGAGGAGAAGACAATCAACTCGCAAAGATCGACTACCACTCGAGGACGATCGGCTTCTAAGGATCACTTTTCAAAGACGTTAGACGATCGACTATTTTCACTACATCGACGAGTAGTACATTGAATTGAGTTGCTTCAACTCTTCTTCCGCTACATTAGTAGTAACGATTTATGATCTCTTACTCGTATGACTTTCTGGTTTACATGATAGAAAATTTAATTTATACTAGTGTAGTATACCCGTAATCCCAACAGAAGAAGCATCAAGTATAAGCACAGACCAATTGTCACAAGATTCGGATATGGTCAGAAAAGCAACAAGGAGCACTGGATTAACAAATTGAACCACACACAGGGGATTCGCAGTCATACTCTGTTTTAAGCAAGGACCAGCTAGGATTAGTTTTCGATAATCTGTGGCCAATGCATAAGTAGAAAGTTAGGAATGCTCGGGAACATCTAATTGTGATGAATGTGCGAAGAAAATAAGAATCCATTTTAACCTCTGACGAGGAATTACTATATTACAGTCGGACTGAACAGCCTACATTACATCGATCTAACTGCTATCCGAAAGCTAAGCAAAGAAACTTACTATCTTGCCCAATCCTTTCATCGTCTAAACCGGAGCACAAATCTTCTTCAGAATCATTGATTTTCTTCTTCTTTCTGACCAAAAGTCTCTCTCTCTCTCTCTCTCTCTCTCTCTCTCTCTCTCTACAAGAACAGATGAAGGAATGAACACCATAAGAAGCCCTTTCAGATCCCTGAATCTTTGCCCTCAAGAGAGCATGGAAAGACGTATTCAGAGAAGTGCATCTGTCTGTCTTGTCAGACTCAGACCCCCTCTCCAGGACATCAAGAAGCAGCCACAGCCGGAGCCTTAGCTCCGGTTGTGTATCGGATCTGAGCCGCGCCGGACTCTCCACTTGCTCATCCGCGCAGCAGCATCAAAGGTGGCCGTCGTCGTCGCAGCGAACCGCTTCGTTGTCGTGTCAATGCCGGCGACATTGGCGGCGCCACCGCCCGCGACAGGAGGCGCCTCCGGTGGCGCTGCCACTGGCGCCGGAGCCGACTCCAGGACAAGCTCTGCTCTTCTCAGGCCATGCGCCATTGCAGGGTGCTGCACCACCAGGACTAGGCAAACGAAGGCTGAGAGGGCAAGGAGCCTTGAGCAGCTTGTGTGCTGTGCCATGTTGCTGCTGCTGCGGCTTCTCAGGTGGAGACAAACAAGTTTGTCCGGGCTCTAGTTTGGCTGTACAATGATCAGTCATAGCAATGTCTTGTCTCTAGATATAGCAGCCCAGCAGACCCTGTCAAGTCCAAAAGCACAAAGGGACAAGCTAGCTAGGGAAGCCAGCCAGCCAGCATAGCATGCCTAAGGCTGTTATAGAAGGTTCTGAGCCCTGACAGTTGAGGCACAAGTAGATTTTGGCAAAGTCATTGGAGTGGAGCCAGGGGAGGCCAGAGATCTCAACGGACAAACTAAAGTGGCAATGTAGGTAATAGAAGGAGAAACACAGCAAGAACCAAAGGCTTGCTTTAGCCCTAGCTTGTTGTTATCCTCATCTAGCCAACAACTTCAGTAAAACCAACACTAAAGCAGCCAATGCCATAGTGGTGAAACAACAGGTGAGAGCAGCAGACAGGAGTACAGTGCAAGGCTTTGTGCTTTTGTATGCTTTTCATTTTTGGTGCTTGCTGTTCTTCCTAGCTACACACTTTTCCCTTTGAATCTTCCAAGGCCATCAAAGGTGAGCATTCAAAACTTAAAAGGAGCTGCACCAAGTTTCAATAGCTTCTTTTCCTCACAATTTTCTATGTAGGATACTACCATCCAATGCTTTATTTACCCGCTTTGGTGCAGAATGCAAAGAGTGGTGAATCTCAAAGCATTTTCGGGATCTGACGACGGGTGTGATTTCTTGGAGCTGTGTATGTTTGGACTGGTCATGGTCCAAGGAGGGCATTTTATTGGCACCAAAGCGAAAAAGATCAAAAAACAGCAGCTACTAGCTTCTTTTAAAGTGGAGGCAGGCCACCTTAGCTGCAAATTTTATCATTATATTACAGCAATGTTGGGCACTTAGATGCAGAAAACCAGAAGAAAATCAGTGTAAAGAGATGCAAGATTATGCTAAGATTGCTGCTTGTTAAGTGGGTACGGGAGTCCACAAGATCTTCCTTGCTGCAAAAGAAAAGGGGGGAGATTAAAGGTGGGTGAAGGAATTATCATGATTTGGCCTTTTCTTTGAAGAAATTCTTAAAGTGCTCATTCAAATGTTCTATTTTTAAAGCAAACAGATAGCTGCATTTAGCTCTTGCTAAAGTGTCCATGAACTTACAAATAGGAAGGCTTTCATTCAAGATGGCAATCTATAAAAAATAGGATCCTATGAGGAAAAGAGTAATCATATCATGATAGTTTATGACAGAAAATTAGGTCTAGAAATACTAGTTCCGAAAAGGCACCACAAATAACAAATATAAATTTACTTCTCTGTTAAGCAATGCAATATATCAGGAATTAATGCCAGAAAGCTAGCACTAAGATCATAGAGCAGATAACATATTTGTCTTATCAGAGTAATGATGATGCACTGATTAAAGCGGCAGCACCATTCAATTCAAATAGCACGGTTATTTCTTCTTTTGATCATAGTTACTTGGAAAGTTATGATGTTAGTAAAGACATACAAGTACAGAACAAACCTACTTTTACCAAAGGTTGCATGGAATCTAATACGAGTTCTTTTACCCTCTCTTTAATATGAACTGTTATGAGCTATCGTTTTGCATTTACTATCTATATAGATAATGAAATCTGAAAGAGTGAACTGAGGCACAATGCTTAGTTGTTCAAAATTGCATATGGTGACCTGGTAACTAGCCACAAGGAAGACGAATTTCTAGCCTATGATTAGTCGTTTGTATCATTTGGACACCAGATACAAGGAATTTTGCAACTTTTCACTAAAAGGATTAACGGAAAAAACTTCATGACCATTGTAAAGTTGCACCAAATAATCAAGCATTTTCTCTCCTATCCATTCTTGAAGTCATTTTCTTACCAGTTACCACCTTAGCCGTAGAACTTGGAGCTATAGATGGTGCGCAAACATAAAAGAAGTACAACAAAACGAAAGGTAAAAGAGAAACTACAACAGGTTCAATACCTCCAAACCCTTGCTTCGGCAAAAAGCGAGGTATCTGTTCGGTTGTGCACTTGCGCTTCCCCTAATGACATGCACGAATTCTGCATCTCCTTTGTAGAACAGTCAAGATAGATATTGTCCTGCTAGGAAGGGACTCTGCCTTGTCCATAACTTCGAAGGCGTTATCTGATGAAACTATATATCAAGAACAGACGAGCATCAAATCAAGATTTCCATGGCAATCATTTCAGAAGGTTCTATTGCCGTCCAGTCCAGTGATAGCAGGCATGAGACAGACTCCATACCACTGCACTGCCCGGCAGCTACTCAGATGCTCTTTCTCACCCCCTATCTTAAAATATTAGGTATGAAAGTTAAAAATAAGCCTCCAACAGATACTAAAAAATACACCCAATAATTTTGGTACTCTAAAATTGAGGTAGATCACTATCAAATATACAGTGCCTAGATGGTAATTTTAGGGATCCAAGTTTAGAGGAGCTGCTGAAGGAAGGAAAAGATTTAGAGGACAATTTTTTTAGAAAAACTCCCAATATAAGATTTTAGAGGATAAAATATTGAGCCTCTCTTGGAGATGCTCTCAGGACAATATCTATCGGCGTTGAATCGGTTAGGACTGAAAAAAAAATGAAATGAAGGTATGCTGTTGGGTATGACTAATGAGGCCATACAAGAAGTCGGTTGATACTCGCATGCTCAGCCTCTCAGGGGAGTGAGAGGGAGAGGGCATGGGCTCGCTGCACACGGTACTGTCGGACTACAGGCTTCATAGTTCCCACACGGCTATCTTGTAGGTTTCTTCCATTAAATTTTTTTAAGAAGCAAATCTGCATTTTCCTAATCTCTCGCTCAAATGTCCCAAGTCCACACTGGCGAGGATTGCTTGTCAAGCGTGGGAAACCAGCCGTATGCAACTTAATCCACTGTTGGATTGTGACCTCTCTCCCGCGGTTCCACCCACCCTGGTCTACCTTGCGATTAAAAGCAAACCAAGGGTTAATCCCAAGTTTGGTTTGTATCATATACTCTATCCAGTCACAAATATATATTATTTTGGATATTGATATAGTCTCTAAAACACATCTTTGACTGCTAATTTTTATTGCAATATATTTATAACACCCAACTTTGACATGCAACTCTAGGTTAACCTGGATAACATTTCTAATATCCAGCACCGCTTGCGTAATCTGCTCTTCTTGTAGTGCTGGATGCACCACTGCGATGGCATAATCTTCATGCTGCATTCGCAGAGAATCTTGACAGACAAGATCATCTCTTGGCAATCTGAGTTCACCTCCATCTTCAATCTGCAACCCCGCTGGGATGAAACGACTAGGATTGTCCACTTCAAATGCAGTCATTGTAGCAGGAGATTGCGGCAATAGGGTTTCCTGAGGAATTTTTTTTTTGTGTAGATGGCGCTTTCGGGAAGACAGAATGCAGAGAGGAGGAAGAGAAGAGCCAGTGGTATGGAAATCCCTGCCAATCTTGCAGACCGGCCTATGGAAGTTCCCACCAATCTCACATGTCAACTTTTACTAGGGCATCTTCAATGGTTATAGCTAGCAACTAACTATAAGACTTCCACATCATTTATATAGTACACACTAAAGCTAGCATTCTAAAGAACTATCTATAATGATAGCTATTTGATGCTTACATACACACACAGAATTTATAGAGGCTGCCTCGTTTGGCGTTATAGACTAGTGCTTAAGGAAGAGCTGGCTCGATTTTTTTTACATACTCTCTTTCTTCCACATAGGATATATGCTGATGTGTACATGCATATAGCTAGCTGACTCAGACCATTGGAGATGCCCTTCAATAATGGTCTTATAGCCAAGCTAGTCAGCATTTTTGCTGATATGGAGGAGAGAAGAGAGGAGAGAGATGAGAGCTTGGCCCTCATGCAAGCAACAAGCTGGGCACGGGAGCCTATGCAGTAGTGGGTCTAGATAATAAATGTATGTGAGGAGGAATAGGAAAGAGAATGTGAGACATGGTACCACATAATAATAAAAAACTTTTTGTAGACAAATTATTGTATAACTTGGCTCTTATTACTTGACTTATAGCCAAACACTTGGCTCTATTAGAGCAAGTACAATAGTATAGCCAACTAGTGGCTATAACACTTGTCCATTTCATCTATAACCTTCAAAAAAATAGTTCATACAATAAGGTAGCTATTACAATAACTATTTGGCCCCACGTGTAAGAGAGTGAAATGCATATTTTTACGTGCTATAGCTAGCTGTAATTTAGTAGCCAGCTTCCTTCTCTCCCTTCCTTTCTCTCTCTGCCACGTAAGATTTAGTTGATATTATATTTGCTATAGTCTGCTGACTAAGCCTTATTGTACCTGCTCTTATTGGACTTGCTATAAGGGCATCTCCAATGGTCTGAGTCAGCTAGCTATATGTATGTACACATCAGCATATATCCTATGTGGAGGAAAGAGAGTATGCAAAAAAAACCGAGCCAGCTCTTCCTTAAGTACTAGTCTATAACGCAAAACGAGGCAGTCTCTATAAATGATAGTCCTTTTCTGTGTGTGCATGTAAGCATCAAATAGTTATCCTTATAGATAGTTCTTTAGAATGCTAGCTTTTAGTGTGTACTATATAAAGGATGTGGAAGTCTTCTAGTTAGTTGCTAGCTAGAACCATTGGAGATGCCCTTAGACGGATGTACAGGAACCCAAATATTTTTTGTTAGTCTTCCTGATAGAAAAGGCATTAACTTGCTTTATGACTATAGTTACAACAAATTCAACACCTAATTTGATTCAAGCACGCCGAAGAGATGTGGTCAGTCCTCAAACAACACCCACATTTTGAATTAGCTTAGATTTTTCCACAACTGAAGGAGAAGATTGCGTAGTAGAGTCAAATTTGAAATTCAAATCCCAGTGATCCAGCTGGGCTAGATAGGATTGCTTGCTTGGATGTAAACGACATCTAGCCGAAAACAATTTGAATGGCGCAATGGAAGAAGAACACTATAGATGAAGATCATGCTTGATCCACAAAAGAACGAACCAACTTTGATCGGAGCAAAATTATCAAAGATTTTAATGTATGGTTTGTCTGCAAAAGAAACTCGCTTTTGATTTTTTGCATTTAGCAGCAACCAAAGAATGAGATTTCTTTCGCGAAGGAACCAAAGTCTATTCATTATCACGCTCCCTCAACCACAATTGATATACTTTGCGAAAATTTACACCTCCATCACATCAGAGATGAAATTGAACAGTAAAATATTTGGTAAATACATTGTTTTTGAGAATAGACCAAAAAACCAACTACTTTAGAAACCACTAAGAATATGTTTGATCTTGGGATTCACATGGCTGCACTTTAATTCGTGCATTTTGCTCCCCCTTTTCATTTGTTGTGTACTAAAAAGTACTTGAACTATTAGTGCGTCGATTCCTAGATAAGGGGTTACATTACGTCTTAGGGCACTTTCAATGGGCTGATCGCAACAATGTCCAAAAAGTGACACATAGGACTTAGAGTGAGTGAAGTAGAAATTAATAAAGAAATAGAGTCTCATGCAAGATATTGCATAGGCACAAAATTCAAACAACAAGAAACCACCATAAACTTGCATTAGGGAGAACCTGCAGTGTCTATGCCAACTTTTGAGATTAGGAGGAGGGAGAGAGGGGGGAATAGGGAACGGTGAGATTTATTACTTAGGCCCACATATAGACATCACCCATTGAAGTAGTAGTGTCTATAATAGTTTTTTGATGATATGAAGAGGTATGGACATAGCTTGTAATGTCTACCATTGGGGATGCGCTTAGTATCTCACTACCCCTTGTTGAGGATCATTCATGGTACATGAATTGCATTTAGTATGTTATGTGCATGATCAAGTTCTTGTAGTACTGGTGGTTAAGACACAGAATAGATAGATTGATTGATTTTGTGTACATGGATGATAGGGCTTGGTTGGAACAGTGAGTAGTGTCCTATGAGGAATGCTACCACCTCTTACAAACCATAACTACCTGACAAAAAATCCAAAGAACTACCGATAAATTGTCCGAATACATGGAGCATTGGAAGTCGATGCTGCTAAGCAAATCTATTGGATCAATTCTTAGTTTGATCCACAGGGCTCAACCAACTGATTAAGTGGAGGATCATCTCCGATCTCTGAAAAAGCCCAATTCACAATAGGGTTTTGTTAAACGTCATCCGGGTGTTTTCTTCCTAACTATCATCCAGATTTAGAATTAGAGATCCAATGGCCTTGAATTCTACTCCCTCCCCTTGAATTCTACTCCCTCCCTCTTGAAAAAAATCTCCCCCTTTAAAAACAAGGGGCCCTTTGATCTCTAATCCAAAGGTTACAAATTTGGATGATAATTAGAAAGAAAACATCCGAGTGATGCCTATACACTCCCTTCACAATAATTACATGCACTACAAGGATTTATTTTTAAAGGGTTACCTCTTAAAAGGCCACTGCCATCTATATAAATGATCTGAACTGTAATTTTTGTTTGCCTTTTATTTGTCATAATCTTCGTTCTTTCCTTGTTTGGTGCACCAAGGCTCTGTGATTATTCCAGCTTAAATGAGTTTGACTGTGGAACTCAACTGGTCACATGGGTGTTTGTCTCTTTGCAGGTTGACATGGTAATTGGCTCTCTTCTTTTCGGCTTCTAAAATCTACTTTTCGGTTTTTTACGGTAACTCTTTCAAACAGAGTGTCTTTTCAATGTGAAGTCTATAAATTGATTGTAGTAGATACCGTAGTGACTTTATTTATATCGGCCAAAATCGCATGCAAGTTTTTGTTACTTCGTACTTTCTTTCACGAACAGCACAAAAACTATAAGCCGTGGTCAAAAGTCATAAGCCGAAACAAAAAAAAGAATAAGCCCAATTGTACCAGCTACAACTGGTCACATAGGTGTTTTGCCAGGCCATGTTGCCACAATCGCAGAGCTCAAAGCCTGGTGTTGAAGTTTGAAAACTCATGGACAAGATTGATGGAGGGAATGATCTTATAAATTATACTCCCATCTCAAAGAAAGACTTTGGTTTCTTTTTTCAACTTGAACCCTGCGAGGGATTTCTGTAATTGTGAATATTTTTCTCAACTTGAACCCTGCGAGGGATTTCTGTAATTGTGAATATTTTTCTCCGTGCTCCAAGACTCAGTGCTGCTTTCATTTTCCATTTCTGAGTTGAGACTCGAATCAAACGAAATAGATGGTCCATTCCGTGAGTCATGCAGGAGATTGCAACCAGACTTCTAGACCTAGCTGCTCTTGTACTCTGATGTTTTTACTTCTGTTCTTGATAAATTGTCCATTGTCACTGCCACTCGTTTTGTCTTGACTTGTGTAGCATTCTCACTACAGTGATCAAACTGGAGCATGGTTATTTTGTGTAGCCATGTTCGTTAGGATCACTTGGTTATCTTCGTGGAGGATCACCAATGCTCACATGACCATTTGGTTATATGTGGATGGCAGGAAATGGGATAAAGTTTACATTTTGGGAGGTGTAAGCTTATCTGGCGGTTATTCCAATCCTTCTCATTCGCTTTTATGTACCTAACCAAATATAAAATTAACTAGTGGGAAAACACATGCCCCTAAGTTTGTGTGATGACTCATGTTCTTATCCACTGCTCTCTGGTTCTTTTTTGTTATTTTTGTATGAAGAAATCAATTTAGTATCAAGTTTGTGATGAATCAATGGAAAAATGCTCCCAGGTTTGCGATTTTTTTGTTGGATATATCAAATTAGTGTCTGCTCCATGTTATTGTCCTGCAACTTCTCCTATCTGATTTTGCCTCGAAACAGTAGGGCTGTTGTTCTCTTTTCGTTCCAATTTTGCTTGAATTAGACATGAAGCTGTTCAATTGCAGCCTCATGTGATTTGATCTAAGGGAGATAGAGAGAATATCTGGAGAGCTTTGTATCCTCGGCATGTATCCTCGTGCCGAGGTTGCCACCGGTGCCAATGGCTGTCATAATTTGGGCTCGTTACACATTCATTCCTAATTCTCAAAACATGATATAATTTAGTCCCATATTATTTAGGCAAATGAGAGAAGAGTAATATAAAAGATGGAGTCATGGCCATTTCTTAAAATACAGGCAATATTTCTCTACTACTTAAAAGAGAAAGTTGGTGATGATTGTTCATCTGCCCCTCCTGACTCCCTTTGACCTCCTAAAAGTTTTCTAACAAAGAAAAACATAGCTTTATCGGGTGCACGGCAGAGCTAGAGGTGGAGGCACGACGCAGCTGAGCGCATGAGCCGGACAGGCCTATTCCGACGATGCCGACTCAACATGTTAGGATAACATGTGATCTTTTTTTATCTATAGCAAAACCCAGATATTCGGTTAGCTAATTCCAACTATTGACTTAGACTAAAATCGCATAAGACAAGTGATGCAATATTTAGAACTAATAGCAGGCAATCCAACAATGCCGATGCCGGTGCAGCACGGCAGGTACTGGTACCCTCTGTTGGCATGGAGGTAGCACGAACGTGTCTCTCATAGTAGGATGACGTCGCCGCCACCAGCCGCTTCTGTCCCGGAGGCCTACCACATGAAGGGATGGAGCGTGCAAGAGGCGGTGGGACGAAAGTGATAGGTGAGTTTTGCGGTGGGCAGCCGATTGCAAAACAGTCATAAGTTGATGGGGGCTCGCCAGCCTCAGTCAGTCAGTCCTGTCCGTTTATGTGGGATCCGATCCGACGTCCCAGCTTGAGTTTTTGCACTCAAATGTGCTTTTGCACCCGATATTTCCCTTGCAAAAACTCTCATTAGTTGTATGTTCACAAAAATGTTCTTCTTTAAAAAAATTGCCAGTGCAAAGGGTTATTCGAAAATCAAAGCATCCATCTCTTTCTATATATATCTGTACTAATTATATGCTCCTTTAAAAGACACAACGTTAATCCTACGAGACAAAAATGTAAAATTCCTGTGTTGATCAGAAAAAGTAAAATAGCTAGAAATCCCCATATTAATCTCAAAAAGGAGAAAATCTTGGCCCTCTAGTGTTGCAATCGAATATTGTATTCATATACAGTCATATGGTAGGATCCAGATTTAGAATTAGAGATCCAATGGCCTTGAATTCTACTCCCTCCCCTTGAATTCTACTCCCTCCCTCTTGAAAAAAATCTCCCCCTTTAAAAACAAGGGGCCCTTTGATCTCTAATCCAAAGGTTACAAATTTGGATGATAATTAGAAAGAAAACATCCGAGTGATGCCTATACACTCCCTTCACAATAATTACATGCACTACAAGGATTTATTTTTAAAGGGTTACCTCTTAAAAGGCCACTGCCATCTATATAAATGATCTGAACTGTAATTTTTGTTTGCCTTTTATTTGTCATAATCTTCGTTCTTTCCTTGTTTGGTGCACCAAGGCTCTGTGATTATTCCAGCTTAAATGAGTTTGACTGTGGAACTCAACTGGTCACATGGGTGTTTGTCTCTTTGCAGGTTGACATGGTAATTGGCTCTCTTCTTTTCGGCTTCTAAAATCTACTTTTCGGTTTTTTACGGTAACTCTTTCAAACGGAGTGTCTTTTCAATGTGAAGTCTATAAATTGATTGTAGTAGATACCGTAGTGACTTTATTTATATCGGCCAAAATCGCATGCAAGTTTTTGTTACTTCGTACTTTCTTTCACGAACAGCACAAAAACTATAAGCCATGGTCAAAAGTCATAAGCCGAAACAAAAAAAAAAAGAATAAGCCCAATTGTACCAGCTACAACTGGTCACATAGGTGTTTTGCCAGGCCATGTTGCCACAATCGCAGAGCTCAAAGCCTGGTGTTGAAGTTTGAAAACTCATGGACAAGATTGATGGAGGGAATGATCTTATAAATTATACTCCCATCTCAAAGAAGGGAAAATTGCTCTAATGCCACAAAGTTATGCACCATCATCCCTTTTGCCACATAGTTAACTATCTTTGTTATTATGCCACACACTTAATGGTTTATTTCTTGCTTTTGCCATTTCCCCTACTTAAAGTGTATTTTCATTTCATTTTGCCTTTTCCTAACCTGAAGTGACCGTTTTGCCCTCTCACTCCATACCCCACCCCCACAGATCAGATCGATCAGATCGATCGATCCCCCGGCTCCCCTCACGCGCGCACAGGAACACAGGAGCGGAGACGCGCGCACAGGAGCGGAGATGGAGCCGGCCACCCTTCCCGTCGCCGGCGACCCGCGACCCGGCCTCCTCCGGCGAGCCTCCCCCGACGGCGGCGCCGACGACCCCGGCCTCCTCCGCGGCGGCGCCCCCGACCCCGGGCTCCTCCGGCATGGCGGCGGCGCCCCCGACCCCGGCCTCCTCCGGCGTGGCGGCGCCCCCGACCCCGGCCTCCTCCGGCATGGCGGTGGCGCCCCCGAGCCCGGCCTCCTCCGGCGTGGCGGCGCCCCCGACCCGGCCTCCTCCGTTGGCGCCCCCGACCCCGGCCTCCTCCGGCATGGCGGCGGCGCCCCCGACCCCGACCTCCTCCGGCATGGCGGCGGCGCCCCCGACCCCGGCCTCCTCCGGCGTGGCGGCGCCCCCGACCCGGCCTCCTCCGTTGGCGCCCACTGCCCTGGCGTCTCCAGTCGGCCTCCAGCAGACCCTTGCCTCGGCCTCCAGTCGGCCTCCAGCAGACCCTTGCCTCGGCCTCCTCTGCTGGCGTCTCATCTCCACACAGTTAAATTCAGAAATGTAGTGATGAAGTGATTGTAATTGCAATGCTGAAAATTGAGAAATGTAATTGCAATGTAGTGAGAAATGCAATTGCAATGTGGTGAGAAATGTAATTGCAATTTAATTGAGAAATGTAATTGCAATGTAGTGATAATTGGCCTTCTGAGCACCATCAGTGTTAATTGGCCTGATATCTGGAGATACACTTTGCATAGTTGGGTTCTTCATCAAATTTCAAGTTGACCACATACTCTACAAACTCCCTGAAGGGTTGAGGGCAAAAGCAACAGAGAGATTCTGGAGAGGTGGCCATTTTCTTTTTGCAAACAAGGAAGCCCTTGTTTTCACCCTGCAGGCGCAAACGAATATCAGTTACACAAATGCATCACAAGTGTATAAGCTAGAGATTCTAAATCATCCCTCCTGCTACCTATTCTCCCAAGATGTGCATGAACACTAGCATAACAAACTGTTCCCCTGAAATAGCAGCAGTAACAAAACAATAAGACCAGTATACACATTGAATTGATCCAGCTATGTGTGCAAGCAAGCCTGAGATGCACAGAGCCACAGACACAGCAGGAGGAAATGCCAAAAAATGAGGAAAACATCATTAAAAATGGAAAGAAAATAATGGTTGGCACATATTCATAGCCATACATAAACAAAAGGTGCATTAGTTCTTGATGACAAATACAGTGCAGCAAAAGCCCTGATTACCAGTGCAGCAAGGCCTAAATGCAATGAAAAGCCTGTGGAAGTAGACATTACCTTTCACTGATTTAGTGTCAATCTCAACAATGCTACCTGGCGACCTAAGCTCAACCTCAGCCTTGAAGTTGTAAAGCAACTGAAAACTTCCTTCCCAACTTCCATAAATCTCATTCAATGCTCTTTCTCTCCCCCTCCAAACTGTATCATATCCAATGGTGACATTATGGTCATCCTGCAACATCTCTTGCATCTTTTTTGTACCCATGTTAGGATTGGTCCTCAAAATACTTACTGCTTTTGACGCAACCCATCGACAATTGGCCATAGAAGATCTGATCCTGCTTGTAGAAGAGCAGTCATGTTCTTCAACAAGTTGGTTGACCTACAAAAGTATTATGGAAAGAAATTAGTACCAATGTCATGTAAAGTATGGGTTAGATGGTGCAAGTTAGTACCCTTATTGTCCCGTCAGGTGTCACCCGAGCTAAAATTCTCCAGGGGCATCCATCGCCTTTACAATATCCCATGAATCTTGAACGGTCAGACTTCTTGATGCCCAACTCAAACTCCTCGTTTATTGCATATTGCCTAATCGCTAGCCTAAACTGACCCATCGTGGGATACATGGTGCCAATGGTTATCTCTGGATGGTCCATATCATAAGAAAAGTGACGTTCCTCAGGTATTACATCGTCAACAGGAATAGCAGCGCCCTCAACGTCTGGCTGCACATTGCTCCTCTCCTGTTCAATACCTACGTTACGCCTTTCATTAGCTCTGTCATCTTCAGCTCTAAGACCCAAAAACACAAACATCTCATCTTCTTCCATTGGTACATCTCTCCCTTCCTCATCACGACCCTGTACTATCTGCAGACTTGCCCAGTCCACTCGTTCTATTCCAGCGTCTATGTTGAATACGCAGTTAGGATCGCTTGTTCTAGATATGAAAAAAAGTTAGTACCAAATAGACATTTAACCCTAATCAGTATTGAACATACGACGAAACATACCCGGGATACCCAATGTCTATCGTGCACTCGTCCATCCCATTGACATTAGCGCTATTTAATCCAACAACCTACGGTTCCATTCAACAAAATTAAATGCAATTACAGATCAAAAAGACAAACGATGACAGGACTTTACGTCATCCTCGCTGTCATGGTTGGCTGCCATTGACGAGGCTGGAGCATCGGCGACCCAAGAGAGGAGGCCGAGGCAAGGGTCGTCGCTGGCTGGGAGGAGGTCGGGGTCGGGGGCGCCGCCGCCATGCCGGAGGAGGCCGGGGTCGGGGGCGCCAACGGAGGAGGCCGGGTCGGGGGCGCCGCCACGCCGGAGGAGGCCGGGCTCGGGGGCGCCACCGCCATGCCGGAGGAGGCCGGGGTCGGGGGCGCCGCCACGCCGGAGGAGGCCGGGGTCGGGGGCGCCGCCGCCATGCCGGAGGAGCCCGGGGTCGGGGGCGCCGCCGCGGAGGAGGCCGGGGTCGTCGGCGCCGCCGTCGGGGGAGGCTCGCCGGAGGAGGCCGGGTCGCGGGTCGCCGGCGACGGGAAGGGTGGCCGGCTCCATCTCCGCTCCTGTGCGCGCGTCTCCGCTCCTGTGTTCCTGTGCGCGCGTGAGGGGAGCCGGGGGATCGATCGATCTGATCGATCTGATCTGTGGGGGTGGGGTATGGAGTGAGAGGGCAAAACGGTCACTTCAGGTTAGGAAAAGGCAAAATGAAATGAAAATACACTTTAAGTAGGGGAAATGGCAAAAGCAAGAAATAAACCATTAAGTGTGTGGCATAATAACAAAGATAGTTAACTATGTGGCAAAAGGGATGATGGTGCATAACTTTGTGGCATTAGAGCAATTTTCCCCTCAAAGAAAGACTTTGGTTTCTTTTTTCAACTTGAACCCTGCGAGGGATTTCTGTAATTGTGAATATTTTTCTCAACTTGAACCCTGCGAGGGATTTCTGTAATTGTGAATATTTTTCTCCGTGCTCCAAGACTCAGTGCTGCTTTCATTTTCCATTTCTGAGTTGAGACTCGAATCAAACGAAATAGATGGTCCATTCCGTGAGTCATGCAGGAGATTGCAACCAGACTTCTAGACCTAGCTGCTCTTGTACTCTGATGTTTTTACTTCTGTTCTTGATAAATTGTCCATTGTCACTGCCACTCGTTTTGTCTTGACTTGTGTAGCATTCTCACTACAGTGATCAAACTGGAGCATGGTTATTTTGTGTAGCCATGTTCGTTAGGATCACTTGGTTATCTTCGTGGAGGATCACCAATGCTCACATGACCATTTGGTTATATGTGGATGGCAGGAAATGGGATAAAGTTTACATTTTGGGAGGTGTAATCTTATCTGGCGGTTATTCCAATCCTTCTCATTCGCTTTTATGTACCTAACTAAATATAAAATTAACTAGTGGGAAAACACATGCCCCTAAGTTTGTGTGATGACTCTTGTTCTTATCCACTGCTCTCTGGTTCTTTTTTGTTATTTTTGTATGAAGAAATCAATTTAGTATCAAGTTTGTGATGAATCAATGGAAAAATGCTCCCAGGTTTGCGATTTTTTTTGTTGGATATATCAAATTAGTGTCTGCTCCATGTTATTGTCCTGCAACTTCTTCTATCTGATTTTGCCTCGAAACAGTAGGACTGTTGTTCTCTTTTCGTTCCAATTTTGCTTGAATTAGACATGAAGCTGTTCAATTGCAGCCTTATGTGATTTGATCTAAGGGAGATAGAGAGAATATCTGGAGAGCTTTGTATCCTCGTGCCGAGGTTGCCACCGGTGCCGCCCAATGGCTGTCATAATTTGGGCTCGTTACACATTCATTCCTAATTCTCAAAACATGATATAATTTAGTCCCATATTATTTAGGCAAATGAGAGAAGAGTAATATAAAAGATGGAGTCATGGCCACTTCTTAAAATACAGGCAATATTTCTCTACTACTTAAAAGAGAAAGTTGGTGATGATTGTTCAACTGCCCCTCCTTGTTGGAACTTTTCTGTGCTTGGGGTCTAGATCTGAGGGAGAGAGAGAGGAAGAGGTAGGGGCAGTACTAACCGTCGGAACCATTGGAGGAAGATCCGGCCATCGCTGGTTCGTCGGTGTAGTCTGCGCACGGGCAGCGACGGTCGGAGAAGAGGACGGTGGCGGCGGCGGCGTAGATCCGGCGACGTCGACGGCGATGGTGTACTTCCCGTCGCTGACTGCGCCCCCTCTAGATCGGTTAGGGTTTGTGTGTCGGTGGGGATGTACGGCTCAGGCCAACCTCGTGAAACGAGCCGCCGGCCCCCACCCTCTATTTATTGCGCAGCGCGACGGGGGCCCACCAGCCAAGAGATGGACTGGGCGCCCCTGATCAGGGCGCGGATCAAGGCCCGATTAGCCGTTGGGCTAATCGGTTGAGATCAATCTAACATTCTCCCCCTTGATCTCAATCTATGCTTTAACTTTTAATTACTTTTGACTTTACTCATTTCATCACAGATTAGTGCATAGAACATGTCTCATCGTCACGGTCAATCGCCGATAGATTTAACAGCTACAATACACCTCTCAGTTCTGAAATAGTTACTTTAATCTTTTGGGCCATCTTTTAGTCCAGGAATCATAGGCTTTCCCTTAAACCCATGCCGGCTACATGTTCTCTGAACACGTTGGGTGGTAAGCCTTTAGTAAGCGGATCCGCTAACATCTTTGCGGTACTTATATGCTCAAGACTTATAATTTGTTCCCGAACTTTATCTTTCACAACATAGTACTTTATGTCAATGTGTTTGGCAGCACCACTTGACTTATTGTTGTGGGCATACATTACTGCGGGTTCATTATCGTAGTACAATTTTAAGTGATCTATTGATGTCGTCAACCACTTTTAAACCGGGTATGAACTTCTTTAGCCAGTTCACCTGCCCCGTAGCCTCATAACATGCTACAAACTCGGCATACATTGTGGACGATGTAGTGACGGTTTGCTTTGAGCTTTTCCACGATATAGCTCCTCCAGCGAGAGTGAATACATATCCGGATGTAGACTTTCTATCATCTCCCGCAAAATCAGAATCTGTATACCCCACTATATGGAGTGAATCTGATCTTCTGTATGTCATCATGAGGCCTTTTGTTCCTTGCAAATAACGCAAGACTTTCTTTATCAATTTCCAATGTTCTATTCCAGGATTGCTCTGGAATCTGCCAAGTAACCCGGTAACAAATGCTAAGTCAGGGCGTGTGCATACTTGAGCATACTGTAAGCTTCCGACAGCTGAAGCATATGGAACCGCTTTCATTTGATCGATCTCATACTGGTTCCTGGGCATTGAAAATCCCCATATCTGTCGCCCTTGACTATAGGTGCAGGTGAAGGACTACATTTATGCATACCAAATTTCTTTAAGACTTTCTCTATGTATGCCTTTTGTGACAGTCCCAATGTCCCCTTGTTTCTATCCCGGTGAATTTCGATCCCTAGAACGAACGAAGCTTCACCAAGATCTTTCATATCAAAGTTTGAGAACAAAAACTTCTTTGTCTCCAGTAGCAGACTAACATCACTACTAGCTAGCAGGATATCATCCACATACAGGATTAGGAAGATAAACTTCCCATCTTTAAACTTTGCATAAACACAGTTGTCCTCTACATTCTCTTTAAACCCAAATTTTCTTATTGTACTGTCAAACTTCAAGTACCACTGTCTTGAAGCTTGCTTTAACCCATATATTGATTTCTTTAGGCGGCATCCCATTCTTTCATTTCCTTCCACGACAAAACCTTTCGGTTGTGCCATGTAAACATTTTTCTCCAAATCCCCATTAAGAAATGCCGTCTTTACATCCATCTGATGTAACTCTAAATCATAATGTGCTACTAATGCCATTATGATTCTGAAGGAATCTTTACATGAGACTGGAGAAAATGTCTCATTGTAATCAATCCCTTCTCTTTGCGTAAAGCCTTTTGCCACAAGTCGCGCTTTGTATCTTTCTATATTCCCTTGGGAGTTAAGCTTTGTCTTGTAGACCCATTTACAGCCTACTGTTTTGGCTCCTTTAGGAATAATTTCTAAGTCCCAGACTTTATTAGTCTTCATGGACCTCATCTCCTCTTCCATGGCCTCAAGCCATTTTGAGGAATTTTCGCTTCTCATGGCTTCTTTAAATGAGGTGGGATCATCCTCCATTTGAAATTCCTCTGTATGATAAATCTGATAATCGTCAGAAATAGCTGATCTTCTTACTCTTTGAGACCTCCTCGGGGCCTCCTCATTTGGTACATCTTCTGTTTGAGGCTGCTGTTGCTCCCCTCATCTGTGGTAATAGGTTCTATAGGATCCTGAAGAACAGGTTCCTCATTATCATTCATTGTTGCCACAGGAGGAACAATAACAGGTGCTGGCACCACAGTGTCTTGCACCGTCGGTGCAGCGACAGCAGGTAGTGTGAAGAATGGCTCTTGAATCATCGGAGTGGGCGCATACACCCGCTTCTCTTCAAGGTCAATCTCACGAGCTACCATACTTCCTCTCATCATTTCATCCTCTAAGAAGACAGCGTGTCTCGTTTCTACAAACTTTGTATATCTATCTGGACAGTAGAAACGAAACCCTTTTGACTTTTCAGGGTAGCCAATGAAATGACAACTTACTGTTTTGGGATCAAGCTTTCCAAGGTTTGGGTTAAATAATTTAGCCTCAGCAGGACTCCCCCACACACGTAAGTGGTTTAGTGAGGGAACTCTTCCTGTCCACATCTCGTACGGTGTTTTGGGCACCGACTTACTAGGCACTCTGTTGAGAATATGAATGGCGGTTTTCAACGCCTCCATCCATAAACTCAATGGCAGTGTGGAGTAGCTCATCATGCTTCGCACCATATCCATCAGGGTACGGTTGCGTCTTTCAGCTACTCTATTTTGCTGAGGTTCGCCCGGTGTAGAATACTGGGCCACTATTCCATTTTCCTGTAAAAACCTTACAAAAGGTCCAGGAACTTGTCCATATGGGGTATGTCGACCGTAGTACTCCCCCCACGATCAGATCGGACTATCTTAATCTTTAAATCGTGTTGGTTTTCAATTTCAGCCTTAAATATCTTGAATTTATTCAAGGCTTCATTTCTTTCTTTGATTGGATAAATATATCCATAACGGGAGTAATCATCCGTGAATGTTATGAACGAGTCATATCCATCCACACTTTTCACAGGAAAAGGACCACAAATATCTGTGTGAATAATTTGTAAAACTCCTGTGCTTCTTTTAGCGTCTTTTTTAATTTTCTTTACATATTTTCCTTTAATACATTCTCTGCATTGTTCTAAGTCTGAGAACTCTAATAGAGGAAGAATTTCATTCTTAACAAGTCTTTCTATTCTCCCTCTCGAAATATGGCCTAAACGACAGTGCCATAATTTCGACGATTCATTATGAGTTCTCTTTCGTTTTCTGTTTGCATTCACAAGCGAGGATATACGCTCATTCACATCACATACGGAATTCACATTTTCCAAAGTGACAACAAATAAAGCTCGTCTTGTTTGATGGCAAGACCAATGCATTTATCATTAAACATTATTTCACATTTGCCATTTCCAAAGTGACAATCATAACCATCATTGTCCAAATTTGAAACACTAATCAAATTCCTCTGTAAAGAGGGTACATAAAGAACATCTCTAAGTAAAAGAATGAAGCCATCAGCTAGCTCTAATGAAAGATCGCCAACGGCTTCAACTTCAGCTTGGACTCCATTTGCGACTTTAATGCATTTTTCTTTTCTTTGCGTAGTCCTCGTCGAACGGAATCCCTGTAAAGAATTAGCAACATGAATAGTTGCTCCTGAGTCAATCCACCAAGTGGATTTCGAATATTGCACATACAGGGATTCATTTATAAAGGTAATATTGTTCTCACCTTTCTTTGCCATTATCATCTTTAAGTAATCAGGACAGTTCTTCTTGTAGTGTCATGTCTTCTTGCAGTGAAGACACTGATCTTTGTCTACAGCAAACTTATTCTGTTGAGGCTGATGGTGATGTGACCACGCCACCAACACGTACGACCATAGCGGCCAATATCAAGAATGAACTAAAGGTGAATTCTTTTCTTCAACTTCAACATATTTTAAATGAGAATATGATGCTACCTAATGATGAAAAAATATATATTTGTAGCACCACATCACTTTGGAACCAATTGAAGCAAGGATTCAAGTTGGACAGGTTTTGGAATCCAATTCGGCCTCCAGATCAATTCGGATTCAGCCTGACAAGCCAACTTCAAACGGCCATAACTTTTGATCTAGAAGGCTTCTCGGGGCCCATGAGCACTCGTTGGAAAGCTCTTGAAGTCTACTTTCAGATGGATCTGGTCTCACCTCCAAACTCCATCCGAGCAGATCAGAAACAGCGAAAGAAGACACGTCACTTTTCCAGTCCGAGTCAAAGTGGGCCGATGGCCTTGTAACTTGGGCCATTTGGGCCGGACCTGTTCATGTGAACAGTACCACGCGCGTGAACAGTAACTAGGAATAGTACCACATCCCTTTTCATTAGATAAGTGTGGCTTCCCCCTCCCCCATTTAAAGAGGCCACACCCCTTTAGTTTTCATCGGGTTTTTCTTAAGAGATTATTCTGCTTAGCAGTTTCGCCGCATGTTCGGTTGAGAAACCCCAACTTGTGAACTTAATATTTATTCGCAATTTCAGATTGCATCTTTTACTCTCTTGCTTGTGTTCTCGATTCGCTTGCAGGAGATAGCCTTCTTGGCGAGGTCAATCGTGTTCGGCACGGTTGATAACCAACGGAGCAGTGGTGTAGTGATTGCGAGGGGTTCGATCTGTTTTGGTCGGAGCCTTTGGATCATCAACGTTGAGATCTCCACAATCGACTTATCAGTACCTCTCGGAAGATCGGCCATCGTCACATCAGTTGGTATCAGAGCAACGGTTGCCCGTGAGGTAATTCTTGCATCCCTAGTTAGTAGATTGGTTTTTATTTCCTATAGTCCAGAAAAAAATTGCCCCACAAAAAGAGTTAATTTCCGCTGTCCAAACCCCGTTGTGCCTTTCAATCTGTTAGTTTTGGTTTGCTAAATTGAATTTGTGTCCGTCATAGCATTGTCTAGTTGCTTGTCATATCTCTGTTCCATTAAAACTCCAAACAAAAGAAAAATTCCCCACCCCAAACCCTAATTTCCAATTTCGGCTGATTTTTCCTTCCTCTGCAGCCGCCACCAAAAAGGTCCTAACTTTTGATTCCGATATCATTTTTGAGTGGGACCACTGCCATTAGATTCAAAAATCCCTTGTCCATCTATCTGTAAAATTTAACGTCATTCCAGCAAGCCAGTTAGGAGATATGTGCGGTGAAAGTTGACCCAATTATCTGTTTTGAATCTGCAACAGTCAGCAGTTGTGATTTTTGTGCAAATTTCTGTGTCGGGTTTCAGAAGTTGGCCCCAAAAGAAAATCTGTAGAAAAATCCGTCAGAAAACAGGTAAAAAAAGAATCAGTGAAAAAGAGGCATCTGACAAAAAGTTACGGCCAAAATACCGACGTACTATCCAGTGGACAGAAATCTTCAGTTTTCAGTTTTGGGTCAATCCTTGTGTTCTTTAATTCCAGATTGCATTGGAACAAATTATCTTGTATTTACCATTCCTACACATTGCCATACACTTGTTTTTAGCCTTCTTCCATCCTTGGTTGATCAGCAACATAGGCTAAGTGCTAGATACGAACTATAATTCAATTTTATGCAATTCTGAAATGAACTGATTGTTCTCCATTGCTACCATATTGTGCCTTCCAAGCTACACCTACTCTTGATCAGAACAGGTTCCCTCTTGCAATCGTACCCACGCTCGACATGGTATCACGAACCAGCCACCGGTTGTACCATCTGCTGCATTGGTAAGAACACTTGTAAGAGTGTGGTAAGACGCTTGAGAATGTGTGATTCCACCTTCCACCACCTAGTAGTTGATAGGGGTAATACCTTTGTGTTGTCTTTGTTTTCTACTAACCATGACAGGTGAGTCGTCTGATAATCAAGAGTGTGTTTTAAAGGGAGAGCTCATGACTCTTTTGGATGAACAACGCACTACCAGTACTGAGGACATCGATAGGAAATTTCAAGCTACAACACGCTCCATCAATGAGAGATTTGCAGCACTCACTGCACGCCTTGAAAGAATGGTGAATCGACCACCAAACAATGGACGCGAGTATGATCACTATGCAGGCCAAGATCTCGAGGAGGGAGATGATAATGAGAGACAAAACCGTGATGCCAGCGCTGCATTTGCTGCCCAAGATGCACGTCCACGACACCGCCTACATCACAACCGTCACAGTATGGGAGGTAATAATTTTCAGCACTACACTGCTCGTGTTAATGATAAACCATTTGCTAAAGTTAAATTTACCATACCATCTTTTGCGGGTACTTATGATGCTGAAACTTATCTAGATTGGGAGATGACAGTTGAATAAAAATTTAATGCCCATCTAGTTCCTGAAGTGCATAGAGTTAGACAAGCTACTAGTGAATTTAAAGATCGTGCTATCATTTGGTGGACTCATGTAGTTAATTCTTGTTTAGCACCTGATACATGGGATAAATTGAAGGTAGCTATGCGTGCTAGATTTGTTCCTCCTGCTTTTAAACATGAAATGCATAAGAAATTGCAGTGCTTAGACCAAGGTTATAAATCTGTCGAGGAATACTATCAAGAACTACAAATAGGCATGTTGCGTTGTAATGTTGTAGAAGATGAGGAGGATAAGATGGATCGTTTTTATGGGGGCTTAAGGCATGAAATTCAGGACATAATTGATTACAAAGAGTATAACGATATCAATAGATTGTTCCAGCTTGCTTGTTTGGCAGAAAAAGAATTGCAGGGTAGGCAACAAAGGACAAGGAGCAACTTTAGAGGAACATCTACATCGAGATCGACGCCTGGGCAAGCCAAGATAGCCCCACCTCCTGTTTGTCGAGCTGCTGCCCCCTCTGTGAGTAGGGCGCGTTCAGCAGCACCGCCGCCACCATCACGCGCACCCGAGACGAGCAAATCTACTAGTGTGCAAACACCAGCAAAGAGCTCTTCATCGGTTGCTTCCACGGGCCGTACGACGGGTATTGTGTGCCACCGTTGTAAAGGGATAGGCCACGTCATGAGAGATTGCCCAAGTCAGCGGGCGTACATTGCGACAGAAGATGGTGGTTATGTAAGTGCTAGTGATGTTGAGGATGAATATGCTCTTGCAGCTAACCTTGCAGTTGAGAACCATGCCGAAGAGGAGCATAAGCTGATTGAATCACTAACCCCATTGGTTGAGAATGAAGATAAGGAGATGGATGCACTTACATCATCTGAGGAGAGCCAAAAAGGTAAAGAACATGGTGCTATCATCGCTCACGGTAATGATTTGGTGCTACAACAAGACATAGAGCAACCTTGTGAGTATATACCTGCTGTAGTGTACTCTTTTGATGTTCGTTGTGTTGACTTAAATGAACCATGTGCTGATCTAAATTCTCATAATTTTGCACATGTCAAATTAATAACACATAAAGAAGTTTTGACTAGAAATTCTCCTGCTAATTCATTGTGTTACATCATGTTGGATCTACCTATGAAATTGTCACATGCTATGGAGAAAGTTTCTGAACTTACATGTTCGAAATTCTTGTTTAGTGCCTACACCCCTGGATATAAGTTTAATTTGATTGGAGATTATGGTGTGGAAAATCAATTTCTTGTATATCGAATATGCATAACTTGTGATCACATGGATGAATTGAAACTTGCTATTTGGAACAACAATTCTTGTATACTGAATCATGTTCAATGTGAGAGGGAAGTGAAATTTAGTACTCATCCAATGCCTATGTGTTCATCTCTTTTTGCACCATCTAGTATGGACAATCGGAATAAAGATGATGAATTATGGCAGAACATACAAATCTCTTCACCCTGGCTAGATGAATTTACTATTGTTCGATTGAAATACGATTATATGGATGAACTTTGCTTGATTCCAAATGTTGTAGTTTTGTCCATATATGCCACCACTACAAGTTTACGAAATCAAAGATTTGAATTGCATAAATGCTTCACTTACATTTGCAAAACAAGTTGCAATAATTACAGTGTGAGAAATTTTGAATTGCTCATTAACATATATGATTACTCTTGGGTTAATAATACAATGAGCTTTTATGATCATTGCTGTTTTATAACATTAATTGTGCAACAACGACGAACTGTTAAAACGGATGACATATACATATACCATGCATACACCTTGGCTTCTTTGTTACCATATTTTCAGCTTATCAAAAGCCGAGGACGGCTTTGTTTGCAAGAAGGGGAGGATGATAAGAACATGAACCCTATGGATACAACCATATTTGCTCTACTTGTTGTTACAATTACAAGAGCTCCTACGCATCACTTAAATTATGAGGTGAGCTCGTTTCAAAGAGATTTTACTTTATTTGATAAAGAACTTATGATATTACATAATGAGAGTTTGTTGCGTTTG
The DNA here is from genome assembly GCA_017311315.1 of Dendrocalamus latiflorus. Classification (NCBI taxonomy): domain Eukaryota; kingdom Viridiplantae; phylum Streptophyta; class Magnoliopsida; order Poales; family Poaceae; genus Dendrocalamus; species Dendrocalamus latiflorus. The sequence continues at coordinate 17,644,593 of CM029622.1, read as the reverse complement.
TTATCATACACCAAGATTTATGATCAAGATCATGCAATACGTGACACTACACATGTGTTAACACCGAAGACGGTTTTCCATCAAGAAGGGGAGGATGATGTGACCACGCCACCAACACGTACGACCATAGCGGCCAATATCAAGAATGAACTAAAGGTGAATTCGTTTCTTCAACTTCAACATATTTTAAATGAGAATATGATGCTACCTAATGATGAAAAAATATATATTTGTAGCACCACATCACTTTGGAACCAATTGAAGCAAGGATTCAAGTTGGACAGGTTTTGGAATCCAATTCGGCCTCCAGATCAATTCGGATTCAGCCTGGCAAGCCAACTTCAAACGGCCATAACTTTTGATCTAGAAGGCTTCTCGGGGCCCATGAGTATTCGTTGGAAAGCTCTTGAAGTCTAATTTCAGATGGATCTGGTCTCACCTCCAAACTCCATCCGAGCAGATCAGAAACTGCGAAAAAAGACACATCACTTTTTCAGTCCGAGTCAAAGTGGGCCGATGGCCTTGTAACTTGGGCCATTTGGGCCGGAACTGTTCATGTGAACAGTACCACGCGCATGAACAGTAACTAGGAATAGTACCACATCCCTTTTCATTAGATAAGTGTGGCTTCCCCCTCCCCCATTTAAAGAGGCCACACCCCTTTAGTTTTCCTCGGGTTTTTCTTAAGAGATTATTCTGCTTAGCAGTTTCGCCGCATGTTCGGTTGAGAAACCCCAACTTGTGAACTTAATCTTTATTCGCAATTTCGGATTGCATCTTTTACTCTCTTGCTTGTGTTCTCGATTCGCTTGCAGGAGATAGCCTTCTTGGCGAGGTCAATCGTGTTCGGCACGGTTGATAACCAACGGAGCAGTGGTGTAGTGATTGCGAGGGGTTCGATCTGTTTTGGTCGGAGCCTTTGCATCATCAACGTCGAGATCTCCACAATCGACTTATCAGTACCTCTCGAAAGATCGGGCCATCGTCACATCAGTGGACAGAGGCTTTTCCCTTGTTCTTTGAGAAGGAGTTACTGTTGAAATTCTTTTTCTTGTTATCCTTCACGTAGTTGATAGAACCACCATGTGAGGATTTAATTCTTTCCTCCTCTTGCACACACATAGCTATGCACTTTTCCAAATCCCATTTCTCGGGCTGCATGTTATAGTTGACAACAAAAGTGTCAAGCTCTTTAGGCAAGGAAGCAAAAACCAAATGAATAAGGAACTCATCCTTGAGAGCCAAATCCATTGGTTTAAGCTTGGATGCCAAGTTGCTCATCCGCAGTATGTGCTCTCTTATGCCACTACCACCACCAGAGTACCTCTCTGTCACAAGCTGTTTAATCAGCTGTGTAGCATAAGTCTTTGAAGAGCCAGTAAACTGACTCTTTATTCTCTCAAGGTACTCTGTGACAGTGTCACACTCTGCAATTGAGCCCACAATTGCAGGCTCAATTGTGTTCTTTATCACAGCCATACATTTCTTGTTGGCTGTGGTCCATTTCTTATGATCAAGATCATAAGACATCTGTAAGGGAGCATGATCCCTCTGTCTTTTTTGCCAAGCAGTATCATCCTCATTTTGATCCCTCACTGGTGCCATAGGCTCAGTGAGACGTGTTGTAGTGAGAACCCAGTCCACCTCAGCCAAGATAAACGCCAAGTCTATCTTTTTCTTCCACTCCCCATAATTATCTCCTTTAAGAGTGGGGATCTCTCTGATACAACTCATTAAGTTGTATCCGCCTGAAAATATTTCAAATAAAGTGAGAACATAACAGGAAAATTATATGCCTTATTTCTAACGTTGGTTAAAAATACGACATACAATTTAAAACAATTTTATCTATACATTAAATCTACATCACCGTTGGGCAGAAATAGAAATAATGCATAAAATCATCAATTAAAAATTATAATACCGTTATTATCAATATCATAATTATCTGGGATTTATTTCTATTTTTCAAAATTAAATTATCCCGTTGGTTCGAATTTAATAATGAAAATCAATCAACATTAACTTTTGCAGCGGAAACTGTAATTATTCTAAAATAATTCATTATACAGAAGCATTATACTGTACACTTTTAATCTCTGAAAAAATTAACACGTTGGTGCAAAAATTTACAGAGATTTTGGATCAAATTTCAATCAAATTCACTCAACATTGCTTCTGTAAAACAATAAATTCATTTAACAAGAATTACTGTGCAAATGGCCATTTTGGCCCATCAGCGCGGCCACGGCCCACTCAGCCCAGCCAGCGCGCGCTCAGCCCACCCCGCGGCCCAACTGGCCTCGAGCGATCTCGGCCGCCCAACTGAATCAATGGCTCGGAGTGATTTTCGCGGGAACAAAAACCACACCCCCCCAAACCCTAACCCTAGGGGCAAAAACGGCAATGAGCCGGCCAGATCCGAAAATCAGGGGGAGGGAGCGGCGGCGACCTGCGCGGGCAGTGCGGCGTCTGCGGGCGGCGGCGGCGGCCCCACCGGAGCCGCGGCGCAAGGGCGCCCGCGTGAGGCGGAGCGGCGGCAGCCCGCGCGCAGGAGGAGCGGCAAGGCGGCGGCGCTCGCAGCGCCCGCGAGGCGGCAGCGGCGGCGGCCCCATGGCCCCCAGCGGAGCACGACGACGGCCCCGGGGCGGCTCAACGGCGGCGGCGCGCAAGCGCGGCGCGGCGCAGGGCGGCGACCCCCGACACGGAGCGCGACGGCGGCGGCCCCCACCCGTAAGACCCGCTCTGATACCATTGTTGGAACTTTTCTGTGCTTGGGGTCTAGATCTGAGGGAGAGAGAGGAAGAGGTAGGGGCAGTACTAACCGTCGGAACCATTGGAGGAAGATCCGGCCATCGCTGGTTCGTCGGTGTAGTCTGCGCACGGGCAGCGACGGTCGGAGAAGAGGACGGTGGCGGCGGCGGCGTAGATCCGGCGACGTCGACGGCGATGGTGTACTTCCCGTCGCTGACTGTGCCCCCTCTAGATCGGTTAGGGTTTGTGTGTCGGTGGGGATGTACGGCTCAGGCCAACCTCGTGAAACGAGCCGCCGGCCCCCACCCTCTATTTATTGCGCAGCGCGACGGGGGCCCACCAGCCAAGAGATGGACTGGGCGCCCCCGATCAGGGCGCGGATCAAGGCCCGATTAGCCGTTGGGCTAATCGGTTGAGATCAATCTAACACTCCTGACTCCCTTTGACCTCCTAAAAGCTTTCTAACAAAGAAAAACATAGCTTTATCGGGTGCACGGCAGAGCTAGAGGTGGAGGCATGACACAGCTGAGCGCATGAGCCGGACAGGCCTATTCCGATGATGCCGACTCAACATGTTAGGATAACATGTGATCTTTTTTTATCTATAGCAAAACCCAGATATTCGGTTAGCTAATTCCAACTATTGACTTAGACTAAAATCGCATAAGACAAGTGCTGCAATATTTAGAACTAATAGCAGGCAATCCAACAATGCCGATGCCGGAGCAGCACGGCAGGTACTGGTACCCTCTGTTGGCATGGAGGTAGCACGAACGTGTCTCTCATAGTAGGATGACGTCGCCGCCACCAGCCGCTTCTGTCCCGGAGGCCTACCACATGAAGGGATGGAGCGTGCAAGAGGCGGTGGGACGAAAGTGATAGGTGAGTTTTGCGGTGGGCAGCCGATTGCAAAACAGTCATAAGTTGATGGGGGCTCGCCAGCCTCAGTCAGTCAGTCCTGTCCGTTTATGTGGGATCCGATCCGACGTCCCGGCTTGAGTTTTTGCACTCAAATCTGCTTTTGCACCCGATATTTCCCTTGCAAGAACTCTCATTAGTTGTATGTTCTCAAAATGTTTTTCTTTTAAGAAAATTGCCACTGCAAAGGGTTATTCGAAAATCAAAGCATCCATCTCTTTCTATATATATCTGTACTAATTAGATGCTCCTTTAAAAAACCCAACGTTAATCCTACGAGACAAAAATCTAAAATTCCAGTGTTAATCAGAAAAAGTAAAATAGCTAGAAATCCCATATTAATCTCAAAAAAGAGAAAATCTTGGCCTTCTAGTGTTGCAATCGAATATTGTATTCATATACAGTCATATGGTAGGATCAAAGTGGAGGACCGGATAAGCAATAGAGAAGGGTGAATGTTGTCTTAAAATTTTTTTTCCAGATATTCACTTATCCTTTACTCCAATAGCTACAAAGCTATAAAGATTAGGATAACAATCCCACTGGGAAATCAGAGATTCTCTGAGCTGAGCACAGGGCCGGTCCTGGAATTTTAGGGGCCCGGGGCGAAACTAGAAATAGGGGCCCTAGTATAAATATATATATATATATATATATATATATATATATATATATATATATATATATATATATATATATATATATATATATATAGAGCGAGTGTTTCATGCACCCAGGTGCCTAGGCACCCATATCAATACCCGTTGATTTGCTTTGAGATTCGCAACATTTGATGTGGGTATCTTGATATACCCATAAAAAAGTATATTTGAGATGTTAAACTCTGAAAGAAAACTAAATTCAACTTCAGTTTAATTAGTTTGAACTATTTTTATGGTATATACTCACTGTAGTCGCATCAAACTCAAAAGTAGTTCAAACTCATTTGAACTGAGTCCAAAACTAACTTACCATAAATATATTAAGGGTATAAAACATTTTCATACCCAAACTTAAAAAAATTATCGATCATACACGTGTATCGGATGGTTCTAGATGTGGGTGCCTAGGCACCCAGGTGCCTTAACAAACACTTAAAACACGTTATGTATTAAAATATCTTAAACGGTGTCTTGGGAAGAATTCATTGCACAAGACATTTACTAGATAAATTTTGCTTGAAGAATTGTGAACACGTTTGAGTACCTGGAAGTTTCTGTGGATGAGTATAGCAGATGCCTTCATCTGCCTCAACAGTTGAAATAAATTCGTCAATAAATGGATGGGGTTCCACACCCACTTTCCCAAGTTTTGTTAGCAAATGCCAAAGCAATTCCTGGTCGGATGGATCAAACTTCACACCTTTAGGCAAACCAGGCCACTCATGACCAAACTACAGCAAAAACCAGGTAGAATCATGAACTTTGAAAACAACAAAATAAAAGCTTGTAAGAACAGCAATACACTCAAGCTTCAAAATAGCAGAGATTGGGAGAACATAGAAAATAATAGCACTGATCATATACTTTGTCTTGACTAATTGATTGGAAGAAATGTGTGCAATACAGGAATTGCAAAGGAGAACTGTGAAAGATATTGATGATAGAATCTTGAATTCAAGCTCACACATATCAGAAATATTAGATTCTTACATCCTCATTATCAATAATGTGTTTGCATTTTGGGCACTCTTTAGTTGGGTTGCTCTTCCATGCATATCTGCTATGGTCCACAGGTGCAGAAGCATTTTTTATTTTTGAAGCAATTCTTTTGCTGTCAATCAGCCAGGAGGGCCTGCAGTACACATACATAAGAAACTTAAGTGAGATGCACACAGACAGCAATAGAACATTCAATAGAGGGACTATATAAAAAAAATATACATATCAACTGAACTGACAAGGTTGAAACAAAAACACAGCAAACAAAGGCGGCATAAAGCCATAAAGTCCCATCGAAATTAAGATATGAACCCAGTTACTGAGTTACTGGAAGTTGGTAAATGGCAACTAGACCAAAACTGACTACTGCGTAAGTTCAACAGACAGTGGTATAAAACGGGCTTGCTCAGCTCAAGCTAAAACGCAATGATAGTTAAATTATACCATGGCAGAGATAATCCAAATCCTTGAATTTGCAAGGTTAAGAAAGATAGGCGCTCAAGATCAGAATAAATACAAATAATCCTACAGATAAATCCACACCACAATTTAGGCATTCATAGAAAATCCATTACATTCTTATCTCAAATAGCTATTGAAGATCATCAGCATAAATACCGATCAGTACAACTCTGATTTCCGTAACCATGAACACAAAGATGGCTCCTATGCAAAGCCTAGTGGTAGAGTGTTGTTGAAATCATGGGTTCAATGCCTGGATGCCCCTTCCTCCTTAGGAAAAAATAATAAGTAGTTCCTCTTACTTATTCTCATTTTTTAAACATCGATGCAATGACAGCTGATGCTATGCCGCTATTGCAGCACCGGGCCTATTCAGAATCAGAGGATGCACTGATTTTTAACAAAACTCGTCGCATTTGCATTTTAACCGCAGATAAACAGTTGATGACACAATCCAACTACGCAAATGGAAATTCCACAAAGATCCTTGCACAAATGAAAAGGAAGGATGCTATTAACGATCTCTGCTACGATTCAAGGTCTTCAACCAAATAGATAATAAAACAAGCACATAATCCTCACCAAATTGTTTCAAAATTGGACGCAAAACGATATGTATGATACTTCCCAATACACCATCATTTCAACTCCAAAACCGCAACCAAAGCCAATGTTAGGAAGACCGCCTCATCACAATATGGCCTCCACTTCGACCGGAACACAATCAAATTCGGCGACGCACCTGACATTGCACAATAGGAAAGGCCGAAGGCGGCGGCTTGCCGTGGAGAGGCAGAGAGCCTGGGATCACGCTGTCGCCGCTGAAGCCTGAAGACCAAAGACGAGATCACGAGAAGTCGGCCGGCCGCCGGGAATTCGGAAGACCGAAGACGAATAGTTTGGGGCCAAGTCAGGTGTACATCCCAGGGGTATATATACTATGTATTAATGTATATGGGGATTGGGGGCCCCTGAAATTTGGGGGCCCGGTGCAGCCGCCTCGCTCGCCCCCCCCCCCTCAGGGCCGGGCCTGGCTGAGCAAAAACAATCAGAAAAACAATGTGGTCGAATTTCGACTACATGATCAGAAATCTGTTATGGAAGCTTACTTCACTTATGACCCTATTTGTTTCCACTTAAGATTATTATAATCTAGCTTATAGGTGGGGATTATATAAGCTAGCTTATAATAAGCTGGTGGGAAATAAGCTGTCAGGTGTTTGGCAGCCTGGATTATCAGAGTTATGGATTGTTGTATTCGAATGTTTAAAGACTACAATGCCCTGGGAGAGAGAGGCACGGGAGTTGGGGGTTGGATGAATGGAAAAGGTGGGTAATATTCCTAAAGTTTTATAGTCATTAAGATAAAAGGTGGATCTATAAGCTGAAATAAACTCCTTTTTTGAGCTTATTAGATTACAATAATCTGGGCTATTAGATTATAATAAGTTGCCTTATAATCTGGGCTGTTTGTTTCCACTTATGATTTATAAGCTAGATTATAATAATCTTAAGTGGAAACAAACAGGGCCCATATCTGCTTCCTCCCGTGACGAATGTGATGTATGTTCTGCTTTGCTTGGTGATATGGAGAAGCTAAGGACCTCGCATGATAGTGTGACCTCTGAGCTTGACATGATTAAGGTGAAGAATATTAGTCTACTTGCTGAACTAGAGATGAGTAGGGTAGCTGCCCTTTCACCTACTACTGTTGAGACTATTTCTTGCACCTCATGTGAGGATAAGGATAATACTTTTAGAGGTCTTTATACCATGCTTCTCGATCTACCTGAAACATGTGAAAGCTGCAATAATTTGAAAATGAATCTAAAGAAGGCAGATCATAAAATTGCTTAACTATAAGCTTCATTACTTGAGCCTATTGTTTCTTGTACCAACTGTCCTAAATTAACCTTTAAGTTTGAATCTGTTTCTAAACAATTTCAAGAAATGGTTGATCATAACAAGAAAATGGCTCAATATGCTTCTAAGAACCCTGTTAGCTCACCATGCAATAACTGTGAAAAACTAAAATCTGACTTGATTGCATTGGATGAAAAATGTGTAAAGTTAACTAAGTACCTTCTAGAGAAGTCACCATCCGCTTGTGATGTGTGTGTTGTTGGGAAGAAGCCTAAGGGTATGGTAGAGACGCTTAGCGACGAGAACCAAATGGCTAGCAGTAGGACTATCCCTTTTGAGGCGGATGTGCGTGCACATGCCATTCATTCTTATACTATTGGTTCTTCTTCTACTCCCTTACTTTCTGCTGTCTCTTCTTCCCCCTGCTCTTCTTGCACCTCTCTCTTTCAGGAATGTCAGTATCTTATGAACACTCTTGAGAGATTTGTTGGAGGCAAGAAAAAACTGAATCTTATTCTACACCAGTCTAAGATTTACAAATTCAATCAAGGTCCAGGATATGATTTTCTTGAGGATGTTAGGAAGCATCCACCTACTGTTCTCAGACTCATAGCAGCAGGTGTGATCGAGGTCAAGCCCCGAACCAAGAAAGTTGAGTTCAAATATGCGGGCTTTGTCCAAGGGATCTCTAACAGTAAGGCGGTTCCACCTGTTGCTTTGACCTCTCAGAAGGTGAAGTCTTATCATGCTACTTCTACCTCTCAGAAGGTGAAGTACCATTGTACCTTCTGTCAGAAGGATGGACATTTGATCGAGAGATGCTTCAAGCGCGCCAAGATCGCGCGTAGGGACCGTGTTGAGGCCCTTAGGCGTATTCAGGGTCAGCCCCAGATCTTGAGTGCACCTAAGACCAACATGAGGTCTAGAGTTGCTCCTGTTGATGGGTTTGGGCAGCATCGAGGACTTGACTTTTTTGGTTTTTCTGATTTTCGTCCTCGATATGCCTCTGGTCGTGATATCCGCTGTACTGAGGGTAGATCTCGTTTCCCCCATCGAGATAGCTACCCGCGGCGAGATCAGCATGTTGCCGGTGCTCCGACTCACTCTTCTATAGCAGTCGGACCCAGGAACAGCTTCAGGTCTGCGCATAGACCTTCTGGCTTTTTGAGCGACAGAGAGCGTAGGGTAGTTAGAGGTCAGTCGTGTGTGACTACTTCTTCTGCTCGACGTGTGACTCAGTATTGGGTTCCAAAATCTCTTTTGATTTATCCCAGTACTGAGCCTTTACTCTCTTGTTGACTCAGGTTCGTCGGGCAGGGAAGGGAGAGGTTTGGCTTGTTGACTCTGGCTATTCTCGACACATGACCGGAGACTCCCGTTGGTTCTCTTCCCTAGCCCGAGCTCCAAGTGATGAGACTATCACCTTTGGAGACGCTTCGTCTAGGCGCGTCATCGCTAAAGGTATTGTGCGCGTTAATGATTCGTTCATTTTAAAAGATGTTGCCTCAGTGAGTAAGCTGCAGTATAATTTGCTTTCTGTTTCTCAGCTTATCGATGATGCTTTCGAGGTGAGCTTTAAGAAAAATACTTGTAAAATTTTTGATTCTTCGGGGAGTCTGGTTTGTGAGATTTCTAGATATGGGAGGATCTTTCGTGCTGATCTTGTTGAGTCTTTTGGTGATCCTCTCAGGTGTTTAGTTGCTTCTGAGTCCCGTGACCTCACTTTCTAGCATAGGAGACTTGGTCATATTGGATTTGACCATTTGACTCAAGTTAGCGGCCATGATCTCATTCGTGGTCTGCCTAAACTCAAGATGGTCAAAAATCTAGTTTGCGCTCCTTGCCGACATGGCAAGATGGTTGCCGCTTCTCATCCTCTGGTCACAGTGACTATGACCGATGCACCAGGACAGTTGCTCCATATGGATATAGTTGGACCAGCTAGAGAGCAGCCAGCAGAAGGGAAGTGGTATGTTCTTGTCGTGGTCGATTACTTCTCGAGGTACTTTTGGGTGTTTTTCTTAGCCTCGAAGGATGAGACATTTACCCATTTTCGGGGTTTGTTTAGTAGGCTTTCTGTTGAGCTCCCGGGTGCCTTACGAGCGATCCGCAGTGACAATGGCACGGAGTTCAAGAATTCCTACTGCGAGAGGTTTTGCGATGAGACAGGTGTAGAGCACCAGTTCTCTTCTCCATACGTCCCCCAGCAAAATGGCGTTGTGGAGAGGAAGAACCGTACCTTGGTCGAGATGGTCAGGACGATGCTTGATGAGTACTCTACACCGAGGAAGTTTTGGGCTGAGGCTATAGCCACCGCGTGCCATGTTTCAAAGAGAGTTTTTCTGATGGCGCACTTGCATCGCACCTCTTATGAGTTGAGATATGGACGAAAGCCCAGCGTCTCGCATTTTCGCGTGTTTGGTTGCAAGTGTTTTATTCTGAAGTTTGGGAACCTAGATAAATTCGAGTCACGATCTTGTGATGGGATCTTTTGTTGGATCGAAATTGGCAACAGAGGAGGGTGAATGTTGCTTCTTTAAAATTACACCCCCGAAAAGTACTCACAGGCGAGTCTCCTCTTCTATGGCTACAAGAAGCTATGAAGAGGAGGACTTAAGCTCTCTGGAAATCTTACAAAACACAAAAGAGAGGAGAGACAAAGAAGAACCAATCAAAAATAAAGAACAGCAGCAAAGACCAGAAATTTCAAAGGCTGAACAGAGGGTGGCCGGTCAGACCGCAGGCATCAGGCCGGTCTGACCGCCCCCGAGCCGGCGGTCAGACCGCCAGGGCCACGCCGGTCTGACCGCCCATATAGCCCCGGTCAGACCGACCCTCGGGCACAACAGCCTGAAATTTTCAGCAAACTTCAGAAATCTGCACTAAAACTTGGAATTTGTGATTTTCTTCTTTTCTATCCAAGCTAAACGGTCAAGAAAATAAACTAAATAGCAGAGAGACACCAAAACTTGAAGGAATACACCTAGGAAGGACAGAATCAAGATTTGATTCAAAAACTGAAAAATGACAAGAGAGAAAGGTAAAAGATCATATTTCTCCCTGCACATTCATTCTTTGCTTAAGCCCTTTTGCAATTAGATTAGCAATGATCTAAGGACTTTTCAGACCAAATCTCAGGCCATCTCCCAAAGGGAATCAAGAGATTTATGAGTCCCCTGCCTCCAAAACCCTAGAACAGGAAAGTACAAAGGAGACATGACGAGGGATTGAGAGATCACAAAAAAACATTGGATCCTCAGCTTGATCTCAAAAATGGAATGGCCAAATGGCCTTGAGTCTTTCCCATCACAAAGAGATCAAGAATCAGCTAGAGGATCAAGGATTCAACTCAAGAAAACCGAGCAAAAACAGAAAATTTCAGAAATTGAAATCCATCACATATGGGCAAGCAAATGAGAGCAACTCATCACAATCCTTCCTCATTGACAGGAGATGATTACAAAGGAGTTCCCATACGCGATTAAAGCAGAGAGATCACATTACATGCTTCACACTTGAGCACTCCTCTCTCTGTCTCTCAAGAACACACGAAGGAGACACAGCTAACAGAACCCTGCTCTCTCCAACAACTCTCACTACGAAAGCTTCAAAGCAAAACAACCTTCCCAAAGGCCATTTTGACTAAAAGAAAAACCCTAAAAACCATGCACACCCCTCTCAAGACATACATGCACCAGGAGACATCCCCTCCTTATATAGGCTTTGGCTAGTGGGTCTCCAACCCTTTTTGCCCGCTAATTCCGAACGAAAACCGCTCCACTTGTGCAACCTTACGAAATTACCAAATCGCCCCTCCTGCACCTTACGGGAAATTTCCTCGTTTCTTTCCGTCTAAGCCTCGCAACCACCTCGAGTCATCGCCGTCTTCGGCACACCTCGACCATTCTGACCTCGGCACCGCCTGCGCCTAGTCCGGTCATCCCGTGCCTCGCCACGACTCCGCCTCGACAACCTGCAGCCATCACAAACAAGAAACACATCACATAGCACCGCTCGACAAATATAATCATAATTAGCACCAATGAAACGTACTCAAGCATGAAATAGCCCAAAAGCTCAAACGGGAAGAAGAATACGCCACAAGTCCGACTAACCAACCTCGACTGAGCCAAATGCCATCATGGCACGAAACGCACAAACCAAACTCAAACTTTTCAGAATACTTGTCAATTACTCATCACAAGCATGTGGTCACCTCCACATGGTCTCTCAATCTCCCCCTTGATGAGTATATTGACAAACCCAAAAAAAAACGCAAAGTTGAGGTTGAAAAGAAAGTCAAGCATGGTCTAAAGAACATCAAGGAAGCTTATGACCATGTCGACAGAAGGAACACTAGAGCAACAACAGAAAGAGCAAATTATTTTTTCAAAGCTCCAGAAAGTTCCCAAATGGCTTTTTATCCGCTATTCTCCCCCTTTTGGCAATAAAATCATCAAGCCTCAAGGAAGAGAATCAATCATGAAAATGGATGGAATGGCTGAATTTTATTCAATCTAAGCATTTAGAGTCATGAAGATTATCCAAAGTGACCATATGAGAATTACATCAAGCCATAATATACAAGTATGCTATCAAGATCATGACAAGATATATATAATCAAGATAAGCCAAATAAGTCACAATCTGAAAATTAGTCGAATTTCTTACCATGTCAAGTCAACCATGATTCTAGTCTAGCTAAAGGTATCCAAAGATGATGCAAGTCGTGTCAATAATCTAAGTGGAACCGAGAAGCTAGTATTGAGTCAATTTAGAGTGCTACAAGCTCAAGAATGAATCACTTGTTCAAGTACTTGGTCTTTTGTGTAATTAAGCAAATTGAGCACATTTGACATAAGTTTTTCTTTTAAAACTAATGACTGTTTCCAACCAACATTTTTAGTCACGTGCTAGATCTCAAGCCTTATGCGACTACTCCAAGCTAGAAGCTTAAGAAGATAGTCTTGGTCATCCAAAACTCCCCCTAAGTTCATGCCTAGTGCAATGACAAGCAGTCTCATGAGAAAGAATTGGTGAGATCAGTTCTTTCGTACAAAAGAGATCTTTTTGCTTACTTAAAAAATTGTACCAACTCATGCTTCATCAAGAAACTATCATAGTTCAATCTAAAGCTCAATAACGATTCAAGACTCAATTCAACCTATTTGACATGGCATGAATCATAAAAAGATAACTAAAGACAGACTAGTCTCAAGAGCTAATATGACATGAATTAGTTCAAGTTGAGCATTTTAATCAACCTATCATGGCAAAGACTTGACTACACATATAAAGTCATGATATATCTAGCAAATAAGCATAGATCATGGCAAGATGTAATTCATTGTAAACATGTCATAACATGATAATAATCAAGGCTCCATGTAGTTATATTACAATGCAGAAACAAATGCAAGAAAATCCAGCTCCCCCTCAACATGTGATGCAGTTTTAGTTCAAGTTGAGTTATGTCAACATTAAGATCTAAAAGCTCCCAAATGAACTCCCACTAAACCAAAGCAATAAATACGAGAAGCTGGCAAAGAAAACAAACAAGGTAGTCCTTAAAGCATAGACAAGATATAGATGACAATATGACTCAGACTGACTCTCATCTACCCCATATGACTCTAGAACTATCAACTGATCATCTAACACACTAAGGAGCAAACACGTACCCCGTCTACCCGAGGGTGGCCCAACCCTCGCTAGAACCTATAAGAAGTGAGTGAGCTCAACCTAGTGAGAAGAGAAACAACTAATAAGCAGCATCCTAGAATCACAAGATGAGAGGAAGCAGTCTAAGCAGCTAGGCAAGAGAACCACTCTAACCTATGCTAGAAGGACTATCCCAATGCACCCGTATGCAATGCAACAGAAATGAGTAAGAGCATAATATACAAGATAAAATATAAAGCACAAAACTCCCCCTCACAACAGTCCATAAGGACAAACCACCCCAAGCTCTCCCCTCAGAGCTGAAAACCTAGAGCTATCCAAATGCTTGGTAAAGATATCAGCCAGCTGGTGGTCACTCTCCACGAACTGGAGCACTATATCACCCTTCTCCACATGGTCTTTAAGGAAGTGATATCGAATATCAATATACTTGGTCCGAGAGTGATGCACTGGGTTCTTAGCAATGTTAATCGTAGAAGTGTTATCACAAAAGAGTGGAACACTGTCGATAACTAACCTAAAGTCCTGCAGGGTCGAGACCATCCAAAGCACCTGACTGCAGCAACTGGCGGCAGCAACGTACTCAGCCTCTGCAGTGGACTGTGCGACACCGGACTGCTTCCTAGAAGACCAAGAGACAAGCGAAGTGCCAATGAATTGGCAGGTGCCAGAAGTGCTCTTCCTATCTATCCTACAGCCAGCAAAATCTACATCCGAGTAGGCTCTCAAGGAAAGACAGGACGAGGAAGAGTACCAGATGCCATAGTCAATGGTAACTCGAAGGTACCGAAGAATGCGTTTCACCGCCTGGCGGTGAGATACACGAGGAGAAGCCTAAAAGCGAGCGCACAGACACACGGAGAAGTGTATGTCCGGCCTCAAAGCAGTGAGGTACAAGAGGGAGCCAATCATGCTGCAACACTCCTCCTGATCAACTGTCTCGCCGTCCTCATCTGGGTCAAGAGAAGCTGTGGATGCCATGGGAGTTGACACGGGCTTACCATCACTCATGTCAAAGCGTTTCAGGAGGTCACGAGTGTACTTGCCCTGATGCAAGAAAGTACCCTTCCGAGTCTGCTTGATCTGGAAGCCAAGGAAGAAGGTCAACTCGCCCATCATGCTCATCTCAAATTCGGTGCTCATGACATCCGAGAATTGTGAAACGAGAGCATGGGAAGAGCCGCCAAAGATAATGTCATCCACATAAATCTGGACGAGCAGAAGGTCAGCGCCATGCCGACGAATGAACAAGGTCTTATCCACCTTACCCATCTCAAAACCATGACTCAACAAATAGGACTTAAGCCTCTCATACCAAGCTCTAGGAGCCTGCTTCAGTCCATACAAGGCTTTGAAAAGTTTGTAGACAAGGTTTGGGTATTTGGGGTTCTCGAAACCTGGAGGCTGTCTCACATAGACCTCTTCCTCAATAAAGCCATTGAGAAAGGCACTCTTGACATCTATCTGGTAAAGCTTGAAACTCTTAGAAGCTGCGAAAGCAAGCAGGATTCTAATGGCCTCAAGTCTAGCTACACGGGCAAATGTCTCCTCAAAATCTAGACCCTCAACCTAGGAGAAGCCCTGAGCTACCGGTCTAGCCTTGTTTCGAATGACTACCCCATCCTCACTCTACTTGTTCTTGAACACCCACTTAGTCCCAATGACATTGTGACCTCGAGGGGGCTCAACAAGCGACCAGACCTTGTTTCTCTCGAAATTCTCTAATTCCTCATGCATGGTATTGACCCAAGACTCATCAGAAAGGGCATGACAGACATCCTTGGGCTCGAATGAGGCAACAAAGGCAGAATGAAGATAGAAAAGTGGCATGCCAGACTTTGAGCGTGTGACTCGCTCAAAGAGGTCTCCAATCATCTGCTCGGAAGGATGACCTTTCTGGATATGTCGGGGAGATCCTGGATGAGATGAAGAAGTGGCCTCTACCTCATGAGCTGATGAGGTAGGAACAGAGCCACTAGCTCCAGAGGAAGCAGAAGGCACAGGCTGATTACCTGGAGGTGCCGTGGACGAAGGCACCTCAAAGGGAGGATGAGGAACTGGATTGGGTAGACAACCCTCATCTCCATCGTCCTCATCGTCCACAAAGATGGGCTCGGACTGCTCTAAAGAACCTGAGATATCGGGCCTAGTCTCCGGACTGGCCTCGTCGAAGGTCACCTCACAGGTCTCTACCAACTTACTAGACTCGCAGTTCAAAACCCTATATGCCCGCGAAGAAGTCGAGTAACCTAGAAAGATACCATCACAAGAACGTAACTCTAACTTATCTAGGTTCCCAGACTTCAGAATGAAATATTTGCAACCAAATACACGAAAATACGAGACACTGGGCTTTCGTCCATATCTCAACTCATAAGAAGTGCGATGCAAGTGTGCCCGAAGAAAAACTTTGTTCGAAACATGGCACGCGGTTGCTATAGCCTCAGCCCAAACTTCCTAGGTGTAGAATACTCATCAAGTATTGTCATGGCCATCTCAACCAGGGTACGGTTCTTCCTCTCCATGACGCCATTCTGCTGTGGGACGTGCGGAGAAGAAAACTGGTGCTCTACACATGTCTCATCGGAAAACCTCTCAAAGTAAAAATTCTTGAACTTTATGCCATTGTCACCGCGGATCGCTCGTAAGGCACCCGGAAGCTCAATAGAAAGCCTACCGAAAAGACCTTGAAAATGTGTAAACGTCTCATCCTTCGAGGCTAAGAAAAACACCCAAGAGAATCTCGAGAAGTCATCGACCACGATAAGAACATACCACTTCCCTCCTGCTAACTGCACTCGAGCTGGTCCAACTGTGTCCATATGGAGCAGCTGTCCTGGTGCATCAGTCATAGTCACTGTGACAGGAGGGTGAGAAGCGGCAACCATCTTGCCGTGCCGGCAAGGAGCACAAACAATATCTTTGACCATCTTGAGTTTCGGCAGACCACGAATGAGGTCGTGGCCGCTAACTCGGGTCAAATAGTCAAATCCAATATGACCAAGTCTCCTATGCCAAAAAGTAAGATCACGGGACTCCGAAGCAACTAAACACCGGAGAGGATCACCAGAAGACTCAGAAAAATCAGAAGCTTGATATGAGAGGCTTAAGTCCTATCTGTTGAGTCATGGGTTTGAGATGGGTAAGGTAGATAAGACCTTGTTCATTCGCAAGCATGGCAATGACTTTCTTCTTGTCCAGATTTATGTGGATGATATCATCTTTGGCGGCTTTTCTCATGCTCTTGTTTCACAGTTTTCAGAAGTCATGAGCACCGAGTTTGAGATGAGTATGATGGGCGAGTTGACCTTCTTCCTTGGCTTCCAAATCAAGCAGACTCGGGAGGGTACTTTATTGCATTAAGGCAAGTACACTCGAGACATCCTGAGACGCTTTGACATGAGTGATGGTAAACCGGTGCCAACTCCGATGGCATCATCAGCTTCACTTGACCCAGATGAGGATGGCGAGCCAATTGACCAAAAAGAGCACAGAAGCATGATCGGCTCTCTCTTGTACCTCACTGCCTCGAGACCAGACATACACTTCTTTGTATATCTATGTGCTCGTTTTCAGGCTTCTCCTCGCGTATCTCACCGCCAGGCGGTGAAACGCATCCTTCGGTACCTTCGAGCTACCATAGACTATGGTATCTGGTACTCTTCCTCTTCCTGTCTTTCTCTTAGAGCCTACTCGGACGCAGACTTTGCTAGCTGTAGGATAGATAGGAAGAGCACTTCTGGCACCTGCCAATTCATTGGCACTTCTCTTGTCTTCTGGTCTTCTAGGAAGCAGTCCGGTATGCACAGTCCACCGCAGAGGCCGGGTATGTAGCTACCGCCAGTTGCTGCAGCCAGATACTTTGGATGGTTTTGACCCTATGGGACTTTGGGTTAGTTATAGACAGTGTTCCACTCTTTTGTAATAACACTTCTGCTATTAACATTGCTAAGAACCCAGTGCAGCATTCTCAGATCAAGCACATCGATATCACTTCCTTGGAGACCATGTGGAGAAGGGTGACATAGTGCTCCAGTTTGTGGAGAGTGACCACCAGTTGGCTGATATCTTAACAAGCCTTTGGATAGCTCTAGGTTTTCAGCCTTGCGGGAAGAGCTTGGGGTGGTTTGTCCTTATGGACTGTAGTGAGGGGGAGCTTTGTGCTTTATGTTTTATCTTGCTTATATGCTCTTGTTCTCATTTTGTTGCATTGCATACAGGTGCATTTGGATTAGTCCTCCTAGTATAGATTAGAGTGTTTCTCTTATCTAGCTGCTTAGACTTCTTCCTCTCATCTTGTGATTCTAGGATGCTGCTTATTAGCTGTTTCTCTTCTCACTGGGTTGAGTTCACTCACTTCTTATAGGTTCTAGGAAGGGTTGGGCCATCCTTGGGTAGACAGGGAACGTGTTTGCTCCTTAGTGTGTTAGAAGAGCAGTTGATAGTCCTAGTGTCATATAGGGTAGATGAGAGTCAGTCTGAGCCATAGTATCCTCTATATCTTGTCTATGCTTTAAGGATTGTTCTTTCTGTTTTTCTTCCCAGCTTCTCGTTTTATAGTTTTGGTTCAGGGGGAATTCTTTTGGGAGCTTCTGGAGCTTAATATTGACATAACTCAACTTGAACTAAAAGTGCATCACATGTTGAGTGAGAGCTGGATTTTCTTGCATTTCAGCATTCTGCATTGTAATATTTCTGCATGGAGCCTTGACTATTATCCTTATATGATGTGTTTACAATGCATTACATCTTGCCATGATTTGTACTTAATTGCTAGATTTATCATAACTTTATATGTGCCGTTAAGCCTTTGCCATTGATAAGTTGATTAAACATGCACAACTTGAATTAAGACATGCCATGTTAGCTCTTAACACTAGTCTGTCTTTAGTTTCCTTTTATGATTAATGCAATGTCAAATAGGCTAAGTTGAGTCTTGAACCTTTATTGAGTCTTTGATTGAGCTATGCTAGTTCTTGTTCTTGAACTACATTCAGAAAAAATAAAAAAGATCTCTTTTGTGCGAAAGCACTGATCTCACCAATTCTTTCTCATGAGACTCCTTGCCATTGCACTAGGCATGAACTCAGGGGGAGTTTTGAATTACCAAGATCATCTCCTTAAGCTTCTTGCTTGGAGTGGTCGTATAAGGCTTGAGATCTAGCACATGACTAAAATTTTGGTTGGAAACGACCATGAGTTTCAAAGAAAAACATGTCCATTGTGCTAAATTTGCTTAACTACAAAGAGACCAAGTACTTGAATAAGTGATTCACTCTTGAACTTGTGGCATTCTAAGTTGACTCAATTCTAACTTCTTGGTTCCATTTAGATTATTGATATGGCTTGCATCACATTTGGATACCTTTAGCTAGACTATACTCTTGCATGGCGTGACATGCTAAAAAATGCATCTAATATTCAGATTGTTACTTAGGTGGCTTGGCTTGATTATACATATCTTGTTATGATTTTGATAGCTTTCATATGTGTTATGGCTTGGTGTAATACTCAATGGTCATTGTGGATAATCTTCATGGCTCTAATTGCTTAGCATGAATAAAATTCAGCCATTTCATCCATATCATGATTTATTTTTCTCCAATCATCTTGATGATTTTATTGCCAAAAGGGGGAGAATATTGGAGAAAAAGCCAATTTCTGTGAGCTTTTGAGGAAAACTTGCTCTTTCTTTTGCTCCTTTGTCGACATGGTCCTGCATCTTTTTGCTTCTCTTTTAGACCATGTATGACTTTCAAATAAACTCAACTTTATGTGATTTTTCTGTGTTTGTCAATATACTCATCAAGGGGGAGATTGAGAGACCATGTGGAGGTGTCCCCATGTTTGTGATGAGTAATTGACGCTTGAGTTAGAGAGTTTGAGTTTGTTTTTGGTATTCCAGGGTTGAGTACATTTACTAATGCTATTGTTGATTATGCTGTTTCGTGTGGTGCTATGTGACGGTTTGCTTGTCTGTGTGGCTGTAGGACTTTGGAGCTAGGTCATGGTGAGGCAAGGAGGACCGGGACTAGGCACAGGAGGTGTTGAGGTCCAGACGGTCAGAGATGCCGAAGATGATCGAGGCTGCTGCGGCAGGGGAGATCTGGGGAGGAGGGGCGGTGGGGGAAGAGGGGGCAGCGGTGGGGAAGGGGCGGCCAGGTGAGGAGGGGGTGGCGGGGGGGATCTGGAGAGGAGGGGCGGCATGGAGATCATGGGGAGAAGGGACCGAGGGAGGCGCTGGAGATCGGGGGAGGAATGAACTAGGCAGCGGCGAAGGAGTGTTAGGGTTTTAGATATTTTTGCGATTTAGTCCTTCAGGTTTTCTGAAATCTATGAATAGGTTTTATCTATTTTGATTTCTTCTATTCTAGCCCTCATAAATTCTAATTTCATCGCGAAAAGATCCTATACATCCGTTGTGACATGTCTATCTGTGCGGAGCAGTCCTTAGAATGCCAAATTTGAAGATTGAGCTAGGTTTTGGAGATGTGAATGTGTGATGTGTGTGTGTGTATATATATATATATATATAAGATGAGGATGGTTGGATCTTAATCTAATGAATGAAAAAAGTGACCGAGATATGCTGTGATTTAGGCCGAGTTCATTTTTGCACTTGTGATATGAGGTGTCTTTTGTTGTTCTTCATTTTTGCACTTGTGATATAAGGTGTCTTTTATTGTTCTTTCTTAAGAAACGTCATCATACACAAATAATGAGTATTTTCAATGTTGTTCCTCCTTAGGTCACCACCACCGAACCTTAAGTCACATCCTTGCGGCTTTCTTGCTTCTTTGTGTAAAATCGTAGGGCTGGACTGCTGGAGAAGAAGATCAATCAAATCAACATATTCTAACATATATTATAATTTGACAACATAGCTCACCCCCATTGTGATTTTATTTTATGTAAGTAAATTACTACTACATGCGCTTCTAATTCTAACATAGCTCCCTTCACCGACTGCCATTTTAATTCGAGCATTTGATGAGATAGCCACCACACGTATGTTACAATTAACCATTATGTAAACAGGGTAGACTGTTATTGGTATGTGTATTCCAAGTAGTTACTAAATGTTCCAGAAACTATTTAAAATTGATTTCTTAACTATAGTAAGCTGCACCCATGACTCTCCTTGAGCTTTTCTATTTGACTAGTTGGGCAACCCTATTCTAGATTGTCAGGCGATGGGCTATATGTCCACGTACGCCACAGTCCAATTTGCACCAAGATATGCATACCATTGGACTAGGGCTCTGTTTGTTTCCACTTAAGATTATTATAATCTAACTTATAAATCATAAGTGGAAACAAACAGCCCAGATTATAAGGTAACTTATTATAATCTAATAGCCCAGATTATTGTAATCTAATAAGCTCAAAAAAGGAGCTTATTTCAGCTTATAGATCCACCTTTTATCTTAATAACCATAAAACTTTAGGAATATTACCCACATTTGCCATTCATCCAGCCCCCAACTCTCGTGCCTCTCTCTCCCAAGGCATTGTAGTCTTTAAACATTCGAATACAACAATCCATAACTCTGATAATCCAAGCTGCCAAACACCTGACAGCTTATTTTCCACCAGCTTATTATAAGCTAGCTTATATAATCCCCACCTATAAGCTAGATTATAATAATCTTAAGTGGAAACAAACAGGGCCTAGATGACCAAGTTCGGAGGTGGAATGACATGAGACAATAGTATCGAATTTTAAGTAGGTTTTTAATAAGGCGGGTACAAAAGAAAGAAAGATAGCGGCCACCACTACCATTGTCTTTCGTCGTGTATAGTTACTTTGAGCTGGGCTTGGGCACCCTCCACGTGTCCGATCCGACGGACCAGTATATAGCACCACTGAAACTGCTGGCCCCACCTGTCGGCCAAGGTGAGCGACGCCAGCCCAATTGCGTCCGAGGTGACACCGGAAAAGGAAGCCTCCTCATTTAGCTGCTGCCGAGTGGAACACCTCCAAGAGACGAACTGAGGTACCATTTCTGTGTTGCATAAATTTCGGGTTTAGTTTGTTACGATTTTTACAGGGGTTGCCGCTTCTCTTTGGATCCTGATATGATCTGTTGATTGGGAAAGTGGGTGTGTGTTTTCCCCCCTTTCATTGGCTTAATTCCACCTCTCGATCTCGTGGTTCTTGGAGTTTTTGTCCTACAATCCTACTACTAACTTGGCCCCTTATAATAGTGCGGCAATTGATCCGGACTATTCTTTTTTATTAGTTTCAATTTATTAGGTGAATCTTGTGTTTTTGGTATGAATTAAAGCTGTTCCTTTTTGCGTTTAATACAATTGAATGGGGGTTCAGATGTGAATTTTGAAATTTTCCTCTTTTGTGTGTCCTTAAGGATGCGAATTTAACTCTTTTTATCCACGATCTATGCTTTCTAGCACAAATTTATGCAGCTTTGGTCGTGATGTGTTTAAATAGTTGGGTCTTTGACCTATTTTGTTGAGTAATGCATCGAATGGATATGCTGCCGTCTTAATTTTGCGAAGAGCCTTAACATGCAGCACTTTGACAGTTCATTTGCTAGCTGTTGTAATTCCAAGAAGTGTTGGTAGGACGCAACAGTGGAAGGCTACTACAAATTGTTATAATGTTTCCTCAGATATAGAGAAGACCAGAGAAAAGAAAATTCCTTTAACTGAGAAGAAGTGGTCTAGGTTTCCAGTAGTGATATAGATGTTCAATTTTGCTTGTAGATATAATTCAATTGCATAATGGACTGATGCCTTGATTGTAGGTTTGATTGGAAATCTGGAGTAGAAACTTCGTAGACTCATTTCGTTTCCTGCTTAATCTGTCATTGCTGAGGAACTTTGCAGCTATTCTTTGTCCATATGTTTAAACTTTAAACTAAGCCCATTTACTGAAGCTAATGATAATTCTCTTAGGTGGTGTGGTATGGCTCGGAGCTCAACCGAGAACAGGACCAGAACCACTGTATTTGTAGTTGTGACAGTTGGCCTTTGTTCCTTCTTCTACCTCCTGGGTGTGTGGCAAAGAAGTGGTTTTGGAAGAGGGGACACCATAGCAGCTGTGGTGAATGAGCAGACCAAATGTGTGGTTCTGCCAAATCTGAATTTCGAGACCCATCATAGTGCATCAGATCTTCCTAACGACACTGTAAGTTCTGAAATTAGAACTTTCGAGCCATGTGATGCGCAGTACACTGATTACACTCCTTGCGAGGAGCAAAAGCGTGCAATGACCTTCCCTAGGGACAACATGATATATCGGGAGAGGCATTGTCCGCCTGAAAAGGAGAAGCTTTACTGTCTAGTTCCAGCACCAAAGGGTTATGTTGCTCCTTTTCCATGGCCGAAGAGCCGTGATTATGTTCCTTATGCCAATGTACCACACAAGAGCCTTACAGTTGAAAAGGCTATCCAAAATTGGGTGCACTATGAGGGCAAGGTGTTCAGGTTTCCTGGTGGTGGAACACAGTTTCCTCAGGGTGCAGACAAGTATATAGACCAGCTTGCTTCTGTTATCCCAATTGCCAAAGGGAAAGTGAGAACTGCACTTGACACTGGTTGTGGGGTATGTGAAAGTCTCAATTTTGAATATGCAAACATATGTTTGATGAGCAAGGCATCGGTCGCTGTTGTGCTATACACTCTGATCTTTCTTTCCTTGTTTTTTTTTTCATAATTTCATTTAGGTTGCCAGTTTGGGTGCTTACCTGTTGAAGAAAAATGTTTTGACTATGTCATTTGCACCAAGGGATAATCATGAGGCACAAGTACAGTTTGCCTTGGAGAGAGGTGTTCCTGCATACATTGGTGTCCTTGGATCAATAAAGCTCCCATTCCCATCTCGAGCCTTTGACATGGCACATTGCTCAAGATGTTTAATTCCATGGAGTGGAAATGGTAAGAACACTTTTAGAACCTTTCTTGGTGGTTTAAATAGTTTAAATCCTGAACATCTGAAGCAAGGTGGAACTGTTGTTTCTCTGGTTCTCCAGATGGTATGTACATGATGGAAGTTGATAGGGTACTTAGGCCTGGTGGGTATTGGGTACTCTCAGGCCCACCTATTGGCTGGAAGATTCACTATAAAGGGTGGCAACGGACTAAGGATGATCTTCGTAATGAGCAGAGGAAAATAGAACAATTCGCAGAACTTCTTTGTTGGAAGAAGATTTCCGAGAAGGATGGCATTGCCATATGGAGAAAGAGATTAAATGACAAGTCTTGCCTCATGAAGCAAGACGATTCAAAAGTTGGCAAATGTGAGTTGACAAATGACAGTGATGTATGGTGAGTGCCATTCCCTCCACCACCTCCCATAAAAGATGTGAATTTTATCTGTGGTTCTAGTTTTGTTCTTCACTTTTCCAGCCTGTACTTGCTCTTGGATTTGATTTCCTTCACTACATACAGGTATAAGAAAATGGAGGTCTGTATAACTCCCCTTCCTGAGGTTAAAAGTGTATTAGAGGTTGCTGGTGGTCAACTAGAGCCATTTCCCCAGAGGCTCAATGCAGTACCTCCTCTTATAGCCCGTGGTTCTGTACCTGGGCTCTCAGTTCAGTCATATCAAGAGGACAATAAACTTTGGCAGAAACATGTTAAGGCTTACCAAAAAAACAATGACTTGCTTGATTCTGGAAGATACCGCAACATAATGGACATGAATGCGGGTCTTGGTAGCTTTGCTGCTGCACTGGAGTCCACAAAACTGTGGGTCATGAATGTCGTTCCGACCATTGCAGATACTTCTGTTTTAGGTGTAATCTATGAGCGCGGGTTAATAGGAATGTATCACGACTGGTATGTAATACTACTGTGTATTGCTCTCCTGGGCTCACATTTTGGTCATTGCATTCTATTTTCTCACTTGTTTTCATTGCGCAATTGTTTCTGCATTTTGGTAGTTTTGCTTTTCAAAAGAGGCACATTTTACTTTTGCGATGTGGAGAATCTCTTTTTTTCTGTTATGAAGTGTATTTACTTCGAGAACAATTTCAGAAACGGTAGATTCATTTACCATTCTGTGTGAAGACTGAAGGATGTGATTATATGATTGAACTGCCAGTATCAGTTGAAGCTCTTTAGGATGAATTTATATAATAGCAACACTTGTTGTGAAGCTCACCATGGAAATTCATAGCTTTTGTGCTTTTATTAATTGATGATGTGCGACTCCATGTATTTGTTCTTGTGCTTTTGGAAATCTGAGTTTGTAGATATGCTACAGTTCTTGTGTTTGTTTCAAATTTTCGGTGTGTTGACTGTTACTTTTGATCTACTTCTTGAGCAGCATTGTTGCTTCTTGTTAGGAAAGTTTATGTGTTAATCATAGTTTATTCAT
Source organism: Dendrocalamus latiflorus (assembly GCA_017311315.1). NCBI lineage: Eukaryota > Viridiplantae > Streptophyta > Magnoliopsida > Poales > Poaceae > Dendrocalamus > Dendrocalamus latiflorus. The sequence goes on along the minus strand of CM029622.1, from coordinate 17,619,909 downwards.
TGTTGGTACAGGTGTGAAGGGTTTTCTACTTACCCAAGGACATATGACCTCATACATGCTAACGACGTCTTCAGCTTATACAAAAACAAGTACGTCATACATTGCAAACTAAAATGTGATCCTCAATTGGTACATGTCACTAACTGTATTACCTGTTTATAAAAAAGAAGATGATTATATGCTTTCCTCAATAGTGATTTGCATAATTTTTAAAGCATGATGAATATCTTATAAAAAAACAGGTGTAAATTTGAAGATATACTCCTGGAAATGGACCGGATCTTACGCCCAGAGGGCGCAGTTATACTCCGTGACAAGGTCGATGTTCTTGTAAAGTTGGAGAAAATAGCCAATGCTATGAGGTGGAAGACAAGACTGGCGGACCATGAGGGTGGCCCTCATGTGCCTGAGAAGATACTCTTTGCAGTTAAACAGTACTGGACGATTGATAGCAAGAGCAGCTAAAGATGTTCGGATCATATTTTCCAGTCTCCTGGAAATTTTGGTCTCTGGCAGTGTTGATTGGAAGAACCCATCTGAGTACAGGTTTGGAGATCGACATTCCAAATAGCGATCTAAAGAACTTAAGTCATAACTAGAGGAGAGTAAATCACGCCGGACCTACCCGTAATTTGATTTTTCCAAATGATCAGTGGGCCTGGTGCAAGTGACTTATCTCTGTTGAAACAGATGCAGCTGCTTGCAGGTTTAGGATCTTCTCGGCAGTCCATTCGCAAGACATGAACTAGGTGTGTGTTGAAATTTTTGTTCCGGCACAGTTGTTAGAACTTTAGATAGGGTTACTCTGCCTTCACCGCATTTTTGGTTGTTGTATCCCAGAAATTCTTGAACTGGAGAGTGTATCTGACGTCTGAACAGATCAGGTTGTTTCCTATTTGATTTGAATGACAACCATTTTGAACCCACAAATGTCAATTGTGCGTAACCATGATGAGAAACAAGATTACAAATGGTTTCTTCCTTTCACCTTAAGAGTAAAGACAGCTTCATGGATGCGCATTGTTATTCTTTAATCAAGATTAGCAAAACTGAAATCTTCTTTCACTATGAAATTTACCAGAACAACCATGAGTGATCTGTAAGAACAATTCAGCAATGCAGCTCAGCAGTTGTAAAACCCAGCCCGACCCTAGGCCCGGAGTGCCACATCTACCATTCACTCACTAAATTTAAACCATTTAATAAAATCTTTCGAAAATAATTTCCCAAACTAAACTATTTCATAATAAATATGACTCGCTAACCAGGGTAAGAATAAATAATTCACAAAATAAAACTTGAGTCACTTGTGTCCAAGAATGCTTGAGACTACGTACTTGATAATGCTCAGGATCACACGCCCGAGAACGCTAGGAACCCTGCACCTGAGAACGCTCAGGATCTCACACCCAAGAACGTCTAGAACCATGCATTCGGGAGTATGCTTAAACTTGCAAATATAACATTATTGAGTAAATATACATTACCAAAAAAAGTTCTAAAATTCATCCTTAGTTTACAAAAGCTTTATTGGCTAAGCTCTAGATTAACAAGATACTTTATCGAGGTAATATTAAGGAGAACAGATATGATGTTCTAGATCATTATTATTGGTTGTGGTGCAGAGGTACTACTCTCATTCCCGATGCACGACGTCTCATCAGTCACCTAAAACAACAACAAAACAAGCGTGAGTCTAAGACTCAGTAAGTATATAGCAAAATAGCAAGCACACACGAAATTTTGGAGCTCCAAAACGAGCTGAGGATGCGGTTGGCAGGCAATCCGGGTTGGGGCCATGGCGCTACTGGGTCGCCTCTCCCTGTCCCTCACACCACAAACACAGCCTTCTCACCGCATCAGCCAATGCAGGCACCCACCATCACAAGCACAGCATTCCCCTCGCAGCAGCCGCTGCAACGGCCAACAGTCATAGAGCACTCCTACGCCGACCCACCACAGGAACTGAAGCTCTTCCCAGGAGTGGTATCTGTCGAAGGACATGAACCATCAGAAGACCAGGAGGCCCCCAACAATGTGGCGCGACCACAGGCAAGGTACCCGACGCAAGCGACTTCTTGGCCTGTAAGCCTAGGCCTTCAAAGAATGGAAGATGAGCAATGTAGCAGCAGCACAACCGGCAGTAGCAAGGAAGCTAGCACAGGTAGGGACTGAGTAGATCAGCTCCAACCAATCAAAAAGTTTCTCTTCGCGCGTAGTGAATGTACAGCTGAAGCTGTCACGGCTTGATGGCACAGGACCCCGGCTCCGGAGTTCGTAGCCGTGATCAGGGACAGGGCGAGGGTTTTCCCCCTGCGCCCTATGTTGGCGAGAAGCAAGAGGTAAAGGAATAGATTAATTTCTTCTTCCCTTCCCATTACAATCTTGGTCCTTTATATATAGGACTTGGACACAGCAATCTGACTCAACTCCTAATACGCATTGGTAACAAATTCTGATTCCTAGCTAATCTCTAACTGCTGATATCCTAACCACCAAACTCTAATTATTACCCTTCCCCCATCCGGATGCTAAGGTTTATCCGTCCGGGAACGGCGGGTGTAATACTTCCCCCACATGACATCTCTCCCCCCTTCGACGAGCAGCTCGTCCACGAGCTGGAAGGATGGATAACGCTCCCTGAAGGTGTCGACGTCTTCCCAAGTAGCAGATGCTGGCGGCTGGTCCTTCCATTGGATGAGGACCTGGCGGACACCCCGCGCCAAGCGAGTGCGGACAGCGCGCTCCGGCTCTGGAACGGCCGCACCGTAGTGCATAGCCGGAAGGGGCGGAGGTGCAGCCGGGGCTGTCCCGACAAATTTCTTGAGGAGACCGACGTGGAAGACGTTGTGCAGACGCGCCTTGGGAGGAAGGGTCAATCGGACAACTACTTCGTTGATGATCGCCTCGACCTGATACAGCCCATAGAAACGAGGACGCAGCTTGCCAGTGGTGGCGGTCGGAAGAGAGGCCGGGGTGCGGTGGCGGATGCGAAGCCACACCCAATCCCCCCACGGCGTATTGGACCTCGCGGTGGTGCTTGTCGTAGTGTCTCTTGTAAACTGCCTGGGCTTGCTCAAGGCGGTAGCGAACATCTGCCAGTAGTTCATCTCTGTCCGCCATGTTTTTTGCCACTGCAGCGACGCGTGTCTCGCCTGGTTCATAGGATCTGATGGACGGTGGCTCCCGGCCGTAGACGATCTTGAATGGTGTGTCGCGGAGGGCCGACTGGAAAGTCGTGTTGTAGACGTACTCAGCCCAAGGTAGCCAGCGCAGCCAATGACGCGGGCGATCCCCAGTGAAGCATCGGAGGTACATCACAATGACCTTGTTTGCCGCCTCAGCCTGGCCGTCGGACTGTGGGTGGAAGGCGGTTGTCATGTGCAGCTTGGCGGCACAAAGCCGCATCAATTCGCGCCAAAATGTGGAGGTAAAAACTGGGTCCCTATCCGACACCATCGACTGTGGTATGCCGTGGAGACGAACAATGTCCGCAAAGAACGCCTTGGCCACTGTTTCCGCTGTATACGTGTGTGCAAGTGGAAGGAAATGACAATACTTACTGAAGCGGTCGACCACCGTCAGAATCACTGATTTGCCACCCACTCGTGGCAGAGCTTCGATGAAGTCGAGACTGATATCTGCCCAGACCATGGACGGAACAGGCAGCGGCAGAAGGAGCCCCGCTGGTCGGAGATGTTCTGTTTTGTACTGCTGGCAAGTGGAGCAGCTACGGATAAACTCCTGGACCACCGAGCGAAGGTGAGGCGAATGGAAATCGCGACGGAGGCGGTGGAGCGTGCGCTGGATGCCCTCGTGACCGTCCTCATGGATGGCGGCCACCAAGTCATGCAGGAGAGGCGACATCGGTGCGACGTATATCTTGGTATCAGCTTCCAGGTTTTCTCGGCCGTCACCTTCCATTGTTTCCGCGGCGCCATCCACTTCGTCCGCCGCTTCCGCCATGCCGGGCGCCGATGAGGATGATCTCGAGTCCCTGATTCTCTCCCTCACCAAGGAAGTAAAAGCACTCCAATCGTCCGTCAACACCCACGCCGAGGCAATCCAGCGCCTTGAATTGCAGTCGCCGTCCCAATACTCGTCCTCGTCATCCGATTCCCGCGTCAATTCCGGCGAGCATCACAACGATCGGCCGCCGCGTTTCCAGAAGATGGATTTTCCCAAGTATGATGGCAAGGGGGATCCGCTTCCGTTTATCCACCGCTGTGAATCCTACATCCATCAACAGCGCATTGCCGAGGAGGAGAAGGTCTGGATGGCCTCATACAATCTGCTGGACATCGCCCAACTGTGGTACATCCAGGTGCAGAAGGATGAGGGCACACCACCATGGCGCCGCTTCACCCCCTGCGCCCTATGTTGGCGAGAAGCAAGAGGTAAAGGAATAGATTCATTTCTTCTTCCCTTCCCATTACAATCTTGGTCCTTTATATACAGGACTTGGACACAGCAATTTGACTCAACTCCTAATACGCATTGGTAACAAACTCTGATTCCTAGCTAATCTCTAACTGCTGATATCCTAACCACCAATCTCTAATTATTACCCTTCCCCCATCCGGATGCTAAGGTTTATCCGTCCGGGAACGGCGGGTGTAATACTTCTCCCACATGACAGAAGCATGTGCATGTAAATACCAGTCTCCATTTTGGATCTCGGAATGTTAGATGATACATATCCACAAAAGTGGATTGATCTTGGTGATATTCGCGTATCTGGGGTTACAGCTATGAGTTCCAAGCCCATTAACATGTAGCAAGTAACAAACTTCGTTAGTTCGACGAGCCAACCACATTTCAATACAGCTAAGCAGCTCTTTGCACCTCCAACCAGATTACCTTAAGCATCTCGACTGACGTATAACATGTAATAGCCTTAAACGATTCTATTACTGTTATTCAAAAGCATTATATCCATACAAAATCGTATGACCCAGCAGGAATCAGAAAACTCACCATGTTCACCACGAGGAACGCAGCTAGACACGTAACCCTAGCCGTGTTCTCTATACCAACGGAAATCGGCAAAGAGATACATTGGACATTATTATGGCCTGTTGAGATACATTGGGCATTATTATGGCCTGTTTCCTCTGAAGGACGAACTGGAGGTAATTGCAGGTGTATCTTCCCTGTACGACTGGGTAGCGGGATCAGTCACACTTGGTAGTCTCTGTACGCTCCCCCTTCCTTTTCTTGCATTAGGGCCGATTTCTTCGATCATGTACTTCCATCCGTCGATAGGACGTCTCCGACTAAATATGTGAGTTTTGATGAAGCTAGCAATCTGCAGCCACAGTTTGAATATCATTTCAGAAACATTAAAAACAAGACTATAGGGTGAAGGAATTATCGTCTGTGGACCTGCTGTTTACTGAAAGCAATTCGCCTTTCAAATTCTTGGAGAAGAATGTCTTCTTCCCGCTGTGAGATCTCCCATATGTTGCCATCCTGTCCTCTCGAGGTGGTTTCCCAACCATCAGGCTTAGTTTTGATCTCAGTGGTGCTTGGAATCTTCGAATCACCAAAATCAGTGTTGCCAGAATCAAAGATGCTGCATTTCACATGGATTGTAAGGAAACCATATCTTATAAAGCGCTAACCAAATTAACAAAACCAAGACACCAAGCCTGCCCTACCATGCAGTACAAATTTCCTACTGCAGGAAAACAGTTGACAATGAAAATTTTGAATTTATAAAGCTCCTATAAGCACTTGAACTAGTGTCATACTACCCAGCTTACAGTTATAAATGTCTAATGCGACCACGGTTAGCTGGTTAAGCAAAATAAGTACTGCATAACTAAAGTGTCAAGTGTGTAGTTGTCAATCCGTCATATTTGTTTTAGATGCTGCCTGCTTCTGTCAAGTAATGGGCAACAAAGGAGAACAAAGCTAACATTTGTCCGGTGTTGAGCAAGAGCTAACAGACATTCACTGCCAGACTTGCTAGTATTACTTCAGCAAAAACTATATTCAAATCTGAGAAAGAAAGAAATGTGGTATACTGGTATGCACTGGACCCAGGATAAACCGCCATAGTACACATAATTTGTGAGGTCATGCTGCTATATTGGAAGCTTGAAGATAAATAATATATTTATCGTAATTATAATTTGGATCAACCACATCAGACGGATATCAGAACAATGAAGCATTAGATTGCTGGCCATTGAACAATCATCTCATGCATTTTATACAGTACTCAGTCTGATTTATCAAAAAGTCCAGGGTTCCACAGAATAGTCCACCAACCATCAAGAAAGCACCACAACAGATTACTACACTGAATGACAAGAAGAATCCAGCTTTCTCACTACATATTCCTTACTTGATACATTTAGGCTGTTAGCCATAATCCTCCCATTGCCCATCGCATTAGCTAATCTAATTTACAGCATGCAATTGAAATTTGGTACAGTTTCACAACCTATCAAAATGATGTAACTTCCTAGCAAAACCAGGGGCGGATCAAGCGGTGGGGCGGGGGGAGGGGGGGGCCTCGAGCCCCCCTACCACTACCGAACCCTTGGAGCCCCTCCATAAATTTTTAGCTATGGATGTATGGTGTAGGAGGGGTATAGTGGAGTTATATCGCTGTATCGCTTTTGTTCAACCCCTCCTAAAATTTTTCCTGGATCCGCCATTGAGCAAAACGTAGGAATACCATAGGCAAACACTACACTTTCAAGTTTCAAAGTTGCACCAATAACCTGCAACTGAAATTGACCGATCGATGTGATGCTATGAATCACAAACATAACTGGACTCGCAATTTTCGTGGATTATTCTTTGAGATGGCTGTCCATTAGTCCATGGGGAAACTTGGGAAGATAATCGAAGGCAAGGCCCAACAAATGGGGTATATCACAAGCAACCAAATATAACCAAGCAATGCGATGACATGAAGCAACCACAGCTAAAGATCGCAGTTTTGTTGAAGATAAAAAAAGAAATAAAGTGGAGAAGCAACGCACTCGGAGCACGAGTCGAGGAGTCGGTCGATGTCGTCGGCGCCGCCGCCTCCACCGCCGAGGCGCGCCTCCTCCATCTTCTCGATCTCCTTCACCCACAGCGCGGCGTGCACGCGCTGCTTCCTCGTCCTGTACTCGTCCGCCTGCGCCTTCTTGGCCACGGCGCCGGCCCCTCCCTCGGCGGTTGCCGCGCGAGGAGCGCGCGGCCGCTTCGACGCGGCGCGGCGCTCGGCCCAGCGCTCGTCCATGTCGGCGACGAAGGCCTTCGTGTCAGGGTCCACCTCGGCGGAGATGGCCGGGACGGTGGCGGCGGCGGTTGGCGAGGTGGGGGACTCCCATGGCGCGGCGGGCGCCGGGGAGGAGGCGGGCGAGTCGCCCGGGAGCCATGCGGTCTCCCACGCGTCGTTCCACTCGTCGTCGCCGGTGGTCGCGGCGGGGGGCGGAGGCGGCGCTCGGCGGTGGGAGGAGAGGCGGCGGAAGCTGCAGGAGGAGGCGGTGGCGGCGGCGGAGATGGGGAGGCGAAGGGCGCGCCTGAGGGAGTGCATGGCGTGTGCTCGGCGGAATGCCGCGGAGAGCCTTCGATGTGTGTATTCAGCGACTCCGGAGTCAATTTCTCAAATCAATTGCAATTGCAATTTTGATGTTCCAAACTGCTAAATGTCTACTTTGAAGTTGTAACAACATGGTATAGCGCCCGTTTTTTTTTCTAGTAATATTTTAGAGAAATTTGTAGGGAAATAAACACTTGTATATGATTATGATAGATATAAATGAAGTCAGTACAGTGTATACTATAATCGATTAGTTGACCGTATCTTAAAAACAATTTTTTAAAAGTTAGATATTATAGAACAATCATTTAAAGTAGAAAATCAACTTTTAAAAACAATGAGACATTTAGATACTATGTACAGTAACCCAAGAAATCCAATTGTTTATCTCGAATTTAGCAGCCATGAGAGCAGAGAAACACCAATTTAGGTATTATTGTAAATATAATGCTCAATAATGGACGTGATGTTCCGAAGTATCGGATGCTTGTCGCAAATAATTCAATTGAATAGTTATTTGAAAATATATCGATATAAAAGGTTACGGTTTTGATTCGTATGTTGCATATTTTTTTTGTTAGCTCTAAGTCGACTTTCTTGATTTTTTGGATGAGCTTTGAGATATGTATGCATCAAATTTACATGTTGATAGAATGGTTAAAAAATACGACTTATACTTAAGAAAGCATAAACCACCTTACAAATAGGCACCCAAAAAGTTACAAAAAATATATTGCAGCATGGGATGGCCCTGTTTGTTTCCACTTAAGATTATTATAATCTAGCTTATAGGTGGGGATTATATAAGCTAACTTATAATAAGCTGGTGGGAAATAAGCTGTCAGGTGTTTGGCAGCCTGGATTATCAGAGTTATGGATTGTTGTATTCGAATGTTTAAAGACCACAATGCCCTTGAGAGAGAGGTACGGGAGTTGGGGGATGGATGAATGGCAAAGGTGGGTAATAATCCTAAAGTTTTATAGCCATTAAGATAAAAGATGGATCTATAAGCTGAAATAAGCTCCTTTTTTGAGCTTATTAGATTACAATAATCTGGGCTATTAGATTATAATAAGTTACCTTATAATCTGGGTTGTTTGTTTCCACTTATGATTATAAGCTAGATTATAACAATCTTAAGTGGAAACAAACAGGGCCTAAATTGATGCAACAAGCTTCTGATTCTTCGGATGTCCAGCGCTTAGTTGGATTTAAGTCTCTACTTGGAGGAATTATATAGAAATAATACTGATTCCTGTGAAGCTCTCGCGTGCCAATCATGTCCTTAATAGTTAAAAGCTACAAAGTCGGTCCCACTCGTTTCAGCTTCAACTTCTGGCTTATTTTTTACTATTCATAAATTTCGTTTTTTCTGATTTTTTTTGCTTTTCGCCGGTTCTTTTTTTTCCTGTATTCATCAGCGTTGTCCGAGATGAGCTAACATTTTTTCTATTTTTAAATTTTTTATAATTTAATTACGCCAAATAAGCCACATTCAGCTATAGTGAATTTTCAGCCAGCTGCAATGCATTTTCAGCCATACGTCACAGCTTTTCAGCTACAGTGAAATCAGTGCGCTACATCCGAATATGAAGTATACAACTTTAATCATGCATTTCAAGGGGGGGAAAGATGGAAAGAAACACTGATATGGTTCTGTGCTTGTATCCGTCTGGACATTTGCACCTTACTAGATGGAGTGAATTAACCAACACAGAATTAACAGAAGCAAAGAGAGAGAGAGAAATGGAATCTCTACTCCTTAAAAGGAGGAGTTCAAGATGATGGTGCATCCTACACTTTCTTCTCTTTTCACTGCCTTTTTTGACTGTCTTCGCGCGGGCTCCACTTCAAAAGTTCCTCACCTACTACCCCTCTCTCTCTCCCACCCACCTGCTTTTTTCTAAAAAGAAAGAAAAGAAACACCCTCTCTCTCTCCCTCTCACCGGTTGGAGGCGGAGGTAGGAGGAGGCGCGGCTGCGGCGGCTGGCTCGGAGAGGAAGGGGGCGGAGGAAGGAGGAGGCGCGGCTGCGACGGGGGCGGCGCCGGTTGGGGGCGGAGGAGAGGAAGGAGGCGCCGGTTGGGGGCGGAGGAAGGAGGCGGCGCGACCTCCATCTCACCGGTTGGGGGCAGAGGTAGGAGGAGGCGCAGCTGCGGCGACGGCTGGCTTGGAGAGGAAGGGGGCAGAGGAAGGAGGAGGCGCGGCTGCGGCGGGGGCGGCACCGGTTGGGGGCGGAGGAGATGAAGGAGGCGACGGCGGGGGCAGCGCCGGTTGGGGGCGGAGGAAGTAGGCGGCGCGACCTCCATCTCACCGGTTGGGGGCGGAGGTAGGAGGAGGCGCGGCTGCTGGCTCGGAGAGGAAGGAGGCAGCCGTAAAAAATTGGAGTTACATGAAAAAATTGGAGTTACACACATGCTCATCCTTTTGAAGGTCAAGATTTTCAACTATGAACCTTGCGGGGCGATTGCTAGTCACGCAGAGGTAATGTTTCTACCTGCAATCACCTACTCGCCTCTACTGTCGAACCAAGCAAGTGGATCCATGCATGTGTCGCCTAACTGTCTAGACAACGAGTTCTTTGAACTACGTTATTATACTAAACCAGTAAGTGCACTAACCTTTGAATAATTAGCACAAACGGAGGTTCCTGTAAACTAGATGGTAAGCTCCATTTTGCACTACATGCGAGAAATGATATTTTCACCATTTCACATCTTGCATTTGAGAAAATGCATGGAATTTCGATCTTCGGCATCATGCTTTTTATAATATTCCTCGCCCATGGTTAAAAGTATATATATATAGGTATATATATATAGGAATATATATATATATATATATATATATATATATATATATATATATATATATATATATATATATAAGTCTCTTCTTGTGTGCCATTTTTTGTGCCATCCAGCGGTTACAGAAGGAGATTGACGATAATCCAGGTTCTCTCCCTTTTCAAGAGGTGTGTTTAAGCTTGTGTTACAAGTGTGTACGTGTAATCCTGCTCAATCTTTGTGATCCTCTATAATAATAATTGCTTTCCAGCAGATAATATACTGCAATCTTGGGAATCCCCAGGTTCTTGGTCAGCGACCGATAACTTTCTTTCGTGAGGTTAACATTCTTGCGCTTTCCTGATTTTAAGTCGGGAAGATGACAATGCGGTTTCATGTCTCGAATTATTGCCTCCAGGTTCTTTCTTTGTGTGACAATCCAACCCTCCTGAACAGAGATGAAGCTCATACCTTATTCAGGTTGGAGTAAATAGTTGAAGTCTGTTTAGTATATACTCTTAGTCTCTTACAGTTGCAAAGAACTTCATAAACTGAGCAGATCATAAGTAAAACTTACAATCGTGACCTCTTGAAGTAAGGAATCCATTTGTTTTTCACTTCTAGCTGCTAATAACTTCTTTCAATACAATATTTGTCTGACAAAAACTTGATCAATACTGTTTCAATCTACTATTACAGTTCATGTGCCATAAAAAGAGCCCGGAGTATTATTGAGTTCCATCACATGCACATGATGCGTGGTCTACCTGAATATCCTAAACTGTGCTGCTTCTTTCTAGAATCTAGAACTCATGTATTAGCAGCCAGCATACAATCTAGAAATCTACAGTAACGGTGAAGCAATAGAATAGAAATAGAAAGGACAAAAGGCATACTCTCCTAACCAAGCATACATTCTTCACACGAGACTCAAGATCAAACTATATACAATATTTCAGCATTTATAGATAATATTTAACAGCCCTGTAAATTGCAGCTTTTATCAGCTTTATTAGAAATTGGCAATATTGCAGACACATTCCATGAATTAAATGGCTTAAAATTGGCAATAACTTGAAGCTAATGTTCTGTATTTTACTAAAGCATCTAGGCTTTTTTTTATAGTCAAGTTATTCTGCATTATGGCAGTAAGACATGACCATGCAAATGCTCAGCATAAACAACTCAAATTAGGCAGTTGGCACGACGAAAACATGTTCCGTTTAATCTGAATCACAACTGTGCATCTGTACCAATTAACAAACACCGTAGCACAATACAAGGGTTATTTATGATGCTAACTTTGACCATGTGCTTACTTCGGTTGTGAGGAGTATATGGGAAATGTGTAAAGAGAGTTATAAATAGTCAATCCTGTGACTATTGCACATCAGTTTATAGCTACCTTGGAGGTTCTCAAGACAGTTCCGTTGGACTAATTGCTAAAAATACAGTGAAGATTGATATTCCAGTAGACAAATATCCAACAGTAAGTGTGATGTTTCTGTAATTGTGATCTGTAGTTGAATTATAAGTGTGTTGTTTCTCTAATTGAATCCTGAATATGTGATCTGTAATTATCTTGAATGTTGTAAAGTTGTACATGTCATTTATTGTATCACTTATTACTTATTTCGTGTAACGATGATAATGGAATTTGTGCTATGTAATTATCTTGAATGTTGTAAAGTTGTACATGCCAGTATAATTTATTTTCTTTGGGGATGAAATTATGTTTTGAACAACCATGTCCTTGCGACGAGGCTAAATTTGCCATTTGTATCATATTATTTTTTTTGTCTTACACCTTTCATTTTAGGGAAAGGTGTTTTAGCAAGATGTCACAGCCATCAAGCCAAAATCTCAAAGGGAAAAAAGGTCCCTATATTGTAATTCTTGAAGTGCAAGTTTTCAAAATAAAACATGAGCTTGCATTCATATTTTAATTGAATATTTCGAACAGTGCTTGATGAAAACTTGGCAAAGGGAATGAGATCTTACCCCATTGTTATACCACGAACTCCAACAAGGCTCGTAATACACGAACCATCGGATGGTGTAAGCCCAAATTATGATTCCTTAGATAAGGAAGTTTTGAACGAAGCATCTATGATTTTTCTTGCTCATAGTACTCTTACTTCAACTAACTTGCATGAACAAGGAGAGAGCTCAAAGGGTACTGAGAGACCATGTGGTCGTGATCCCATGAGAGTGATGAGTAATTGACAAGGGTTTAGGTTAGTCGAGTTTGGGTGGCTTGGACCATGTCGTTGCGTGGTGCAACGGGCTCGGTCGGTTTGGTCAAACTTGGTCGTATTGGCTTAGGATGCATATTCTAATGTTTCGACAGGTTTGGACTTCATCATGAGTAAGTATGATGCTATTTATGCTTTCATGTGTCGAGCGGTGCTATGTGATGTATTTCTTGTCTGTGTTGGCTGCAGGACATCGAGACGGAGTCGTGACGAGACACGGAGGACCGGACTAGGCGCAGGTGGCGCTGAGGTCAGAACGGTCGGGATGTGTCGAAGACGACGTGGACTCGAGGTGGAGTCGTGGCGAGGCATGGTGGACCGTACTAGGCGCAGGTGGCGCTGAGGTCAGAACGGTCGAGGTGTGCCGAAGACGGCGAAGCTGCGTGGCTTGCAGGGCAAGGAATGAGGAAGCTTCCTGGAAGGTGCGCGAGGGGCGTTTCGGTGAAAACGCAAAGCTGCACTAAATGAAGTGGATTGTGGGTAAAGCGCAAAAGCTAAATGGGTAAAGCACTTGGTGAACCCATTATGGAGGCTATAAATAGAGAGGTGCTCTCTAGTGCTGAAATTGAGAGAGTGGTGCAAGAGTTAGGGTTTTATTTGTGTCTCTCCATGTTTGTATGGGATAGAGTAGAGCTCTTGAACTTCCAAGCATGTATGGGGTTTTAGTGTTAGATTGAGAGAGAGAAAGAGAGATGCGCTAAGAACAACTCTATGTAATCATGTATGTCCCCGTATCGAGTTCAAGTTCTTGTGTTTGATTTGTTCCTCTCTTTTTGGATGCTCTGCTTTCCTCTTTGTTTTTCTCTGTTTTGTGAGCATTCGGCCATCTCTGCTTTATCTATTCTTTGCTGCTCAAGTCTTAGTTCTTGCGGCTACTCATCTATGGTAGTAGTACTTTGCTTGGCCAACAGCAAATAGCAGTCCTCTCGGCAGCAAAAATCTGCACGTTGCCTTTCTGGTAGCCATCATGGCTGGACAGCAGCATGTATGTGTTTGGCTTTGTTTCTTGAGTTTCAGTTTCCCTGGCCAAAGAGGACTATTGCCTTTTGCTTTACCTTCTTTCTTTCCAATTTGCTTTCGGTAGTAGGTGGTAGCAAGTGAGTTTGGTGCAGTAGTAAGTTGGTCCTTGTTCCCTGCAGTTTTTAGGTGATTAAAGTACCTTTTGCTGCTACCTTTGTGTTGCTTTCTTTAGCTTTTCGAGCAGCAGTTTTCAGCATTTGAGTGCAGTTTTTGTCCTCTCGGCTGGCAGCAAAAGCAGCAGTTTTTGCTGCCGTGGCAGCCACGGTAGCCAAATTCTTTGCCACGGTAGCATTGCTCTGCTGTTTTCATGCCGTGACTTCCGCTCAATTTCCTTGATCTCAGTTGATTTTCTGTGAGCTCTGTTTTTCTCTTCTTCATAGCTTTTTATATCTATCGGAGAGTAGAGATTTTTCTTTGCGGATACTTTTGGGGGCGATTTTAAAAAGTCGACATTCACCCCCCCTCTGTCGCCGTTTCCGATCCAACAATTGGTATCAGAGCCGGTTAGCTCTAATTCATAGATCTTAATCGGTCTCAAGAGCCATGGCGACGGACAAGTACTCGATCAAGCCGCTCGTTTTCGATGGCATCGATTACCCCTTCTGGAAGAGCCGAATGGAGACATACATCCAGACCCAGGGGTATGCTATCTGGCGGAAGGTCAAGGTACGATTTGCTGTTTCTGCCAATGAGAACATCAATGCCGGGAACATAGCTGATGTTGAGGCGAATGCAAAGGCAAGGAACATCATCATTCAGGGTTTGAGTCGTAGCGAGTTTGACCGCATCTCTCATCTTCCGTCCGCCTTCGATATCTGGGAGACCCTCGATGCATACCATGAGGGCACCACCCAGATTAAGACGGTGAGACATGACCAGTTCAAGCGAGATTACAACAAGTTTGAAATGCTCGCTGGCGAGTCCCTTGATGAGTGCTTTGCGCGTTTCCACAAGATCTTGAGCAATCTCCGAGCCGTCGGTCTGACATACTCCGACTCGGATAATGCTCGACAAATGCTCGCTGCACTTGACTTGCGGGTTTGGGAGATGAAAGTGACTACCATCAAGGACACCACAGACCTTTCGACTTTTACGCTTGACGCGCTGTACTCGCGCCTCAAGACGCATGAGATTGACATTGTCTCTCGTAAGTCGAAGTCTCAGTCGATGGCTTTAGTCACCGATCCCACCTTGGCTTCTGGTCACTCTTCTGATTCGCTTTGCGGTTTCTCCCTTGCTGCTCTATGTGACGTAACTGATGATCAGTTAGAGCAGCTCGAGGATGAGCAACTGGCCCTCCTAGCTCGAAAGTTTTTCCATGCTTACAAAAGGAGGAGGGACAGAAAGAGAGGAGGACCTGTGATTTGCTTCGAGTGTGGTGGCCCCAACCACATTCGGGCAAACTGCCCCAAACTGGAGAAGGGCAAGGGTGACTACGACGGTTCGGGCAAGAACAACTACACCGACAAGAACCGCAACAAGAAGACTCCAGCGCACCCCCAAGGCAAGAAGAAGTTCCGCGACTTCGGGAAGGCCAAGAAGCTCTTCCACCGCGTCCTCACCGCCTTCGACGACCTCGACCTCAGGAGGTGGAGGGATGGAGCGACGACGATGGGACGGGCGACCAAGACCCCAAGAGCGGCGGCGACTTCTCCGGCATGTGCTTCATGGCCCTCGAGGGCGAACTGAGTGACAGCGAGCTGTACTCCGACTCGGACGAGGTATGCCCCACCTACGACCAGCTCAATCATGCTTTTCTTAAGCTAGGTGGTTTTCATGCTAGAGCTAGGGCTAGGTGTACTGAGTTAGAGAAGGAAGTAGATAGACTATCACGGGAGCTTACTTCACTTACATCTGCTCCCTCCCGTGATGATTGTGATACATGCTGTGCTCTGTTGGGTGACATGGAGAAACTAAGGACCTCGCATGATAGTGTGTCCTCCGAGCTTGATATTATTAAGGTGGAGAATGTTAGTCTGCTTGCTGAGTTAGAGTTGAGTAGGATGGTTGTTACTCTACTTACTACTGATGAGACTACTTCTTCCACCTCATGTGAGGTTAAGGACATTGCTGCTAGAGGACCTTATGCCATGCTCCTTGATCTGCCCAAGTCTTGTGAAAATTGCAATAACTTGAAGATGAACTTAAAACGGGCAGATCATAAAATTGCTGAACTACAAGCTTCTTTACTTGAGCCGATTGATTCATGCTTGAACTGTCCCAAGTTAACTGCTGAACTTGAAGCTGTCTCCAAACAGTTTCAAGATATGATTGATCATGATAGGAAGTTGGCTCAATTTGCTTCTAAGGACCCTGTTAGCTCACCATGCATTAATTGTAACAAACTAAAATCTGACTTGATTGTATTGGATGAAAAATGTGTGAAGCTAACTAAGGACCTTCTAGAGAAGCCACATTGTGCTTGTAATGTGATTGTGGAGAAGGGGGAGAAGCCCCAGGGTAAGGTTGAGACGCTTAGCGACGTGAACCAACTGGCTAGCAGTAGGACTGTCCCTTCAGAGTCGGCTGTGCGTGCACAAGCCATTCTTCCCTCTGCAGTTGGTTCTTCTTCTGCTCCCTTACCTTCTGCTGTCTCTTCTTCCCCCTGCTCTTCTTGCACCTCTCTCTTTCGGGAGTGTCAGTACCTTATGAACACTCTCGAGAGATTTGTAGGCGGCAAGAAGAAGCTTAATCTTATTCTAGACCAATCCAAGATCTGCAAGTTCAATCAGGATCTAGGATATGATTTCTATGAGGATATGAGGAAGCATTCTCCTGCTATTCTCAGACCTATAGTAGGAGGTGTGATCGAGGTCGAGCCCAGGTCTGATGAGGTTAAATTCAAATCAGCGGGTTTTGTCTAAGGGATCTCTGATAGTAAGGTGAGTCCACCTGTCGCGTCGGCCTCTCAGAAGGCGAAGCTTGAGCGTGCTACTTCTACCTCTCAAAAGAAGTATCACTGCACCTTCTGTCAGAAGGATGGGCACTCGATCGAGAGATGCTTCAGGCGCGCCAAGATCGCGCATAGAGACCGTGTTGAGTCTCTTAGGGGTATTCAGGGTCAGCCCCAGATCCTGAGTGCACCTAAGATCAACACGAGGTCTAGGTTAGCTCCTGTTGCGGAGTTTGGGCAGCATAGAGGACTTGGTTTCTCTGAGTCTTCTGTTTTTCGTGCTCATGCTGCCTCGGGTCGTGTCTTCCGCCATCCTGAGGGTACATCTCATTTCCCCCGTTAAGACAGCTACCCGCGGCGTGATCAGCGTGTTGCCGGTGTTCCAACTCGCTCTCCCGTAGCAGTCGGACCCCGCAACAGCTTCAGGTCTACTCACGGACCTTCTGCTTCTTTGAGTCACAGGGAGCGTAGGGTAGATAGAGGTCAGTCGTGCTTGACTACTTCATCTGCTCGACGTGTTGTTCAGTATTGGGTGCCAAAATCACTTTTGATTTACCCCGGTACTGAGACTTTACTCTCCTGTTGACTCAGGTTCGCCGGGTAAGGAAGGAGAAGGTTTGGCTTGTAGACTCCGGGTGTTCAAGACACATGACCGGAGATTCCCGTTGGTTTTCTTCCCTTGCCCGTACTCCAGGTGATGAGACGATCACCTTCGGAGATGCTTCATCTGAGCGCGTCATCGCCAAAGGTACTGTGCGCATCAATGATTCCTTCATTTTGAAAGATGTTGCCTTGGTTAGTAAGCTGCAGTACAATTTGCTTTCCGTTTCTCAGCTTACCGATGACGACTTTGAGGTGAGCTTTAAGAAAAACAACTGTAAAATTCTTGATTCTTCGGGTAGTCTGGTTTGCGGGATTTCTCGTTTTGGGAGGATCTTTTGTGCTGTTTTTTCTGAGTCTTCTGGTGATCCTCTCAGGTGTTTAGTTGCTTCTGAGTCCCGCGACCTCTCTTTCTGGCATAGGAGACTTGGTCATATTGGATTTGACCATTTGACCCGAGTTAGCGGCCACGATCTCATTCGTGGTCTGCCGAAACTCAAGATGGTCAAAAATCTTGTTTGCGCTCCATGCCGGCACGGCATGATGGTTGCCACTTCTCACCCTCCGGTCACAGTGACTATGACCGATGCACCGGGACAGCTACTCCATATGGACACAGTTGGACCAGCTCGAGTGCAGTCAGCAGGAGGGAAGTGGTATGTTCTTGTCGTGGTCGATGACTATTCGAGGTTTTCTTGGGTGTTTTTCTTAGCCTCGAAGGATGAGACATTTACACATTTTCGAGGTCTTTTCAGTAGGCTTTCTGTTGAGCTTCCAGGTGCCTTACGAGCGATCCGCAGTGACAATGGCACGGAGTTCAAGAATTCCTACTTTGAGAGGTTCTGTAATGAGACAGGTGTAGAGCACCAGTTTTCTTCTCCGCACGTCCCACAGCAGAATGGCGTCATGGAGAGAAAAAATCGTACCTTGGTCGAGATAGCCAGGACGATGCTCGATGAGTACTCTACACCCAGGAAGTTTTGGGCTGAGGCTATTGCGACCGCGTGCCATGTTTCCAATCGAGTTTTTCTTAGGGCACACTTGCACCGTACTTCTTATGAGTTGAGATACGGGAGAAAGCCCAGTGTCTCTCATTTTCGTGTGTTTGGTTGCAAGTGCTTTATTTTGAAGTCCGGGAACCTAGACAAGTTCGAGTCGCGTTCTTGTGATGGTATCTTTCTAGGTTACTCGCCTTCTTCGCGGGCTTATAGGGTCTGGAACTGCGAGTCTAGCAAAATGGTAGAAACCTGTGAGGCGACCTTTGACGAGGCCAGTCCGGGGACTAGGCCAGATATCTCAGGTTCTTTAGAGCAGTCCGAGACCATCTTTGTGGATGATGAGGACAATGGAGATGATGGTTGTTTACCTGATCCAGCTCCTCATCCTCCCTTGAGATGCCTTCTTCCACGGTACCTCAAGGTGATCAGCCCTTGCCTACTGCTTCCTCCGGAGCTAGTGGCTTTGTGATTTATTTTTATTATTAATAAAAAAACATGGCTTATGATGTTGGGTTGGTATCCTATGCAAAGCGGGTTTTAGGTGCAATGGGCTGTAAAGTTGAGCATATACCAAACTTAGAAAAGGAGGAGCTGCGTCGTCCATGTTTAGGATAATCACGGTGCATACATGGATTCTTACTATATATTCCATTGGATTAAATGTTGAACTACTTACTGTTTCTCACGCTGATTTATCTTGACTCCTCTCTTTTTTTCGGGATGGTGACGTTTTTTAGTGAACTGCTCAAACCGAGTGTCAAGTTGTGATGAGTAATACTGCAAAGATAAATGTTCAGCATCTTTGAGTTTAATCGCGCACAGACTACAAGCTATGAAATTGTATAATATGTCTAGAAGATAGACTACTCGATTGCACTAGAGTCAGAATGCCACTCCACTACTCTTCAGCCTACAGGACAAAACAATAGAAAGGCTATATACCTAAAGGCAGAGTCATGTCTCTTCACATACCACCATTCTCTCCTTCCCCGGGAAATTTCCCCATCTTCCCCAACGTGCTGCAGTAAGAAATTGCTCCTAAATTGCATGGAAAAGAACATTGATACCAGAATCATTTTGTTGACGAAAGGTACAATGTCCACATATATACTAATTTGACGGTAGAGAACCAAATCATGATAGGTACCACTAAGCCGCTTGATACAAATTAAGGAAATTTTCTTGACAAGAGAAGCATTGTTTAGTCATTCAAACCAGGTTCATGGACACACGGTTCTACCTTTGAAATCTCATACTCAAGCTACCATATCTAACATTAATACATCGCATCCACGATACCAACAGGCCTGCATCCATTCTTAAAGAGAAAGATTAAAAAGGAGGCACGTTGGCATTTTAACTACCAAACAGCGTTTTGATATTGAAGGCAACAACTTCCTCAGCCAGATAACAGCGCATACAATGCCGGGAACAAATCTACCTCCTCATGGGAGGTGCACTGCTCCGTCCAACAGGACCGCCACCGCGACTAGCAGCAGCCTACATGAATTGGTAGGTAAAACATTACGAACTGTAAGCGATGAAAAATGATTAAAATATAACTCTAAATAGAATTTAAATCAGAATAAGTGAGTGTTTCAGGTCCTGAAAAGTCACACATGACACATACACAAAGAGATACTTGTACATATTCTATTGTTTCCTTTATCATGGTACTTCGGATTTCAATAGCATCCTAATTCTATGTTTTAGGTTCTCTATTCAATGTTTCATTCATATAAGTTAGATTTTGTATGGTTACCGCTTCATTCCTATAAGTTTGACCACATGCAGAACTTGCTATTTATGATTTATGAATTTATAATTACAATACTATTCAGGTCGGGATTTTTCAATTCCATTATAATACATCAAGCAAGCTTGAACACTCTATTGGAGATTATTTAACCAAAATAAGGGAGCTCAAAAGGAACAATACTATTATGATAAAATGAAAACCCCTCCCCCATCCCTGGAAAAAGGCTATGTTTATCATTATGAATAAATGACCTAGACTTTAAACCCACAGCTCCAGCTAAAGAATTGCTGCAGACATGGAACAAAGAGAACAGCGAAGCTAGCCAGAAGGCTCAATACGTTTCTTCAGCTCCAGCTAAAGAATTGCTGCAGACATGATAAAATTGTATAATATGTCTAGAAGATAGACTACTCGATTGCACTAGAGTCACAATGCCACTCCACTACTCTTCAGCCTACAGGACAAAACAATAGAAATGCTACACACAAGGGGACTGCTGCAGCACGTGCTCTCATGCATCTGTCTCCAGCTGTGTCTTCTCGAGATCGATTTTACAGTAGATCATGCAGCTCTCTCTCTCTCTCTTCCCCTGTGTGTAGCAAATCGATCTGCTAAATCATGCTGCAGATATCCCTCCCCCTCTCGATCGAGATGCACAT
This sequence comes from Dendrocalamus latiflorus, assembly GCA_017311315.1. Taxonomy (NCBI): domain Eukaryota; kingdom Viridiplantae; phylum Streptophyta; class Magnoliopsida; order Poales; family Poaceae; genus Dendrocalamus; species Dendrocalamus latiflorus. The sequence goes on along the minus strand of CM029622.1, from coordinate 17,599,394 downwards.
AATCTGGTGCTCCATTTCCCGTAGATGCATATCTCTCTCTCAGCACAAAACTATTCGGTTGGATCAGGAGAAGATTAGAGCAGGAGTAGGAGCGGGAGCAGGAGGAGGAGCAGGAGCAGGAGTTGGATATGGCGCCAATATGGGAGAAGAGGTGCAGGGGTTAAAACTTTTGGCGCCCAATATTTTTGTGATTGCAGCTATAAATAAACATTCTGTGTGCCTTGCTCCATTGTTGTTATCAGACTAGTGTGCTCTATCAGGTACGAGTCAATTGCAATTTTTCTTTACTAGGTTTCTATTTGGAACAATTGATTGTTTATGTCCTCGTATGTCCATTGAAGAAAAAGTCATCATCAAACATTCACCCTTCCATCAAGTGTTCCAACAGATCTGCGGAAATTGCAAAAAAAAATTTACCTCTCAAGAAACCAAAACATGCTATACCTCATCCTTAATAGTGTACAATTCCTGCCACCTTTTAGTACATGAACTTTTATAAACAATCATTTTTTCTTTATTTCTCTTCATTCTGCATTTTGTGGAAAGATAGGAAACAAAATAATGTCAGATGACTCAGACCACTTCAACTTGAAATTTTATAGTCTTATGGTGCACCGATTTGATATGCAAAATAGCTCTAGCTTTCATAATTTAGGAAGTTATATTTGTTCTGCAACAGAAACGCTTGCAGCATTATGTTCATATGAGTTTTTGAACTTCATGTTTATATTTGAGTTTTCAATTAGACTTCATGCTTATTTTGCTTTAAGCAAAAATTCTGGGCATGAACCTGTTATGCATGTTAGCTACTGATTACTGACAGGAATGTAACTTGATCATATAAACAGTAGCAACAATTATAGTAAGTTATGGAACTTGAGCATATAAACAGTAGCAACAAATAACCCGTGATTCCTGAGATTACATGTTTCCTTGATCTCCATCATTATCAGATAAGAGATTCTTGTGCAAAACTACAAAAGACGATACTGTTTGGTCCTAGATATAGTTCAGCGAGGCTATTTCCCACACTCTCCATTTCTCTTGTACTAAACATAGTTTCCTGAGGTGTTTGATTGTGTCCTGTAGCAGCACAATTAATTGATAAAATGATTTGCCATGGGAGAAACAAATTTATTTGTACTTGTTCATGAGATTATTATTATGCCTGTCCAGTTTAGATTTTATACTATCCTGTACTAGCACAATTTATATTTGAAATGCCAAGCATAATTGCTTGTATGCTGATTTTTATTTTTCGGGGGATTTAGGATGAGGCCCTTGAAGCGTCTTAGAGTTGAAGCTCCACGTGTTCCAACCTTTGGTGATTTTCATCCTTCAACAAAATGGAGCATAGGTGTTCGAGTTTATCACAAGTATCATGTTGAGACATTCGCTCCTGGTAGGAAGAGGCTGACCTTGGTTTTGTTGGATGAGCAGGTAATGTTCACACATGTATTTTTAGCTACTAGAATGTTAACTATGGTTGGTAAGTTCATATGCTAATAAGCTACACGAAATATTTGTCATATTCTCCAAATCTTACAAAACAACTAAGATTCCCGATCTTTAAACACACATCAATATAGACCCTGATTCAGATGTTGAAATGAACACCATACCTTGTTACAATTCCAGAGCATGCAACATCCATCTTCTTGAAGAGAACACTAGAGAAGAATGACGGTAGCTTGCATATATCTTTTGTGACTGATCTGAATTCTGATATGGACAAATAAAATAATCAAACTTACGAATTCATTTTAATGAAGAAATTCTAGAAAGAAATCCTCAAAACAATCACCTTGAATCTGGAGTCCCTCCCCAGCAAAAAAGAGGTGATCTATTCTAGATAAGCATTGCTCCCGCAAATCTTTTGGAGGAGGGCGCCCATTTTTGAAGTAAAACTGCAAACGCATTTAATACAAGAACTAAGAATAACAAAAAAAATGCTTGAACAATGACCATAGAAATAAATATCGCAATAATAATTGCAAGCACATATGAGAAGTACCTGAGGTATAACCTCTCTCACTGGTTCACAGGTAACACTAAAGTGCTAAAGCCTTGAGCCCTTGATAACACTACTCAAAGTAACACCATGCATAATACTGTCAACATGAGTTTTTTTTTCTCTAAGGCATCATGCATTTGCTTAACCCTTATACATCTTTAGCCAGCAAAGTAACATATCCTCTCGACAACCTTAAAACCACTCTCTTCTATCTGTAATTGGACATCCTTATTTCCTAGCATTAACAAAATCTTATGGAAAAACAGATCGACAAAGAAACGAAAACATCGCAACCTGCAGGTAAAGGTTTGATATTCAATATAATTCCACTCCTGGAAATGTTATTAGATGCTTAGTTACATTCTGTTAAATTTTAATGGTGTCTGACTTTGCCTACTGTTAATAGGGCAAAAAAATGGTAGCCACTGTTTACGATGACCAGGTGGATCGTTTAGATCCCCTACTTCGAGAGGGCTGCGCATATTATGTGTCAAGGTTGTCCGTAGAGCCTATGAGGAGAATCGAGCATAAGTGGCTTGCAGAGCATGCTTATGGGTGTGTTTTCACACGTGTCACTACTGTGAGTGAGATACCAAATATGAGTGAGAAGACATTGCCGCTTTTTCCACCGCTCATGCCATTTAGTGAAGTTTTTGAATTCGCCTATCATAATGACATTTATGTTGGTATGTATTTCAGTTGACCACCCAAGTAATACTGCTTTGTAATAAATCAAAGTTTTACTAACATTTTTTCACATGTCAGATGTTATTGGAATGGTCATGTTTGTAAGCACTGTAGGCTATGTGCAAGGCTACTACAATAGAAAGATACCTTTTAGAAATGTTCTTATAATTGATGGCAGGTATGTACTTTGTTGTAGTATCTTCTTGAATTTATGGTTGCACGTCTAAATTATTTATGTTACTATACTGGTTTCTAGAAATCATTATTGTCCATGGCCCCCTAAGTTTGCTCCTTTGCCACTTAGAACATTACGATTTGGTGCTATATTTGGTTGTTTTTGCACAGAATGGAACCCCTCTTGTATAATTAATCTATAAATGCTAATGGCCTTCCCTGTATAATTAATCTATACATGCTAATTGCCTTATAAAATTTCCCTTCCCTTCATGACTTGTCTGGTTAGAATATATAATCATGTTTAGTGATTACATTTTCAAACAAATGGAATACCTTCTCAGTTTTTTATATAATAGTGATAATATATGAATCAAAAAATGTTTTTTTCTTGAGTCTCGCAAATTTTTTATAAAGTAGAATAACCTGCTAAGTTCATATGTTGGATAAAGTGCCATGTTTATAGAGCTTTTATAAGACAAAATGGAAACTCAGCCCATGTTTATATGTTTATATTCCTGTAGCTTCAAACCTGTGAAGTTAGTTGTTAAGGACAAAGTACTTACCAGCCATTTGACTAAATGGACGAGATGCTCTGATGATCGAACTATCATTGTGGCAACTATGCTTAGAGCAAGGCGTGAACAAGGTGAGTTGATGTGTGTTCCTTGTTCCTTTTATGTTGATCTACTCTATGTTTTATACTTATTATATACTTATTTACTTTTTAGACCATAGCCTGCACACTACATGCTTCAGTAGGGTGCACTTTGAACCTAATATTGCAGTTGCACGCGATCTGAGACGGAGGTAAACATAATTTTGATTATAAATATTTTAGTAATTAGTTTTAGCTACATGGTTTATCATTTATGGATTCTTTTGTAGGCTCAACAACGAGCTTATTGGAAATGCTTCTCCATGACATTACAAGGGGAAGTAAATGCAAATCTTTTGGCTAAGGGACCTCTAGCTATATAATTGCTAGAAGTGCAAGACTCATTTTTGTGGAAGTAGATGTGATTTGTCATGAAGGAAGTTGATGCGGTTCTTTTGGCTAGGATATTCATAGCTAGGATGCTTGCTAGAAGTAGATGCAAATGTTGTGGCTAAGATACTTCTAGCTATCATGCTTGCTAGATGATTGTGCTTCAATGTGTAATTTGACGCATATTAAATTGGACATGTGTTCATGTCATTCTATCTAATTTTAGTGGTAGCATTTGTAGTATCAAGAAACTTTCTTATGTATCTGTGGAAGGAAAAAATGGATGGCATGCAAAAATGTTGAAGGGAAAAAATTTCATGATGAGTGAAATGACTACAGTGTATACAAGTGCATTCCTAATACTGTAACTTCAATTGCATCTACGAAGTTCATTGTAAACACAAAGATCTTTCTGATGAATATCTGCAAAAGATTACGCTCTTGATCTGATTATACGGTACATACAAATGCAAACAGAAAGCACACAAATATAAAAGGAAAAGGTGGTGGCGGGCGCCCGGGGGGATGTATTTATGAAGCAGACCTACCAGTGGAAGGAAAAAAATCCTGCAAGGGTACAATTCTAATTCTTAAGGTAAGTGCTAAGAAAAAACCTGTATCCACTGCTCTGTTGGAACCACAGCTTCTGGAACTGCAGTTGGAGTCGCTTTACCATGAATTGCAGGAGTGGAGCTTGCTGCGCTGGCCCAGTAGTCCATTCCTATGTTCAAGTTTGTAGTAGGACCAGGTACTGGACCACTTGATGGCATTGGCATGATTGCCATAGTTTGGTTCAACCTGGCCTGAGATGGTGAGCGTGCTACACCGTTCTGCGAACTTCGAATCTCTGATAGCATGCAAAGCAAATTAAGAAGCTTAAGTGCAAAAAAGAAAGCAAGCAGCCATAGAGATTTTCATAGGCATACCTCCATCTTGTTCCTGTCCGCTTTCCTTGTTCTGTGAATCCTGTAAAGATTATTCAATGATGCAAAGATATTAGGACTTTTCCCAAGCTAATAGCTACTAAATGGTATAGGGCCTGTTCTTTTCGGCTGCGGCTTATGGCTTTTGGCTGAAATTTTTGAATTTTGGCTGTTTACGGTACAGATTACGGAGAGACAGATACTCATTTACGATTTTGGTTAGTACAGATGTTGAGCTTTTAACGTGTAGATCGTTTAACTTGTAGACCCCGTCTTGAAAAAATACTTTGTTTGAAAGTTAGGCACTGTAGCAGAAGCCAAAAGCCGATTTCAAAAGCCCAAAAGAACAGGCCCATAATATGTCTGAAATTGTAGACCACATGCATTTAAACTCAAGCACAGACAATGCCCCAAAAAAGTACAGGCAAGTATGCAAGTCTGGTCAGTAAAAAATGAACATTAAGCAAAAGATATTCGATAGGAGGAGAGATCTCCTGTGGATATCCAGAAAGAAAGTACGAATTTTTGCAACTGTTCTTGTATATAAACTCAGTAAACTACAGGAGCATAGCTTACATTCTGAGAAGTTGCTTCACTTCCTTCACTTTCACTTTCACTTCCACTTTCCCCACTGCAACAACAGCGGCAATTCTTTTACCAACACATAAGGGAAAAGAAAAGCAAGAATTATCATTGTTATTTAAGTTGACCACACACTCACCTTTGAGAGATGGCTCCATTAGCTGGTGCCCCTGAGGTCTTACCATGTTCGGTAGAGTTCTTTCCTGTAATCATGTTCAAGCTACCTAAACTTCCTTTGGACCTTTTGATGGGACTTTTTCTTTCCCTTCAGAGGATTTTCCATCTGTTTCACCACCACCAGTGGCAGTGGCGGCAGTTCCCTAGAATGCATAGATGCATTAGACTCCATGAACAGCACAAGGAAAGTCAAGCTAACGATGGTTTATCTTACAGTAGCATCAGCATTGCCATTTGGAGAAGTCATAGCATAAGGAGTAAATGGGTGTGCACCCTGCAGTATTGTGCAATCACATAACAAAAGTCAGCTCTCAGCAGTATCATTTGCAGAATTACATAATGTCTAGACGAGTGCCCATGTGTTGCAACGGATATCAAATAAACATAATATAAGTTCTAAATTTAGAAAACCAATATGCATAAGGCAATTATCCCTACATATGAAAGTTTCAAACATAATTTGCATCCAATCAACAAGAACAATAATTTCAGCTATGTAGAATCTTATCACAAGCCACATGCACATATAATCTAATTGTGCATAGAAAATCATTCAAGTAACATATGCATGTATGCACATATTTATCGACAAAAGATCCCACCAACTCAAGAGTTGGATGGCAGACTCATCACCACCAAGTCCTTCTTTTATGTATCTGTGGAATGGAGTTATATCCTAATTGAATATCATCCTTGGAAGTGAAAGTCTTTCTATATGTGGATCTATAGCAGGGGCGAAGCTAAGGGTGAGGCTTGGTAAGGCTCAAGCCTCACCTCCGGCAAGCAAGAACACCTATGATCCATCTCACCGGCCCACTAAAATATCAATCACAATTCACAAAACAACAGTCAACACTCAACAACAGCACAAGTGCACAACTAACTGACCTTGCGCCGTTGCAGAGTGCGGAGAGAGGGCTGACAGGGCCGGGCCGCCGCCGCATCTAACTCCGCCGCGGCCAAGGGAGGTAGATCTGACCACGACTGAGGAAGATCTGGGGGTGCGAGAGCCGGACTGAGGCGTGGAGGCGGCGACGGCGAGGGCCAGGCCACCGGGAGTCAGGAGAGCCACATCTAATGGGGCCTGGGGGCGGGGGAGCCGGCCGGGGCGCGGGGGCAGCGAGCCGGCGAGGGGCAGGACCGCGGGAGCCCACCGGGGCGCTGGGGCGGCGAGGGCCAAGCTGCCGAGGGGCGAGGGGGCCCCGGACCGCGGGAGAGCCAGATCGCAGGCAGGACGGTAGCCGGCCGGCAGGAGCATTGCGCATTCGCGCCGCAGAGAGTGGAGAGACCGAGAGGCGAGAGCGGAGAGCGGACAGGCGACAGCGGAGACTGCGAGAGTGATTTAGAGGAGAGACCGAGCGGACAGTGGACAGCGCCGGAATCAGTGAGTGGTAAGTGGTAATATTTTCTCCCTCTTAATTTACTATTTTAGAGTTAAAGAGTTTATATTTTTAGTGTGTAATTGTATATAGATATTAGATAGTTAATAGTTTAATCTTTATAATTTATTTATAGATTTATAGTTTTATAATGACAATAATTAATTTATTTGTAGATTTTTCTATAATGGAGAAACGAACTTTGTGTAATTATTTTGCAAGCAATTCAAGTGACTGCTTCTCTAATTTTGATGTTGATAAACTTGTTTGACTTGCTGAGATTTATGCTGATGATTTCACGGATGCTAATCGGTTCTTATTAAGAAATCTGCTTCAAACTTTTATTCTCAACATTAGAAGAAGTGAAGAATTCAATGGATGTCGTGATATATCAAAACTTGCTCAATTGATGGTTCAAACAAGAAAAGATAGAACTTTTCCATTGGTATATCGCCTCATTGAGTTGACATTGATACTTCCGATGGCAACAACATCTGTTGAGAGAATATTTTTAGCAATGAATATTATCAAAATAAATTTGCGCAATAAGGTAACGGATGAGTGGCTCAATGACTTGATAGTGTGCTACACTAAGCGAGAAATCTTTAAAAAGTATTGATGATGATAACATCATAAACCGCTTCCAAGGCATGAAGTCACGTATAATGCGTTTTCCCCGTGATTCAAATTTATCTTATGATTCAAATTAGTTTATTTGTGATATGTTTTATATGATCTAAATTTTTATTGTCTTTCACAAGTTTCTATTATATCACTAATTTTCATATGTTTCATACACAGGTGACTTATCGCTAATCTGCACTCATGATAGAATAATTATATATTCTTGAGTATGCGTTTCGTATTATCGACTTTCGAGGTACCTACTTTATATTCTTTATTTTGCATTATTTGTCTCTAATTGTGTGTATCTATATGAATTTGAAATTCTGTAAAAAGTAAAACACTATATTTATGTCAATTTAGTTTAGTCCGACAAAAGATTTAGCCTAGCCTCAATTTTATTCCTAGTTTCGCCACTGATTTATAGTGTTCTTGTTTGATAGACTAATTTTAGAATATTTTCTTTGCTCTCTATCATTTTGCAATTAGACTTTTTAAATGTTACAATTATGTTTTAATCCGTAGCAATGTACGGACAACTAGTAAGGCTTAGAGCATCTCCAAGAGATACTCTATATGGCTCTTAATATTTAAATTTTAGAGTTGAAGGGTAAAAAGTAGCTCCAACAGATTCCCAAATAGACTCCCAAAAATAGAACACACCCAAAAAATAGGCTCTCGCTCTCTACTTTATAGAGGATGATCTAGGCTCCCAATACTGTTTTTCTGGTTTAGGGTATTTGTTGGAGGGAATGATTATTTTGGGACCTTATATCATGATTAGGATCTGTAAAAAGAGATTTAAGGTGTGAATTTATTGAGCATCTCTTGGAGATGCTCTTATAAGGGGAACAGGAGGAGCGAAACAAAAGAAAGTAGGAGAGATGTGCAGCACTAGCCCCGCGAGATAGCCCAATCCCACATTAAAAGGCCCACAAAAGTCGGCCCACTAAGGCCGAAGCTCTAGGTTAGGGTTTAGCTCCTCCTCTATAAGAACGCCTCCTCCAACTCTGGCCGCCTCCATTACCTCCCCGACCTCACAGACCATCTTGCGGCGGCGGCGGCGGCCATGGTGCACGTCAGCTTCTACCGCAACTGTAAGCGACTCCCTACCTCTCTATGCCCGTGATCCATTTGACCCAGAGTATAATGGCGGAACATCTGATCTTGAGCGCTAGCGTATGTTCGTGGACCTACTTGGCTGGGCATTTCAATCTGGAACCCGAGATCCCGTCATGTATTTTGACCTGGAACCTTGTGTTTCGTGTTCATCACGAGATTTAGGAGTTTCACTATTGCTTAGGCATATTAACGCGTGGGATTGTAGAAGGGTAGTTCTTTTTGGCAGCGAAAGTGCTTAGTTTTGGTCGATTGGGTTGTCCTGTTGCTTGTTATCACCATTGCAGAGGAGATCTTGAAGCCACAATTCTTGTATCCGTGTTTGATCCTGCATTGGTCGGCGTCAATTGCTTTGAGATGGGAAGAAAAGGAACACTCAAATTGACAGATTGCCCTCCTTATTAGGAGGTTAGATCATAGAAGTTCTCGTCCATGATCAGAAAATCTGTAGCTATCGGTTTAAAGGAATCTCTAGTCAAAGATCGTTGTTTTTGAATATGCATTTTATAGTAGGGCTCAAGTGTCTGTACATTTGATGATGCCCATAATGTGTTGGTTGTATATGTTACTGTGACGCAGATGGTAAGACTTTCAAGAAGCCAAGGCGTCCGTATGAGAAGGAGCGTCTTGATGCTGAGCTGAAGCTGGTGGGTGAGTACGGCCTGAGGTGCAAGCGGGAGCTGTGGCGTGTGCAGTATGCCCTCAGCCGCATCCGTAATGCTGCAAGGGAGCTGCTCACCCTTGATGAGAAGAACCCCCGCCGTATCTTTGAGGGCGAGGCACTCCTGCGCCGCATGAACCGCTATGGTCTCCTCGGTGAGGGCCAGAACAAGCTCGATTACGTGCTTGCACTCACTGTTGAGAACTTCCTGCAGCGCCGGCTCCAGACCATTGTCTTCAAGAATGGCATGGCGAAATCCATCCATCATGCTCGTGTGCTTATCAGGCAACGCCACATAAGGTATAAATAGCCAGATTTCTTCTCCCGGAGAATATGTTCTTGTGGTATAACTAGTAATGCATTTTTGAATAGCCTGAAGTCTTGAAATGTTTGTGCACAGATGAACATGTGTAGTTGTACGTAGAACTGACAATTAATGAACGTGACTTAACATTTATCTTTTCTGTTAATATGCTTATTGTTTTACAGTTTGAAGGTTGTTGCAAACTGAACTATTTTTATTTTGGGCCATGTGATGAGAAACCATATGCAACTCACGACGGTCGTCTGAGACACTTAGTGTGTAATGGTGCAGTCATATTTTCTCTGATGGCCCTTCAGTTTCTTTTTCTGTATACTCCATTTGTTTTTTGTGTGTTGAATTTATATTTGCACAGAGTGCCTAATCCCTGTTTGATGAGTAGGTTGCAATTTCTCTGTCAGTTCATTACTTATTCCAGTCATGAAATGGATTCATCACTACATCAAAAAAGTTTTGTGTTGCTCTGCATATTTGGTGGCACAATGAGGAACTAATTTTGCTAATGTATCTATGAGGTCAAAGGGCCGATGACTCCAAATGTCCTTTTCATTCTGAGTGCCTCTTTAAATATTTCTTTACTTGATAAACTTTTTCCCTGAACAGTATTTATGCTGGGTTCTTTTTTCTCAGCTGAAATATGATTTTGACAACAATTTTTCTTGTACTTGTAGGATCATCTACCTGTCAGCTTTGTGTTTGTTGAATAGTACCTTAATTTTGTACTTGGTTTACTAGATGACTGTTTTTATAAGCATTGGAAGTGCTCTATGGGACTTAAATGTGAACAAAACCTTGCTGTCTGTTTATCTTCACAATCTCCTGACTAATGTTGTTCTAGGTATTCGTTCTCACATTACTAATCTTCATGTATGATGTACCTCTGTCTTGTTTTTTTTTTCAATCAAAAAAATGAATTGGTGATTCTGTCAACATGTAAAGGATGATGATTATGATTTAATTTTGCGTGTAGTCTCACACTGAAGCATTGATATAGTTTTTCAAACCTGCAATATTCATATACATTTTTTGGTTTTTGTTCAATGGATTTAATTTATGTTGCATGTTGAAAGCTTTGTTGTCTCAGATGTAATTTAATTGCTTTCTGCAGAGTGGGGAGGCAGCTTGTCAACATTCCCTCATTCATGGTGAGAGTTGACTCAGAGAAGCACATTGACTTCTCCCTTACCAGCCCACTTGGTGGTGGTGAGCCTGGAAGGGTCAAGAGAAAGAACCGGAAGAAGGCTTCTGGTGGCGGCGGAGGTGATGGTGATGAGGAGGAAGAGTGACCATGTGATATTAGCTCTTGGTTTTGTTTGGACCTAATTTTGCCGGCAATTGTCTTATTAGGACCTAATTTTGTTACATGAGTTGGAACAGAAGTTAGCTACCGAGGGTTGTCTGAAATTGTTGTTTAAATTCTTCAATCGATCATTGCCAAGACTTGGTTTGATCCTTTTTAAGTTTATCGTCTGATGAACATGTGAATTCTGTGGTACTCGAGGAATGCTTTCCCTGTTTACTTTAATGATCTTCTCAAGTTCAATCTGGAATGTATGAATTCTTCCTTGTCGCTATGGCCCAACGCCTCTTTAAGCAAGATTTTATTTTCCTATTGTCCGTTTGATTCTGTTTTCCTTGGCCCGCTCCAGTCGGTTTGGCTTGGTACGGCCTTGCTCTGGTATTCGTTCGGTATAATTTATCTTGAAAAATTAGAATTCAAATTCAAATCCGAGGTGTCTATATTTGTATTGGAGGGAGAAAATGTGATGTCATATTTTCTTGCTATAGGAGTAAATTTGTTGGATGGATGAGTAGATCCCCTGTGTCTCCTTGTGAATGAACTGCTTTAGGGCCGAGGATAGGTTGCCATTGAATTTACATAATGTAGCTTAGGACTGGACTTGTTCTACCCTGCTAGCTGCCAGTTCATACATTTGACATATATAGGTGTCATTTGGATGGACTGAAATAAGTTGATATATAATTGAAATTATATTGTAGCTAGCTGAAATTATACTGTAACTGATGATAGTTTATTTGGCATAACTAAATTTAAAAATAGAAAAAACAGGTTAGCTCATCAATCATCATGAACAATACAAATAAATACAGGGGAAAAAGAACCAGCAAAAAAGCTAAAAACCCCCCAAAAAATTGAAATTTAAAAATAGTAAAAAATAAATCAGAAGTTCAAATCAAAATGAGTGAGACCATAAGAAGAACAGCCAGATAAGACTACCCGCATACTCGTGCTGCCGTGCATACAGCAAACACAACAAAATAGTATTCCATAGTAAAATAACCGTATTTGAGAATATGAACTAATGCTTTCTTTAAAGGGAACATTTGAGATATGGCACTCCTTAGTACCGTATTAGAGACATGTCACTCCTCACTTCAAAATATGCCACTGTTTACTTAGATTGTTTAGATATATGTCATTATGAAGGATTACAGCCTATTTTTGACAAATACACACCCCATATAAGGCCCTGTACTTTCGTATGGACCGAAATGCCCTCGCCTCTAGCTGAATCAAACTCAGGCGAGGCAACCAGCGAGGCTGGGCAGCGTAAGCTAACATTGTTAACTGCAGTGAAAACTAGCATCTTGTTCTCCTTCCCAGCTCGAAGACCACACATAGCTACAAGGAAAGCAAGCATATGCATATTAACTTCTGCTCCTTCATTCGTTGCCTTTTCGCCAAGCGCAGTTTCTCAGTGCGATCGGTGGTGCTCCAGATGGCCGGTGGCGGCAAGAGTCGAGTCGTCGACGCCGGCAGGAGTGGGGCGGCGGCGACCTGGGCATAGATGGCGGCAGCTGGGGGATTGGGGGCCTAGCCAGCGGCAGGAGTGGCGGCAGCAGCAGCGGGACTGGAGACCTAGCGAGTGGTGCACGTAGGACTTTCCGCATGGGTGTTCGGACTTAAAAGTAGATGTCTGTAGTAGCAAAAATCAAAGTATAAATTATTTGTAGCAGAGAAAACAGGTGGATTATTCTGGGCTATAACTTATAACTTATGACTTAAATTTTTGAATTCTCGATGGTTCGTGAGAGGCGGTATGCAAAGAAAAATCGTTGTATGCGATTTTGGTCGGTGAGCTAAACTTAGTACACTTTTTACTATAATTTTCCTGTTGACCCTGCCTCAAAAAACACACCGTTTAAAATATAGTTACTGTAGCACGTACAAGTCAAAGCCGACTTTGAGTCCATTTGAACCCATCCAACATCTCAAATAATTTAGAAAATTTATTGAATTGGGAATATAGCATTTAGAACCTAAAAAATGGGGATGCACTTGTAATGTTATCGACATGTGCAGTCTACCATGTTGGTCGCGGTTGCCCAACCGTCGCCACACACTCCCCCCGGGACCCTGGCTATATGCGATCTGGCTAATCCATGCTTGACACTCGCCATCGCCCATTTGCTACCTTGAATTTAAATTATACATAAAGCTTAGTTTTGGCTAAAAGAATTTTACACTATCTATTCACCTGCAACCCAGCAACAAAGCATACTCAGACTCGGACTTAGCAACATGTCAATGCTGTTCCGAAGGCCATACCTATTTGGTTCTTAGAATGGTATGTTCCGGTACTGGTCCATACCGACGTACCGTTTCAGATTTAATATAATAATATGATTATATATATTTATAAGTATATATTTATTTAATTATATGCACACCAAATATCATTTATAATATTATTTTAAATACATAGTAAGTATTATCAAATATAACATATAGTTCAATAGATGTTATTATCAATTCCACCGATACCGGCCAGTATTAAAGTCGGTATGGCCGGTGTTGACCGGTATCGAGCCAGTATTGACCGGAATTGATTGGTATTTGGACCGGTATGGAATGTAGGGGGTATTTTGTACCGGTTTAGAGGCTGGTATTGCATATACTGGCCTATACCGACCAGAACACGGAACAGTATTGATAACTTTGCTTAGCACTCCACCTCGCTCACCGCCACCACCATGGTCGTCTATATTACAACACTACAATCAGATTATGCACTACAATTGTAAAAAAAGGAGCGACTAACCTCTAGACGTACAATCTAGATGCTAGTTCCATACACTTTGTCTATCGCCAGATTTTGCACACGACTAACTTCCATCGTCTGATTCCCTTGTCTTCACTCTTGTGACATCTAGGCGTGGCCATAAGGCAATAACACAAGCTTCAAGCAGAATGCAGTAGTGGCCGATCCCTTGGTGTCTCAGCGCCGGTGGGGGGATAGATCTGGCAGAGCAAGGGCAACTAGATGCCTTTCTGACCACCATCATAGTGATGCCCTCTCCTCACAACCGCAGGAGAAGGAAGAAATAGAGGAACAAAGGAGTCAGTTGATGGTGACCTAGAGCTCAAACGCGGTCACCATAGCCTCAAGTGACACCTGCTCCATGTGCTCTCATCGCAGTCATGAGAGGGGTGTGGACTGTGGAGCTGTGGAAGTGATTGGAGAGGGGATCCAAATGCACCAAATAAGATTTGCTGTTGCAACATTTAAAATAAATAGACAACACATCTATAATTACCTCTTCCAACATCCCCAATAAACTGGTTGTAACATCTCACATCTTTTTATTGGAAATACTAGCTGAATGCCGTACGTTGCTACGGATTTTTAAAAAAATAGAATATATTTGTATGTATGTTCTAAAATTTTTTACCATCTGCTAGTTTTAGAACATGTAGTATGATAAAATTTTAAAATCCATAACAACGTACGGGCATTCAGCTAGTTGCAGTAGAAGGTTGAGCTTTGGCATGCTCAGCAAGGCGTGCTGTGACTTCAATGATTTCTAGAATCATATCCGGTTGTTTCAATACATGCTTATGTTCAAGATGCTTGACTAACATGGACAGCAATATATGTGTGTTCTGTCCTGTCAGCCAATAATTTAAACCTCTATCAACATTAGCAATAATTGAAGATAAGCATGCTTATATGATTGATTTAAATATCACATAGAAGTATAAAATGTATACTAATACAATAAGAGCATTGCATCTCAAAAAAATAAAATCAGAAATTGAGGAAATAATGAATACCAGATTTCTCCATCACAATTTGCATATCCAGAAGGACACATAGTGCAAGTCCTTTTGAAGGTGACCACAGATTGTTATTATCAAAATAAAGAAATATAGCTTCCAGAACTCGCCAAACTGTTGCTGCTTCCCTGGATATTCTAGCAAGGTTGTGCAAACATATCCCTAACCAAAAATTTGGAATTTCTGATTCTTCTCTATATAGGAAAAAATGATTTAAAAAGAGATAAGATATTAGAGAAAATTAGTACAACATAAAATTCTAAAACACTTCATGCCTAAACTTGTTTACATTGCCAAATTTAATTCACCGTGGGCAACTCTAATATCTTTCCATGAAGGAACCCTTGTCAAAACGGTAATAGCGGGAGGTTCATGACCTTCACTCACCCACCGAATCCGTCTATCCTCAATGGTGACATCATTATTCTTAGAGTTTGCATATGGGCTCTCAGTTTTCCAGAACTGCAGAGACAACCTGTGCAATCAGATAACAATGACTGGGAATGAGAACAGAGGTAGGTTGGCAGAATGGCAGTTATTCTAATACATCATTGTGCACCTTCGGCCATATGATCTCAGCAAAGTTCACAGCTGATGAGCATAAGTAGAAGCTTTATGTTACATGATTTGAAGTAAGATGACTAAGACATGTGCAAGCTAGGCCACAAGGTTCTTGTTTGATTAATCATATAACCTATAACATGGAAACATTGGAAGGTATTATGGATTGTGGAATTATTCAAAATTAACAGACTAAAAGTTCATCAGAATTAAAAGCTTGGGTTGGAGGACTAATAGATGATATGATGCAATATCGACATAAGACATCAACTAATTACATCAAGGAACATATTTAAGAGGAAAACCAACTTGCAACAATCCTTGAGAAATTCAATAACATGGACTGCCTGAATTAGCTTAAACAAAAGTATTAAATTGTTAATATAGGCTCCTTATGATTACACAACAGTGAATAAGGCATTCGGTGAAAAGACGAAACACGATGTGACACATAGGCAAGTACATCAGTTCATATTTGTTCAAAAAACACTAAAACAGTACTGACGAGAGAATTTTTGTTTACCTCTACACAGACAGTGCATTAGAAGTACTGCATCATAGTGCTTGCAATAGCCTCTTGCCATGAAGCAGTTCTCACTTTGCTAAACTCTCCTACGCACATGCCATTTGGTTACAGCTAGCCTGCTACCCATCATGAGCTGCACCACTTGACCAATCATAAACATCACATATTGCCATTACCCAATTAAACCAATAAGACCAATAAACACTTTCGAGATCAATCAATTCAAGGAATCAAAAAATGCGGCATGCTAACCTTGGGTGTTCTACTCAGAAAATTTCACATCACTACATGCTGCATTGTCTCAATGATTTGGTATCACAAGATGACACCTGCACAGTTAATGATCATATCATTTCACTAAGACTAAATAACTAAATTTAGTGAAAAGTTCAAGACTTGAATTGTATACCTGCAGAGGACGCTCATAGCAGGATCAAAGTGTTCCTATCCGATTTTACATGGACCAGTTATAAAGTGAGAGACACAATCAAAGAATCAACATAGTATTCAACTCCTCATGTAGTTGCCAAGCTGCAAACACATATGAAATGAAAGGAAAAGAATCCTAATTGCATAACCATGGAAATCACAAATTAAGTAAAGAACACAGGGAGTCCACGAGAAGGGGATTTTGCAGCCCGCCAAACCAATGACCGCACAAGAGGTAGAGCGCGCTATGCCCAGAATGGTGGCAAGGTCACATAATTACCTCTCCACAATGGTAGAATCAATGCAGAACATGGATTGCAGCCCTCGACAGCACAACCAAATCCAGTAAAAACGAATCCGGTGACGTTGTGACAGGAGAGGGCCGATCCGGTGGTGTTGCGGCCGAGGTAGGCCGGATGCGGCGACGGTGGTGGTGACTGGGGATGGGGCTCCACACTCCCTCTTGCTCTTCTCCACCGATGACGCCTGGCGGCATGTGGTAGCACAACATCGTGGTGGGGGAGGCCGGATGGGGCAGCGGCGGTGGTGACCAGGTATATGGGAGACGGAGTTAGCGCGGGATGGGGAGGAGGAGGCGACGGTAGCGCGGGGTGGGGGGAGGAGGAGGCGAGGGCGGAGCGGAGGAGCGGGGGAGGAGGCGGCGACAGCGTGGGGTGGGGAGGAGGAGGCGAGGGGTTTCTGCGGAGGAGCGGGGGAGGAGACGGCCGCAGTTCTGCGGTGGAGGCGAGCGCGGAGGAGGTGAGGGCAGAGCGCGGAGGAGCGACGGAGTGGGGAGTTCTGCGGTTTCTACGGAGGAGCGGGGGCCGCGAAAGAGCGAGGAGACGGCGGTGGAGCGGAGGAGTTGGGGAGGAGGAGGCAAGGGCGGAGCGGGGGAGGAGCGGAAGGGGAGGAGGAGGCGGCGGCACACGGTGGGGAGGATGTAGCGGAGGGTGGAGCGGCGGCGGAGTAGTCGGTAACGCAGATAACGGGGGAGGGGAGGAGGCGTGGGAGGAGAGAAACTGGCGGACCGGAGGTTTTTCGTGAGGAAAGGTAGAAGATGCCCACATGTCAGTCAATAGATCTTTTTTGTAAGAAGAGGTGGGTGAGGTCGGACCAACCACCAACTCCTTCTTTTATAATAGTAAAGAAAACATTCCTACAAACAAAATCAGTTTCTGTAACAATAAGAAAAGTGTATTGTAACAAATTTGAGAAATATCTACAACAAAAACATACACGAAGGAGGAAGGCATGCACAGTGACAAATGACCTATTGTATCATTCTAAAAATATAGTTGCAACAACCAGTAATTAAAAAGAACATTTGTAACAAATCAGAATAGTCCACACAAAAAAAAGTTGAGGAGCGTGTTTAAACAACCCCGCAAGCCCTTAACAGGTCGGGCTCGGTGTTTCGGGTATCCACCTAGCCCGATCCACCAAGCTGAGCGGCCTGGGCCTGCCTTCTCTTACCGGGTGAGGCTAGGGCTCCGACAGGAAGGCGCCATGGCGGCGGGTGACGGCGAGACTGCAGCGCTGCGGGCGGAGGTCGCCGCGCTCCAGCTGCGCGTACAGGTGCGGACCTCTGGCTGTTGCTTTGTTTTGTTGTTGTTTCTTTGCCTGACTGATTTGTTGGATTGGGTAAATTTGTTTTTTTTGGTGAATTGGATGTGGTTAGGAGTTGGAGACGGAGAACCAGAGTCTGGCCAAGATTGCTTCGATCTGTAGCTGTGGCTCCAAGGTGAGATCTTTCTCTTTCCTTAGACTGCAAAGGTTGCAAACTTTGTGAGACAAGAAACTTAAAAGCGGTTTCATTCATTTATTCGGAGCTATCGAGATGAGAGCTTTGGGCTGATTAGTTCCGAGTTATTTTTGACCTTAGCCATTGTTATGACTTATGAATGATGATTACTAGTTATGACGATTCGATCCAGTCATTAGTGTTACTGGAGGGTACAGACTAAAGAGAACTCTGGACATGGTAATTATGAGCTCCAGAGAATAAAATTATGAGCTCCCGAAAAGAAACCTTAGCCATTAGTCTTGCTTGCAAATTGTTATTGTGCCATATGAACACTTTGTCAACGAAAAACAGCTTGTTCTTTCGGGCAGCTTACTTTCCTTTACTCCTTTCTTTCTGTGAGGCAACCTTGTTTGACAACAGTGTAATCCCTCTTTGTAGAACTTTGCAGTTTTCTAGGTTAATTTGGGTAAGAATATCACTTTAAATTTGTTATTATAGCACATCAACTTTCTGGTGACTGAAAGATGGGAGATTTTTAGTGGTTGATTACTGTCGTAGATCATATGAAGTTTCCATCATTTTCATAATTGTGTAAGGTTCGATTCCTGATTTTTCCAAATGTGTAATCAATAAGTACAATTTGCAAGTGATTTTTAATGAATCTAGATGTCAATACTCAATATGTCTTTACATTGCATACTCAATAAGTTTAATGGCAGTACTCAAACATGACTACATGATGCACAAAAACTTACAGAAAAAGGGTTAATGGTTGTTATGCAGCCATACTTTCATACGTTGGAGTTTGAATAATGTTGATGCTGGTATGGTTTCCTAAAGAAAGTACATTTTGTTATTATGTATCATGAAGTTATTGTTTGTAGATGTTTTGCTTAACTTTCCTCTTCTATAGAAGGAAAGCGTAGCGTCCTCTCGAGTTGCTAGTGCAAGTTTGTATGGCAGTGATAAAGAAGTACAGCAGAATGGAAAGTCACATGAAAGTAGAACTTCAGGCCATGATGTGAGTTTTCCATTTGATCACATGTCAACATCTACTGAAAATGAAGTACCGGTACATCTCCTCAAATGACCTGTCATATATAGAATTTTGTTTTCTCATCTGATCTGATTTGTTTGTGAGAACATTATCTGATCTGATTCGTACATGTGCATTTGACCTACAGTGCAGTGGTAATGCAGGTGGCCATGGTTTACCTAAAAATTCAAGCAAGCGTGCTAATAGAACAGGTGCAACTAAAGATATGTTAATTGTATCAATCATAGGATACTCTTTGTTTATTATTATGAGAAACTCTGTCCACTTTTGTTTCTGCATGTAAAGTTCAGATGTTCAGTATGTGTCCATTGAGATTAATGGGATATACTTTTCGCCTAGACTATTTGAAAACATTAACCTCGTCAGAACAATTATGTATAATATTACTAAAATTTTCTATTTAACGCACAGGTCACCAAGTGGGGATTGTAAGTCACTGCCCAAAGCGACTAGTTGCTCTGCAAGTCATGTACTTTGGCCAGAGGTACGATTGTACTTCCAACAGAAAATACATGTGTTCTCACTTAATCTGCAATGAATTCTTGTTTACTTAAATATAGAGTTAGTGCTCAAGAATGTAATAGTTTCTGGTGAAGAAAAATATTCTATCAAAATTCTACTGCTATATGACCAAATACAAGCGAACTATTATGTAGCTGTATGTGCAGGAGCTTTTATTTGTGAACCTCTTTGCCAATCACAGATCAAACTTTAAATCAATAATATTAACACATTCATTTTCGGTGTGGCTGGTAGGCTGTGTACATTTTATCTTAAGAAAATAACATATGAAATGAGACCCCTGTTTCTTCCACAATATTGTAAAATAATTTTCAAATCTTAGACCTTCTCCTGGCACCTTCATCTACTCTCTGTTCTTGCTAGTTCTGTTTGTAACCCTTATTGTGTGTGTCCTGTCCCTTTTCTCATCTTTTTCTATTTCTATGCTTGTTCTTGTGCAGGTTCTATGGCTTTGCTTCAGAAGCCCACACGGAGCCAACAGTTGAGGTAATTTTCCATATGACTATTTACTTTGCTTTTTCCAAAGGGGTTTTCTTAAGGACTTCTATATTTTTATCTTCTCAGTCTGAGATATTTAAAGCACTTGAAAGAGCAAAACTTCTGGTTGGCAGTAGGAAAGAATCATGCTATTCTAGGTGTGGAAGAACTGACAAAGGAGTTTCTGCTACTGGACAGGTAACTGCATATGTGTGGGTAACTCAATGTTAGATTTTGATAGTTCACATTTGATAAGTATCGATTATTCAGTTTTTGTCTTTTTTTTTCTCGAACACGCAGGAGAGCTGCGTATCATTATATTAAAGAAGAAGAAGGGAATAATATCCCGGTTACAAAACACACACACCCCCCAAAGGAACACAAAATTACAAACGCGCCTTTTTTCTCAAAGAAACACACGACCTGGAACGACCTAGCCCCTAGGAACAACGGCCGACAAGAAAGAAAGCCCTCTCGCTCCAGCCAACGCCCAAAGGTGGGCCTCCTCCTCAGCAAGCAGTAAGGCTGTAGCCATATTGGCGGCAAAGGCCTCAAAAACACATTTGTTCCTATGTTTCCAAAGAGTCCAAGCCCCTAGGATAATGAGGGAGTTGATGCCTCGTTGCAATTTGCCAATGACCATTTCATCAGCTCTATACCACCAGTCCTCAAAAGAAACATCATTTATCGTCGGCGCTAGAGTTTGCAGCCCAAAGCGATTTAGGAGGGAGAACCAGAATTGCCTTGCAAACACACAGCTAGTGAGCAAGTGGTCAATTGTTTCCTCAGCTTGATCGCAATGAGGACACTGAACTGGATGAGGAAGTCCACGCTTGGCAAGACGGTCTGCAGTCCAGCAGCGCTTGTGAACCACAGTCCACAAAAAGAAACGACAACGCCCTGGAGCCCAGGTTTTCCAAATACGATCTGAAAACCGAAATTTGACAGAACCTTCGAAGAAACCTCCATAAGCGGATTTAGCCGAGTAATATCCTGATGAAGATAGGCGCCAACGATGAACATCCGCAACTTCAGGCTGTAACTCAACATCAGAAAGAAGATCGCAGAGATTTACAAATTCAGCAAGGATCCCAACTGAGAGAGCTCCCTGTATATCTCGGATCCAACTGTGATTAGGCAAACCATGGAGTACAATGAGCTTGTTAGCCTTCCTTGCCGGAACCGCAGCTACCAGGAGAGGTGCAACATCCTCGATGCGCTGTCCAAATAGCCATCTATCCTTCCAGAATAAAGTGTTGGAGTTTCCATGGCCATAGAGAAAAAAGACCGAACAGATTCATGAACCTGAATTCGAAATCCGGACCAAGGCCTTCCTGGGTCTGTTTTTTGCAGCCATAACCACCTCATCTTAAGAGACCAGCCGAGGAGTTTGAGATCTGAAATACCCAATCCACCCAGTTCACGGGGTCGCTCAACTTTTGCCCAAGCAATTAAGCAGTGACCGCCTTTGGCGTCTTTTCTTCCCCTCCAAAGAAAGCCTCTTCGAATTTTGTCGATCGCCTTAATAGCCCATGCTGGTAGCTCAATGGCCATAGAAAAATAAACAAGCATCGCAGTGAGCACATATTGGACCTGTATGTGCTTATATTATTCATGCTTATATTATTCATAGTACTAGCTTGTATGTGTTTTAGAATTATTTTGTTCCTGATTTTATGTTTAAGCAGCACTTTTCAAGTCTCCATAGGCATGAGAAAGTCATGTATTTTGAATTGGTACTTCGTTTTACCGTGTAAGCAGGAAGATCCAGATAAAAAACAACATTCTCTGACATTAAACTCAGTTTTTTCTCTCACGCAAGAAAATTTGAAAAAAACAAAGTTCTCTTTTAAACATTGTCATTTTTATTGACTTTTTACAGTCTCCAAGATGCAATTTTGACCTCATTTTTTTTTATCAAAATATTGTTGTAGAAGGCATAGAAATATAATATGTAAAGGACTAACCTATGCCTAGGAATAGAGTCGTGTTACCACATGTTACATCTGATATTAGTGACTAATACTGCAATGGTAACACATTACCATGTCCATGCTTTTAAGAAACTTCGCAGCCAATCAATTATGTCATTTTCATGTAGCTGATCTGTAAATTTCTGAATACATAATAGGTCAAAGATAAAAAGGTTGAGTGCATGCATCCCCCATAGCTATATTCTTTTAGGTACAGACAGGGTAGTTTTTGTACTTTGACAGTGTTTGGTTTTGGCATTGTGCAGCAATTTATGCAATTTGGAAAATACAATATATATCTGTGCACTAAATAAAACATGTTTACTCCTTTTGCAACTTGCAGGTAATTTCCTTATATCTGCGATCTAACATGAAAGATGCAGGAGTGAATGTATTAGACGAAAGATCTGGTATGCTTCTGCCTTTTATTCCTTGTAGCTCTACGTAGTAGTGAAATCAACATATAATGCGATAACATGATCGGATTTGTTACTTAATTACATGTTACCTTGATAATGGGAAAGTTCCTTGACCTCTCCTATCAATACCATGATATATGTAATTTTCCTAGTTTTAGTTTTTTCTCATTCAAAGTCAGATGTCTGACTTGCATCTGGCCCATGCTTGTAGTCATCCTCTGTCAGACTAAGAGTTGTGCTTTTTTTCCTTTCAGAAATTGATTATGTGAAAGTATTGAATAGAATCCTTCCACGAGATATACGTGTAATAGGCTGGTGTCCTGTTGCAGCAGATTTTCTTGCAAGGTTAGCTTGAATTCTATGTTTTTTTGGGGGGGGGGGGGGGGGCATGTGTAAAGGGTACTCTTCCTAAAATGAGTCTCATAGTACTGATAAATACTAGTTCTACAAAAAGAGATTACGTGTATCGTTCTACAAAAGAGATTACGTGTATCTTCCTTGATTCCTTCCCTTTTCTTAAGATAAAGACACTTCTCTATTTTTGTTCAGGCTGTTTACCATCCTTGTTGTACTTTATGTTCCTATGCTGCTATGTGATTGGAATTTGATTTCTTCCCCCACTGCTATTTTGCAGATTCTCCTGTTTGGGTAGGGAATATAAATACCTATTCTGGAAGGGGAGCTTGGATATATCGGTAATTATGTTATCCATCGATTTCTATAGTTGCTAGATGTGTCCATGTCTACTGAGCTACTGACTTCAAATTGTCAACAGATAATGCAGAAAGCTGCATCTAAATTCATTGGGGAACATGACTTCAGGAATTTCTGTAAGATGGATGCAGCAAACGTGAGTAACTACAAGCGACAAATTACAGGTTTTAATATATCTGCTTATAACCAAAGGTTATATTTACATTTTAGTCAAAACTCTTCTTTCTTCTAGTTATAAATGTGTGATGCCTGTAATACCTGAATTAAATAATAAAAGTCCTTTATATCTTCAAGGTCCAACAATGATGAACTGTGGGCCATGACAATCAAGGGTAGTGCCTTTCTGTGGCATCAAGTTCGCTGCATGGTAGCCGTGCTATTTCTTATAGGTCAAGGCCTTGAATCACCATGTGTGAGTAAAATTCGCTCTTAAGCTTCCTTTTGTTTAAAAGAAAGTGAATTGCACAATATATCCTTAAACTTGGCACAAAAGTTCCCTTAGGTGCATGAACTATCAATATTTAGGTCCCTATACTTGCATGGATGATTCACTTTGGCTCGATTGGTGCAAGGACATTATGCAAGACAGCCTTGAATCACTTATGCAAGTTAACAAATATATGCTGAATTCTCAAGTTCATGGATCAAGGTGGAACATCCATGCAAGTTTAAGAACCTTGTGTAATATACTCTTGAACAAAGCATGTACACGGTTGATTTTATTTGGATTGTTTACATTTGCTGTAATTGTTTATTTTGCCACAGGTAGTTGATTTATTATTGGATATTACCAAAACTCCTAGAAAGCCTCAATACAAAATGGCACCAGAGCTTCCATTGATTCTACGATCTTGTCTATTCGATAAAGTCAACTTTATGTGTTCATCAGGTTTGTCTACTTAGACCTTTGGCAATACCTTTCAGAGAGCATTTTCAGTCATGAAGTATCAAAGTATCATAGTAATCTTTGATATGTACTTAAAGCAAGATGTTAATTTCATACCTCTATCCCTCCTTGCTCGTATAATTGTTGCTGTTTCTTCCAGTTTCATATTGTAAAAATAGTGAGATTTAGATCATTCATTTTTTGCTACTTATGCATTGGAGTTAAATAGCAACAATGAATTATAGTTATTTTAGAAAGAATTTAAATAGCAAATATGGTTATTTCAGAAAAAAATATGACCATGGTATGATATTTTCAGAAAAATGGAGCAAGTCATTTCTGAAAAAACTTATTGTCAAATCAGTTATCTTTGGAGTACAAAACTGAAGTCCACCCATTAGGATTTTCATTATATATTCGCAAATATTCTAGCTTTTGCATGGCACAATTAATTGCGATGCAGTTCTATTCCACTTTAGATGCCAGCCAGGCTTTGATTGGGCACTTAAAGGATGAATACCATCAGTATATGCTCCAAGCTGCAATATTTCACGAGGCGTTGTCATGTTTATCTTTTACAGGTACATGCATGTTAATCTTTCCCCAGTTTGATGTAATATTCTAGCAATCTAAAAGTTAGCTGTCAATGCAGAGCGTAATTCATTTGAACCTCATCAGAAGAAGAGAAATCATATTCCTCTCATGTCACGACAAACAGAGCGTAAGTTCGTAATCATTGTTATAGTTCTAACTTGCAACACATTTCTGTATTTATATATTCCTACGGATAAGCCAATGCTTTATCTGACCACACCACTATCAGTAAGGTGCACATACGTTATAATTGAGTACCAAAAGAAGGTGATACATATCGGCAAACATGATCCAAAATCGTATTACATGTAATGAAATATATATGTATAAGTATGTCCACATTTAGTAGTAGACGGCGAAACGTGTCATGAACCTTAGTTCATAGGGGTAAACACCACCAAGAAGATGGCCGGATGGTGTCAACGTAGAAGGAGAGAGAGAGACTATGGACGAGGAAGACTTTGTTATTACTCTGATTGATTGTAATAGCATGCGGTAGCCCTCTTTATATAGATGGGCTCCCCCTAACATATAGAGTCTAATTCCAATCATATCTCTAACAATATAGAAACTCATATTATATCTCTAACAAGGGAAACTAATCTCTAACTCAAATAGAAACCAATATCTAATTCCTAATAATGAACTGGCTAGGCCTAAGGCCCACGTCTATGACATTACACCCCTCCCGGACATGCAGCTCGTACTCGAGCTGCTAGGCGACGGCTCTGGTTGCAGCGCCATGTCGATGAAGTATAGTGCTTTCGGCTAAATGATGCCTGCAAAATAATGTTTTTTTTGGCTTGAAGTCATCGATCGGTTTTAAAAGCCGGCCGAAACCCACGAACACATCAGGTCGGTCGGTGCGACCCATGGTCGAGAGCGACGACTGAAGGAGCGGCGGCGGCGAAGAGCGGCGGTCGGTGCGGACCGGCGGCGGCGGTTCCAGGTGAACTGGCGATGGCACGGCAACGGCGGCTTCGGGAAGCAGCCGTCGGCGGAGCAGCAGAGCGGCCGGTGGAGCGGGCGGCCGATGGAGCGGCGGCCGGAGGATCGACAGCCGGCGGAGCGACATCCGATGGAGCAGCGGCCAACGAGCGATGGCGATGGCCGTGGATCCAGTAGCGGATGGAGGCAGCTGGCCAGATCCGAGCGGAACCAAGCCAGCTGAGTTTGGATCTCGCGGATCCGGCGTCGGAGTCCAGTGAGCGGCGGCATCGGTGAAGAGTCCGGCGTCGGGAAGACCCCGAAGCGAGGCGGTGACGCCAGATCCAGTGCAGGCAACGTCGGCGTGGACGGCCGTGGCGAGGGCGGCCTGGTCCTCCACACGCTCGGGAGCGAGGTAGGCGCGGAGCACAGAGACCTCGTCCTTCTTGATGGCGGCGAGCGGGAGGATGGCTGGGTCGGCCGCGAGGATCGCCTTCTGGGAGGCGGCGCGGTTGGGGTTGAGCTGGCGGAGGCCGGCGAAGAGGACGAGGCAGCTGAGCGCGGCACTCGCGGCGTAGAGCCCCAGCTTCGGCACGAACCGCGACGAGTCCGATGAGGTCGTCGCCGACGAAATCCCTTTTTGCTGGGTCTGGGGCGATGGAAGGAGACACCGGAAAAAACGCTGCGGAAGCAGCGCAGGATGCTTGTATCCCGGCCGCTTCTCGCGCAACATTTACACCAGCATCAACAGCCGGATGTCCACACCCGTCTTGTTCTACAGGAAGTCCCTCTTCTGGTCGAAGTACGCCTCCGGGCTGCACTTGTTGCGCCTTCTCTCGATCCTTCAAGATCTTCTCCAAGAAGACATGCATGTTGAGGAAGGCGTCCGCCATCGCTTTGTCGTAGCTAGCCATCTTATTAGCACTAGCTTTTATTATGGCCAATGACTTGGCAAGAGGACGAGTCGCAGGAACCATGGTAGCAGAAGTCGTGGGAAGGGATCGACTGCTCTGATACCAAGTTGTCATGAACCTTAGTTCATAGGGGTAAACACCACCAAGAAGATGGCCGGATGGTGTCGGTGTAGACGGCCGCAGCGAGGGCGGCTTGGTCCTCCACACACCTGGGAGTGAGGCAGGCGCGGAGCACAGAGACCTTGTCCTTCTTGATGGCAGCGAGCGGGAGGATGGTTGGGCCGGCCACGAGGAGCGCCTTCCGGGAGGCGGCGCGGTTGAGGTTGAGCTGGCGGAGGCCGGTGAAGAGGACGAGGCAGCTGAGCGCGACGCTCGCGGCATAGAGCCCCAGCTCCGGCACGAACCGCGACGAGTCCGATGAGGTCATCGCCGGTGAAATCCCTTTTTGCTGGGTCTGGGGCGATGGACAGAGACGTTGGAAAAAACGCTGCGGAAGCAGCGCGCGATGCTCGTATCCCGGCCGCTTCTTGCGCAACATGTACGCCAGCATCGGCAGTCGGATGTCCACGCCCGTCTTGTTCTACAGGAAGTCCCTCTTCTGGCCGAAGTACGCCTCCGGGCTGCACTTGTTGCGCCTTCTCTCGATCCTTCAAGATCTTCTCCAAGAAGACATGCACGTTGAGGAAGGCGTCCGCCATCCCTTTGTCGTAGCTAGCCATCTTATTAACGCTAGCTTTTATTATGGCCAATGACTCGGCAAGAGGACGAGTCGTAGGAACCATGGTAGCAGAAGTTGGGGGAAGGGATCGACTACTCTGATACCAAGTTGTAATGAATCTTAGTTCATAGGGGTAAACACCACCAAGAAGATGGACGGATGGTGTCGGCGTAGAAGGAGAGAGACTATGTACGAGGAATACTTTGTTATTACTCTGATTGATTGTAATAGCATGCGGTAGCCCTCTTTATATAGATGGGCTCCCCCTAACAGATAGAGTCTAATTCCAATCTTATCTCTAACAATATAGAAACTCATATCATATCTCTAATTATATCTCTAACTCGGGAAACTAATCTCTAACTCAAATAGAAACCAATCTCTAAGAGCATCTCCAAGAGATACTCTATATGGCTCTTAATATTTAAATTTTAGAGTTGAAGGGTAAAAAGTAGCTCCAACAGATTCCCAAATAGACTCCTAAAAATAGAACACAACCAAAAAATGGGCTCTCGCTCTCTACTTATAGAGGATGATCTAGGCTCTCAATACTGTTTTTCTGGTTTAGGGTATCTGTTGGAGGGAATAATTATTTTGGGACCTTATATCGTGATTAGGATCTGTAAAAAGAGATTTAGGGTGTGAATTTATTAGGCATCTCTTGGAGATGCTCTAATTCCTAATAATGAACCGACTAGACCCAAGGCCCACGCTTATGACAAAACGTCTCTATTTCTACTAATATAAAGGGAGAGTTTGTCCGTCGTCGTCTCCTCTACGTAGCACAAAGCACGTTAAAAAAAGCTCCTAAAAAAATCAATCAACTGGCTCTCTAGAAAACTGGTTCAGCCGGCTCAATCAATTGACTCGGCCCATACGTAACCCAAGCCCACGCACAACATCTCCTCACTCCATCGCCCGCCTCATGACTCACGCCGCGGCATCGTGTCATGCTGACGTTGTCGAAATCTAGGCCAACATCGAGGGTGCCCTTCCCCACTTTTCTGCTTCCCCACACCTCATGCCGCAACCGTATGCGAGTGTGGCATCTTCCCACACCTCGGCACGGGGCTGAGGATAGGATGGGACTGGGGTGTGGGAGTAGGAGGGGGATGAGGCGCCGGGCACACCACACAACATTACACCCACAAGAATGACATGAGGGCCCGGGCATCATCAGGACCACCCGTCAACGACAACTGATACGCAGATGGGTATACCACTGGCAGTCTCAGGCGTACGTGTTTCCCTTGTTGAAGTATAAGTGAATTGCCCATATTTCCTCATCAGCTTAAGCTTTTGGGTGGACTGGCTGGTGCATGAAACTTAATATGGTATCAGAGCCAAGAGGTCCCGAGTTCAAGACCTGGCTGACGCAATTTAAAAAAAAATTAATTGCAGTCCACTTCTATTCCACGTATTAGGCCTAAGGGAGCCTACACGTGAGGGGGAGTGTTGAAGTATAAGTGAATTGTCTATCTTTCCTCATCAACTTAAGCTTTTGGATGAACTGGCTGGTGCATGAAACTTAATATCCCTGACCCGTGAGCGCTGTCCACAAGGAGTAACACCATCTGCAGCCGTCCACTCCACACCATCTGGATCATGTTTTGCTACATGGAGGGGAGAACGACGGATTAGCTCTCTTTGTATTAGTAGAGATATGACAGTTCAATCCTTTACGATAGCTCCTCCAATACTTCACCACAGAATTAGTTTATTGTGCATCAACTATTATTAGCCTTCCCTTGATAAGGACACCGTGGTGCACTTATGCGATGCCATGATGCTTAGTTTTGATTTCACTCTTGCACTCTCTTACATCTAAAACTATATTTCCTAATATATATTTTTTGTTTCAGCTTCTTATGATGAGCGGGTAGCAAAAGTCAAAACAAAATCAGCTGATAGTGTGTAGTTGAGTGACTACCTTCAGTAGTACACCAAGAGTTTCAAAATGTTGGTTTAAGCCTTTGAAGATCGGTGCTGCTTAGTGTTGTAGTCATCCAGCATCAAGGTAAATTTTGCCAACAGAACTATGTTTTTTGGCGGTATTCCATTCGAGAACTATGTTTGCTTGCTTGAAATTTTCAAGCAAACACCTACATATGCTCACATGGTTTACTTGAATCCTTTGTTTAGGTGCAATATCTTCATGCCAACCATTTCTCCTTTAACCTTGGGTTCTTGATATGTACAGTTTCTGATGGGCTGCAACATGTGGCAGTGGGAACTGACAAAGAAGAATAACAAGTGGATTTTATCATTTTGAGACAGTTATGCGCCATCTTTTGCTGACTATTCTAGCATTTTGACAGTCATAATATGTAATAGGCTGCTCCACTTTTGGGGAAGGGTTATGTTGTGTATTCGATAGAATAAATGCGTTGTGTTTTGAAAAGATTTGTATTGTTTTTCCATAAATTCATGTAAAACTCCTACTTATGTTCCAAACAAGAACTATAGGTGAATATAATTTCAACCCCTCTCGAACTAAATCTTCCTCGGCCCCTTTATATTGACCGCTAATTTCTATTATCACAGGTTAGCAATATTTTTTTAAAAAAACTTTTTGATGTTGAATTTTGTTAGTGGATTTTAAAAATATTTGCAGTATTTCAAAATAGCTTTTATTAAAATCATACGAAAATGTAGAAAAAAAATACAGATTGAATAGAACTAAGGAAAGAAAATGAAGACGTCACATCATCATTACCTGTGCTACACATTTACCGTCAGGTGTGTTTGCACAGCAAACAACGGTTCTAGGATCAGCAACAAACACTGCACGCGCGCGCACGTCAAAAGAACAGAACAAGCAGAACCAGAAAAAAAAAGAAAAAGAAAAAGAAAAAGAAAAAAGGACCAAGAAAATAGGAACTGAATTAGGACGAGCAAGAAACAAAATAGAAGCAGCAGAAAGGGAGATCCAAGAAGAGGGAGGATACATGGAGGCGGCGATGGATCTGATGCGGCCGATTGTGATGATCCATATCATTATCAAGGGATAATAACACTAGTCAATAGATTATTATTTGTTAAAACACTGTTTCTACACATAATAAACTTATTAGAGTATAACAGTAGAACAATAATTAAAGACAAAACATAATATTACAAAAACATAGCTACACAAGATTAAAGTCTTTTACAAAGCTACTAGAGCTTGATTAATATACTAAGTACGGAAGTATGTCTATTTCTAGTCCAAATACTAATTATACAAGTACTAGTGAACATAAAACATCACATTAATTTACATACACCCCGAGTAGGGGTGGAAAAAAAGCTCGTTAGTGGGGTTCGTTGGCTCGGTTCAAAATTGCTTCAATTATACTTGTTAATTGGTTAAACATTAAAATGAGTTGATTTCAAATGAATTTGAATTTTGCTCAAGCTCGGCTCGGCTCGTTAGCTCGTTTCTAAAAATACTTTTAAATTATCTGTAAAATGATATTAAATCAAAATATGCCAATTTTAGAAAAAGCTCGATAAGATGAGCAGTTGGCTCGATATCCACCCCTAGTCCCCGAGGGATGTGCTCGATCTACTAGTAACAATCTAGTAGCCCTAGGTCTCGTATAAGACGCCCACCTCATTGAAAGCATCTAATCCCCTAAAAATTATTTTAGTAATTAATGACAAAATATGAATATGTGACTAACATGTCTATCGAGTGTTTAAAAAGATTTAGTCCCGGTGATGAATATGACAACCTGAAAATGCATGCTATGGATTAACATGAAGATCAATATAATCCAAGACAAATGTATCAATAGCCTGGGACCTTTCATCTTTTACATATCTTAAGAGAAAAGGTTGAAAGACCAAATTTTAGATTAGATATCATACTATTAAGAGCGATCATAACTAGTAGCTTGACAGTATGTTCTTGGGCCATATAGATCAACATAGAATCATGCATGCACTTAGAATTTAAATTGAAAGCCAACTATGCATTCTCAGAAAAATCGGTAGTACCGAAGCTTATATAGCGGTACTACCGCACTGCCGTATGACCGGGCAGTACTGCGGTACTGCCGCATCCTGGTCGAATCAAATTTTAGTTAGCAGTATATAATTTCCAGAAAGGAACTTTTGGGGGCATGTTTGCTCCCCTGGAAAACGGTAGTATCGGAGTTAATTGGCGGTACTATCGCATCGTGGTATAACCGCAAATCTTGAGCGGTACTATCACACACCGGAAGTATTGAATTTTAGTAGGCAGTACGTTATTTCCAGAAAGTACCAGTTTTGGTCCTAAAAGCGGTAGTACCGCTTCATGAAAACGGAACTACTGGAGATCGGAACTACCGCACTTATAACGACGGTAATACTACACCACAAATATAATGGCTAGTTTAGAAGCATTTAAGACGACTGCTATAACTGTTACTGTGCAGGTGCAGTAGTACTGGCCGATGAACGGCGGTACTACCATATTTGTTGAAAATTCAAGGATTTGCACCCTAACGGTCGAATTAGTTGGTGGGTGGTATAAATTCACCCCCACTAGCTCAAGGACATGCATAATTTACTCCATTGAACATCCTTGAGCAAGTAGAGCACCTCAAATATCTCATTTACTCCATTTGCATCATTTGTGGTAGTTGAGCCCAATTCAAATGCATTCATTCCTAGATTGATCCTTGGCACTTGAAATCCGTCAAGCAAAGATCGTGGTTTATTACTCTTGGTGTTTGCCGGCACCTAGACGGCTTGGCAGGAGTTCGTGCGGTGATCTCTTCGAGAATATTGTGAAAAGGCCCGACACCAATTGTGAGTGGCTCAGTGTTCGCCATCTCCAGAGTGGAGGAAGAATAACCACTAGTGGAACCGAGTAACGAGGCTTAATTCGTGGAGCCAGTTCAATTTGATTGGGTTTTCTTCAATATGGACTAGTGAAGACCGATAAGTCCTCGATACCACGTCAAAAATATCACATGTCTTCATTTGGTTATTTACATTTCTAGCAAATTGAAATTGTCATATCTTATTAAGTCAAAAGTTTATTTGTAGAGACTTGGCTAGTAGTGCCTTAGCTTTATTAGAATTATATAGGTCTTGAATTATAATAGAAATCTTGCATAGCTCTTAATTTGTAGAAATTAGTTTTAGAAAGCAAAATTTTTTAAAACCTCCTCTTCATCCCACTTTATTCGGTTGTTCTTGATCTTACAAGTGGTATCAGAGCTTGGTCTCTCATTGATTTAGACTTAACCATCTAAGAGAGAAAAGGATGGCCAGTGGGGGTATTACTATAGGAAAGACACCTCTATTCGAAGGCTCAAATTATGTATATTGAAAAATTAAAATGTCTATTTATTTAAAGGTCATGAGTCTGAGTATATGGAGAACCGTAAATGAGGGTTGTGTTATATCTCTTGATCCGGCTCACCTGCCGAAACATGAGGAGCAAAACTCTCATTTAGATACTCAAGCAATGAACGCTCTTTTTAGAGCTTCGAATGCGGATGAGTTTAATCGAGTAAGCAATTTAGAAACTTCTTATGAGATATGGACCACCCTCTAGAAAATCTATGAGGGAACATCCACGGTTAAAGAGTCCAACTTGTATAGACTCTGGATGAAATATGAGACATTTACAAAGTTGCCATATGAGGATATTAATAAAATGTATTCTTACCACAACAAAACTGTAAATGAACTCAAAGCCCTAGGCACGTCACTAACCGATGTTGATATTGTGAGAAACATGCTTGGTGTCTTACCAAAAAGTATGAGACTTTGGTGACACTTTTCTCAACTCTCCCGAGTGAAAGCATCTAGGCCCCTAAAAATAGTTTTGGTAATTAATGCAATTATGTGAAAATGGGACTAACGTGTTTTATGAGCATGCGAAGGGTTAGTCCACATATGAGCGACAAGATGTAAGCCGAAGGATATATATGAAGACTCAAATTGGCTCAAGACAAAAGTTTACTTAGCATAGGATCCCTTTTTTGTTTTACCGGTCTTAGGTGAATGGTGGAAGACCGGATTATAGGGTAGATAATCGTACCATCAAGAGGGATCGTGGCTAGTAGCTTGAATACAAATTTCGTGCCATTTGGATCAACATTAGAAACTTGCATTCATCAAAAATCCATTTTTAAACTAAGTCTGTGCTCTGTCTGGAAGAGCGGTAGTACCGCGGTTTTGAACGTCGGAACTAACGGAGAGCGGTCGTTCCGTAGCCAAATGCGGTAGTACCGACGAGCGGAAGATCCGTTTTTCGAGCGGATCCTTTTTTCCAGAGAGCAACCGCGGATGCACCTGAGCCCTTGCGGGAACGGAAGTACCGGCCACTTGAACGCCGGAACTACCGCACTGAGCGGTAGTACCGCATTATAAAGCGGTACTTCCGGATCCCGAAAGATCCGGAGGATGAGCGGAATGTTATTTCCAGAGAGCACCTCCGGATAAAGTCTGGATTTTTTTGGAGCGGAAGTACCGATGATTCCAACGCCGGAACTACCGCTGCGAGCGGTAGTTCCGCTACTCAGAGCGGTACTTCCGGAGTCCGGAAGATCCGGTTTCATAGCGGACGTCTTTTTCCAGAGAGCGCCAAATTTTGAGACCTTTCGGATTTGGGCCAGAGCGGTAGTACCGCGCCGACTTTGCGGAACTACCGGAGAGCGGTAGTAGCGCAAGTTACAACGGCGGTAGTACCGCGCCGCCAAATCCAACGGTCACTGCAGAGCTCTGACATAGCCGTTCTGGCGCGAAGATTTGGTAGCGGTAGTACCGGTCCCTGGGGGCGGTAGTACCGCTCATCCTAAATTTTTTTAGGAATTTGTGCCAAACGGCTAGTTTTCGTTGGTGGAGGCTATAAATACCCCCACCACTGCACAAGGGCTAAGGTTAGAGACTCATTGCATATTTGTTGAGCCCTAGAGCATTCACTCCACCCTCTTTCTCTCACTGAGCACTAAATTGGAGTGGTATTGCAATTAGTGCAAGAAAGTCATTTGTTGATCCACTTAGCACAAGAATTGCATTCAAGTGAAGCCCGAGATTCATTACTCTTAGTGCTTGCCGGCACTTGGACGATTGGGCGGAGATTGGCTTGGTGATCTTCTCAAGAAGGTTGTGAGAAGGCCCGGCAAATTGTGAAGGCTTGGAGCTCGCCTACCCGGAGAGGGAAAGGGCTACCAATAGTGATCGAGGTGATTAGGCTCAATTCGTGGAGCCGGTTCGATTCGTTCGAGCTTACCTCAACGTGGACTAGGGGAAACCGGCAAGTTTCCGAACACCATAGTAAAACATCGGTTGTGTCCACTTGTTCTTAGCTCTTACTTATTTATATCATTGTGATCATTTGCTTGTTTGGAGCTAGGCTTGCTATATTGATTACTAGAATTGCATAGGGTTATTTGCTCTTAATTCTTGCTAGTTAAAATTGTGAAAAATTAATCAAGTGAACAAGAAAAATTTAAAACCTCCTATTCACCCCCCTCTTGTCGGTATCCTTTGATCCTACGTTATGAGGGCTACGTTATGGCTCTTGATCTAGAACACCCAACAGAACAAGACGGGCGTAACGCTCATTTAAACGCCCAAGCTATGAATGCTTTATTTGGAGCCTTGAACGCGGATGAATTCAATAGGGTGAGCAATCTCGAAACGGCTCACGCTATTTGGACCACCCTTTCGGAAATACACGAAGGGACATCCACGGTCAAGGAGGCCAAATTGCATCGGCTAAGGATCAAATATGAGACATTTACGATGTTGCCCCATGAGGATATCAATGATATGTACTCAAGGCTAAACAACATCGTAAATGAACTCAAAGGTCTTGGTACTAGCCTTTCCGATGTTGACATTGTAAGGAAAATGCTTCGGGCGTTGCCGGAGAAGTATGAGATGTTGGTAACTCTATTTCTCAACTCTCCCGAGTTGTCAAGGATGACTCCAACACAGCTCATAGGTAATCTAATTACCAATGAGTTGTATAAGAAGGATAAGGAGGAGATGTTGGAACAATCAACCTCCAAAGGAAAGAAGATTACCGCTTTCAAGACCAAAGCGGTATCAAGTGAAGAATCCAAAGATGAAGAGGAAGACTCCGAAGAAGAACTTGCCCTTCTAGTTAGGAGGATGAACAAGTTCATGAGAAGGCGCTCAAATCGAAGCGCAAGCAATGAAAAGACCAAGAAGTGGCGATACTCTTCCAACAAGAAGTATAGCAACATCCGTTGCTATGAGTATGACGAGAAGGGGCATATTGCCTCCCAATGTCCCACAAAGAAGGATAACAAGGAGAAGTCATCCAAGAAGAAGAGCTATCAAGGCAAGAAGAAGCTTTTCAAGAAGCTTCACAAAGACGGCAAGAACGAAGCCCACATTGGTGAGTGGGATTCCGAAGTGGAGTACTCCGACTCCGACTCAAGTGAGGATGAATCGCCCAAGAAGAAGGGACTTGTCGGCATTGCTATCAAAGAGATTCCATCACTATTCTCCACTCCCACATGTCTTATGGCAAAAGGGGAGAAGGTAAAAATTCTTGATGACGATGAGCCATCTTATGATGATTTAATGGATATGTTAGTAGAATTGAATGAATTTCTCAGAAAGGAGAAGTCAAAATTCAAAATCTTGAAGAAAGAACATTTATCTCTCCAAGAATCTTATAATGAGCTCAAAGAAGCTCATGATATGCTTATCCATGAAAATCAAAGACAAATTAGTACTAGCATTGGTATATCATGTAATATTTTGAATGAGATGACTAGTATAGAAAAATCAATATCTAGCATGTCAACCTCTTGTGATGATTTACTTTCTATGCCATGCTCATCTAATGTTGATTCAAATGATGCTTTATTTCATGTTCATGATAATGTGCTAATAAATGAAAACAAGAATTTAAAGGACCAAGTGCTAAAATTGAACAAAAGCTTAGAGAGAGCTTACAAGGGAAACGATACCCTTGATAAGTTGCTAAGTGGGCAAAGGTGCTCATTTAACAAGGAAGGACTTGGGTATGTTCCCAAGAAAGGTAAGAAGCCGGCATACAAACCTCCAAGGTTTGTAAAAGAAAATGGTAAGTATTGTACTAAATATCGAAATGTAGGACATATGCTAAATGATTGTTCTAAAAATAACATGTATTCCATTGGCTTATATGATTCTTGCTATATGCTTAAAAAAAATCTAAGAATGTAAATGTAATTGATATTTTATTGGCACTTCGATTTTGGGTGCTAAAAAGAAATCCATTTGGGTGCCCAAGCCTTGGTTACTAACTTCCAAGGACCCAAACAAATTTGGGTACCTAAAAAGGCTTGATTTTCTTTTGTAGGTAAATTATAAAACCGGTGAAAGGCATTGGGTGTTGGATAGTGGATGCACTCAACACATGACCGGAGATCGGAAAATGTTTACCACCTTTGAGAGTGGAAGCAATGAAAGAATCACCTTTGGAGACAATAACAAAGGGAAGGTACTTGGTTTGGGTAAAATTGCCATATCCAATGATCTTTTCATTTCTAATGTATCCTTAGTTGAAACATTAAATTTTAATTTGCTATCCGTTGCTCAATTGTGTGATTTAGGATTAACATGTTCATTCGCTAAAGAAAATGTAACCATTTCAAAAGAAAATAATAATGAACTTGTTTTCAAAGGTTTTAGATTTGGAAATCTCTATCTAGTTGATTTTACTTCAAATGATTCATGCCTAAAAACTTGTTTAATTGCAAAAACCTCTTTGGGTTGGTTATGGCATAGGAGACTAGGTCATGTGGGTATGGTGCAACTTAAAAAGCTTTTCAAACATGACTTAGTTGTTGGCTTGAAGGATGTGAAGTTTGAGAAAAATCGACTTTGTAGTGCTTGTCAAGCCGGAAAGCAAGTCGCTAGTTCTCATCCTTCCAAAAGTATCATGTCAACCTCTAGGCGATTAGAGCTCTTACATATGGATTTGTTTGGGCCAACAACCTATAAGAGCATTGGGGGTAATAGCTATTGTTTAGTCATTGTGGATGATTACTCTAGATACACATGGGTTTTCTTCCTACATGACAAAAGCGAAACCTCCGGGATTTTTAAAAGTTTTTCCAAAAAGGGCTCAAAATGAATTTGATTTTAAAATAAAGAAAATTAGAAGTGACAATGGTTCCGAGTTCAAAATACAAAAGTTGAAGATTTTTGTGATGAACTTGGAATAAAGCACGAACTTTCCACAACCTATACTCCGGAGCAAAATGGAGTTGTAGAAAGGAAAAATCGCACATTAATAGAAATGGCTAGGACAATGCTTGATGAATATAATACTTCCGATAAATTTTGGGCGGAAGCTATTAACACCGCTTGTCATGCCATAAATCGTCTTTACTTACATCGTCTCTTGAAAAAGACTTCCTATGAGCTTCTGATTGGAAAAAAACCGAACATCTCCTACTTTAGAGTATTCGGTTGCAAATGCTACATCTTGAGAAAGGGTGTTCGGCTTTCAAAATTTCAAAGTCGATGTGATGAAGAATTCTTATTAGGTTATTCTTCAAATATCAAAGCTTATAGAGTTTATAATAAAAATTCGGGTTTAGTAGAAGAATCTTGTGATGTACAGTTCGATGAAACTAATGGCTCTCAAGAAGAACAAGAAAATTTGGATGATGTATGTGATGAAGGCTTGCGCAAAGCTATGGAAAACATGCAAATTAGAGATATCAAGCCAAAGGAAGATCCATCATCACCAAGCTCATCAAGACAAGTGGAGCCACCAAATTAATCTACAACAAGCAATGTTCAAGTTATTGAAGATGAACAAAAGGATCAACAACAAAACAACCTCAAGATGCACAATGCAATCGCCAAAGATCATCCAATAGATCAAATAATGGGTGATGTGAGTAAGGGTGTTCAAACTCGCTCTAGAGTAGCTTCTTTTTGTGAACATTATTCTTTTGTGTCTTCTCTTGAGCCCAAGCTTATAGATGAAGCTCTAGACGACCCGGATTTGGTAAACGCTATGCATGAAGAGTTGAACAACTTCGCCCAAAATGAAGTGTGGACCTTGGTGGAAAGACCCGAAGAACACAATGTGATTGGCACAAAATGGGTCTTCCGAAACAAACAAGATGAAAACGGAATTGTGGTAAGAAACAAAGCAAGGTTAGTTGCTCAAGGTTACACTCAAGTCGAAGGGTTAGATTATGATGAAACTTTTGCACCCGTTGCTAGACTTGAGTCAATTAGAATCTTGCTTGCTTTTGCATCTAGTTTTGATATTAAGTTATTTCAAATGGATATTAAAAGTGCATTCTTAAATGTAACCATCTCCGAACTTGTATTTGTTGAACAACCTCCTGGGTTCGAAGATCCTAAATACCCTAATCATATTTATAAACTTTCAAAGGCGCTATATGGATTAAAACAATCTCCTAGAGCATGGTATGAGCATCTTAGAAATTTTCTTATTTCAAAGGGATTTAAAATTGGTAAAGTAGATACAACTTTATTCACAAAAATTATTGGTGATGATTTCTTTGTTTGCCAAATTTATGTTGATGACATTATATTTGGTTCTACTAACCAAGATTTTTGCAAAGAATTCGGTGATATGATGCCTAGAGAATTTGAGATGTCCATGATAGGAGAATTGAGCTATTTTCTTGGACTCCAAATCAAGCAACACAAGGATGGGACTTTTGTAAGCCAAACAAAGTATACTAAAGATCTCTTTAAGAAGTTTGGCATGGAAGATGGAAAACCCATCAAGACACCAATGGCAACCAACGGGCATCTAGACCTCGACGAAGGAGGTAAGTCGGTAGATTCAAAGCTTTATAGATCTATGATTGGTAGCTTGCTTTACCTTACCGCATCTAGGCCCGATATCATGTTTAGTGTTTGTATGTGTGCTCGTTTTCAAGCTTCACCAAAAGAGTGTCATTTAAAAGCTGTAAAACGAATCTTGAGATATTTGAAACTCCCAAAATATAGGGCTTTGGTATCCCAAAGGTGCTAAATTTGAATTAATTGGATATTCGGATTCCGATTATGCGGGTTGCAAAGTGGATAGAAAAAGCACTTCGGGAAGTTGTCAATTTTTAGGTAGATCTCTAGTGTCTTGGTCCTCAAAGAAACAAAACTCCGTAGCACTCTCAACCGCCGAAGCCGAATATGTTTCCGCCGGGAGTTGTTGTGCTCAATTATTGTGGATGAGGCAAACATTGTTAGATTTTGGAATAAATTTTGATAAAGTGCCTCTATTGTGTGATAATGAAAGTGCAATCAAAATATCCAATAATCCTGTCCAACACTCAAGAACCAAGCATATATATGTTCGCCACCATTTCTTGAGGGACCATATCAGCAAGGGAGACATTTGGATTAGCTACATCCGAACCGAAGATCAACTAGCGGATATCTTCACAAAGCCATTAGATGAAAACCGTTTTTGCAAACTTAGGAGTGAATTGAATGTCTTGGGTTACTCAAATGTTGCGTAAATTTATGGCAAATTTAAATGTATGCTCATTTGAGGAAGCTTGAAAGGTTGTTTGAAATTGTTCTTTTGTGCAAAAGGTTTTGATTTTAAAAGGAAAGGCAAAATCTATTTAACATAATATTTTGACACATTTAATGCACAATGATCCTTAAAGATTTTAGTTGAGTGCAAAAATTAGGGATCATTTGCATCTACTCTCTTCAAATTCCAATTCTGCAAAGTTCCAAAAAAATCGGAACTACCGCTGCCTCCTGCGGTACTTCCGGGAAACGGTACTTCCGGCTGAGGAAGTGGTACTACCGTGCCAGGCGGTACTACCGGCCGCATTTGCGGTACTACCGGATGTGCATTCAAAGCGGGCAACCACCCGCGCCCGAGGGTTTTCTAGCCGGGCCTCCTCTCTCTGTCTCCGGTACTTCCTCTCCACATCCGCCCGAAACCGTACCTCTCCCTTTCTCTCTCTTTCTCTCCTACCAAAAACCTCCAAAAGCCGCACCCTAGATCTTTGAATCTAGCGGTGATTTCGTTGATTCTTCAAGTCAAATCAACTTCCAAGGGTTCAACTCCTCCGATCCTCAAGGTATCTCGGATCAAAAATCTCTTTTTGATCTTTATTTTGAACCCTAGGTCATGCTTTAGTTTAAATTGAAATGTAGTTGATTTTGCTATTTAATTCTAGGTAAAATGAGTATATTTGGTGTTTAAGGGTAATTACAAACCTGTTCCATGGATTCAATCCAAGAAAACACCAAATAATCCATTCATATTCCCAAAACCCTAGAATCTGCCAGGAAGCGGAACTACCGCCCGACTAGTGCGGTACTACCGGTCCAGAATGGCGGTACTACCGGTTTCCCTGACAGTGCAGCAAATTCACTTCATTCCTTTTTAATCTAAATTAATCTATTCTTCTTTGATACTCATGACCTATTGTTCTTGTCTCAAGATGCCTAAAACAAGGAATGCTGTGAGGAAGGCTTACTCTTCTATTTCTGGGGATTCTTCAGGAACCCCTGCTCTTCCATCCCCTGAGGCAGTACAAAAGGCCGCTCAAGATAAAGGGAAAGCGCTTGCACCTGAGTCAGAGTCAGAGTCCGGATCGGAGACTGAGTCTGAGCAGCCACAGCCTGTTAGTTCTCCCATGGAAGAATCTGAGGAAGACTTGGCTGACAGGGAGGATCTTGAGATTGATCTCAAGAAAATCACCGCTGACGAGTACGCCAGACTTTGTCACCGGAACCAGTATGAGCTCCCCTCCAACTAAATCAATCCCAAGTTTCACACCAGGTTCCAGGAAAAGATCTTTGATGAGATGTATGGGCCAGATCGCCAGTTTGCAGATCACAAGTATATTGACTGGGATCACATTGACTCCATCGACAAGTATGATGGGACGTATAGGCTGTTTCAAAGCGCCGGTATTCGTCAGCTTGTGGCCCGGGGATGTGATTACAATGAAGAATTGATTCGTCAGTTTTATGCTACTGTGCACATTACTCCAGATCTTCAGCATATGACATGGATGACAGTATGCACGAAATTGGAGGCCACAAAACATGACTTTGAGATAGCTTTGAGGGCGGAGCTCAGTGCTTTTGAAAAGGTATATGACAAGCCCGCTCTTGATATTCATGCCATGTACCCCTACTACAACACTGCAGAAAAATTTGTTCTTGGCAAGAATATTGGATTACTCCCCATTCCCAGCTTGGTCAACCGCATCATCAACCACACCATCCTCCCAAAGGGTGGTAATTATGATGCCATTCGAGGTCATGTCTGGAACATCATAGATTACATTATGAAGGGGGGAAGTTTGATGTCGTTGATGTTATCATGAGGGAGATAGTCTCTTCCAAAAATGATCGCAACAAGCGCATCAATTATGCACCCTACATCATGGCTTTGATTGATTCCAAGTTTCACTATCGAGGAGGACGTGGTGGGGTGCACAAGCCTTACAAGCCAAGACCGGAGCCTCCCATTCCCACTGCTGTTCGAGCTCGACAGACGGCGGATCCAGGAGCAGGCTCATCCGCAGCAGTAGCAGGAGCAGCAGCAGCTCAGTCACAGGAGCCTGGCCAGCCCTCTCTCTCTCTCTCAGGTTACTACTACAAAAGAGGCTATACTAGACGGCAAA
Organism: Dendrocalamus latiflorus; assembly: GCA_017311315.1. Classification (NCBI taxonomy): domain Eukaryota; kingdom Viridiplantae; phylum Streptophyta; class Magnoliopsida; order Poales; family Poaceae; genus Dendrocalamus; species Dendrocalamus latiflorus. The sequence continues at coordinate 17,557,603 of CM029622.1, read as the reverse complement.
TCACAGACGGTTTTGTGAAACCGTCTGTAATGTAAACTATTACAGACGGTTTTAATTTGAAGGCCGTCTGTCGTATTTGTGGCGGGAAAAAGGAGTATCACAGACGGTTCTTACCGCTGAACCGTTTGTGATACTGGAATATCACAGACGGTTTTTATTCAAAACCGTCTGTGATAATCTGGGATTATCACAGACGGTTTTTTATTAAAAACCGTATGTGTTGTGTCGACTATCACAGCCGGTTGTTGTTAAGAACCGTCTGGGAATGTTCACAGACGGTTTTTTACAAGAACCGGCTGTGATGTCCCTTTCTCTGTCATATTCTAGATCAGAGGTTAATATGTAAGTACACATTGCTTCTAATAACTTAACTACAGAACTACTGAGACAAGAGATCACAAATTAAAGGCAAATTTATTAATTTCAATTAGAGGCAAATTTATTACAAAAGTCGCACAGGTACAGAGTTTCCCAGATTGTATTCTTTTGGGCTTCGTAAGCTTCTTCTTCGACTTGGGGACTTGGAGGATCAGCCGCTAAATTCTCGAACGCCGTTAAGATTGCCCTTGTCCTTTGCACTTCCTCGTGCAGCCTGGGCAAATGATCAGCAGCATCCATAATGTTGTAGAGGATAGCATGAAAAGATTCCTCAGAATCTGCCGTTTCTGCTTGATCGGTAAGGCTATCCATCAGTCTCTGCAATGCGTGTAGAGCTTCTTCCGCATTGCGCACATTGTGGAGAAGAACCAGGGTGAGGGCCGTTTCCCTTTCTTGAGCGGCAGCGAGACGCCTCCGTCGACGGCGGAGGATCAGGTCAAGCTGACGGATGCAAGAAAGTCGGGGAAGGAGAGCAGGGCGGGTGCGGAGAAGCCGCTCCAGATGCAAATTGCTGGCCGCCTGTGTAAGGTTCCGGCCGAACAATTCGTGATGAACAGATGAGAGGAAGGAGATGATCACAAGAACAGTAGTAGAAGCCATGTTGTATTGTATATTGTATTGTACGTACGTAGAAGAGACCTGGATTAGGAGCGCATATTTAACCCTCAGCACAAACGGTTCGTATACCCAAACATTAATGATATAGACGCTTCGTATAACGATCGAGAGACGTTAATTAGACGATCGAAACACGAAGCGTTCTGGCATCGAAACACGCGTGAAGCAGTTCTGGTATGAAGCTTATGACAGACGGTTTTTCATAAAAAACCGTCTGTGATAATTTCATAGACCGTTAATAACATGAACCGTCTGTGATAATTGAGACTTTCACAGACGGTTCTTAATACGAACCGTCTATACCAATCGAGTAACACAGACGGTTCCGTTTAAGAACCGTCTGTAATAATCCCATGTCACTGATAATTGGTCTGTAATAATCACATGTCACCAATAATTGGCGTATACACAGGATTTCGATCTCACCCGTCTATTCTCTCCACATCGAATGGCTGGCACCAGTTCCTCCCACGGCCAGACCCTTATTAATAACTCCCCATCAACCTTTCCACCGGTACTAGTCACGCGTGAGTTCATCCACTAGCTAGCTTCCTGCATGCATCTCCCCTCCGCTGTGAGCTAGCACCTCCATCGCGGCACGTCCGGTTCATACTAAACAACACACTCTTGCCGTAAGTGTGTCTAGTTTAGTGTGAACCGTCGTGCCGCGAAGGGTTTGTTAGCTTGTTATCCTGTAATAGATCGATCTGAATGTGTTGTTGAGTTTTTGTGCTTGCCTCTGTATTTGCATGTTCCTCGACCAGCTCAACCAAGAATCTGGTAATGTCTTTTCTTTGCACTATTGTAATAAAATTGCCTTGAATTTTGTCGGGAAAGATGAACTGTTTCGTCAGGGCATGACTGCCAACTCGAAACATATATAGCATAGCATTCGAGGCACATCCGAGGCCTGCAGCTGTGTCTTGAGGAATGCCAAGAGCTGGTCTTCAGATGTGGCTGCCACATCTGAAGACCAGCTCTTGGCATTCCTCAAGACACAGCAGCAGGCCTCGGATGTGCCTCGAATGCTATGCTATATATGCTTCGAGTTGGCAGTCATGCGCCTGACGAAACAGTTCATACCCGTGTAACTATCACAGACGGTTTGTAATTTAAACCGTCTGTCAAGGACTATCACAGACGGTTTATATTTCGAACCGTCTGTGATAATGAGACTATCACAGACGGTTATTTCTTCTAACCGTCTATGATATGTAGAAATCACAGACGGTTAATATTAATAACCGTCGGTGATAATTCGCAGACGGGTATTAATACGAACCGTCTGTGATATGTAATTTTCACAGACCGTTTGTAGTTGGAACCGTCTGTGATATTCTGCGTAGTATTAATTACTTGGCGTACTTGCTTGAAGGATGTCGACACCGATCTGTCTTCATTGCGCTGCATCGGTGGAGCAAGGCGGCCGGCTTTAGGGAGTTGGGGGTAAAAATATCACCGTCTTCTTATTGATCTGATCAGAGGTTAGCATACTCAATTACTTAACATTCTTAGTGATCTGATCAGAGATTAGTATTCAATTACTTAACATGCTTAGTGATCTGATCAGAGGTTAGTAGTAGAGGTAATAATCATTTTTGACACCCATTTTTCACTTGTGTAGCGTAGATGGACCGAAGCTGGATGTATATTGAGAACCGTGTGAGTGAAGAGTACATTACTGGCGTGTCTGCCTTTAGAAGGGCGGCCGAGCTGGATATGTTGAAGAAGGGGATGAAATATATGTATTGCCCATGTATTGATTGTGATAATCTTAAGATGTTTAGCAACTCAGCGCAGATTGAAGCTCACTTGATTCGAAGGGGTTTCAGAAAAGGGTACAAATGTTGGACCAGTCACGGTGAAGAGAAGAGTACACAAGAAGATAGTTATGACATAGTCGAGGGGGGCAACGATATGCCAGTTGTGGACTGTTCTTTCGATCATGAGGAAAGGTCGCAGGATGACAATCTGGATGATGAGGATAGGTCGCAGGATGACAATTTGGATCATGAGGATAGGTCGCAGGATGATAATCTGGATCAGATGTTACATGATGCAGAAGAGAACTATAGTGAGAGAGAGTTTGGGAAATTCGAGGGCTTGATGGAGGACTCGGAGAAACCTTTGTTCCCAGGCTGCAAGCCGCAATACACGAGGTTGTCATCAGTTCTAGAACTGCTAAAATTGAAGGCAAGCAATGGTTGGTCCGACAAGAGTTTCACGGCATTATTAGGTCTCCTAGTGGACATGCTTCCAACGGGAAATGTGTTGCCGAGAACCACCTACCAAGCCAAGAAGATTCTTTGTCCATTAGGAATGGAAGTAGAAAGAATACATGCATGTCGGAATGATTGTATCCTGTACCGTAAAGAGTATGCTAGCTTACATGTTTGTCCGGTGTGCAAAGCATCCCGATACAAACGTAAAAATGACTCTGATGATGGGAAGGGCATCGAGGTGAAGCAAGGACCTCCTGCTAAGGTGATGTGGTATCTTCCTGTAATCCCCCGTTTGAAGCGTTTATTTGCAAACCGCAAGGATGCAAGATTGATGCGTTGGCACTGCGAGCAGCGTAAGAAAGACGGAATGATAAGACATGTTGCTGATTCTGCCCAGTGGAGGAACATCGATAGGATGTTTGTAGATTTCGGTGTGGAACCGAGAAATATAAGGTTTGGGTTGAGTACAGATGGAATGAATCCTTTTGGTAACATGAGCAGTCGACATAGCACCTGGCCCGTGACTCTGTGCATGTACAACCTTCCTCCTTGGCTGTGTATGAAGCGGAAATATATTTTGATGTCACTACTTATCCAAGGGCCGAAGCAACCTGGCAACGATATTGATGTGTTCCTAGCCCCATTGGTGGAAGATCTTGCAACGCTGTGGAATGAAGGGGTACATGTATGGGATGCGGACAAACGAGAGAACTTCACTCTACGGGCCATGTTGTTCTGCACCATTAATGATTTTCCTGCCCTTGATAACCTGTCAGGGTTTAGTATAAAAGGAGCCAAAGCGTGTCCGCACTGCTTAGATTATACGGAGAGTGTGTGGTTGAACAACTCCCGAAAAACTGTGTACATGCGTCACCGTAGGTTCCTTCCAAAGTATCACCCATACCGCAAGATGAAGAAACAATTTGACGGAAAAAAAGAGGATGACTCAGTACCAAGACCTTTTAGCGGGAAAGAGGTGTATGATATGGTCAAGGATATAAATGTTGTGTTTGGAAAGGGACGTAAATTGAGGAAGAACATGTGGAAAAAGAGGTCAATATTTTGGGACTTGCCTTATTGGGAGCACTTAGAAGTTCGCAATTGCATCGATGTCATGCACGTCGAGAAGAATGTATGTGACAGTTTGATTGGTCTCTTACTGAACATTCCTGACAAAACAAAGGATGGTGTTAACGCAAGGCGTGACTTGGTCGCTATGAACATCAGGACCGAGTTAGCACCGATAGAGACCGATAAAGGCCGGACGTACCTTCCCCCAGCATGTTACACTCTGTCTAAGTCGGAGAGAACTGAATTGTGCCAGTCCTTAAATGGTGTGAAAGTTCCATCCGGTCACTCGACAAGCATGAAGAAACTTGTTTCCATGGAACATTTGAAATTAATTGGCATGAAGTCTCACGACTGTCATGTGCTAATGACTCAAATGCTACCTGTTGCAATTAGAAGTATTTTGCCGAACAAGGTTCGAGTGACAATCATAAGGCTATGTTATTTCTTCAACGCAATTGCTCAGAAGGTCATTGATCCAGATGGACTAGATGCTCTGCAAACCGAGGTGGTGACAACTCTATGTCATCTAGAGATGTATTTCCCTCCATCATTTTTTGATATCATGGTCCATCTCATTGTCCACCTTGTGAAAGAGATAAAAATATGTGGCCCCGTATTTCTACGTCATATGTATCCTTTCGAGAGGTACATGGGAATTCTGAAGTCCTATGTACGCAATCGATCTCGACCGGAGGGTAGCATCATCGAAGGTTATACAACAGAAGAGGTCATTGAATTCTGCATCGGCTACATGGCTCAGGTAGAGCCGATAGGTGTGCCTCTATCTCGTCACGAGGGGAGGTTAGAGGGTATAGGGACTATCGGGAGGAAAGCAATAACCCCGGATCAAAATACGTATGCTCAAGCCCATTTCATGGTTTTACAACACATGACTGAGGTGACCCCATATATTGAAGAGCACAAGGACATGCTACGTCAGGAGAATGCAGGCCAGTCAGAAGTTTGGATCACGAGACAACACAACCGTCAGTTCAACGAATGGTTGAAGGCGCAATTGACTAGGAGGTCGTCAAATGAAACACTACAATGGTTGGCAAAAGGGCCAAAATTTACAATTGTGACATGGCAAGCATACGACATTAATGGCTACACATTTTATACAACAGATCAAGATAGAAAGAGCACAGTGCAGAACTCAGGTGTCCGCATAGATGCCTATGATTCGCACGGCAGAACCGCTGGCCCAAGCTCGTACTACGGGCTTGTAGAGGAGATTTGGGAGCTTGACTACGTAATTTTCAAAATTCCTCTATTTCGGTGCCGTTGGGTCCAACTCCCACGGGGTGTAAAGGTTGACAAGTACGGCGTCACTACCGTGGACCTCGAATGTGTAGGATACAAAGACGAACCATTCGTACTCGCGAGGCAAGTTGTTCAAGTATTTTATGTAACCGACCCGGCAAATAAGAAGCGTCATGTAGTTCTTCAGGGAAAAAGAAGGATTGTCGGGGTTGAGAATGTTGTGGATGAGGAAGAGTACAATCAATTTGATGATTTGCCTCCATTCGGAGACGGCATCAGGCTCGATGAAGAACAAGGCGATGAAGCAAGCTATATGCGTATCGATCATCGTGAAGGGCTTTATTTAAAATGATATAGCCAAAGTGTAATAAATGATATAGGTTATGCTTGTGTTTTTCATAAATGTATGTATGTTCCATTGTAATTGTAAAATGACTAAGGAACCCATGCATTGTAATTGTAAAATGACTAAGGAACTATGAAATAGTTATATTTATGGTTATGCTTGCGTTTTTCATAAATGACATAGGAACCTAGCTAGCTGCGGGTATTTATAGTGAACTATCACAGGCGGTTTATCAAAAGAAACCGTCTGTGATAACACATCACAGCCGGTTCTATCGATATAACCGTTTGTGATATGAATTATCACAGACGGTTCTATCTATAGAACCGTTTGTGATATTCATTATCACAGACGGTTCTATATATAGAACCGTTTGTGATATGAATTATCACAAACGGTTATATTTATAGAACCGTCTGTGATAGATCATCTTTAAATACCCGCGCTAGGTCTGCGGAGTCCGCTCTGCCGCAGTCTCTTGTCTCCACTCTGCAGCGCCCCTGCTAGCTAGGTTTTGCTCCCTCTCCCACCGCCGGTCCCTCCCGACGCCGCCGGTCCTTCCCGAAGCCGCCGGTCCCTCCTGACGCCGGTCCCTCCCGAAGCCGGCGGTCCCCCCCGACGCCGGTCCCTCCCTCCCGACGCCGCCGCTCCCTCCCTACGCCGCTCCCTCCCGAAGCCGGCGGTCCCCCCCAAAGCCGGTCCCTCCCTCCCGACGCCGCTCCCTCCCTCCCGACGCCGCTCCCTCCCGTAGCCGGCGGTCCCGCCCGACGCCGGTCCCTCCCTCCCGACGCCGCCGCTCCCGCCCAACGCCGGTCCCTCCCTCCCTGTGCTTCACATGTTAGCTTTATGATATATATATGCTTCACATGATATATATATGCTTCACATGTATATGCTTCACATGATATATATATGCTTCACATGTATATGCTTCACATGATATATATATGCTTCACATGTATATGCTTCACATGATATATATATGATTCACATGTATATTCTTCACATGATATATATATGCTTCACATGTATATGCTTCACATGATATATATATGCTTCACATGATATATATATGCTTCACATGTATATGCGTCACTTCAGTTAGTTTTTTCTTAGAAGAGAGATGGCGTCCACACAGTCTTCGTCGTCGTCATCTGGGTCTCACGCTCCCAAGACTGCGAAATCTAAACGTGGCCGAGGAGTATCGAAAAGGCCAGAGGGCCGAAGGACCATCACGGTGGTCTCTCCGGATGGGGTCCCTCTGGAACCGTCGAAAGCAGCGTCATCATTTCGGACTACCTGCGGGATAATTGGAAGGCAACGGGTCCCCATCACCATAGCAAGCTGGAAAGATTTGACAAAGGATCACAAAAATCAGCTATGGGAGGAACTTACAAATTCGTTCGAGTTCCCAGCAGAAGCACAGGGACTCGTGCAACGGCAAGCGCTCCTCGCGATGGGAAAAGCATGGAAGAATTTTAAGAGCACTCTTGTGACGAAGTACGTGGCCGAGGATGTCACGCCCTTTACGAAGTATCCTTTCGTGTCGCCGGAAACATGGGAGGCCTTTGTGCAGATGAAGACGACGCCCGAATTTGTACAACAAAGTGCGGCGCACAAGGATCTCCAGTCACAAAACACGCACCCTCACAGACTCGGCACTGCTGGGTACGCGGGTAAAATCCCGCAATGGAGGATGCAGGATGAGGTCGCAATCCGATCGGAGGCCTCTCCGCCATTTGCCGGGATCGCAAACGAGCGCGCTCGAAACTGGTTAAGAGCGAGGTCATCAACCACATCTTCGGGTGTCTCTTTCAAAAACCCCGCAGATGAGGAAGTGTCCCAACGCATGGTAAAATATGTTAAACAACATAGTTGTTAACACCTCTTGAACTTCATGGGTTCAAAAATAACATGATTAATTGCCTCTTGCAGCAATCATTGACTACCGAATCTTCTCGTGGCTCCTTTGAAGAAGATAGGGAGATAGATTTACTATCACAGGCCTTGGGAAACAAGGAGCACCCAGGTCGCACACGAGGTATGGGGGTTTATGTACCTTGGAGGCACGGATTTCCAGATTACTCCGACACATATAGGAGTAGGAAGAGAACCAAGGCGTACCGCAGCGAACAAATAAAACAGGAGCTTCGTGCTCAACTTGAGGAACAACTATCTGCCTCACTTCAAGAGCAGACTGCCTCACTTCGAGGAGAGATAGATTCGTTGCGGGAAGAACTGAGACAAGTCCGCAACCAATCGCAACCCACTCCTAGTACTGCGGTACCCAGTCCCCCTCAACGTCGCAGTAGCTGCGCGTCCACACCAATTTCTGAACATAGCGACGACCACTTACGTATTGATGACATTCAGGTAATGTACCTCTTTAGAATGGTACATAGATCTCTCTGGTGGACGCCTTAACTCATCTCTTGTATCGTTATGTAGGAGCCCATGCCTTGCAGCCTCAAAGTCAGGCTTGTTGGCTCTATTCCCGTTGACGCTGGGCGCGGCATGGTGTATCCATTGCTGCCAGGGACGCAGGTGCACGGTGTACAAGTAGACACCGGTTTCATAAAGGTCCAGGTGGACATGATTAATGATATTTTTAAGCCTGTCCCTCTTGAGAAGCCCCCAAACGAAGAGATTAAGACATTAGGGGATGCCGTCCACACATTCGTTCAGTGGCCCAAGAGGGACATCGTCCTCGACATGTCCGTGCCACAATCTTCACATCCAGTGGCCCAAGAGGGACGTCGCCCTGGACCTGGCACATCGGCTCCGGTGGCTCCACCTCCACCTCCAAATCCAGTAAAGTCTGTTGCATCGGCTCCCGCTGAGATGCCACCGAGAACATATCATAAGCGAGGCTCCAAGGCCTCCAAGGCTCATGCGAAGAAAATTAAGCCGGGTCCCGTGCCATGGAAGTTTATTCTAGGAGTGTCGTTGGTGCCCGATTCACAATTACGCCAGCTTGGTATGATTTGCAATACATTGCATGCCTGGTACATGGAGAAGTCCAACATGAAGCCAAACCGGCAGAGTGCATTCACTGTGAAATATAAAGAGACACATTTCCTCCATGACTTGGGCTACATCGTCGTGACATTCGAAGATTTATTCTTACTATTCAATCTCGACGAACTCGACGCCTCACTTCTACGATGCTGGACACTGTAAGTGTACTGTACAATGAAGTTCTACATTCACGTTATACAGATAAATGTCATTACCCTTTCTTTATGTATAGATACATGATCCAACAAGCCCGGAAATTGCGACGACCGGTGGGTTTCCTCGACCCTCACTTGGTCTCCGAGCAATCTATCAACGCAGATGCATCCTTCGTGGAAGGTTACATAACGAGGGGATTGATTGCTCACACCGACAAGGAGTACGTCATGGTACCCTTCAACCAAGGGTAAGTGCTTCACTAGTTGCCACACATATGTTTCATTTGTACTTTACATGCAGCATGAACTTAGGATTAATCACTATGGCGACACATATGACTAGGAATCACTGGATTTTGATTGTGATTGTACCAAAGTGGAGCAAGGTAATATACCTTGATTCCCTCCTTAGGAGCAACCATGACTTCAGTCGTGTGCAAGAAGTACTTAACAGGTAAACTCATTTCCTCCATACATAACTCTATTGTAATATTTCTTTTGTTTGCCACGGCCGAGGCTAAGTTTTTTGAATCACGTAGGGCGTTTGCCGAATATGTTGCCCAAGGAGGAACACACGACAAATCCAGTGACACGCTACGACACAACACGCGATTTCCGGTACCCGCTACAACACAATAATCCTATATCATACTTTGTAATAATGCCTCTAGAATTGACAATACCGATGTATGTAATTCTATTTTTGCAGTGCCACCAGCAGCTACAGGGCAACGTATGTGGATTCTACGTTTGCCGCAATATGATGGAAATCATGGGTACTAAGATCAATGATCCAGAGGTTTGTCAGGTCCTTCCAATAATTATTATTTTCTGATTATATTACACACACATGCTAATTAATGACTTAACATTGCTCCTAGCGACAGCGGGTGAACTTCGACGGAAGTGCATATGATCTTGACAATCTCGTCGATATTCGTGCAATCATCTCCCAATTCTTGCTAGCAGAGGTCATAAATAAGAGGGGAGAGTTCCACACCGGCGATGATGATAATTAGATGTTGAAACATTGGATTCAACTGTACAAATCAAACAATTCCTCAATTGAATACATTTGTCAGATTTTGTGTAACAATTTTCATTCTATATATGTGATATTGTTACATTCATCTGTGTATCGAATTTTGTTGTAATTTACTATGAGTTGCAATTAACTTATATCTGTCATTTATCTGTAATCTGCTTGCTTTCAGAGGGCATGGCTAGCATATCCTGAGGCTAGCCAAGAAACAGCATATAAAATGGATGATGCACTTGGTATCACAAACGGTTCATTGTTAAAAACCGTCTGTGATACCATATCACAGACGGTTTCAAAGAGTGCCGTATGTGGTGTGACTGCTATCACAGACGGCTTTTACTACTGACCGTCTGTGATATACAAAATATCACAGACGGTTAGTAATACCCGTCTGTGATATTGTGCATATCACAGACGGTCTTTATTACTAACCGTCTGAGATAGGCGAGTATCACAGACGGTTTTTTATAAACAACCGTCGGTGATACGCGTCTATCACAGACGGTTAGTAATCAAGACCGTCTGTGATATACACAATATCACAGACGGTTAGTAATACAAACCGTCTGTGATATTGTGTATATCACAGACGGTCTTGATTACTAACCGTCTGTGATATGCGAGTATTACCGACGGTTGTTTATAAAAAACCGTCTGTGATACTCGCCTATCTCAGACGGTTAGTAATAAAGACCGTCTGTGATGTTTTTATCACAGACGGCTCGGGAACCGTCTGTGATAACCATCAACTATCACTGACACCTAAACACTGACGGTTCAGGAACCGTCTGTGATGACGGTTCCGAACCGTCTGTGATAGGGCTGTCTGTAGCAGTTACTCTTCCATGCTTGAGGGGTTCTCCACCCTCAACTCCAGGATGGACCGGGTTGATGCGCGACTGGACTCCATTGACAGCAGACTGACCTCGCTAGATAGTCGAGTTGCAGTTCTGGAGCGCCCTCCGTCGCCTCGTCGCTACACTCGACGTCGTCTTCGTAGTGATCCCCCTTCTCCTTCTCAGGACTGATCTCTTTTTGGTACTTGATGCCAAAGGGGGAGAAGTTAGTCAGTTGGACCTTTAGTCAGTTGGGTTTATTTCTACTTATGTCTTATGGGATTATTATTATATCTTCTTATTATTGCCTTTGATAATTGTAATGAACTTATGTCTGGTTGATGATCGCTTGGATGTAATGAACTCGCTTTTATCTTTTGAACATGTGGTTGTAATGAACCTTATGGTCATGGATGCTTATGTCATTATCTTTTGCTTAAATGTCAATTTACTTTCATATTATAACATCTCTTTGTCTTGTGCATCTTGTATAAAATGTTACATCTCTTATCTATGCACATGTTTAGGGGGAGTTATCTCCTCTCTTGAACTTGAAAATGGAAATAGTTCTTATCATGCCAATACATATATTATTGCAAAGAACTACTCTCATTTAAAAGTAAACATGGAATATACAACTTGTTGCCAAACAATTTGATATATTCAAAACTTTTATCTCACATAAAACTTGGGTTGTCATCAATTACCAAAAAGGGGGAGATTGAAAGCATCTAGGCCCCTAAAAATGGTTTTGGTAATTAATGCAATTATGTGAATATGGGACTAACGTGTTTTATGAGCATGCGAAGGGTTAGTCCACATATGAGCGACAAGATGCAAGCCGAAGGATATATATGAAGACTCAAATTGGCTCAAGACAAAAGTTTACTTAGCATAGGATCCCTTTTTTTGTTTTACCGGTCTTAGGTGAATGGTGGAAGACCGGATTATAGGGTAGATAATCGTACCATCAAGAGGGATCATGGCTAGTAACTTGAATACAAATTTCGTGCCATTTGGATCAACATTAGAAACTTGCATTCATCAAAAATCCGTTTTTAAACTAAGTCTGTGCTCTGTCTGGAAGAACGGTAGTACCGCGGTTTTGAACGTCGGAACTAACGGAGAGCGGTTGTTCCGCACCCAAATGCGGTAGTACCGGCGAGTGAAAGATCCGTTTTTCGAGCGGATCCTTTTTTCCAGAGAGCAACCGCGGATGCACCTGAGCCCTTGCGGGAACGGAAGTACTGGCCACTTGAACGCCGGAACTACCGCACTGAGCGGTAGTACCGCATTATAAAGCGGTACTTCTGGATCCCGGAAGATCCGGAGGATGAGCGGAATGTTATTTCCAGAGGGCACCTCCGGATAAAGTCTGGATTTTTTTGGAGCGGAAGTACCGGTGATTTCAACGCCGGAACTCCCGCTGCGAGCGGTAGTTCCGCTACTCAGAGCGGTACTTCCGGAGTCCAGAAGAACCGGTTTCAGAGCGGACGTCTTTTTCCAGAGAGCGCCAAATTTTGAGACTTTGCGGAACTACCGGAGAGCGGTAGTAGCGCAAGTTACAACGACGGTAGTACCGCGCCGCCAAATCCAACGGTCACTGCAGAGCTCTGACATAGCCGTTCTGGCGCGAAGATTTGGTAGCGGTAGTACCGGCCCCTGGGGACGGCAGTACCGCTCGTCCTGAATTTTTTCAGGAATTTGTGCCAAACTGCTAGTTTTTGTTGGTGGAGGCTATAAATACCCCCACCACTGCATAAGGGCTAAGGTTAGAGACTCATTGCATATTTGTTGAGCCCTAGAGCATTCAGTCCACCCTCTTTCTCTCACTGAGCATTAAATTGGGGTGGTATTGTAATTAGTGCAAAAAAGTCATTTGTTGATCCACTTAGCACAAGAATTGCATTCAAGTGAAGCCCGAGATTCATTACTCTTAGTGCTTGCCGGCACTTGGACGATTGGGCGGAGATTGGCTTGGTGATCTTCTCAAGAAGGTTGTGAGAAGGCCCAGCAAATTGTGAAGGCTTGGAGCTCGCCTACCCGGAGAGGGAAAGGGCTACCAATAGTGATCGAGGTGATTAGGCTCAATTCGTGGAGCCGGTTCGATTCGTTCGAGCTTACCTCAACGTGGACTAGGGGAAACCGGCAAGTTTCCGAACACCACGGTAAAACATCGGTTGTGTCCACTTGTTCTTAGCTCTTACTTATTTATATCATTGTGATCATTTGCTTGTTTGGAGCTAGGCTTGCTATATTGATTACTAGAATTGCATAGGGTTATTTGCTCTTCATTCTTGCTAGTTAAAATTGTGAAGAATTAATCAAGTGAACAAGAAAAATTTAAAACCTCCTATTCACCCCCTCTAGTCGGTATCCTTTGATCCTACACCGAGTTGACAAGGATGATGTTAACACAACTCTTAGGCAACCTCATTACTAATGAGTTATACAAAAAAGACAAGGAGGAGTTTTTGGAGCAATCCTCCTCAAGAGCAAGTAGCTCACCGCTTTCAAAGCTAAAGCGTTACCTAGTGATGAGTTTGAAGATGATGAGAATGATTTCAAGGAGGAGATGGCCCTCCTCATGAGAAGAATGAAGAAATTCATAAGAAGATGCTCAAATTGAAGCGCTAATCATGAAAAGAACAAGAAGTATCGATTCTACAACGACAATAAGTGGTATAGCAATATTCGTTGCTATGAGTACGATAAGAAGAGGTACATTGCCTCTCATTGCCCTACAAAGATGGATGACAAGGGCAAGTCATCTAAGAAGAAGGATTTCAATGGCAAGAACAAGCTCTTCAAAAAGTTTCATAAGGATGATAAAAATGGAGCTCACATTGGAGAATGGAACACGAGGCAACAGACAGGAGTCACAGGATATTGCAGCTCCAAATGTGATACGTCAAAAACAGATTATGGCTGCACACTTATGAGCTATGATTGATGTTGCTTAAAGAAAATCACATTAACCATTTGGATCCTGATTTGGAAAAATAGCAAAACATAACATGACTTAACACTGATGGATTAGAAAAGCAAGGCCGCGAACATATATGCTACTCTGCCAGTAGGCCCTCAAGAATGTTTTTCAAGGTCCAACTACAGGGCTAAACTGTTCAGGGCATTACGAGGAAAATCCCGTATTCAAATCCACCCAAATAGCTCTTACTAGAATGTCCAGCTCCAAACAATAGAGCTGATCAATAGCAGGTTTGAAGCACTAAGCCAGGAATAGGCTTCCTCTCCAAATCAGTCATGCATGTGACAAGAAGAATAGCATACCTTTGTTAGCACTGTCAACCAAAACCTCATCATCATCCTCAATATCATCATCAGCACCTCCCATGTCCAGCTTCTGCAAACACAGAAAATATGAGAACCCTTCCTACCATTTTATTTCCCAACAGAGAAAAATCGCATTAGAGCCATGCCGAGAAATCCATATCACCAAAGTCACCAACTGCAGCACAAATAGCGTGAGGTCAGTTTGCACTGAACTAGATAGTACCAAAACCAACACATACTGCAATCAAAAAGACTTACTTCCAAGGTCTTCATCATCCTCATCTTGCCATTTATCCCAGTCAACCTTCAAGAAGACAGGTGGCTTGCCCTCCTCCTTCAGTAGCCTAGGCCACCACTTGTTCTCGGCTTTCTTAATAAGGTAGCATATGGTCCTTGCGGCGACAGCCGCCTTGCTCTCCTGCAAAAGAACCAACACCACTACCATTAGCATGAAGACAAGTACACTAAGGAGAAGACATTTGTTGGCAACTACACCAACCTCAACATTCACAGCATCAAAGAGCTCAAGGTCAAGCTCATATGGGATGTCATCCGCAGGGCCCTTCGCTGAGAAGCTGAAATGGCCCTCAGGCTTCAAGTTGAGCTTCACATCCTTGGCGTCAGGCAGCTCGACCGTCAAGTACACCTTGTCGGACCTCTGCGCCCACTTAGTGCTCGGGTGGCGACTGCAAGAAGAACAAGCCCCAAATTTGCTCAAAATCATGCTCACAGCACATTTTCAGTTTGTAATTATGACAAAAGTATTAAAACAATCAGGGATTGCACCATAGGCTATTCCATATCACAGCAACTTGCATGTTCTCCATAGAACAACAGCATAATTCCCTCAAATTACTCGATAATAATGCATGTAGAACAGAAGATACTCCTAAAGCTGATAAAAAAGATTGAATCGACAAACAGGGTGAGCATTCAAAGAAACCTAGGATCACAACAAACCGCAAGAACTCACATACTTCTATCGACGGAGAGAGAGAAAAAAATCTACGCGGCCACGCTATATAACAAGTCCACAACCAATATTCTTTGAAATGTTCATGTTTATGTATGGGGCAAATCCACCAATCTCCCTATTCCCAAACCCATAATCCAACTTACTAGCATAAAAAAAAACTTGCATAAACCTATGACCAAACCAAAATAGCACCCAGGTAAAATCAATCACACCTCCCAGACCCCGCATCCATCTGGCAACATCACCACGGCACACGAATCAAGAACTACAGAGTAAGGCCCCGTTTGGCACAGCTCTAACTCCGAAATCTATGTTAGATCTGTAGTTTGTTGACTAAATTAAAGTGATTTAAATATTTTTATTTAATATATAATATAAATGAAATGAGTCATGTTAATGCACTTAACATACCTGCAACTTTAGATCCAAGATTTTCTAGAGTTACAGATGATCAGTTCTAGAAAATCTAGCTCTGCCAAACGGGACCTCAAGAGCAAGCACGAAGAGCAGCACACAAGTATCGCATGAGGTCGCGGGGGATCACCTCATGTTATTCTCCTCGGAGTTTCCGACGCGAGGGATCACCTCATGTTATTCTACGCGAGATTCTTCCTGCGTGGGGATTTTGGGATTTGGGTTTTTAGACTGCGGGAGACCGCTGAGGAGGACATGGGGAGGATTCTGTGGGTATAAAAAACCCTATTATACCCGGGGGAATGCCTGGGCGGGCGCTCGGCCACGTTCCCCCGCCCGTGCGCTCCGGTCGGCGCGTGGCGGGGGATTTCGGTACGACCGGGGGAGGGAGTTTCCTCGTGTTTTCCGGAAATTACGTACAGGTCCTTTTTCCTCGCAAAGAGGTCTTTTTTTCTCGCGAAGAGGTCCCTATCGGTTTTTTACGCTTTTCCCCCGGAAAACGCCCCTCCAATTTACAGGATGGCGCCCCGCGGTTTTCTAAATTACGTACGGGTCCTCGTTTTGTTACGTACAGGCTCTTGAATTTTTACGAAAAAACCCTTTATCTTTTCCGAAAATACACATGTGCCCTGGATTTTTTTAAAAAACTCCTCACGAATTATCGCCCCTTTTACTTCGGTGCATACGGTGGCTGGCGCGGCGTGTCGCCGCGCCTATCAATCTAGTAATAAAAAGAAGCGGCAGAGTGGGAGAGAAGGTGAAGGGGGTGCAAACTCGTAAAATCGCGGGTGGGGGGTTACTTTATTTGGCTTCTTCCAAAAGGCCCTGGACGATTCCATTTCCTTCCCGTAGCCGAGAAATGAATTGTTTTTCTTTCTGCATATAGTCCTAACATAAGTCGTGGAACCCGAATTTTATTACGTCTTTAACTTGACTTTAATAATATAGAACTAATATATCGGTGTTTTAATACTGATCTTATATATAATTTATTTAGATTTGGGGATTTTCTTAGAACACTAAGGTCTTGCGGAATAGGGACAAGAAAATTTTTTATCTAGGTTCCGACCTTCTCCTAGAAGAATAATAATCCTACGTCTTGTGTGATTACTAATCAAAGGGAATGATTACAAGAGTATAATGCAGAAAAGAGTCTGCACTATCTCTAATCTGGCTTTGGTCCCCTCTCTTCCCTTCGACGTTAACCTTTAAATAGGTGGTGAAGCGATAGCCATTGTGCCGCGCTAGAAGACGACTTAACGCTTCGGGTTTCCCTATTTCCCCTCTCGCTTCCATTTCCATTTCACCCAATTGCTACTCCCAATTCCCCTCCCCTTTTCATGTCACCCTAATACTATAGCTAGTTCCCCTTTCCCTTCCTTTCCACGTTACTATACAAAATCCCCTAATTCCCCTTCTTCCTTTCTTTTCATGACACCCTAACGATTCCTTGTTTTACCCACTACCCCTCCCTTTTCATGTCACTCTAGTAATTCCCCTGTTTCCCCCTCCCCCTCCTTTCCTCATCACACTAGAGATTCTTTTGTTTTCTTCTCTCCTTACTTTCCATGTCACCCTATCGGTTTCCTTGTTTTCCCCTCTCCCTTCATTTCCATGTCACCCTAGCGCTACCCCCAATTCCCCTCTCCCTTCCTTTCCACAGCACCTTAGCACTACCCCTAATTCCTATATCCCTTTCTTTCCATGCCACCATAGCACTGCCCCCAATGCCTCTCTCCTTAACTTTCCACGTCACCCTAGAAGTTCCCTCGTCCCTCCTTTCCACGTCACCCTAGCGATTCCCCCGTTTTCCTCTCCCGCTTCTCTTTCATGTATAAAGTTTCCCCATTTTCCCCTTCCTTTCCATGTCACCTTAACGATCCCCCATTTTCCCCTCTCCCTTTCTTTCCACATCACCCTAGCAATTGTCATGAACTCAATTGTGGGCTATAGTATGGGCTATGGCCTATGGGATCATTGGACTGATGGACCACTGGGACTAGGTGTAGCTGTGCCAAACGGACAAACAAGGAGATGATTGGGTCTAGGAAGTAAGCAACAAGGTGCAGCATATAATGCTACATTGTGGCTTCGGGAAGGATCTGTAATACCACTAAATTGCAAAAGAGAGAATTAAGGAAAGAAAGGGCGGTTTTGCCATCAGACCCATCGACTTTTAGAATGCCGAACAAGCGACGCTCGTAGAGGTTCCCATGCCACCTAGGGACGGTCAGCACCGTCTAGAAAGCCGCATAAAAGTAGCGCTCTCAGAGGTTCCCAAACCGTCCAGGGGCGGCCGGCGCCGTCTCACGTATTGGGTTTTCGTCATTCGGCAGGAAATTCTATTCTTACCTCTTACCAATTTACCTACCGCAGTAGAAGAGCGCCAAATAGTATAAGGCCGCCATTGGATCAAAAAGCCCATAGTGCCATAACCAGCCAAAGCAAAAAGGGGAAGGGCAAAAGCGCCATTTCACAGTGAGTGTGATAGCCATGCCTCTTAAGTAAACAAGACAACACATAGCCACTTTACCTGCTCCACTTTTCTGTCACAGCCACAAAAGCCGAGCAGCCTCATTTCACTTCCCTAGCCGAGAGAAAGAGAGAAGGCAGAGGGAGAGGGAAGGCAAGAAGGAGAAGGGCAAGGTGGAGAGGAGGTCCCAACGGGGCTCAGACGACGCCGTCGACTGCATCAAGAGGAGATCATCCACAATCACTTCCGTTTCTAGTCCCGCAAAACAAGTAGGTTGCCCATCCCCCATGTTTATCCAACACGGTCTCACAAGCACAAACATGTAGAAAGTAGGGGAAGGGGGTACACTATCCTGAGTAGAAGAAGCGAGCCGCAGAGCGCCGGTGCCGCACCGGTGACCGGCGGCACTATTGGGGGCAACAGTTGACAGTGATGGGTGGTGGCGCAGGTGACCGAGGGCGGAGGCGCAGGGGGCCAGGGCCGGAGCCGAGGACGGCGGCCGTTGGACGTGCCGATCGGGTGACAGCGCCCAGCACCCCACCGCCGCGCGCGCAACAGGAAGCAACGGATCCGGGCTTGGCCGATCGGATCCAAGGAGAGTGAAGGGGGGCGAGCAGGGGGAGGCCAGCGGCGGTGAGCCGAGCCGCCCGCGCCGTCGCACCGCCGCTGGAGCAGCCCCTAGGTGCAGTCGCGCACACGAGGGGTGGGGAGAGAGGGAGAGAGGAGAGGAAGGCGGGAGGGGGTGGCGGAGGAGCCTCCGGCGCGGCCGAGCCTGGTCGCGCCGATGTCGCATCGCCTGGAGCCACTCGACCGAGAGGGAGGCGAGGGGATGAGGCTGGTTTGGCCGGATGGAAGTGAGGAGAGAGAGAGAGAGGGGCAGGTGAGGAAGGAAAAAGAAGGGGCTGGCCGGGTAAGAAAAAGAAGAAGGAGAAGAAAAGAAAAGGGAAGAAAAGAGAAAGAAAAAGAAGAAAGAGAAGGAAAGAGAAAGGGAAGAAAAGAGAAAGAAAAAGAAGAAAGAGAAGGAAAGAGAAAGGGAAGAAAAGAGAAAGAAAAAGAAGAAAGAGAAGAAAAGAGGAAAAAAAGAAAGAAAAGATAAAAAAAGAATGGGGGGGGGGGTTTGGTACCTGCGTAACAGGTCCCTGAAACCTATGTGTTTTTACGCCAGGATCGGGATATGCG
Source organism: Dendrocalamus latiflorus (assembly GCA_017311315.1). NCBI lineage: Eukaryota > Viridiplantae > Streptophyta > Magnoliopsida > Poales > Poaceae > Dendrocalamus > Dendrocalamus latiflorus. The sequence continues at coordinate 17,538,318 of CM029622.1, read as the reverse complement.
TGTAGTATCGTCGTCGCCTATTTAATCTCTGGTTTCGTTATGATGTGATAAGTCGGATTAATTGCTTGTCCAGTGGAGGTCCTGAGTTTACGCCGTTCGCACGTCGTTCCGCTCCGCTCCGCTTGGTTAATAGGCAAGTGCATGGTAGAGCGGTAAATCGGAGTTTATGAATATGCGATGTTTACATGATGTGATAATGTTTATGTGAAAGTACGATGATTACATGATATGATGTTTATTTATGGATGACAATGTGCATTTGCATTTGCATTATGTGCATTCAAAGAGTGAGGGCGGTGAGGAAGTCCCAAGCTACGAGTAAAGCTAGCGGACTAATCCGGAGTGCTCTTGAATAAGACCTACTTCGGTAGGCCTCCACGGGAGTGGATAGATCCCCGTGCCGATATGGGCAAGCCCAAGATTATGGGTGAACATCGACAGGTGTTCACTCGGCAATACCAGTATTTGCAATGTGATGAGCAAATGTGCATGTAGAGTAGGGTTGCATTGCATTGATGATTTGGCAATGTGGAACATGAAAATGCATGTGAAGTATATACGATCAATGTGGAACCTTGAGAATGGTGGTAAGAGCATGGCTATGTATGCAGAGTATGTTGGTTGGATTAAATTGTTTTCATGTTGTGTTAGTATTTATCGTCCTATTATGTACTTGCTGAGTTCTTAGACTCACCCTTACTTTGTTGTTTCTTTCTAGGTGATCGTTGAGGACGCCGTGCCGGTGGCAGGAATAATTTTCACAAACTAACCGCACTCCCTGTACCACCTTTTATCAGTTTATTTTAGTCTCTACTAGTCTGCTAGAGTAAGAGCTAAAAGAAAAACTATGATGTATCTATTCGTTCCCATGCCACGGTTCCTCTGTCACCATTATCGTCACGCTATCCAATTAGCCCACCACAAAACGGTAAGTTGTCCTCTTTTACTAATTTCTACTCTACTTTCATCTTCCCACAAAAATCCAAAGAAAAAAGTTACTTAGTGAGAGAAAGCTAGATCTATAACTACGATGATAAACTACGAAGAGCTTTTGTGGGCTACCCACTTCCTCCCATACCGCGGCTCCTCCCTCGCCATCGCTATCAAGCTGTCCAATAGGCCCACTAGATTCCGTAAATTGTCCTCTTTTATTTGTTTCCACTAGTTAGGGCCTGTTTGGCAGAGCTCCACCAACTCCAGATCCACCAAAAACAGCTCCACTCCATGAATTTTTACCCAAACGCTCCAGCTCCACGAAATCTGGATCCACCAAAATACTGAATCTAGCTCCAGATTCATGAAATCCATGGAGCACCTCAAGGGGTGCTCCACGAAACCTTGTTTCGTACCTACTCGTGGAGTTAGGTGGTAATTACCCACCTTTTGCCACTGGTTACACACCCCATCCCATACCATCATAAAATCCATGGGCAAAACAGGCCATTCCCACCAAAAACTCAGTTTCGTGGATCTGGAGCTGCTGTGCAAGCCAAACAGTTTTGTCTAGCTCCATGGTGGGATCCCAGATTCACGGTGGAGCTGTTTTTGGTGGATCTGCTGCTCCAAATTTATTTTTTCAATGATGAAGCTCTGCCAAACAGGCCCTTACTTAGCGAGCTAAAACTGGTCTACAGCTATATATGTTTGGGCCGACCGGGAGACCGAACCATGAAGTTTTGGCCCAAGGAAGGGAACCCAACCATTTGATCCCCCCCCCCCCCCCCCCCCCCCGGCCTGCACGTGAAAATTCAAATCCAAACAGCCGAGAGCGAGCAACGCGCCGCGCGTACTTAAGTGGCTCCTCTCGCACCTCCGTTTCTTCCCTTCGTGTGACCTCTTCTCTTCTCTTCCCGCTCCTTGGCCAAAACCCAACCGCACCAAGGGGGAGAGCGAGCTGCGAAGGGGCTTCTCGAACCTTCTGGAAGCTTTGCCGGCTGTTCTAGGGGTAGGCGCTCCTCTCGATCCTCCCCCACCTCCACCTCTCGAGCCTCCCGATTCGGATGCCTGTGTTTCCTCGTACTTTTTGGGTGGGGGTTTTGAGCGTATCCAGTTTCCTATCGATTCAATCTCTTTTTATCTTGTTTGTACGTACACATTTGGATTTGGAATCGATCGGTTTCTGCAATTTCGCTGGTTCGTCGTGGTTTTTTGGTGGTTCGTGCGGTTCTGCTCGTCATTTTGATGGCTTCAATTTCCCCCAAATTTGCGATTCCATGCAATGTTTCTGTGTAATCGGAGTAGTGTATGTTCTACGTTTATGGAATCGTATTCGAATTCCGCGGCCATTTTTCGCTTGCACGATCCGGTTCAAATTCCGAGCTCTGCAGTTTCCGCGTGTAGTTGTGCGATATTTTAGTACGCAATTTGATATGGCATTTCTCCAATTTTGGGTTCAAAAGTTTTCAAAATTTTCCCTCGTACCCTCGTCGCTTACGAATTTACTAAACTGCAGCACTAATCCGCTTCCTCAGGTGCAGCGATGGACCCGCGCCACCTCGGCGCGACCCCGGGCAGCGGCAGTAGCGGTGGCAGAGGCAGTGGCGGAAGTGGAGGTCGGTCGGTGGACACGTCGGCGAGGCGCCACCGCCGCATGTCGACCCTGTCGACAGGCACCCGCCTCATGTCGGCGTTCAACGCTGTAGGTGGTGGTGGCGACGGCGGGTGCTCCGGGTCGTCGTCGTCCGGTGGGTTGGATCTCGGGCTCCACGAATCGCACCCCCGCTACAACCGCCACCGCGTCTACCCCGAGGCCTCCCCAACGCCGAAGATGGGAAGCCTCCTCTTCCTCAACTCCCCAATGTCGCAGACGACGGAAGACGAGGTGCTCATCATGGATGGCGTGCTCGTGGCCGACGGCTCCGCCTCCACTCCCTGGCTACCCACCTCCTTCACCGACCTCGGCTTCGTCTCCACCGGCTCCCCCGATTCCGGCGGCAGCGGTCGCTACGGCCCCAATCGCCAGGTAATTGATTCACTTCTCACGTTGTCATTGGCTTGTGTGGGACCCACGTTTGTCATTGGCTTGTGCTGGGAAGAGATCGTGATGTATTTTTTGACACCAGAGTTCGTGATGTGTTGCCGTGGGATAGTAGGATACCATCGGTTAATGCTATGGTTTCATGATAGAAGTTGATGAATTTGAAAAACGAAGTAAAATCGTGACTATATTAGCTAATGGCGATTGTTCACCAGATAGTAAGTTCATAGTTTTCTTAGCTGTAAAAATTTAAATTCATGTTGTGTGTATTCGCGAATTTTATTCGATGCTTTTGTCCTGAAGCTACAAATACGAAAAGGAAAAAAAAAAGTGGAGTATAAGTTTGGTGATTTCAACTTGTACAAGTAGGAAAAGAAAGCCAATTCTATTGTTATATAGTTAGTTACCTTCTATATGCATTCGGGTGGTTTAAACAACTTTCTTGTAGCTTAAGGCCTTCTATGAGTTCATCAAGACACCGACTCAGAAATACAGTCTATAAGCTTGCATGTTTTCCTAACTAGGAAGCATGTTATGTAGTTTCTGGCGATTTTTCTTACAAGGAAGGGCGGCAGTGAGTTTTTGTATTTCAATGTAGTTACCACTTACCACTGTCTGCGATGCTATTTTGTACTATGCCCTATCAATGGTGGGTAGACAAGCTCCCCGTATTTATCAATCAGGAAGCGTAAAAGAAGGGGAGAGTTTTCTGTTTAGAAAAAAGGAGGACGAAACTTGTGGACAGCTTAAATGGAGGGGAAGTTTTCTCACCCTTGTCAAATTCGGACTCTGGAATTAGTAATATTAAATCATGCTTATGAAGGAACCAATCGCGGGAAGTAGAATTGTTGAGGGGGGCTAGAATGGGGCTGCCCACGGATCTGCATAAACTGACGAGTCGTTTCCCTTTTGCCCTTGATTCTGCAGTTTGCCCATGGGAGGGAGGAGTCTCGTGTGGTGCGAGCCATGAATTCAAGATTTTCCGAGGTAAATATTGCTTGCAGCATTAGCTTTAATTCATCAGGATTTTAGATCAGATACTAAATGATCTCCTGCCTGATTTAAAAGTAGATGTTCATTGTTTAACCCTGGATTTACAAGTTATTTCGGCATTTCTGAACTTATCTGAAGATATTTTTGTGCCGTACTCTCACTCTCTCTCTCTGAGTAATTCGAAATTTCAAGATCAAACACAGTTTCTTGTAGATTTCTTTCAGAAGATTCCTCCATTGTTCAATAAATAGTAATAAAAATTTAAGTTCTTGTTTGGGATCATTTATCTTTTGTTTTTTGGCTTTGGTGTTAACCCAACTTCGCATGAAGCCAATTTACAAAATCCTGACAATGCATATAGCACGATCCTTTCTGAAGTAAACTATAGGGAATTGTTACCAGGCACTATTTCTAAAAACGACAGCAACCGGTAACCTTACTCATATATTAAAAATACATTAAGCAGGACTTTATGCATGCCACTTCAAATTGAACCATTCCGACATCAAATGGTTTATTTCAGAATATTGAGAAAAAGAGTGAACGAAGAGCGATGTTCTATTACAGGAATAGATGTTTGGTTTCAATGTTTATTGTCTAATTGTTATATTGGCTGATGAGCATCATTAAATTGTGTAAAAGTGTTGGTTACAGTATAATGGTTAGTTTGGTGTCTATTGCCTGATTGCACTAGGAGCTATCTTCTTCAAGGATTTCAAGCTTAAAACTAATTTGTGTGTGTTCCCCGTTTTTATTAGTTCGCTTAATACTTGCTTGTGTGTGTTCCCCATTTTTATTAGGTTTAGGAATTGGTCAGTCCAAGTAATTCATGAGGTGTGTGCCATTAGGGCCGTCCAATCAACCAACACTACAATCAACTAGGGACAAAAAAACAGGCCTGGGTTACTGAGAGAGATGATGTTTCTTCTTAGCAGCGATGCCTTTGACCAGTATCTGCTCTTTGCATACCTTAATGTGCCATTGTATTGTTAGACTGAATGCCTTATTTTAAATACGTGTTCTGATACAAAAATGTAAAATACATAAACATGTAAATTGATTGATTTTTGCCTGGACTTTGCTGCAAACTCTATGCGCTTTGGTATAACGGTTATTTGCAGCTTCTGTTATTAGTAATGCATTTGAACTGTCTATACAAACTGGAAGTATTACAATATAGATAGAAAAATAACAACGACTGAACTGAACAATTCTGATACTCTGGCATATGCATGGATCTATGAAGCTAGACTATTTCATAAGACATGGAATTAGACTTACTTCTCTAGTTCAGCCATCTGTCTTCAGTTTATAACTGTTCATTATGACCTTACTCCTTATCTTTCTTGCTAACCCAAATGGAAAAGAAATTTTGGTTTGCCGGATTATACGATACTGGTGGTGTTGCTCTGGTGATGATTCTATATGGACCTGCAAATGAGGGCGCTTTGGAAAACTAACGAAGTGGCAGCCTAGGCCTAGGACAGCACAAGAATTTGACGATACCTTTTCTATTACTTCTGCGTCAGTAACTTCTCAGTGATCTGTTTTTCACTTGCTGTATCATACAAACAACAAAATCGTTGTGTAAAATTCCCTTTTAATCTTCTCAAGCAAACGATCTTTCACTCAATTTCTGATTGTTCTGATCAATTTTTCACATTGTCATTATGCCATACACGATGGGATAGATAACAACACACTTAACAAATCTCTGTCATGTTTCCTGTCATGCAGGTGGAACTGCAGGGCGGGCTATCAGTGCAGGGTGCTGGCTACAACAAGCAGGGGGGCCCCAGAGCCTACCCCCTCCTCCCGCCATCGCTGGCAGGAGCCGCAGCCATCCCTATCAGGCCACCGGCCCCTCCCTACTTCACGCCGCCGAGAGCCGCCGCCGTCACCCTGGCGAGAGCGCCCGTTTCCTCACCAGCGCCATCAGATCAGCCTGCGCTGCCGCGGGCGACGTTCGCGTGGCCGCCGACCGAGGAGGAGGACGCCTTCATCAGCCAGATCCTCTACGGCCCCGGCCGCCGGCGCAGGCTGCCCGTGTTCGAGAGCATCTGCCCCGAGTGATCGAACGAGACGACGATGCTCTGCTCGGGTCGGCGTGCCTAGTGCATCCGTAGGCTCGGTAATACTAGCACCACCATACGGCGACAGAAGACCGTAAGATGCTCGCTCTTTGTCAGGTGAGGCGGCAGATACATTTCTTCTTTTGCCTCCGGTTGTGGTGAGCCCGTGAGTGGTGGTGGTGGTGGTGTGGTTTTGTTGTTGGAACCTGGTAAGCGTTTGTGGAGTTGGGACAAGCTGCAGGTGTAGTACTATAGCAGCGGTCGTCGTGCTTTGCTGCCTCCTTGATTCGGGGGGAGAAATACGGTGCTGGAAAACCATATTACCCCATAACCGCTCGCTGCCATCGAATCGGTTCGCGTTTACTTTGTCTGGATTTTGATCACGATTGCTCTGTTGGTTGTGCTGGGTGGATGGATTGCTTTGCACAGCCCATTCGTTGGCTGTGTTCGGACGACATGGGAGGGCTTGCGCCTTTGGTTACCTCTGAATGTTGGCTTCTGTATCTTCAGGATCTCCATCCGTTCGGCCGCAGTTCGTTTTGCTCAGATTTCAGAGCTAAGGCTGAAGGTGCTTGAGCACGTTTTGATCGCACTTGTTCCCAACGTTTCCTGCTTTGCCTTCACACGGCAAGCTTTTGGTTTAATTTATTGCCAGAGTTTAGGTGTTTTCGGAACAGGTACTAGTACCATGTTTCTCCTGCTGTGAGCTCCGAAGGCATACAACTTAAGGCTGTTTTTGGCTTTTTAGAAACTGATTTTTAAACGAAGTAGCTTTTAAGGTGGTTCTATAAGCTATTTGTAAAAGTCACTGTATAAACCTTTAAACGATGTAGCTTCTTAATACTAGTGTCACTCGCTTGAGCCAAAAGATATAAGAGTACTTTTGAACATGGCCTAAGCCTGTTCAACAAAGAAACAATATCCTTCTAATTACTTTGTGCTGCTGCTTAGCACCCAGAACTGACATGCCAATCACGCAGCTATACCTATACACTACAGTGGAGTACACATTCACAGGGTACATACAACGTAGAACGTACAGTACATACTACAGACCATAAGGCTACAGTGGAGTACATCACATTCGAAGGGTCATTATAACGTAGAACGTACAGTACAGACTACAAGGTTACACACGGCGAAGGTTGCACGTCGATCTTGCCAACATGTTCTGTTCGCTCAGAGCTCTGCATCGGAGGAGGATGTCGGCGCGGTATCACCCTTCACCTTGGCCTTGACCTTCCCCACGGCACCCCCCGCCGCTCTCGTCGCGGTCGCCGCCGCCTGCTCCACCGTCTCTTTGCCCATCTCGAGGCTCTTCTTGGCAGCCTCCGTCGCCGACCCAACAGTGTCATCATACCTTGGCGCAATAATTAACATGCAGGCATGACGATCGAGCGTCAGAATAGAAATGCTTGTCCCAGAGCAACATCTTTCACAATAGCTACATAGCTAAATCTACCACTACTATAAAAAAAACTATGCTGGATGGCTACATCACAGACATTCCATAAAAAACTGTCTGTGCTATAATTATCATAGACGATTTTACAAGTGTGACCGTGTATCGTCCGTGATACGTAACTATAACAGACGATTCATACGAATTACCATCTGTGATATTTTTACAGACGGTTATTAATACGAATTGTCTGTGATAACGCAAAATATCACAAACGGTTTGTTTCAATAACCGTCTATGATAATTCATAGACGATTTGTATCATTACAGACAGTTATTGATACAAACCATCTGTGATAATGGCAGACATCACCGACGGTTTATATTAATAACCATCTGTGAACGTCGTATTAACAACCGTCTATGAAAGTTCACAGATGGTTGTTAATATAAACCGTCTATGATCGTTTCATATCATAAATGATTTGTGGTTGAACCTTCTGGGATATGCCACGTTATTAAATAGCCAGCGTGGTCTCAACGGATCTGTCTTCATTGCACTGCATTGAAGGAAGCGACCGGCTTTGGAAAGTTTGGTGAAAACATGCCGCTTGTAGATCGATCTGTTCTTGGTGATTAGAGGTTAGTATTTACTTCTAATAACTTATATGTCTTATAATAGAGAAAGATGATAGCTAGATTTAGAGAGATGGTAGTTTGCTCTAATTTAAGAATGGGTTAGTATTCCTAATTTACTTCAATATATTCTTGTTGATACACACACACACATACATGCATATTGCTTTATGAATACGTGCCTAGCTATTTAATTTAGGTATGGACAATCTATTATTAGGTAAATGACAATTATGTGTGTAAGTGATTAGCCTGGTTAATTAGATATAGTAGCATTAATAATCCAATTTGACACTGATTCTAATTGTGATTGTACTAAAGTGGAGCAAGATAATACAACTTGATTATCTATTTAGGAGCAACCACGACTTTACCCGTGTGCAACAAACAATTGACAGGTAAACTTATTTTCTCCATACATAATTCTATTGTAGTCTTCCCTTCGTTTGTAATAGCTGAGACTAACTTTTTGGAATCACGTAGGTCGTTCAGCGCTTACGTTGCCCAAGGAGGGAGACACAAGGAATCCACGCCACACTGCGACACATGATGCGATTTCCTGTACCGCTACAACACAACAATCCTCGTTATAATGACTATAGAACTGACAATACCTATATATGTAATTCTATTTTTGCAGTGCCACCAGCAGCTACAGGGCAACGTATGTGGCTTCTATGTTTGCCACCATATGGAGACAATCATGGACGTTAAGACGAATGATCTAGATGTTTGCCAACCTACCAATAATTATTTTATGATCATATATATATATATATATATATATGCTAATGACTTAACACTACTTTTAGTGACAACGCGTGGAATTTGACAAAAGTGCAATCAATCTTTACAAACTCGTCGAAATTCGAGAAACTCCCCCCAATTCTTGATAGCGGAGGTCATAAACAAGACTAGAGAGTTCTACCCGGTGATGATTAGATGTTGAAATATTTGATATAATTGTATTCACTCAATTGTGCTTAATCAAATAATTCATTCAAATGTATATCATTTAGTTGAGATCTCTGTAATGATTATCATGTGCTATATATGTAATCTGTTTGCTTATTTTCAAAAGGCATGACTAGCTGAAAAATAGAAAATAATATAGGTATTTAAATAGCTTAAAAATCATTTGTGATATTTAATATATCACAAACAGCTATGTTCGAGAACTATCTGTGATATATGACATATCACAGACGGTTTTTGATATTACAGACAGTTCAGAACCGTTGTCATAGATGGTTTTTAAACCATCTGAATTTATATATCTGTGATAATATGTGGTTATTATAGATGCTCTCAAACCGTCTGTGATAATTACAACACAGACAATTTTTTTATCACAGACAATTTTTAATATTAGCCGTTTGTGATACTTGATATATCACAAATGGCTATATTAAAGAACCGTCTGTGATACTTGATATATCACAAATAGTTTTTTTTAAAAAATCTATCTGTGTTATAATTAACACAGACGATTTGAGAGCCGTATATAATAACCACATATTATCATAAATATAAAAATTCAAAGAGCCCAAAAACAGTTTATGACGACGGTTTTTGAACTATCTACCATAAAACTTTCTATAGTAGCGTATAAAGAAGTACCAGAGCAATAACTTTCACAATAGCTGCATAGCTAAAGCTACAAAGAAGTAATTGAACGTTTGGAAAGAACGACATTGAACATACGTACCGAGGCTCGTCGGAATGCGACCGCCGGAGCTTCATCCAGGTCAGCTTCGCCCACGCACGGAACGCGTCCAGCCGGCTGTTGAACCCGGGGATGCCGCCGTCGCCGACCGCCTGCTCCACCGGCTCGGCGCCGGCGCGCCCTCCCTCCCCACCCGCTCCCTCCATCAGCAGCTTGCCATCCGGCGACGACGCCGCCGGTGGCGACATCAGGAACGACGCGACGGAGGCCACGAGCACCACGAGGAGGACGATGGTGACGAATATGGTCGCGCTCCCCCTCGCCGCCGGCGGTGGCGCCGCTCTGACGCTGCTACCGCCGTCGTTGTTGTTGGTGGCGGTGGTCTCCCTGGCGTCCGCCATATCGATCGGCTCAGGTGGTGGAGGTGGAGACAGAGATGCTATCACGACGAGGTGGTCGATGCAAGAAAGTGGTAAGAAAGATTGCCCGCGGATGCACGGATCCGCGCGTGACATACGTACTACTAGAGCGCACGATGCTCGTGACACCAGGGTGACACGTGCAAGGCCGAGAGCAGTCCGGGGAGACGAGGTGGGCTGCGGCGGTCTATGCGCGCGCGTCACGGGCGGGCGGACGTGTCTAGCACTCCGGGCCCGTTTGGCTAGATCAGCAGACCAGGTGGCCGCCGATCCGCTAGTCAGGAGATCAGACGGTCCAGTTGCAGAGCTGAATTTGGACGATCAAGATTCACCGGTTGGGCTTTGCAGCTGGTCTAGCGCTATTGAGATAAGTGCAACCGGCCCAATTAAAAGTACACGTAGCGGACGAAATAATCGAAGAATGGAAGGGGCAAAACAAAAAGGAATCAGTAATCGTCTAAAAAAAGGAGGATTGGATCATATACCCTCCCTTTAGTTGGGAAATTCAGGATTTACCCTCCCACCTCAATGACATATGGGGTCATCATAAGTCACTGACGTGTGGGTCAGGAGGGTAAATTCTGAATTTCCATCTAAGGGGAGGGTATATGATGAATAAAACCTCTAAAGAAAAAAAAGAAAAGAAAAAGCAACTTATCCGGACATGGATCGGAGGGGTTTGAACCCGACGTGAATCGAACACGCAACCTTCTGATCTGGAGTCAGACGCGCTACCATTGCGCCACGGATCCGGTACGAAATAGGACCTCTGGTTTTTTGCTTTGATTCTGATACAGATCGACCACACCAATTAAGCGGATGAATGAACCTCATTCCCCTTCAATCACGTTACCTTCTTTCTGTTCTCTTAAATATATTCACTGCTGTAAACTCTCTCGTTAACACTGCACAACATGCAAATACTCTGACCGGTATTGATTGCACTACTACCACATTAGTGCATATGGGAAATAGAGAAATCCAAGAGAACTCATTTACTGATAAAATTAAGGGCACAACATCCAAGATGACTTAAAGAGAAGAGCTGGAAAGGCTATCACCATTCAAATTTGGAATTTGAGGGAGTATGTGCGAGTTACAGCTGCAGCATTCTCACGTTGCATGTAATATATACTCTATTCGGCTATAATAGAGTGACGTTTTTAACTTTTTAAAGTCGATAAGATGCCACTTTGACCACCAATATTTATCACCGTATATTCAGAAAAAGTTATATAAGTGTAACATTATGATACTACTTTTTTACAACAAATTTAATAATATCATTTTCATATATCTAAACTACCTATTCTAGGCAATGTCTTTGAACAAAATTTATATGGTTGACTGCATGTATTATAGGATGTAACTCTTTTTTTTTTTACCAAAGGGAGAGACAGTAGTAGCGAGTGTGTACACTACATTCATTTATGATCAAAAAATGTAAACAAGCATTGCTTAGATCAGTTAGGCTTTGTCCTCAACATGGAGGTGATGAGGAGCTCAACTGCCATCCACAAGCCCAGTGCTTGTGGTCCGTTGAATTAGTTCTTCATCAATGGTTGAGATGCCTCCTTGAGAGAGGAGAGAGCAAGTAAAAAATTTTAGCTTTTTGCCCTTACCTCAGTTGCTCTAGTGGCTACTATGAAAGAGCAAGAGAGAGCAACACACAACACACACAACCAGCCAGAGAGAAGAGAAGTGAAGAGAGGAGAAGTGAAGCTCTGTTCAACTTGGTGGCTATTGCCCGATCTACTTCAAGCGTATGGTCAGAGGCTCAAAAGTGGTTGGATAGACTCCAAATTCGGTGAGTTTGTTCTACACATAGAGTACTTTGATTTGGTTAGTTGGTTTGAGGATTAGTTTGTTTGGGTTGCAGTGAACTTAGAGGTGTGCAGCCTTGGTAGTTGATCAGTTTGTTGGGTTGAGCCAAAATTTTGACATGTTACAGACTCATTGAACTACATTACTGCTAAGTTTCACACAATTTGGATTAGTGGCTTGTAAGATATGAACTGAAGACCAAATTGGTCAGAAACAACACTACTTTGTTTTAGGTGATTTTGGCTAATTCTTGTCAAGTGTGGTTGTTGTTGATGATGATACCAGGTTTGTAACTTGATGATGATGTTGCTGCTATTGTAGTCTCTAGAGGTTCTAGAGAAGACTCCATTACATCCATTGTTGTTAATAGCGAAAGTTTAGACTTGACTGGTTGGTCCTATAGTTTTTATCCTTGACTTTAGGATATTTTTTCCACATGAATCATTGTGTCAAATATGCATGTTGATGTGTTAATTCTGCTACTAGCTTTTTGGTTGAAGCTATCCTCAAAGTTCATTACAAGATGAGATGTTCAAGTGTGCATATTTGCTGTGTAGGCGAATTTGTGATTGCATTATTGTTGCTGTTCAGCTCCATTAGGGCAATGTTAATAGCATGCCATATAGGATTCAGGCTGAAATGGAGAGGAAATTAAAGAAGAGAGAGAGAGAGTGAAAAGCTATGACTAGCATGAGACACAGCTTGGGCACAAAATACAATCATCGAGATACAACAAAAAATGCGTTGGAGAGGAGGGTTGTGTCTAGCTACATAGTTTGTGGGACCCACCATATTAAAACCGTGCAACCATACATAGCCGTACTGTACGCATCGTACCCTCATATATATATATATATATATATATATATATATATATATATATATATATATATATATATATATATATATATATATAAGTCGGTGCTATAGTACGGCGATGCTACAGTGTTTAGCTAATTGATAGTCTATTTCTACTTAATTCAATTTAATATTCTTGCTACATATAGCTACTTTAGATCATATATAGTATATTAATTAATTAATTAATTCAATATTTAACACTAAATTGTTATATGCGTAGTGTAGTTAGACCGAAGTTGGATGTACGCTGAGAATCGTGTGAGTAAAAAGTACATTAATGACGTGTCTACTTTTACAAGAGCTGCCGAGGAGGATATGTTGAATAAGGGGGTGGAATATATGTATTGTCCATGCATTGACTATAAGAATATGAAGATGTTTAAGAACCAAGCACAGATCGAAGCACACTTGATTCGAAGAGGTTTCAAAAAGGGGTATACACGTTGGGACAGTCACGATGAAGAGCAGATTACACAGGAAGATAGTAATAACGACATCACCGATGAAGTCAATCATATGCTGCCAAATGATGTTGATTATGGTTCCGATTCAGATAGGTTGTGTGATGACAATCTAGATCAGATGCTTTGCGATACAGAAGAAAACTATGATGAGAGAGAGAGTATGTTAAATTCGTGAATCCCTTAGAGACGAGATCACTGATGCCATTAGAGATGAGTGCGGCAGCAGATACAGAGCATTGAGGAAAGGCTTAGGGGAAATTAGTTGCAAGGCCCGCTGCTACTATGCTAGCCAGTCCCCCAACCATCGGAGTAGCTGCGCGTCTAACCCTATCGCGCGTCTAACCCTATCTCAAAAAGCAATGGCAGGTTTCCTGTCGATGACATCCTAGTAAGAATTATTATCTTTGTAATACTCGATCCATTGATAGGCCTGTTGGAATAGCAATTTTATATCATTATATAGGTGGCTATGAAGTGCAGGCTCCAAGTGAGATATACCTCTGTTGCCCTGAACGCTGCTTGGGGCCAGGCATATCTTTCTGGTGCCGGGGCCTTGGTGCACGATGTAAATCTAGCATCGGGTTTGCAAAAGTGAATATGGATGGTGTTCATGCCAATTTTGAGGTTGTCCCGCTGCAAATGCTCTCAAACGACGAGGTTGTGACTCTAGGGCAAGCCACTAGAACATTCATCAAGTGGCACAAGAGGGACATCTGCCTAGAGCGACCTGCACCAGTGTCAACACTTTGCGAAAAAGTCCTGCAATGGTGCTAAGTCCATAGGAGCTATCTGTACTGGAGCTACCTACACTAGAATTACCTACACTGGTGTCAACTTCACAGGAATGTCCTACAACAGTGCCAAGTTCATAGGAGCTATCACACCAGAGCTACTTGCACCGATGTGACAAGGCCCCAGTGCATCAGATGCATCTACACCTCGTGCCCGGTCAACTCCCGTGAAGTTGACCTCTAAACAGCTAGGTGGTAAGGGCAAATCGAAGAAGCCCGATGATATCCTCGTCTTGTCTTTGGCCCAAAAATTCGTGCTACATGAGCCATTGGTCGTCCCGATAGATCGCCTCCAAACTCTAAAATTGGCTTGCCAGAGATTGTATGCATGGTATAGGTGCCGAGGACGACTGTGCTGGAATTTGGTAGACATATCTATTGAGATTAAGTCTACTAGAATTTAATACGCATGCATATGTTTAACTCGGGTACAACATAGGGCGAAATAGTTGGGTTTGTTTTGCAAGATTAGCTCTGCAAGCTATTGACCCACATGATCATATTGGAATTGATCTCATAAATAATCTGACCATGACGCATGACTCACACATGTGTGCTAGGGACTAATATATTTTAGACTCATTAAATTGGCTTGTCTGATCGTGGTTGGTGACATGATTCAGGAGTCTCATGGTGTACCGAGAAACAGGTGGGTCACTTTTGACAGCTAAAACTAAATTAGTCAAAGTAGCAGTTGTTTTAAAACACCTTTTCAATGAGATCTTGTAGCAATAATATATACAAAGATGAGAAAAATAGAACCAATTGTCTATAATTTTTTCTAGAAAGTAGTCATGCTACTCATGTTGGTATTTTTCAACAATTATAAGAGGAACATTAAAGCACTATACACTTATGTTTAAACGGCATGAAGCAAATCACACACTTCAGTGTGTCAGGTTTTATGAAGTAGGTCATGGCTGCTATCTCTTCCTTCTCATCATACTGTGTGTTAGGCTTGATTGCTGTCTTAAGCGTACATCATCACCTTCTTCACAACTGTTCGTCGGCTTAAGTTACTATCCTAGGAGTACGTGCTCCCACTTCTCATATACTGCTTAAATGATATTATTATAACTCTTTATCCTTTTGACCATACTCTAATAATGATTACAAGATACTCTAAAGGAGTTCTATGAAAAATTTCATCAAAGTCCATATTTTATAGCATAATTGTGTACATACTCCTTTCATGTATGAAAAGGGGTATATAATAAAAATAAAGGGTTCCGATAAAAAAATTTCAACAAAGTCGCATTAGAGTATCTTAGAATTAATATGTAAATATACCAAAAAAATGATAAAGATGTATAACCTATTCGTTTAAGTGGTATATTGAAAGTGGAAGTATATACTCTCAAGAGTACGGAAAATGCTTCATATATGCATATATGTATATATATATATATGTATATATGTGTGTATATGTGTGTGTGTGTATAGGACGCTGAAATGGAGCACTATGGTGTCTGGGCATCAAGCTTCCCTGTCTTTGAATTGTTTTTAGATGCGTGCTAGTATATAATATATTACATAAACCCGTTAACATTCATTATGCGCATGACTGATCATGTCAAAACTTCTTATTAATTGAACGGCCACGAGAAGCCAATATAATTACGGAAATATTTGTTTTGCTACTTTTGATGTGCGCGTTCTAATTATTTCTGCCATAAAAAGATTTCGTCTTTCGTTTTTACACTTCCAAACCAGGTCTCATATAGTTTTTGCCATTGCCGTTTATATCCGTTACTTTTGACTGGTGATGGCTAATTGTAAACACATTTACT
This sequence comes from Dendrocalamus latiflorus, assembly GCA_017311315.1. Lineage (NCBI taxonomy): Eukaryota > Viridiplantae > Streptophyta > Magnoliopsida > Poales > Poaceae > Dendrocalamus > Dendrocalamus latiflorus. Next base: position 17,522,423 of record CM029622.1, on the reverse strand, counting down.
CGGTGATTCTGCTATGAAGACTGAAGTAGCTCGCGAAATGTATGAAGGTTTACTAGGGATTGCCATTGTATAAACAAATTTTTAGCTTTAAAAAAGGTTTCTCAACTTTTCTTACCTACAATTTTTTTCTCGTTTCTCCCCCACTGGGATGAGTAAGGGAATAAGGGGATGATGGGAAAAAAGTTCACGCATGTCGGGTGCATAAAATACGAATACATATACCATAGTCAATATTTTCGAAGTGTCTATACAACACTCAAGTGTTTTTTTCATCAAAATCAGTTGAGTTTTCAGCCCTTGAATCAAAATCCTGCTCATATATGTCCCACTCTCCCATATATACAACCCCCATAAGAGCATGTACAATGCAAGATGCTTATATATGAATGCTTAAAGAGAGAGAATATAGCCACATCATCAAGCACTCATGCAAAAGTTATTCCCTCCAATGCAAGCATCTCTTCCATGGGTGCTTAGATGCTATATTTTCTATTAATAGAATCAGTTATATATATAAGCATCTACTAAGCACTGATGCTTATTTAAGCATCGATGCTTCAAAATAAGCACCTTATCTATCCTATGTGGCAAGAAAAAACAGTTTTTCATTGCTAAGCACCTCTCTAAACGCCTGCATTGTACATGCTCTATGTCATGAACCGGGGTAAACACCACCAAGGAGATGGCCGGATGGCGTCGGCGTAGAACGAGAGGGAGAGAGACTAGATGTTTAGGCGAGGAAGACTATGATAATTCTCTGATTGATTACAATAGCATGCGGTAGCCTCCTTATATAGATGGCTCCCCCTAACAGATGGAATCTAATCCCAATTGTATCTCTAACTCATATCATATCTCTAACTCTATCTCTAACATAAGGAAACTAATCTCTAACTCAAATGGAAACCAATCTCTAATTCAAATAGAAACTAATATCTAATTCCTAATAATAACCCGACTGGGCCTTGAGTCCAAGGCCCACACCCCTGACACTACACCCCTCTCGGACATGCAGCTCGTCCTCGAGCTGCTAGACGACAGCAATGGAAGACATTCGATGCCGATGTAGAAGACGAACGATGGCGGGGTGCTGCAGCAGATGGAGACGACTGGCCCGAACCAAGCGGAACAAGGCTAGACGAAGTGAAGCGCGCTTCGAATATGATGCCTGCAAAATAAACTTCTCTCTTTTTTTTGGATTTTTTTTAATATTTTTTTTTGATTTTTGAATTTTTTTTACCCGTCGGTCGGTTTTAAAACCGATCGAGTCCGTCGGACACATCCGGTCGAGGGCAGCGTTTAGAAGAGGACCGAGTCCCTCGGACGCATCCGATCGAGAGAGGGCCGACTGGAGGAGCGACGGCGCACGGTGCGGGTCGGCGGCGGCGACACGGTGCGGATCGGCGGTGACGGCGGATCCGGCAGAGCAACGGCCTGGCGGTCGACGGCGACAAGCGGCGGCCAGCGGAGCAGCGGCCTGCGGGGCGGCTGCCTGCGGGCCGGTAGCCGAGGGAGCGGCCGGCGGCGCGGCTGCGCGGGCGGATACGGCCCGGCTAACGGCGGTGGCGCGGGTGGAGACCCTCCCGGCGACAGCGGCAGTGCGGGAGGAAACGGCCCGGGCGGCGGCGGCGGCTCAGGTGGAGGCAGCCCAAGCGTCGGCGCCAGCACGGGCAAAGATGGACGCAGGACGGCTCCGGCGGCCTCGGTAGCTTGACGACGTCGTCGTCTGCGACGGCTTCACCAGGAAGATGACGCGAGGCAGAGCAGCTTTGGCAGTCTGGCGACGGCTCGGTGGCGGCTTCGGGAAGCAGTAGCCCATAGAGCAGTGGCCTGGTGCGGCGGAGGAAGCGACGGCCTGCGGGGCGGCAGCCGAGGGAGCGGCCGGCGGATCGGCGGCGGCGGCAGCCCAGGCGGAGGCGGCCGGTCCGATCGCTGCCTTCATCCCGGTCTGACCGCTGCCTTTTCCCCGATCTGACCGCTGCAAACCCTAGTTTGCCGGTCTGACCGCAGGGGCTTCCTCGGCGCAATCTCCTCCTTCCCCGTTTGCCGTTCTTCAACAGAGAAGTTGCCGCGGAAGCAGCGCGTGGTTCCGGAGTTGCCGTAGGTGGCGGATGGCGACAGATGGCGATCTTGGCGATGGGGGAGTTGTCTTCTTTGTCGTGGCTGGTGATCTCGGCGACGGGGGTGAAGTCGGCCTCGTCCTTCTCGTCATTTGCAGCCGGCAAGTCGATGAGGGCGAGGGTGATGTCGGCTGTTTTTGAAGGCTTGGGTGCCGCTGCCGTCTCGCGTTGCACCTTCCTCTGATTCTTGCACTTCTCCAAGAATTCATTCAACGTCTTGCTCATCTGATCGCAGATCGCGATTGCTTTGCTGTAGTCGTCAGCCATGGTAGCAGAAGTCGTGGGAAGGGATCGACTGCTCTGATACCAAGTTGTCATGAACCGGGGTAAACACCACCAAGGAGATGGCCGGATGGCGTCGGCGTAGAACAAGAGGGAGAGAGACTAGATGTTTAGGCGAGGAAGACTATGATAATTTTCTGATTGATTACAATAGCATGCGGTAGCCTCCTTATATAGATGGCTCCCCCTAACAGATGGAATCTAATCCCAATTGTATCTCTAACTCATATCATATCTCTAACTCTATCTCTAACATAAGGAAACTAATCTCTAATTCAAATGGAAATCAATCTCTAATTCAAATAGAAAGTAATCTCTAATTCCTAATAATAACCCGACTGGGCCTTGAGTCCAAGGCCCACACCCCTGACACTCTAACCCTCATCCCTTCCTCCACCCCCAGCCGCTGCTGCCCCAGCACCTTCACGCACGCACCCCCTTGTGGGCCCCCCTAGCTTTCCCCTCCACCACCAGCCCTTCCCATGCCGCCATCACGTCCTCCCCAGTCCCCACACCCCTTCTTTCTCGGAGCCACCGACGTCGACCGCCGCCTCATAACCACTCAGATCTTGTCGTCCCCGCCCTCCTCCATTATCTCGTGGCTGAGGCGGCACTGTCGTCCACCACCGTGCTTCCATTAATTGTCCCTATCCTCTCTCTAAGCTCGGAGTTCTGATAAATCCTAACACTAACCATTGAACCTGAGCCCTAATGATACGGCCCCTAGTGGTACTACACCTGCGGTTTGTCTTTTTGAAGCACAATCTCATGTTAATTCTCATATTATCACTGTTTTGCATGAAGAAGAGAAGAAGAAGAAAGAGATGGCCAAGAGGGAGAGAGGTGTGGCTGGCCATGCGGGGAGAGGAACAGAGTTGGCCACTAGTACTTGTTCGCCGTGGCCGACGGCGCGCCAAAGACTAGCCGAGATGGCCGCGGGAAAAACGAATAAAACCTTAGTGCATGCGGATCCTAGTGCTGTGCATGCAGATGGCCAGTTCGATGCATGCATGTGTGCACGCTGTGCGTGCATGGGAGCAAGAAGAATTCCAGGAAAGCATGGGTGGCAAAGGAAGACGCAAGGTGGCATGAACCAGAAGGAAAGAAAGGAACCGGGAAGGAAGCAAAGCTCCAGCATCCAAGCTTGTGATCATTTGGATCGGTGAGATCCCTATCCAAATATAAGCTTTAGTCTGATTCCTTTGTTAGTCCAAGACCATACATGGTTCGGTTCGTTCAGTTCCTTTATTTTATTTTCTAGTCAGAGTAGAATGCAAATTGTATGTTGTTTTCTTTAGTCTGTCTTGAGTCCAACTTCTCAAGAAAACTGGCTACGGTTTATTTCTTCTCAAGAAAATCGGCTGTGGTTTATTTGAGAAGTCAGTCTTATAGGGGCCTTTGTGTGCGTGAGTTAGGGGAGGATATAACCCCAGGGCTTTGGCCATTGCAATCAGATGAGTTTTTGTTGAGTTATCAAGAAACCAGAAAACGCTTATGGCGGCCAAGTATCTTGTTGTTTTCTTGTGAATTCTTCATGGGGTTTACAGTTGCAGCGAGGATTGATCTTGGTGGTCAAGTTCTCAGGCTGACCCTGTGATCTCTTTTCTCGTTCGTAAGCCATGGTGCTCACCAGTGAAAGAACCTATCTAGGGTTTGGGGTGTACAGCTGAGCACTTGGTTGTGGCCCGATCCCATCTACTTTCTTGGATTCTTCTCTGGATCAAAGGAACACCTGCTGCTGGTGTTTGATGATTAACGAGGGGGCTGTCAACTACTACGGTACTACCAAGTTGCTGCTATCAAGTTTACACTTTGCAATCTGGTTGGCACCGAGAGAAATAAAGATCATGGCTGCTGCGCATGCTCTCTCCTGCTCAGTTGATTGCTAGGGATTGGATGCAACGCGCATACATAGGAAATCGTTGATGTTGGTTTGGTACCGTGAAATATCGGATCAACTCTGCGTACAAGTTAGGATTTCTTTAATTTGTGCCGTATCACTTAACTAAACAGCGCCGGGAGATGATGGGGTTAGAGAGGAGGGTGAGTTCGCCGGAATTCAAATCTCCAAGCCGATTCAATGGTTAAAATTTTGACTGATTTTGTAGTAATTTTTACTCGAGTGTTATGCTGTTTTTCTCATATTAATTGATTAATTAATTAATCAGTAGCCAGCTTGACATGCAGCACTATATATATAATCAACAATTCAATATAGTAGACGGACACAGCTAGCGGATATATGCCGAGTGAGGTTCCAGCGTAGGGATGGCAATGGGCTTGTTCCCTTTTCCCGGCAGAGAATTCATCTATTAGGCGATGGGATAGGTGATTTTTTCCCCATGGGGATTGATAACAGGCAAATTCATTCTCCATCGGAGATAGCAGGAATAGAGACGTTCCTCCATTTTCATATCCGCTCTCCACTGGGACCCAAATTAATACATACCATGCTATATATCTTATATGATACCTTACTAATACTTTATAAAAATCCTAAATTAAGAAATAAACACTTGTTTGAATTATGTGATACACGTATTGTACATTTATTATGGTGAATTCATGCAATTTCTATTGATCTAATTGTTATATTGTAGTTGATTGTAGTTATTTATACTCTTCAAGTGGTTACTTATTATTGGGGAATGGATCCCATCGTTGCCCCGTTCACCACCGGGGACAGAGAACGGAAGAAATCCTTCCCTGGACATATAATCGAGGACAGGGACGAGAAACACGGAATGAGTTGGGGACGGGACATTCCACCACTTTTCAGTAGGGAATTTCTCTGTTGCCATCCATATTGCAGCGGGTGTTTTAACGGTTGGACTTAATTTTTTTGCTAGAGCTTTTATTTTTTAAAAGCTAAAATGTAATAGCAACAAGGAAAGAATTAGCTTTTAGAATAAAATTTAAAAATAACTTTAAAAGACACGGACATAAAGGAAAGATGAAGCCCGACCGACAAATTTTAGAAGTGACTTGAAGCTTTTAAAAACCAAATATTCAAATCGCTTCTGGCGTGTTCAAAAAGCCAATTTCAACACGCCGGTCAAAATCTGCGGATGTGAAAGGGCGGGGAGTACGTGCAGTGTGCCCTGAAAATACAAAATAAACTAGATGCCTCTCATCCATACCGGATCCGTGGCGTAATGGTAGCGCGTCTGACTCCAGATCAGAAGGTTGCGTGTTCGATTCACGTCGGGTTCAAACCCCCCGATCCATATCCGGATAAGTTGCTTTTTTTCGTTTTTTAGACTATTACTGAACCCCCTCCATTCTTCAATTAATTTGTCCGCTACGCATTCTTTTAATTGATTATACTGGATATCTATTTCTCTCTTCCAAAATCGTTCGACAGTCTATGATTAGTCGATTGAACAAAAATTATCTACTCTATTTGCACTCCTACTGTTAGGGGATGGGTATCAAAAGATTTTGTTCTACTAGCTTATACCCATCCCCACTATGCTCCTGATATACATTTATACATGTGTAGATTAATACACTTACAAGATAGTTATAAGTTTCTCATATAAGGTTTTAGGATCAGTTACAAAATAGTTATAAGTTTCTCATATAAGGTTTTAGGATCAATTAATTCTGCTCATTTATAAGGGGTGTTCGTATTGTCTATGGCTAATAGTTTTTAGCTGAAAATGAAAAGTAGTGGCTAAAAGAAATGGCTTTTAGAGGGGCGAATTGTGAAAAAAGTAAGTGAGAGATATGCATACAACACGGGAGCGAGATGAGTGAGATGCGTGATGCGTTCATAATCCCCTACCTTATCCTCAGAGCGAGACATGAATAAATGGAGTAAAGAAACAGGTTTAAGAAGACAGGTATTCATATTGTCTTCTGCAAGTCAATACGAACACCTCAAATCAAGACAACTAAATTCAAAAGAAAAAAGGGATAGTTTTTATTTTTAAGAATATATATTCTTCGTCCATCCACGTGGCCCACTCCACCCCGCCTACCCCTCTCCCGCGCTCACCACGTGTGCGGCTCGGATCCACCGTGCGCACCGCCCTGGCCCATCTCACCCGCCCGCTCCCTCTAACCCCGTAGCCACCTGATCTCCATCCGGCCGCCCGCGCCTCCTCTCTCCCCTTCTCTCTCTACGCGCCGGGCTCGCTTGTCAGGGCCTTCCCCTACCCTGAGCCCGTCCCCTTCCTCGCGCCGCCGCCGCCCGCAACGGCCGCCCGCCCTTCCCGGCCTCCCCCGCTTTCCCGCGTGCGCTGCCCACCTCCCTCTCCTCCCCCACACGACGCGCGCCCACTTCCCCTCTCTCCGCACCCCCATCTCCCCACCTTCCCCGTAACCGCCGCCGCCCCGCGCCCACTCCGGCGAGCAATTCACGCCTCTCCTCACTCATCCTCCCCCGCCACTCCTCCCTTTCTCCCGACCTCTCCATCGCCGCCGCACCGAGAGCCGCCCGCCACCGCCTCTGCCCTCTCGCCGTCGGCCGCCTCCGGTTGCCTCCGGTAAGTCCGCGCCTCTCCCCCGAGCTCCCCATCCCCTCCTCTCCCTCATTCGCCTCTCGCCGCCAGCCACCGGAGCGCCGTCGCCGCTGCCGCCCCCGGAAGCCTCCTCCGCCGGCCGGCCATCTCACCTCCCCTGGCTCGCGTGGACGCCACGTGGCTGCCCAGTGGCTGGCACCTGGCGCCTCCCTGCCCGGTCAGTGCCACTCCACCCCCCTTGCCACCTCAGCGCTCTGTTTGGTCCATGGGCTCGATCCATAGACCCGAGCCCACATGTCAGCCGCATGTCCGAAAAATACACCTAGTGCTGACGCCAGCATGGTGCAATAAACCTATTTTTTAGTTGAAAAATAATTCAGCCGAAATTAAATCCTTTGCTGATGTCATAAATCCCATTTTCTTTTAGAAAAATAATTCCAAAAAAATTCATTTTTCCTTTTTTTCTGATTTTAAACTTCCCGGAGCCCGTTCTTCTTCGTCCTAACTCCGATTTAGCCCATTCAAATTCCTAAATTCATCAAAAATTCCCCTCTATCCATTTATAGCCTTAATTCAAATATTTGAAGTTAATTTTAATTTATTTTGATTTTATTTGAATTTAGTGGGTTATTTTTGCGTGTAGACTTCGACGATTCGGGAAAATTCTTCGACGAAGATTCACACCAAGTTGAAGAGCAAGGCAAGTCACACTCCTTGATCATGTTGATCCCAGATTTCAAAATAAAATTTATGTTGATTTAAATTATTCTGCATGCATATTTTTATTCAACGTATTTCAATTCAGTTTTAAATTTAGTTATTGCCTATTTGTTAATTCCTCCATTGATATTGAATTCCTCGATACCTTGTCACCCTAGAATCAAACTCTAGTTAATACATTAGTGTTGGCTAGAGTGTTTAAATCAAATGCTTAGCCCTGCTTAGACATATTAATTAGGATGGGATATCTTTCACATAAAATGATGAGCTTTTCGCATGAAATGATAAGTTTTGAAATGTATTCCTGACTTCGGAGAGTCAGGAAGGATTATAAAATTATTTTGAAAACAAAATATAAAAACTAGGCAATTGGTTAGATTGATGGGTGCAGGCATGCTCTGTAGGTTGTAGCCACATGGTTGATTGTCGTGCACAGGGGTATGTGATTGGGCCTAAGTCAATTAAGGACCGGTCTGTGAGCTACTGTTGCAAAGCCCTATTGTACTACCACATGGCTGGTATGGGACAGCCCTGGCTGAATAATTTGTGAAGTCTCAACCTGAGTTAAGTTGTAGGTTGAAAGTGAGCGTGGTTGGTGTCATGAGAAGTCTCACTTGAGGGAGCATGGTTAAGCCATGTGAAGTCTCTCTCAGGCTCAAGAGGGGGTCCCGGTCTGGTGGATTCCTTACTGGGGTGAAACCTTACAGTTGGCTTGGTCAGGTTGAAGGCTTTGCATTGTAAAGGCCTTGTCACAACTCCTCGCCGCACACCTAAGGAAGTGTCTAATCGCGTGGCAATATGGGATGATCGCGTCTTGTGGGTAAAGTTGTACAATCTCTGCAGAGTGTATAATCTATCCTGGATAGCCGTGCCCACAATCATGGGCATGCTGAGTAAAAGGTTTTCATGGATTAGACTTTGTTTTTCAAAAACAATTTTTGAAAACCTTATGGATGGATGGAATCCATGAGAGATTGAAAACGTGTGGATGGATGAAATCCATACGAGTTTTTGGTAAGCTTGTAGATGGGTGGAATCCACGAGTGTTTGGAAACGTGTGGATGGATGGAATCCATACGAGACATTTTTTTTGGAAAAGATGGTCCGGGTGGGATGCCCGAGGATAGGTTGGTGTTTGGTCGGAGCCTGCACTGACGATATTATTTTCAACTATAAGCACTATTTTACTTATTGTATTAAATTCAGCAATTTTAATCTATTTACTGTATTTCTTTAAATGATGCTTTATGCAAACTAACCCTATAAGCCTTCCATTGAAGCCTTTATCATTATGTTGCATTTCTCCGTGTGATTTGCGGAGTACAAGTTTGTACTCACCTTGCAATCTCCATACAGAGGAAGATGCCGTTGACAACGGAGATGACCTGAACGAGTAGGCCGCGTCTTACTGTCGTTTGCCTGTGAGCAAGTTTGGGCTTCGCTTCTTATCAGTTTGCTTCCGCAGTTTTTGTTTTATTTATTGTTGCCAATGAGCATTGATGTAAGACTTGGCCATAAGGCCGTACTCTTTTATTTAATATAAGAAGTCATTTGTGCTTTGTATTTATCTTTGTTGTCACTGTGTGCACTAGCTGATCCTGGACTAGTGCGATTTACACAGAGGATCCAGGAGTTATTACTCCGGGTTCCGACACTTAGGTTGGCCCATGGAGAGACATTGAGTGGCTTCTTTTAGGTTGATAGTTATTTAAATTCTGATTGTTCGTGAGAGGCAGTACGTAGAGAAAATAGTCGTATGTGATTTTGGCTGGTACAGCTGAACTCAGTACACTTTTTACTATAATTTTTCTATTGACACCGTCTTGAAAAAAATACACAATTTAAAAGGTAGTTACTGTAGACAGTACAAGCATAAGCCACTTCAAACCCAAAAGAACTTGGATCTATTTGGACACAAGAATTTCTCTAGATTCACACAAAAGTTAGACTACTTCTCTTGGAATTCATGGGCTTCGTAGCACTCTAGCTTGTGCCTCTAACCTACTATCACTACCACTTAAAAATACAAGTTGGTGATGGTCTGTTCTTCCTCTCCGCTTCGTAGTCGTCCGATTTGACCATGAGATAGAATCTAGGCAATCCACTTCACGTGCCCTCTCCACCCTTTGAAATTGAAGATAATTACCCGCAAAATAACATCCACCCACCCCCATCATCTATGCAAGGTGTTGTGGGTGGAGGATGAGGAGATGGAGCTGCTCTGGCTTAGTACGTGGTTGTAGTTGGAAGCGAATAGGGAGGCAGCTAGTGGGTTCTCGACAACGACAAGAACCATGGAGACATTTGGGGAATCCACAATGGCGAGCAGCGAATCGGGGAGGCAGCAACTCTTATTCGTGCGAATTCGAGTCTACAAGAGGACGCCACCCAGGCCTGTATGTCGTCGCCACCTTCTTTGCCTACTGTCCCTATGCTGAGGAGGATGATGACACCCTCAACATCATCTTCTGCCCTTTGGCGAGCTCCACACGAGTCGCATAACTGCTCTGCTCTAAACATATGTGTAGTCTTCATTTCTTTTGTGTCTCCATGCGCATGTCTACAATGCACTTGTCGATCTTGGATAGGGAGGCATTCTTGCATGGTGGCATTGCTCATCAAGGTAGAGGAGTTGACGTAGCAGGGCCAGAAACAAGCCCGCGCAGAGTCAACAACATGCTACCGAGATCTGTTCTATATCTAACGAGCCCCGCTGCCATCAAGACACTGGCCAGTTCATGTGTGAACAACTTGTGATCGGAGTTAGCAAGCCATCATCCACCTCACGGCTGCATGGTGAGCCATCATCTGGAGTTGGCAATAATACCAACCGAGCCTCCAATACGATCTCACCGGCTCACAGCTACTCACGCCCCCAGTCGCTTGGCGTGAATAGAAGAAACTACCTAGTAGAAGCTAGATGCGCGCAATGGTTCTATGTTGAGATGATTCCTGCCCTATCCATGAACTCCATGCATGCATGGTAGCAAGGGCCATAGTATAGTTCTTTTATAATATTATTCAGTAATTAACAACATCTGTTGCCCCAATGTATTGCAAGAGCAATTTCTTGATCATAGGTGAAATATGAGGAAGTCCCATGTCTCAGTACAGTGGCCACTAAATATCATTTGCCTCTCAGCTAAGCATAGAATTTTTTTATATCTCAATTCATATATTGACATCCAAACCACTTTTCTAGGAAATACATGATGTCTTTCATGAAGTAAGCTTCCATCATTAAGGACTGGCTATAATAGATAGACTACTACCAATCAGTTGTTAAAGACACTTTTCATTTGGAAGTTTTCCTCCTCTAATTGAGGTTGGCATGCATCTAATCGCATATGGAATAGATTAGTTGATGATTGGTGAAGTGTCAATAAAAAACAAATTTCTATAGAAAACTAATTTTATATATTGTTAATAAAAAAATGCTGCTTGATGACAATGGGTTGTAGCAATTTCATCTTTGGACCTCAAGTTGCTTGTGCACAAGAGCTCAAAGATAAATAACCATGTAAATAATGTATGCGTGTCTTCAAAATTTAATCAGTTTTCTCTTTAAAACGGAATCACGGCCAGTAATTTGCAATGCGATGTGAATGTACAGAACTTTGCCATGGATGTTGTTGACATAAGGAATGATGCATTTGCTGAAATGTTTGGACATTAAATTACGCAAGCAAGTCACTCAACTTTTTTGACATTTCTTGTATATACAGTGGATTTATGATGCTTAACTGTTTTTATTTATTTTGTGGAGTGTGCTTCCTTTCTCTTTATTTTACAAGGTAGAATGATGATGGGGTCTTCAAGAGGGTTGTCGCATCAGCTTCATTTCTGAATTTCTATTCATATTTTCTGTTTAATTCATGAAGTCGACTTTATCAATTGGTTTGATGCTATTTACAAGATAGTATGTTAGTATTTATGTACTAAAGTAAAGTATGAAAACATTGTTTGTTATTTGTTCATCTATATAATTATCGCATCAAGTGCTTGTTCTATCATGTCACCCGAATGATTGTACGATTTTTTTATCTTGTTTTATATTTATAAACTACTCTTTTAAAATTCTGTTGCAATTTATGGACAGCCTGCTAGTTTGTTAAACATAGTCATTCCCTTTCCACATCTTCAGCGGCAAGGTCATTTTGGTGCCAGCCTCCGGGCCGGTATTTCATACAGTCGTACTGTGCTCCGGCCCGGTATCTCACACTAACCTAGTCTGCTTGAACCCTTTTTTATAATATCGAGGCACTCGGATCAATGAAGACAGCGAATGATTATCTTTGTTGCTTGTGATTAAAATCTCCATTAAACACATCTGATAAGCTTAAGATCCCATTTCAAAGTGTTATGACTTTTTACTTTTAATTGTAGCTTTAATTGAAGCTCTTAACTTTTTTAAGGTATTTGATTAAAGAAAAATAAAAACACTGTTATATCACTACAGATAATGCAATAAAAAAACAGTAGTAAAAAACCAACGTTTCGACTCTTATCTTCTGAAAATCAGAAGTCATCGTCGATTAAAATAGAGCTAAATAATCTGCCTTGGTTACGACATGCCATATTGCCATGCGAAAGGGCCTCCGATCGATTGCTGATTAGTACCGGCTAAGCAAAAAACCTATCATTACAACCCACATCACAGCTGAAATTAACCACATCCAGACTGTTACGATAAAGCACACGTCAGGTGCAAGCATCTCCTGAGGCCCTGAGCAGAATGGCAAATGCCACACGAATAAGCATTCTCCTGATTAATTAAATTAAAAACAGTATCTCAAGCGTTCCCGATTGTTTAAACTAAAACCAGAGTCTCAGCCACTCCAGTAACATTGAGAGTTAGACGGGCATACAATCTAGATGAGACAAAATAAAAATGTTCTTTGCAGAAAATACACGTGGCTGCTTCTACACTAGCCTTCTCACATAACAGCTCTACAACTACTCTCTTTTGCAGCACAATGCCTAACAGCAGTCATCACCGCCTGTTATTTCGAATGAACTGCAGCAGTAGCACCTGCCAGCTGCCGAGCACAGTATCATATTCCTGGAGAAGGGAAAAAGAATGAGATGTTAGCATTATATAACCTGAAGGGAACAAACACAACACCAGAACAGGTACATACCGCCGCACATTCCTAACACTAGCGACAAAATTGAGGCCAAGAGCCCCTTATTCCCTCTTTCCTTTGCCCAGCGCAGCAAGCTTGGCTGCCACCACCTCTTCTGATAAAGGCAGATAGTAAATTCTCGGAGAGGATTCTGTCTTCCTGAAGAGATCATCAAGTGTCACAACAGGAGGTTCTGGCTTCTTTGGGGTGGGTGGAAAGCTGTCCCTTGCTGATCCCGGATCAGATGTAGGAGGCTTGGTGAGGGGCGGTGGAGGTGGCAATTGCTCTCTTGGGGTAGCAGCTTGGCGAGGCACATTTTGATTAGCCTGAGCTTGCTGAAAGGGAGGCTCGCTTGATGCAGTAGCTGGGCTAATAGGAGCTGCCGCTGGGGGAGGGGGTTCAAGCTTGAGCTTCACTTCCTGAGGATCAACAAATTCAGCAACCAAATGATTGCCATTGTTCGGGGGCCACTGCAGGTTGTAGACAGCGTTCCGAGTAGCTACAGCTTCCTCCACCGAGGAGTACTGCAATTAAGGGGTGGGACATGGAGGCAAAGTCAATGTAACAATATAGCCAGACGATATACAAACAGTAAAACAAGCATCATCACAAGAAATGCTTTCAACTAAGAATCACCTACAAGAATTATTGCAATCTCAAGCTCACATCCATTGTTGCCATTGTGCATGTATTTTCAAAACCACAACCACACTTATACTTGCTAATTTATAAGCCAGACTAGAATGCAGTTAGTCCACAAAATTCATTTATAGCAACAGTTTAAAATGCTTTGGTCACTATGCTCACGACAGTCTATTACTAACACCATTGGCTTAAGAATGCAGTATGTCAAAACGATCCACTATATGCATGCTGAACACATTTTGGCAATACTTTCAATATGGTACAATAAGCAACAAAGGAAGTAAAGGTAAGAACAGTCTTAAGTCTTGAATAGCAAAGAAAACATACTGTAACATAGCAGTGGGTCTTGATATGATCCATCCAGAAGCTACAAACAGATCCAGTTTTACCAAGAAGCTCTTGCACAGCTTTCAGGGTAAATGGGCGTACAAATCGGTCAATTCTCAAGGAAGTTGTTGCAGGTTTCTGAGGTGGTGGTACTGCAACACCAAAACAAAGAAATATGATTAGGTTATAAGATACTCACTGATGAAGTATATAGACTTGGAAACAAAAGGATCAGCAAATAGACAAGTACTCACCAATCCGCTCCTTCGGAGAATCTGCACTAGCTGTTGAATCAGACCTGCCAAAAGAACGTTTTAAAGCAGGCTGAAAAACATCCTTAGGAGCATCAGGACCACTTTGACTTAATGGTTGTCTCTCTGGAACTTTGGCACTGTCTGCAGTCCACCGACGCTGACGTTTGATTGGCTCAGTGTCTGCAACAATTTCTTCAGCTGTGTGTTCAACAGGGAGTTAAAACAAAACTCAGGGAGACTGTGAGTTTACTACCGGAATGACCAAATGAACTTAGGCTCATTACTTCACTTGCAATTTCAAAGATCCTGTAGCCAAATTTTAATAAACACGATGACCAATTGATCATAGGCTCATTTGCTTAAAGTGAAACTTAAAAGGAAGGCAAAAGCATTAAACAGTCAAAAGAAATACCAGCACTACACAAACTCCATGCTTGTTGTGAGCCATACAACTCCAACAAATTATTTAACATTGAAGGGTTATAGTTCATACTTCTAGCAGCAATACTACATAGCAATATAACATATGTTCCTCTCATAGCTAAATTAAATTGCACACAAAGTTTTAAAAGTAAAAAAAAATCCACTTTCACGTAACATCACATTTTCTTCTAGTCTAGATAAAAAGAATGTGCTTACACACACAAAAAAGAGAAATTCTGAAGAAAGCATGTGATTTCTTTGTGGGGAACAAAAAGTAATGCATATCCACTATACAGTAACACTAAATTTCTAATAAAGAAAAACAATGTGCCTAAACAAAATATTGATGCTTAAAACATTCGAAGGAAACATTTTATTTCCTTGTGGCTGCAAAAGCACTGCAGACTGAATGAAAACTAGCAGAAATTTTTGTGCAACATTTGCAAACAATCAGAATTGCAAGGATATTCTGACTCAACATTGGGAACTTTAATCTGGGCACAGTTATTATGCACACACACATAAAGTCAAAAACATATCTTGAAGGCACAATAAAAAAGCTGCAAATATTTTGTGATAAAAGAGACTTGTTAGGAGATAGAAATAAACCTTCAAGTTTCCTCTTTTCAGCTGAAGCTGCTAGCTTTTCTTCAGCTATAACTTCCTTCGTATCAACAAAGGAACCCTCGACAACAGAATCAGGGAGGGTCACCTCTTTCACATGTTCTGAGCTAAGGTCAATCTTTCCTCTGAGATCATCAGATTTAATATTGGACTCAACTTGCTTAATCTCCATGATATCCTCCTCCATTGACTCATCACCTGAACTCCTGTCTAAATTTAATTTCTCAGGAGAGCCACCTTCATCCACATTAGCTGTCGAATCTATGTCTTCCAAAGACAACTGGTTCTTAACCAGCTCATTGTCATCATCCAATGGCTGCAAATCTCCACCTAAGGAAGTAATGTCGGACGATGGTTTGACCATCTCCGGCTTAACCTCTAGTTCTAAATCAAAATTATTAGCATTCAAGTTATCCTTTATATTATTCTTTTTGTTAGTTGATATATCATCGCTAGAAATTGACTCACACTTAATTTGAGACCCTAAATCTGGGCTAACCTCAGGTACCTGATTATTTGGTTTTGATATGATGGGCTTGCAGTCCTCATTCATGAGCTCAGAATCTTTGCACAATTCATCACACACTGAAGTACTGTCACCCAAATCATTCTTAGGAACCAACCTCTCTCCATCATTGTTTACTGGTGCAGCTGCGACATCAGTATCGATAGGATCAGCATCTGATGTGAGGGCATCCACAGGAGCTGGTACGGTGTCCTGTTTTTGAATTTTGCTGGCTTCAGTAGCATCTGACTTGACTTCAGAAGAGAAGTCTGACTTGACATCAGCACTAGTCACATCATTGACAACAATTGCCTCATTGGTGTCAACCTCTGGCGTCTTCTCAACAACAGGCTCAGTGGTACTTTCTTCTTGCACTGTGGAACCGTCTCCAGCAACTGTTTCAGTTTCTTCTCCTTTAGCTGTTGGGGCCTCACTTGGAGTTTCATGGGTTGCCACCAAATTAACCCTGGGGGCCCCTTCCATGGCTGAAACCATGAATTGCTGACTAACTTCTGTGAGAGGAATTGTTGCTTCCTGAGTTACATGAACCACAGTTTCCTGATGAACTTCAGTAACAGAAACTGTAGTTTCCTGATTAACATTCTGCTTTTCAGTTGCCTGATTATCTGGGGCATTCACTCCTGCATCCTCAGCGTCTTCATTGACTGCTTTTTCACTTTGAATAGAGTCAAAGAGTCGCCTCACAAGTTCATCTTTCAAACCTTTAACAGGAAGCTTCCTCTTACGGAGTTCATCCTTCAGATCAGTAACTCTCCATTGATCAATAGGCCGGTTGTTTAGCACAGGGAATGATGACATGGTGACTGCCAACAGAAAAAAAGTCAAGATTCTCTCATCACATCTCAATGATTTGTTATTACCGTTGCATCTTTTTTTTCTGTGGCAAAAGAGATGAATTGGCCTAATTCATCAATTAAAATCTATGAAGTTAACAAGATGGCTAGATTCATCAATAACAATCCAATGACTCATGGCTGAAACCTACAATGGTAAATCATTTTACGCATATATCGTAACGCCTGACCCTACACCACTCCTAAATTTCTCACCATCAAACAAACCGCGCTAGACGCTAAGGAAACAGAGAAGGGCATCCGACTAGGGCTCACCTGACAACCCTCGCGCCGAGGGCTCAAACGGCGCAGACGGCGGACCACCACCCTTCACCGAGAAGCCAAAACGCTAGCCCTGGAAACACGCAACCGTCAGATCAAAAACCCAACCCTAGAAAACCTACCAAAATCGCAAATAAGCGAGGGAGAGAGTCGATTCCACGCACCAGCCGCCGCGAATCCTCCGAGGCCGCGCGCTCCTGAAAGAAACAACCAAAAAAAACACCAAAAAATCTCGGGAAAAAAAAGGAACAGGGGATGGCACAGCCGGGAGGAGGGGAGAGAGGGGAGGTCAGATTGGCGGGGACTCGGTGGGAAATATGGGGGAATCGGGAGTAGCGCCTCCCCCCGCGGCTGTTTCGAGTTCTAGGGTTTGCGTCGCGGCGCGGAGCGGAGCTGGTGTAGCCGGGGCGAGGCGAGGAGACCACTCGAGGCGAGGCGAGGCGAGAGGAGGATGTGCGGCCGCGTGTTGGTGTGCGGCCGTGCGGGACAGGGAGAGGCGAGGAGGGAGGGCTTTGGATCTTTTGTAGCGGCGTGGGGGCTGCTGCCGCTGACAGGTGGGGCTCCCATTGAGCAATGCGCCTTCTCCCTTTGTTCGGGAAGGGAACTACGCGTCCATAGGCTGGACACGTATTAGTATAAACACGACTGTCGACTTGGGTTATTATTTTACGGTATGTGTTGGGTAAAGTAGGACCGTCTGATCACAAAAGAATAGTACTGATTTCATAAAAGAACAGTACTGATTTTGCGGGTATATGAACTCAACTTACCACTTCACGCTGACAGAGCCCCAAAACTTTAGCCGCAATTGTCTAGAAGCGAAAACACCCTCTTATTTACTAGCTGCATATAAGCGCGGCGCACGCCGCGCTAGCTACCGTGTGGACCAAAATAAAAGAGACGAAAATTCGCAGGGAGTTTCGTAAAAAAAATCAAGGACAAATACGTAATTTCGGGAAAATCAAAGGGGTTTTTTGAAAAAAATCGAGGACCTGTAAGGACCTATACGTAAGTAAATAAGGACCTATACGTAATTTCGGAAACCCTCCGGGCACAATCCAAAATTTTTTTGCAAAGAAAAAACTTGCAGGGACCTTTTCGCGAGGAAAAAAGACCTTTACGTAATTTCAGAAAAGCAGGAGGGAATGGCCTCCCCCGGCCGTACCAAAAACCGGGCGCCACGCGCCGGCCGGCCGAGGGAGGGGGGGCGACGTGGATAGCCTGAGGGGGGCGGAACCCCCCGGCTTTGTATCGGGTACGATTTGGTTCTTCGCCTCCTAGCGTTCTCTGTTCCAAATCGAGATCCTAAGTTCATCTCCCCAGTATCAAGGTGTCTGGACAAAAGAAAGTTTTTATGCTTATTTTGGGCCGGTTTAAAATAGATTTTACTGATAACTTTTAATTTTTTTACTAAAATTGGCACTATAGCAGTTGTTAGCTTTTAGCTAGGGCATTCAATTAAAAGAAAATAAAGAAATAAAAGAGAAAATAAAAAATAAAAAACTTATATCTCCAAGGACAATACAAAAGAAAAAAGAAAAATCATATTAAGAAGTCAACATATTTAAAACGGTTTTCAACTTCTGAAAGTTAGAAGCCAAAAATTAAAATTCGTTTTGGACAGAGCCTATTAGAAGTCTTGAACTTTGATGGATTTACAAAGTCATCTGGAACCATCTAATTATAGAAGAGTGGCCCAAAAATTGTGGCCCTAAACTCAATTTTCAGCTTCAACCACAAATAAAACTCCAACACTAGCCACATTTGTTCCCCAAATAAAAAGGCACTACTCTCACTCTTTCACGACTACTCCTTTCGCTATTTTTTTCCCTTTCCATATCTAGAGTTTAATGTTAATATCAGCATCGTAACTGATGTCACCATCTCAAACACCATTATCTTCTTGAACACAAAGGCCACACTAGTCTCAAAACACCATTAGGATATGTACAGTAGTACAGATAGCTGCTGTCTATAATATCTTTTCATATTATTTGTAGGCAATAATAAAGACATCTTCTAATGGGTTGTCTATAAGTTGTCTATAATGGATTATCTGTAAAATATAGATAGCATTGATACAATGGCATAAAAGCCGTCTATAACAGGATATTTATAGAAAACATTGATATAATAGCACGAAAGTCGTCTATAGCAGGTTATTTTCTCACGTTTCGACCGTCTATAAAATCACAGTCGACCTCCTTCTCTCTTCTCTTTCTCTTTCATCCACCTCAGCAAAATTTCTATATGGCGTCTCTTATAGACAACTTATGTCACCCTATTGTACATACCCTTATCTTTCTTGGACACAAGTGCAAGTTGATGCGAAAAATGCACAGTTGGATTCCACGAAATGCTATTTTAGTATCTAAATAATTAATCAAAATTGAATCAAGATATGGTGTGGCTATCTCTTCATGAATTCAAATTTGTGTACAAATATTGAATATCTCGTTGAAATCGCATTTAGATACTAAAAAGAACTACAAGGCCAACTGCACCTAATCATAATACAATAATTCTTCCCACACTTAGAACCTAATATTTGGTTAGGGGGAAATATTGTACCATGTTGCCAATATTTGATTTATAAATATTGTTGTAATTTAATAAGAGTCACCTTTTTTAGATTAAAAAGTCACTTTTAACTTAGTCCCAAGTCCATATATTATTGAAGTTTGGCATGAATTATGACAAATTGATTTAAATTTGTCTGTTGTACATACTTCATATTTAAATCTATGCATATTTGCTGTAGTTTCTTGTGTTTGTAACAAAACTTTGTTCGTGGAAGAGAATTATACATTTCTTCCCATTTACAAATCAAAAGTATGGATGCAGTGAGTTCAAAGAAAGGGACAAAGAAAAGAAGCAATGCTCACTGAAAAAGCCCAAAGTGAGGAAATGCTTAGCATGATGCTTCATTCGTGGTCGGTCACGGAATGTTCCATCATGCGTTAACCAACAATTAAGGGTTTGTTTGAAACACAATAATTTTATAATATAATACCTATATAATCCTATTAAATTGTTGTGTTCTAAACGGGCCTAAGATGTAGATCAATGCATGGTCTATTTGTGTGTGCTTGCCGATGCAATATCTATCTTGAATACTTTTATCGTTGGCTAGTAGTATGTAAACAACACAAAAATGCAAATGCCGCTAAGCGCAAAACACTCACATCAAGATCCATCTTGTGTTCCTACCACATCTGTTGTTGAAGTTATTACTTTTCAAGAAATAAAAATCTTTCCAAAAAAACTTTTTTCCTAATTTCCCTTCTCTTTTCTTTTGTTCTTTTAGAGGAGCCCAATTTTTCCTTCTTATTCCAATAATTTAGTACTGTTTGAATAAAATTTTTACAATTTAGCACTTTTCAATTAACGATTGACAAAACCATCCATAATACTAGAAAAGTGGTTTTAACACATATGTATGCACCTACGCGCACTATCAGCACCATTGAAATGTTTCGAGATTCGTGCAACCATTGGAGAGGAAATCAAATACGTATACATAGAGGGAATCAAATACGTGGGCCCACCATATTCGTAGCCACTAAATTCTCCCATCCACCCTCTCTCTCCCCCTCATTCCCCTCCTCTCTCTACCACCATTGTGCACTAGAGCATTTGGCGAGATCTGACGAGGAGGATGCCTTGGATCCACAATTGGCGTCATCATCCTCTGCTTCGGTGACTGTGTCAGCCCACTCCACCTCGCCCATCATCCTCAACCACACTGGCCTCCTCCACCTCTTCATCTCATGCACCGTCAGTCCCAGATCTAGTTGCCCTCAACCCCATAACCATCGAATCTAGCCATCCCGTCGCCATCGTCGTCAGATCCATCTCCTTGTCCTCCTCCCCTGCACCCCTAGTGCCGGATTCGGGCGCCCCCATCATTGCCACCATCGGAACCTAACCCCGTCGACGCCACTAGTGCTAGATTCAGGCGTCCCTGTCGCTGCCACCACTGGAACCCAACCCTGCCAGCGCCACTAGATGTCGACCACGCCGCTTCCCCCCGTTCACTGGCACCACCCGACCATGCCGCATCCCCCCGTTCACTGGCACCACCGATGTTTTTTTTGCGTGAATCGATTTTTGTTGTTGTTTCATATATCATGGTTGGTATGTGCCTAAGAAATTTGGATCCACCTCGCCCGATCGTTTCTCACGAACTGTTCTCTTGTGTTTTTTTGAAAAAAAAATCGAAACAGAATAAAAAAATATATTGTACCACAATTCTCTTGTAAAAAAATTTGGTGAATTTCGTGCAGTTTCTTGGATCTGTTCATGGTTCAGACCACGCACCCGGACCAACCCGCGCCAAACCGCCTGTGTGTTCCTTACATGGGTGGGGTCGGGTTACTAGCATAAGGCCATTCTCAGTGGAGAGTTTCATGTCGTTGTTTCCAAGACTGCCACATCATGTAAAATGAAATGAAACATTGATGAAACATTCATCCTCAATGCATAGTTTCATTCTATTGTTTCATAGACATTTAATTTTATGACTCATATAGAGTTGGTAATCGTACCAAGAGAGTTTCATCTAGATGAAACTCACTTCTTAAAAATGTTGTCATATCATCAAAAATGTCTATGTGGCAGCTTATTAAATGCAGATGAAACTTCCACTGAGACTTGTCTAACCCGTAAAAAAATTGCCTGGTTTGGATGGGTCACGGGTTGGACCCAGCAAACAGGCGAACCCAATCTTTCTCTTCGCGGCGTTGCTTCTCCAATCTTTCTTTGGAGACGGACCATCAAACCCACCCGACCCAGCTCGACAATTCAGTGCACATCCAACCCGTTTCGCATTCGTTTGTGCTTCTCCTCCTCCTCCTTCCTTGTCAGGTCCTCTTCTTGTCTTCGGTTTAAAGCGGTAAAAAAAGGTTCTCTTCTTGTGTTCCAAGCAAAAAGAACTCGTCTACAGCTTTAGTGCAGCTCTTGGTGTGGATTTGTTTGTTTTGGTTTGCTGCGGCGTCTTCACCGATACCGAACCCAATGTTATTTAGGAGAATGGCGGCAGTGAGAAAAATCAGAGCTTTATAATCACCTGTAGCGCAATGTTATTTGTGTTGTTTCGTTTCGTTCTGATTTGGTTCTTGGGACATCAGGCGGAGTTAAGTAGTGGAGCAGGAGAAGCATTGATCATTTGTACATTTAGTCCAATTTTAAGTATATTTGTCCTCGTTTTGCTTTAAGTGCCGGCGAGTAGATGGGGAATGAGCGGGTAGTGAAAGGAGAGACCGTTCTATTTTACTTGATCAGGATGGAATCCATCACTGTTTTTGTTGATTTCGATTTTGTTTGTTGGTGGAAGTGGTAGAAGAGGATGATGAGATGGGAATTCTAGCATCTGTTAAACCTTCATGCTCTGTTCTTTTTCATATTTTTGCTGTTGTCGATAAATGAGGTGTACAAAATAGTGAAATGCAAGAGCATTATGATTTCTACCGTAATGCAAATAGCTTGGTTGAGCCTGCTCTGCTTATACTGTTGGAATTTGGATAACCAATGGAACAACCTTTTAAGGTATCTATTAATGGATGAGAAGATATTAACTGAGAAATGTATGTGTAGCTTGTGATTTTGCGGGTCATGGCAAAACTCTGTCTGGCAATTTGCTTCATTTGTATTTTGATTACAGAAGTAGCTGATAAGTGTAATGGTGAACCTTTATTATCAACTTTTCACTTGGTTTTGTTAGCGAAACAAAGTGCTAAGAAAGGCTATATGGTGGACGCTTCAAAGGAAGAAAGTCCCAACAAAATATATTACTCTAATTAAGGACATGTACGAAAATATTATGACTAATGCCAGAATATGTGGTAGTGTTATTAATGACTTTCTCATTAAGATATGATTGCACCAAGGGTCAGCGTTGAGTCTATACATCTTTGCCCTAATGATGGACGAGGTCACATAGGACATACAAAAAGATATATCTTGGTGTATACTTTTTACTGATGATGTGATGCTAGTTGATGAAAGTAGGATATGTGTTGATAGGAACCTCGAGTTGTGGAGAAAGATCTTAGAATTGAAGGGTTTTAGACTTAGTAGAACTAAGACTGAGTATATGAGATGTGATTTCAGCGGTGGCAGGGCAGATGATAGAGATGTTAGACTGGATGAACAAGAAGTGCCTAAGAAGGACACATTTCATTATTTGGGATCGATGCTATAGTGAGACGGTGAGATTGATGAAGACTTGAGCCATAGGATAAGAGCGGGATGGGTGAAATAACACTAAGCATCTGGTGTCCTATGTGACAAAAAATTCCCTCAAAAGTTAAAGGGTAAGTTCTATAGGGCGGCGATTAGACCCGCAATGCTATATGGAGCAGAATGTTGGGCGATTAAAAGACAACATATACAGAAAATGAGTGTAGCGGAGATGATGATGCTACAGTGGATCTGTGGTCACACAAGGTGGGATCACATCCGCAATGATAATATACGTGATAGGATGGGGTAGCACCAATTGAAGATAAACTTGTCCAATATCGCTTGAGGTGATTTGGACATCTCCAACGAAGACCTCGTGAGGCACTGGTATATAGTGAAATTTTAAGACGTACTGAAAATGTAAGAAAAGGCAGAGGTCGACTAAGACTAACATGGGAGAAAGCAGTTAAAAGGGAGTTGAGGGATGTATCTAAAGAATTAGTTTTGGATAGGAGCGTATGAAAATTAGTAATCCATGTACCGGAATCATAAGAAACCGAGGGAGAAGTACTATGATAATTTTATGTTTCTTTTGTCTACAGCATCTATTTATGGTTGATTTATTTTAACACAACTGTGGGAAAACAAAAACACAAGAGCATTATTACGATGGGGGTGCAACAAATTCTGTAATCTAGAAATTGAATTTCTGTTATATACTTCCTTAACAATTTGAGCTTTAATTTAGATAATAGGTGATGCATGTGGATTATTAGTATGCACTTGCTGTTCTGCTTACTTTTGGAGTTGTATAGCCTAAGATCTCCTTGTTTTCCTGACTGTCATATGGTTTCTGCACATGGCTGCAGGCAATGGGTGCTAACATGCAAGCTGCTACTAGATATCGGCATTTGAATCGCAAGAATCTAAGTGTTCTCAATGAATTCTCAAAACAAATAAAGGGAGAGGCTAAGAGGTAATTTAACCAAATTTATTTCCTCTGTCTCCCTGTTCTTTTCTTGCTTTTGTTGTATGAAATTTACTCCAACCATTAACTCGTTCACATTTATCCTTACTTGGCATCCTCTGGAAATTCTTTACTTTGCACTTTGCAGCTTGCACACAAAGTGGTGTTAATTTTGTTTTGGGAGGTGCTTCAATGCGATTTACACAACTTTTAAAGTAGAATTAAATGGTGAATAATGATTACTTATCCTTTTATGCGCTTTGAGACTAGTGTATAGCAAAGGAATATGAGTGATAGATATAAAATAATTCAAACAATGATAGATAAAGGCTAAATCAAGTGTATAGCAAAATAATATGAGTGATAGATATAATATAATTCAAAAGAATGCAATCTAGAATTGGAAAGCACAAGAATTGACCCAAATATGGAAATTGAAAATTCTGTCCACTGAACAGTACGTTGGTATTTTGGCCGTAACATCTTGTCAGTTGCCTTTTTTTCAATGATCTTTTTCTTCGCTGTTTCTTGATGGCTTTTTCTACAACCTTTGTTTCAGGGCCAAGTTCTGGAAACTGATAGAAAAAATCGCACAAAAATCACAAGTGTTGACTGTTGTAGATTCGAATCAGAAATTTGGATCAACTTTCACTGCATATATCTTTTGACTGCCTTAGTGGAATGAAGCAAAATTTTAAGCACAGTTAGATAAGGAAGTTATGGATTTAATGGTGGTGGTTTCACTCAAAAAGAATATTAGAAACGAAAGCTATGCCATTTTTCGTGGAGGTGGCAGAAAAGGAACTGATTTGATCGAAATTAGAAATTATGGTGTGGGGGTGTTCTTGATGGATTTTGATGTGAGATTTTTTTGTTTGAATTTTTATCGGAACAAGGATATGACCAGTAACTAGATAATGGTAAGACATATGCAAATTCAATTTAGCAAACCAAAATTAACAAATTGAAAGGCACAAATGGGGTTTGGACAGTGAGAATTAGCTCTTTTTGTAGGTCAACTGAAGCTTTGGTACCACTTGATGCAGGATTGGTCTCCATCTTCTGATGGATGATAATTCGATTGGTAGACAATGATGTTGACAACGAGGCTACTTGACTGAAACACGATTAAATCATCCAACAATCGCTACACCACGCTCTTGTCATTATCAACCTCACCAAGAATGATGGTTGACCTGTCCACGAAGATCAATTCCTACATGCGATCAAAGAACAAGCAAGAATTCAAGTAAAGAGTAATTTGAAAATTGCTAAATATAAAAGTCGTACAAGGATAGTTGAGGTTCTATGACACGAATATGTTGGTTTAATTGACACAAGAGACAGCGTGGAGTTTGCACGAGGGGCTAAACTGATCTAAATAAAACCTTAAGCAAGAGAGAGGCCCCTAGGGGGCTATTTAAGAGAAAGAGGGGCATAGGGTGTGGGCAAGGAGGTGGGCATGAAACCCTAAAAGGTACAAGGTCCATAGGCCCAAGTGGAGGTGGCGCAACACCTTTTGACTCGAACTTAGAATCAACATCAGATTGTTTTGACTATTGCGGTGTGTACAGAAAAAATTTGGAGGTGAGGTTGGATCCATTTGAAAGCTGATGAGATAAGCTTTCAATCAAGTATTCACATACCTCAAACGGACTCCGTATATGAGAGTTATACACGTTTGAAGTTGGACCTGTCAGGCTGAATTTGAATTGATCTGGATGTCGAATTGGATTCCAAAAGGTCTCCAACTTGAACTCTTACTTGACTTGGACCAAAAGTGACGTGGTGATGTTGAAGAAGAGTTCACTGCTACAAAAGAGGCTATACTAGACGGCTACATCACAGACGGTTTGACAAAACCGTCTGTGATTGACACTAACACAAACGGTTTTAATTTGGACACCGTCTGTGTTAGTGGTCGAGTATCACAGACGGTCCTTACCAATGAACCGTCTGTGATACTTTAGTATCACCGGCGGTTTAAAATAAAAAACCGTCTGCGATAATCTAAAATTATCACAGACGGTCTGTGTTGTGTAGACTATCACAGCCGGTTGTTGTTAAGAACCGTCTGGGAATGTTCACAGACGGTTTTTCACAAGAACCGGCTATGATGTCCCTTTGTCTGTCATATTCTAGATCAGAGGTTAATATATAAGTACACATTGCTTCTAATAACTTAACTACAGAACTACTGAGACAAGAGGTCACAAATTAAAGGCAAATTTATTAATTTCAATTAGAGGGAAATTCATTACATAAGTCGCACAGGTAAAGAGTTTCCCAGATTGTAATCTTTTGGGCTTCGTACGCTTCTTCTTCGACTTTGGGACTTGGAGGATCAGCCGCTGAATTCTCGAACGCTGTTAAGATTGCCCTTGTCCTCTGCACTTCCTCGTGCAGCCTGGGCAAATGATCAACAGCATCCATCATGTCGTACAGGATAGCATTAAAACATTCCTCACAATCTGCCGTTTCTGCATGAGTGGCAAGGCTATCCATCAGTCTGTGCAATGCGAGTAGAGCTTCTTCCGCATTGCGCACATTGTGGAGAAGAACCAGGGTGAGAGCTGTTTCCCTTTCTTGAGCGGCAGCGAGACGCCTCCGTCGACGGCGGAGGATCAGGTCAAGCTGACGGATGCAAGAAAGTCGGGGAAGGAGAGCAGGGCGGGTGCGGAGAAGCTGCTCCAGATGCAAATTGCTGGCCGCCTGTGTAAGGTTCCGGCCGAACAATTCGTGATGAACAGATGAGAGGAAGGAGATGATCACAAGAATAGTAGAAGGCGCCATATTGTACGTACGTAGAAGAGACCTGGATTAGGCGCGCATATTTAACCTTTAGCACAGACGGTTCGTATACCCAAACATTAATGATATAGATGCTTCGTATAACGATCGAGAGACGTTAATTAGACGATCGAAACCCGAAGCGTTCTGGCAATCGAAACACGAAGCGTTCTGGCAATCGAAACACGCGCGAAGCGTTCTGGCAATAGAAACACGCGCGAAGCGTTATGACAGACGGTTTTACTGGCAACCGTCTGTGATATTAACTTTCACAGACGGTTCTTAATACGAACCGTCTATACCAATCGAGATAACACAGACGGGTCCTGTTAAGAACCGTCTGTGAAAAGCTAGATAACACAGACGGTTCCTGTTAAGAACCGTCTGTAATAATCCCATGTCACCAATAATTGGCGTATACACAGGATTTCGATCTCACCCGTCTATTCTCTCCACATCGAATGGCTGGCACCAGTTCCTCCCACGGCCAGGCCCTTATTAATAACTCCCCATCAACCTTTCCACCGGTACTAGTCACGCGTGATTTCATCCACTAGCTAGCTTCCTGCATGCATCTCCCCTCCGCTGTGAGCTAGCACCTCCATCGCGGCATGACCGGTTCATACTAAACAACACACTCTTGCCGTAAGTGTGTCTTGTTTAGTGTGAACCGTCGTGCCACGAAGGGTTTGTTAGCTTGTTATCCTGTAATAGATCGATCTGAATGTGTTGTTGAGTTTTTGTGCTTGCCTCTGTATTTGCATGTTCCTCGACCAGCTCAACCAAGAATCTTGAAATGTCTTTTCTTTGCACTATTGTAATAAAATTGCCTTGAATTTTGTCGGGAAAGATGAATTGTTTCGTCAGGGCATGACTGCCAACTCGAAGCATATATAGCATAGCATTCGAGGCACATCCGAGGCCTGCAGCTGTGTCTTGAGGAATGCCAAGAGCTGGTCTTCAGATGTGGCTGCCACACTGGTCTTCAGATGTGGCAGCCACATCTGAAGACCAGCTCTTGGCATTCCTCAAGACACAGCAGCAGGCCTCGGATGTGCCTCGAATGCTATGCTATATATGCTTCGAGTTGGCAGTCATGCCCTGACGAAACAGTTCATCCCCGTGTAACTATCACAAACGGTTTGTAATGTAAACCGTCTGTGAAGGACTATCACAGACGGTTCTATACACGAACCGTCTGTGATACGCATAAATCACAGACGGTTGATATTTAGAACCGTCTGTGATATTATGTACATCACAGACGGTTCGTGTTACGAACCGTCTGTGATAAATCACAGACGGTTATTGATGCGAACCGTCTATGATAGGCAGAAATCACAGACCGTTTGTAGTTGGAACCGTCTGTGATATTCTGCGTAGTATTAATTACTTGGCGTACTTGCTTGAAGGATGTCGACACCGATCTGTCTTCATTGCGCTGCATCGGTGGAGCAAGGCGGCCGGCTTTAGGGAGTTGGGGGTGAAAAAATATCACCGTCTTCTTATTGATCTGATCAGAGGTTAGCATACTCAATTACTTAACATTCTTAGTGATCTGATCAGAGATTAGTATTCAATTACTTAACATTCTTAGTGATCTGATCAGAGGTTAGTAGTAGAGGTAATAATCATTTTTGACACCCATTTTTCACTTGTGTAGCGTAGATGGACCGAATCTGGATGTATATTGAGAACCGTGTGAGTGAAGAGTACATTACTGGCGTGTCTGCCTTTAGAAGGGCGGCCGAGCTGGATATGTTGAAGAAGGG
Organism: Dendrocalamus latiflorus; assembly: GCA_017311315.1. NCBI lineage: Eukaryota > Viridiplantae > Streptophyta > Magnoliopsida > Poales > Poaceae > Dendrocalamus > Dendrocalamus latiflorus. The sequence goes on along the minus strand of CM029622.1, from coordinate 17,494,083 downwards.
GATGAAATATATGTATTGCCCATGTATTGATTGTGATAATCTCAAGATGTTTAGCAACTCAGCGCAGATTGAAGCTCACTTGATTCGAAGGGGTTTCAGAAAAGGGTACAAATGTTGGACCAGTCACGGTGAAGAGAAGAGTACACAAGAAGGTAGTTATGACATAGTCGAGGGAGGCAACGATATGCCAGTTGTGGACTGTTCTTTCGATCATGAGGAAAGGGCGCAGGATGACAATCTGGATCATGACGATAGGTCGCAGGATGACAATCTGGATCATGAGGATAGGTCGCAGGATGATAATCTGGATCAGATGTTACGTGATGCAGAAGGGAACTATAGTGAGAGAGAGTTTGGTAAATTCGAGGGCTTGATGGAGGACTCGGAGAAACCTTTGTTCCCGGGCTGCAAGCCGCAATACACGAGGTTGTCATCAGTTCTAGAACTGCTAAAATTGAAGGCAAGCAATGGTTGGTCCGACAAGAGTTTCACGGCATTATTAGGTCTCCTAGTGGACATGCTTCCAACGGGAAATGTGTTGCCGAGAACCACCTACCAAGCCAAGAAGATTCTTTGTCCATTAGGAATGGAAGTAGAAAGAATACATGCATGTCGGAATGATTGTATCCTGTACCGTAAAGAGTATGCTAGCTTACATGTTTGTCCGGTGTGCAAAGCATCCCGATACAAATGTAAAAATGACTCTGATGATGGGAAGGGCATCGAGGTGAAGCAAGGACCTCCTGCTAAGGTGATGTGGTATCTTCCTGTAATCCCCCGTTTGAAGCGTTTATTTGCAAACCGCAAGGATGCAAGATTGATGCGTTGGCACTGCGAGCAGCGTAAGAAAGACGGAATGATAAGACATGTTGCTGATTCTGCCCAGTGGAGGAACATCGATAGGATGTTTGTAGATTTCGGTGTGGAACCGAGAAATATAAGGTTTGGGTTGAGTACAGATGGAATGAATCCTTTTGGTAACATGAGCAGTCGACATAGCACCTGGCCCGTGACTTTGTGCATGTACAACCTTCCTCCTTGGCTGTGTATGAAGCGGAAATATATTTTGATGTCACTACTTATCCAAGGGCCGAAGCAACCTGGCAACGATATTGATGTGTTCCTAGCCCCATTGGTGGAAGATCTTGCAACACTGTGGAATGAAGGGGTACATGTATGGGATGCGGACAAACGAGAGAACTTCACTCTACGGGCCATGTTGTTCTGCACCATTAATGATTTTCCTGCCCTTGGTAACCTGTCAGGGTTTAGTATAAAAGGAGGCAAAGCGTGTCCACACTGCTTAGATTATACGGAGAGTGTGTGGTTGAACAACTCCCGAAAAACTGTGTACATGCGTCACCGTAGGTTCCTTCCAAAGTATCACCCATACCGCAAGATGAAGAAACAATTTGACGGAAAAAAGAGGATGACTCAGTACCAAGACCTTTTAGCGGGAAAGAGGTGTATGATATGGTCAAGGATATAAATGTTGTGTTTGGAAAGGGACGTAAATTGAGGAAGAACATGTGGAAAAAGAGGTCAATATTTTGGGACTTGCCTTATTGGGAGCACTTAGAAGTTCGCAATTGCATCGATGTCATGCACGTAGAGAAGAATGTATGTGACAGTTTGATTGGTCTCTTACTGAACATTCCTGACAAAACAAAGGATGGTGTTAACGCAAGGCGTGACTTGGTCGCTATGAACATCAGGACCGAGTTAGCACCGATAGAGACCGATAAAGGCCGGACGTACCTTCCCCCAGCATGTTACACTCTGTCTAAGTCCGAGAGAACTGAATTGTGCCAGTCCTTAAATGGTGTGAAAGTTCCATCCGGTCACTCGACAAGCATGAAGAAACTTGTTTCCATGGAACATTTGAAATTAATTGGCATGAAGTCTCACGACTGTCATGTGCTAATGACTCAAATGCTACCTGTTGCAATTAGAAGTATTTTGCCGAACAAGGTTCGAGTGACAATCATAAGGCTATGTTATTTCTTCAACGCAATTGCTCAGAAGGTCATTGATCCGGATGGACTAGATGCTCTGCAAACCGAGGTGGTGACAACTCTATGTCATCTAGAGATGTATTTCCCTCCATCATTTTTTGATATCATGGTCCATCTCATTATCCACCTTGTGAAAGAGATAAAAATATGTGGCCCCGTATTTCTACGTCATATGTACCCTTTCGAGAGGTACATGGGAATTCTGAAGTCCTATGTACGCAATCGATCTCGACCGGAGGGTAGCATCATCGAAGGTTATACAACAGAAGAGGTCATTGAATTTTGCATCGGCTACATGGCTCAGGTAGAGCCGATAGGTGTACCTCTATCTCGTCACGAGGGGAGGCTAGAGGGTATCGGGACTATCGGGAGGAAAGCAATAACTCCGGATCAAAATACGTATACTCAAGCCCATTTCATGGTTTTACAACACATGACTGAAGTGACTCCATATATTGAAGACCACAAGGACATGCTACGTCAGGAGAATGCATGCCAGTCAGAAGTTTGGATCACGAGACAACACAACCGTCAGTTCAACGAATGGTTCAAGGCGCAATTGACTAGGAGGTCGTCAAGTGAAACACTACAATGGTTGGCAAAAGGGCCAAAATTTACAATTGTGACATGGCAAGCATACGACATTAATGGCTACATATTTTATACAACAGATCAAGATAGAAAGAGCACAGTGCAGAACTCAGGTGTCCGCATAGATGCCTATGATGCGCACGGCAGTACCGCTGGCCCAAGCTCGTACTACGGGCTTGTAGAGGAGATTTGGGAGCTGGACTACGTAATTTTCAAAATTCCTCTATTTCGGTGCCGTTGGGTCCAACTTCCACGGGGTGTAAAGGTTGACAAGTACGGCGTCACTACCGTGGACCTCGAATGTGTAGGATACAAAGATGAACCATTCGTACTCGCGAGGCAAGTTGTTCAAGTATTTTATGTAACCGACCCGGCAAATAAGAAGCGCCATGTAGTTCTTCAGGGAAAAAGAAGGATTGTCGGGGTTGAGAATGTTGTAGATGAGGAAGAGTACAATCAATTTGATGATTTGCCTCCATTCGGACAAGGCATCAGGCTCGAGGAAGAACAAGGCGATGAACCAAGCTATATGCGTGTCGATCATCGTGAAGGGCTTTATTTAAAATGATATAGCCAAAGTGTAATAAATGATATTGGTTATGCTTGTGTTTTTTATAAATGTATGTATGTTCCATTGTAATTGTAAAATGACTAAGAAACTAAGAAATAGTTATATCTATGGTTGGCTTGCGTTTTTCATAAATGTATCTATGTTCCATTGTAATTGTAAAATGACATAGGAACCTAGCTAGCTACCGGTATTTATAGTGAAATATCACAGGCGGTTTATCAAAAGAAACCGTCTGTGATAAAACATCACAGACGGTTCTATATATATAACCGTCTGTGATAATATAAATATCACAGACGGTTATATATATAGAACCGTCTGTGATAATATTGATATCACAGACGGTTATATTGATAGAACCGTCTGTGATAAGTGCATATCACAGGCGGTTATATTGATAGAACCGTCTGTGATAGCTCATCTTTAAATACCCGCAGCTAGGTCTGCGGAGTCCGCTCTGGCGCAGTCTCTTTTCTCCACCCTGCAGCGCCCCTGCTAGCTAGGTTTTGCTCCCTCCCGACGCCGCTGCTCCCTCCCGACGCCGCCGTTCCCTCCCGACGCCGGTCCCTCCCGACGCCGCCAGTCCCTCCCGACGCCGCTCCCTCCCGACGCCGCCGATCCCTCCCGACGCCGCTCCCTCCCGACGCCGCCGCTCCTTCCCGACGCCGCTCCTTCCCAACGCCGCTCCCTCCCGACGCCGCCGCTCCTTCCCGACGCCGCTCCCTCCCGACGCCGCCGGTCACTCCCGACGCCGCTTATTTTATGTTATATGCTTCACATGAATTTTATGTTATATGCTTCACATGTTATATGCTTCACATGAATTTTATGTTATATGCTCCACATGAATTTTATGTTATATGCTTCACATGTTATATGCTTCATATGAATTTTATGTTATATGCTTCACATGTTATATGCTTCATATGCTTCACATGTTATATGCTTCACATGTTATATGCTCCACGTGAATTTTATGTTATATGCTTCATATGAATTTTATGTTATATGCTTCACATGTTATATGCTCAACATGTTAGCTTTATGATATATGCTTCACATGTATTTTATGTAGCATATAATATATGCTGCAGGTGTTTAGCTCACTGTAGGCACTTCATAGAACCTTGTAACAATAATATATGCTGCACTTGTTAGCTGCAAGGTCTATTTAGAAGGCCCATAGCTCACTGCAATTAGTTAATCGTTAGAACTTTGTCAAAGAGCATAAAGCAAGTGACACACTCCAGTGTATCTTGTTCAATGAACTTGATGCACTGGTTTGTGTCACTTGATTCATAGAACTTTGACAAGCTAGGTCCATAGCTCACTGCAGTTAGTTTTTTCTTAGAAGAGAGATGGCGTCCACACAGTCTTCGTCGTCGTCATCTGGGTCTCACGCTCCCAAGATTGCGAAAAGTAAACGTGGCCGAGAAGTATCGAAATGGCCAGAGGCCCGAATGACCATCACGGTGGTCTCTCCGAATGGGACTCCTCTGGAACCGTCGAAAGCAGCGTCATCATTTCGGACTACCTGCGGGATAATTGGAAGGCAACGGGTCCCCATCACCATAGCAAGTTGGAAAGATTTGACAAAGGATCACAAAAATCAGCTATGGGAGGAACTTACAAATTCCTTCGAGTTCCCAGCAGAAGCACAGGAACTCGTGCAACGGCAGGCGCTCCTCGCGATGGGAAAAGCATGGAAGAATTTTAAGAGCATTCTTGTGACGAAGTACGTGGCCGAGGATGTCACGCCCTTCACGAAGTATCCTTTCGTGTCGCCGGAAACATGGGAGGCCTTTGTGCAGATGAAGACGACGCCTGAATTTGTACAACAAAGTGCGGCGCACAAGGATCTCCAGTCACAAAACACGCACCCTCACAGACTCGGCACTGCTGGGTACGCGGGTAAAATCCCGCAATGGAGGATGCAGGATGAGGTCGCAATCCGATCGGAGGCCTCTCCGCCATTTGCCGGGATCGCAAACGAGCGCGCTCGAAACTGGTTAAGAGCGAGGTCATCAACCACATCTTCGGGTGTCTCTTTCAAAAACCCCGCAGATGAGGAAGTGTCCCAACGCATGGTAAAATATGTTAAACAACATAGTTGTTAACACCTCTTGAACTTCATGGGTTCAAAAATAACATGATTAATTGCCTCTTGCAGCAATCATTGACTACCGAATCTTCTCGTGGCTCCTTTGAAGAATATAGGGAGATAGATTTACTATCACAGGCCTTGGGAAACAAGGAGCACCCAGGTCGCACACGAGGCATGGGGGTTTATGTACCTTGGAGGCAAGGATTTGCAGATTACTCCGAGACATATAGGAGTAGGAAGAGATCCAAGGCGTACCGCAGCGAACAAATAAAACAGGAGCTTCGTGCTCAACTTGAGGAACAACTATCTGCCTCACTTCAAGAGCAGACTGCCTCACTTCGAGGAGAGATAGATTCGTTGCGGGAAGAACTGAGACAAGTTCGCAACCATTCGCAACCCACTCCTAGTACTGCGGTACCCAGTCCCCCTCAACGTCGCAGTAGCCGCGCGTCCACACCAATTTCTGAACATAGCGACGACCACTTACGTATTGATGACATTCAGGTAATGTACCTCTTTAGAATGGTACATAGATCTCTCTGGTGGACGCCTTAACTCAGCTCTTGTATCGTTATGTAGGAGCCCATCCCTTGCAGCCTCAGAGTCAGGCTTGTTGGCTCTATTCCCGTTGACGCTGGGCGCGGCATGGTGTATCCATTGCTGCCAGGGACGCTGGTGCACGGTGTACAAGTAGACACCGGTTTCATAAAGGTTCAGGTGGACATGATTAATGATATTTTTAAGTCCGTCCCTCTTGAGAAGCCCCCAAACGAAGAGATTAAGACATTAGGGGATGCCGTCCACACATTCATTCAGTGGCCCAAGAGGGACATCGTCCTCGACATGTCCGTGCCACAATCTTCACATCCAGTGGCCCAAGAGGGACGTCGCCCTGGACCTGGCACATCGGCTCCGGTGGCTCCACCTCCACCTCCAAATCCAGTAAAGTCTGTTGCATCGGCTCCCGCCGAGACGCCACCGAGAACATATCATAAGCGAGGCTCCAAGGCCTCCAAGGCTCATGCGAAGAAAATTAAGCCGGGTCCCGTGCCATGGAAGTTTATTCTAGGAGTGTCGTTGGTGCCCGATTCACAATTACGCCAGATTGGTATGATTTGCAATACATTGCATGCCTGGTACATGGAGAAGTCCAACATGAAGCCAAACCGGCAGAGTGCATTCACTGTGAAAATAACGAGACGCATTTCCTCCATGACTTGGGCTACATCGTCGTGACATTCGAAGATTTATTCTTACTATTCAATCTCGACGAACTCGACGCCTCACTTCTACGATGCTGGACACTGTAAGTGTACTGTACAATGAAGTTCTACATTCACGTTATACAGATAAATGTCATTACTCTTTCTTTATGTATAGATACATGATCCAAGAAGCCCGGAAATCGCGACGACCGGTGGGTTTCCTCGACCCTCACTTGGTCTCCGAGCAATCTATCAACGCAGATGCATCTTTCGTGGAAGGTTACATAACGAGGGGATTGATTGCTCACACCGACAAGGAGTACGTCATGGTACCCTTCAACCAAGGGTAAGTGCTTCACTAGTTGCCACACATATGTTTCATTTGTACTTTACATGCAGCATGAACTTAGGATTAATCACTGTGGCGACACATATGACTAGGAATCACTGGATTTTGATTGTGATTGTACCAAAGTGGAGCAAGGTAATATACCTTGATTCCCTCCTTAGGAGCAACCACGACTTCAGTCGTGTGCAAGAAGTACTTAACAGGTAAACTCATTTCCTCCATACATAACTCTATTGTAATATTTCTTTTGTTTGCCACGGCCGAGGCTAAGTTTTTTGAATCACGTAGGGCGTTTGCCGAATATGTTGCCCAAGGAGGAACACACGACAAATCCAGTGACACGCTACGACACAACACGCGATTTCCGGTACCCGCTACAACACAATAATCCTATATCATACTTTGTAATAATGCCTCTAGAATTAACAATACCGATGTATGTAATTCTATTTTTGCAGTGCCACCAGCAGCTACAGGGCAACGTATGTGGATTCTACGTTTGCCGCCATATGATGGAAATCATGGGTACTAAGATCAATGATCCAGAGGTTTGTCAGGTCCTTCCAATAATTATTATTTTCTGATTATATTACACACACATGCTAATTAATGACTTAACATTGCTCCTAGCGACAGCGGGTGAACTTCGACGGAAGTGGATATGATCTTGACAATCTCGTCGATATTCGTGCAATCATCTCCCAATTCTTGATAGCAGAGGTCATAAATAAGAGGGGAGAGTTCCACGCCGGCGATGATGATAATTAGATGTTGAAACATTGGATTCAACTGTACAAATCAAACAATTCCTTCAATTGAATACATTTGTCAGATTTTGTGTAACAATTTTCATTCTATATATGTGATATTGTTACATTCATCTGTGTATCGAATTTTGTTGTAATTAGTAATGAGTTGCAATTACCTTATATCTGTCATTTATCTGTAATCTGCTTGCTTTCAGAGGGCATGGCTAGCATATCCTGAGGCTAGCCAAGAAACAGCATATAAAATGGATGATGCACTTGGTATCACAGACGGTTCATTGTTAAAAACCGTCTGTGATACCATATCACAGACGGTTTCAAAGAGTGCCGTATGCGGTGTGACTGCTATCACAGACGGCTTTACTACTGACCGTCTGTGATACTCGCCTATCACAGACGGTTAGTAATACAAACCGTCTGTGATATTGTGCATATCACAGACGGTCTTGATTACTAACCGTCTGTGATAGGCGAGTATCACAGACGGTTTTTTATAAACAACCGTCGGCGATACTCGCCTATCACAGACGGTTCGTAATCAAGACCGTCTGTGATATACACAATATCACAGACGGTTTGTATTACAAACCGTCTGTGATATTCTGTATATCACAGACGGTCTTGATTACTAACCGTCTGTGATAGGAGTATCACCGACGGTTGTTTATAAAAAACCGTCTGTGATACTCGCCTATCACAGACGGTTAGTAATCAAGACCGTCTGTAATATTTTTATCACAGACGGCTCGGGAACCGTCTGTGATAACCACCAACTATCACTGACACCTAAACACTGACGGTTCAGGAACCGTCTGTGATGACGGTTCCGAACCGTCTGTGATAGGGCTGTCTGTAGCAGTGGTTGGGGAAGACATCGACTTGGTCTTGATATGCTAGTTGGCTTCCCTTTATGTGAACCCCAACCATGAGCTCGTAGTGTTGATGCAATTCTCTTTATATAGCTGCGCAAATATACATTTTCATCGTTAGGTAGCATCATATTCTCATTTAAAATATGTTGAAGCTGAAGAAACAAATTCATCTTTTATTCAATCTTGATATGGGATACTATGGTCGTATGCATTTTGGCATGGTCACATCAGACATTGGCATTGGTGCACTGCCATTTGGTAGGGGGTGTATATATCCATTTTGATGTCCCTGCTGTATCTGGAAGCAGTGCAATCCTCTTGGTGTGAGCAATTTTGCATTAATTGCTTCTCTAATGTGTATTCTCTTTGATAGCAAATTCCCTCCTATGCTCACTTTTGTATCTAATGACAAATAGTTATTTGTAAAAATTAGCTTTCCATTTGCATGTGAGCTGAAAACAGTTGTACCAATGTCTTTTCGGTTTTTACCAGGTCTGACCCCTTGTTTATATGAATTTATCATTTGTGTCATGAAGCACCTCAGCTTTAGCATGGATTCAGATGATTAATAATTGTTCATGAAACTTTCTTTCGGTTGGTGACTCCCTGATCTTTTGGCAAGCATGGCTTATGATTTCGTTGCCGAATTTGAAAGCTACAGTTTTTGTGTGTTGTTTGCACATATTCTGTTTCACTTCTATCTTTGTTCCTCAATTGCTTTGAGCATCGAATGAATGATATGATGTGTCATATAATGCAGTCTTTTGGCCTGACGCATGAACAAGCTGGCTAGCACAAGAACACCTTTCCGTAAGAGCCAAAACATAGCATAGGCAGCACTTAAAACCACCTTCCTGTCCTGACACAGGGCCAGCTCTATGAAAGCAGGTCCAAACCAGGCCCCTGGACTCTGAACAGATTATGGTAAGGTAGGGGTTTCTACAGAAGATGTTCTCTACAGTCTACACTAACAAACTTGCACTAAATCTTTACCATTTGACAAATAGGAATTGATGACCATGGTCCGTTCTCTTCATAGAAAAGTATCTCTTAAAATGTAGGATCGTCGATGGCAATTAGAGGGGGTGAATGATTGCAACGTCTAGCAGAAGTTTTTTTTTCTCAAAAATTCTATCTTCTAATTTATTAATCTAAAATAAATAAATAAAAAACAACCATATAAATAATACCAGAAACTAAAAATCCTTATTGCTACTTACTTCACGTGATGACTTTGGTTACTTAATCCATGTGCTACTATTGTTTTGTCATGGCCTGCATAAAACTTGATCAACAAGTTCTTCCGCCGCTCACTGTTTTTGTTTACACCATGCACTATTGATCTTAGCCAAGAAACAGATCAGCAAAGGCAATAAAGTAGTTACCGTACCCAAGCTACAACAAGTCACGAAATATAAATCGAAGCTTGATGCATGCAGACCGATCACCAACCAAGGTCTACGCACACGTGCACGACGATCTGCTTTTCTCCCGCACGTGGTCCGAGGCAAAGGGTGACGAAAGCGCCGTGAACTTGCTACTAGTTTCCGTGAGCACCGGCGCTGGCACGATCGCGTGGCGACCTGTCCCCAAGCGCGCTAGCTTTTCCTTCGTGCGCGTGAGAACACACAGGAGCACAGCTCGCCAGCAACGCGACGGGGCAAGGCGCAAGCTCTGCGAAAGTGACGGCGGAGAATTTCTTTTTCCTCGGAACCGATCTATAAGTTGATTTCTAAATTATGGTGGCTACAAAATACTTTCCTGACACCTCTAAATTCTAGCATAAAATTAGTCTCTCCTAAAAGCCACAGGATTAGCCTCCAACCCCACCTCTATTTATAGTCTAAGGCCCAAAACCTGGGCTTACCCTAAGCCCACGAGTTCTAATCCAATTCCAACAAGTAAAGGGACCCGAAACCCTTCCTAACACGGGTTTTACAAAATTCCAACTTTTCTAACGTATCTCGTGTCGAAGCCTCCAGGACCGCACCCCCCGTAGCTTCTCCACGCATCATCCACCTTTAATCTCCATGCGCTCCAAGCATGAGCCCAATCATCCCATGACATCCTCGACCGTCTGAAACTCGGATCTCCCTATCCTAGTCCCGGTCCTCCTCGTCACCGACCATGATCGCTTCCATGCTAAACCTGCACATGCAAAGACTAAAGAACATTTTTCCGGCACAAGTTCGTCCAAACTTGACCAACGTCAATCCACACACACGCAACACACTCACATAACGCCGTTAAACCAAATTACCAAATATTCATCATCAATTAACCATTGTCAATTATTTATCACAACAATATTCTAAACCTAGCCACATGGTCTAACATAAAAAGATAATTACCCACAATGCTATCTAGAGAGAGTTGGTGAGTGATGATGGTGGTGTTACTTACAAGGTGAATGCATGCATAGCAATGGCCATAACTATTCTCTCAAAGAAATGACGCAACTTACACTGGTTACACAGTCATTACGACTTTTTTTGTGAACGACATACTCTCACCACGCTAGCACAGGTTAAAGCACCTTTACATCGAAGTTGAAGCAGCGTGTGAGCTAGAGAAAAAGTAAAAGAAACTAACCAAGCTTCATTCAATTTGGGAGTAGTACAAGCAATGGAAGCCAAGGATCCACTCGCTTACAGCCATCCTGCAAAGCTACGAGAGCGTTGTGCCATGCGTTGCTATGTGGAACAGGTGAATAATTTTTTTCTGGGTACTGAGAATCGAGAACAGCGTCGATCCATACAAAAGCTAAGGCTGCAAGTCATATGGATGGATTATTCTGCCAAGAGGTACATGAATGAATGGTTCAAGAATTTGAGCTTTCAATCAACCCACGCGTGCCACACAGAACATTAGTTTATGCCTATGACTTCAAGTGCTTGAATGCCTATCCTAATTTTCAGCTGAAAAGCTTCGCGATCTCCCATTGTGGTGCTTAGAGCAACTCCATCCCATTAGTCATTTCTCCCTCTCTATTTCCTAAGATGAAGAGGCTAGCTATTATTTTCAGCTCTCTATTTGAGTTAGCATTCCAATGGCCTAGCTATTTGAGAAGCGAGTGAGGAGGCGCTCGTCAAATCTAGCTAGCGGCCGGGAGAAAATAGCGACTCGATAAAAATGAAGAGGAGGATAAAGAACCGGTTGGAGTCCATTTCTTGAGTCATATTAGGTAAATATACAATGAAGAGCAGGATAAAGAACCGGTTGGAGTTGCTCTTACAAAGCGAATAATGTCCAGGTGTTTCACACCCTCACCAAACTCTCTTTGGACAATCTTCAATGCCTGGCAGATACAAATGCTATTTTGAGAAATTATGTGCAGCTAGAGGATCTCCGACTTACATCTTGTTGCCTTTACCAGGTGTGTTTGATATCAATGCCCTAAGATCAAAGATAAATAATTTGTTTGTGGACAGCTGCAACTTTGTGAGCAGTGACGTTCTAAATCTGAGGCAGCGGCATGTAGTCGGCAATGACGTCGTACATCCGAGTTTAATGGCTCATGTTGTCAAGATGCAAACTGGCTATTGCAGCGACTGGCCGATGGCTTGATTGGATCGAAGGGAGGTCCACAGCCCACCGGCGTTCACCGGTGACGACGGTGTCGTCTTTGTGTCAGCTGACCAGACAAGAGAAGAAGGGTGGGCAGGGCGAGGCACAGCTTTGGTACTAACGCAAGGGCGCACACATATAGCTTGAGCTTGGGCTTGGAAGCAATGGTGTGCATGCAGTGTTCGCCAGCCATAGTGTAGTGCTAGCTCTCAACTGCCATCCTCTAGGTTCTAACTACTCAAATGTTCTACTTGATTTCTATTGTTAGCTTCTGTTCAGCTAGCACAAACATTTAAATTACCTTAGTCGTTTAATCAACTAATACTTGTTTTTAAACCTATAGTTTGTTTCTTCATACATGGAGTTAGTTTCTGCGATCGATGTGTATATTAATAGTTTCTTCTTTCACTATCTGTATGTAGCTCAATCAAAAGTTGGTGACTGGAGGAGTAGGAACAACATACTTCTAGCCAGTTCAATTAGCTTCACCGATGAGACTTAGTTAGCAGATGGATGTTCTTTCTACTCAATTAGCTGAGTTATTGATCCAGGATTACATACAAATAGCACACCGATGTTCAAGCGGTGTAGGAATCATGTTGGCTACATATTCTATAATATCTACTTGTTTAGTTGTCATTTTGTTAGAACCAATTGTCATTTGTTATGTATGCACTTCAACATTTATGCTTCATCTTGTAATTTTATTTCCTTTCTGCATTTCTTCTTTACATGCGTTTCACATTCGTCAGTTTCCATTAAATTTTAGGCCTAATTACTTAGTGAAATGGCCGAAAAATGGGCTTAACTACTTCTAATATTCATCATCGTACTTCAAGATTTTCAAAAGAATGAAAAGAGAATAAAAAAGAAATGAAATAATATTCATTAGTTGTCAATATAGAACTAACACTACTACTACAGAAAAGGTCATCACAGACGGTTCGAAAACGTCATCACAGACGGTTTTGTGAACCGTCTGTATTTATGGGTCAGTGATAATCGAAGCTCATCACAGACGGTTTTTGAGTAAAAACCGTCTGTGATAGCTGATAATCACAGACGGTTTTTAGTTAAAAACCGTCTGTGATTATTAGCTATCACAGACGGTTTTTACTCAAAAACCGTCTGTGATGATCAGTATCACAGACGGTTTGTAACTAAAATCCGTCTGTGATTATCAGCTATCACAGACGGTTTTTACTCAAAAACCGTCTGTGATATTCCCTTCAACCCCTACATATATTTCTGTTTATTGGCTAGCCTCAGGAAATGCTAGCCATGCCCTCTGAAACAAGCAGATAAACAAGTATATGTATACATACAATTTACATCTCAATTCATTTGACAAACATCCAATTCACATCACATTTCATTCACAGACATAAGGCATGCATTTCGCAAATGAATTAATTGAAATGAAATAAAATATCCATTTACAAATTCACAATTACAGAGTGATAAGAGCAATAAAAAATCAATCTGCGCAGTGGAACTCTCCATCTGATTTTATGACTTTAGACCACAAAAACCAAATGAACTCTCCTCGAATTTTTGCTAAGTCCGCCTGTTCCAATGCAGATTTAGAGATGGGCGCAACCTGTAGATAGAAATATTAACGCGCACACATATAAAACCTGACATGTATGAAATAAATGTGGGAAGATTGACAAACCTTAGAATTAGTGATCTTGCTGGAATCGAGGAGTAGTCTCATATGGTGGCACACGTAGTATCCACACGTGTTGCCCGGCTGCTGCTGGTGGCACTACAAAAAATAGAATGTGTTAAATCAAGTGGCATTACTACTAAGTGTTGTATATGATTAATTAATGTGTAGCTAGCCAATACCCGAAAATTGCGATCATATTTCAAGGGCTTGGCAGCTGTCGTCGAGCCACTTGTTTGTTGAACGTATGTGACGAACGACCTTCGTTATTCGAAAAAGTTAGATTAGTCATTCGGAAGGAAAGAAAGAGTACAATGTACAATGTACTTACCTATCGAGTATTTCGGCGATAGCTGTGTACTTGGATTTGTTCTTACTTAGAGAATCAAGGTATATAGCCTTGTTCCATTTTGGTATAATTACAATTAAAATCCAATGGAAGTTCTCATTGTATGGCATAAGAACAAATTCCTTATCGCGGTGAGCCAGCAGTGCTTTTGTAATATAGTTCTCGACGAAGGATGCATCCTCGTTGATGGTATCAATGGCGACCAAGCGTGGGTCCAGGAAACCAATTGGTGATTTCGATTATCTAGCTTCGGTCCGCATGAATCTATATATACACAGAAAAGCAACAAATTGTGACATATATCGGTATTACGTGAACAGAGACTGTGATTGTACAGACTTACAGCGTCCAGCATCGAACGAGTGAGGCGTCGAGAGCGTTGAGCGTGAAAAGACCAAATATATCGTCAAAGGTCACCGGGAAGACACATTCCTGAACTTCGTGCAAGAAATGTTCCGGCTTGAATTTGACAATGATACCTGAGCGCCGTTCTGCCTCTGGTCTATTGGACTGTTCCATATACCAAACGTGGAATCTTTGGCAACCAAGTCCTAGCTTTGTGATGTGCTCTTGCGGGAATATCATTGGCTCGTCTAGCACGAATTTGCGGGCCAATGGCAGGTACGGGATATCGTCATCATCCTTCGTCTTTGATTTGCCATGGCCACTGCCTCGACTGCAGGTCGACTTCATGGTAGTCGACTGTAATGGTACAGACGGTGCAAGTTGCTTTGGCGAGAATAGCACCCGTGGAGATAGCACCGGTGCAGGTAGCTCTGCTTCGCACTGCCCGTGTGGAGATGGCACCAGTGCATGTTGCTGTGGTTCGCACTGCACTTCTGGTTCTGCCACCGGTGAAGAAGCCTCCAGGGAGATGTCGCTTTTGGGCCACTGGATGAATGTTCCAATGGCCTGTCCTAGAGTCACGATCTCGTCGTTGGGGGGCTTCGGTAGCGGGACCACCTCAAAATTGACATACACACCATCCACATTAACTTTTGCGAAGCCTGGCGCTAAAGCTTGACTGTGCACCATGGCCCCGATACCAGACGAATATGTCTGGCCCCAAGCAGCGTACAAGGGAATGGAGCCATATCTCACTTGGAGCCTGCACTTCGTAGGCTCCTACATAACGGTACAAAATTAGCTACTCGAATAGGCCTACCAATGGAGCAAGCATTCGAGAGGTAATAATTATTACCAGGATGTCGTCCACAGGAATTTTGGACTGGGTTTGCGTCGGATTGGACGCGCAGCTACTCAGACGGTTGTGCGGGCTAGCTAGCACAGGAGCGGCGGTAGCAGCATGCTGACTTTCAGTTTGTTTCCGCACTTCATCTCTGATTACACCAGCCAGCTCACCCATTAGTTCCTCTCTAAGAGATTCTTTGATCTCTTCTCGTAGCTGTGCGTCACGCTCGGCTTTGTTTCTCTTCCTACGCCGATACATTCTGGAGTCATCTTGGAAACCATGTTTCCAAGGAACGTAAAGCCCAAGGCCTCTCGTACGACCCGGGTGCTCCTTGTTTTCCAGGGCCACGGAGAGCATATCATTCTCCCTTGTTCCCTGGAATGATCCCAGGGTAGATTCAAAACTCAGCTCTTCCTGCACGAGCACAACATGTCATTTCAATTCGTACGAAGTTGTGAAGTAATTACATGCTACGTAGTTCGATCGATATCTTACCAGGCGCTGGGACATTTGCTGGTCTGCAGGGTTTTGAAAGGAGACGTCCCCCGATGTCGTTGTAGATGACCTTGCTCTAATCCAATTTCGAGCGCGCTCATCCGGGATATTGGAAAACTGCGGGGCGATGTCCTGTGCAGCTGCCAGGTCATCCTCCTTCCTCCACTGCGGGATTTTACCCGCATACCCAGATGTGTCAAGTCTGTGGGGGTGTGTATTTTTTGCCTGGAGGGCCTTGTGCGTCACACTTGTACTTTTGAAATCTTCGGTCGTTTTCATCGCCTTGAACTCTTCCCATTGTGGTTCCAGGAATGGGTATTTATGAACAGGCGTTTCGTCCGTCTCCACGTATTTCCTGACAAGCGTGCTCTTGAAGTTCTTCCATGCTTTACACGCCGCTTGGTAGGTTTGTCGTTGCACAGCGTGTAGGTGTTCTTCTGGGAACTCGAACGATGCCAAAATTTCGGTCCACAGCTCACGTTTCCGAGTGTCAGGCACGTTCTTCCACGAATTGTATGTGATGTCAATTCGTTCTCGTGCAACTATTCCGACCATGGTTCGGAATGCGTTTACCGCTTATTTAGGAAGGATAGGGACGCCAGATGCGTTTACCGCTGTGATGGAGCCTATTTGTGCTGTAAAAAGAGTGTCATGACTCATGACATTGTGTAAGACCATGTGGCTAGGTTTATGATTTTTATAATGATGAATAATTGACAACATGGCTTAATATTGTTATTCGAGGCGTGTGCGTGTGTGCGTGGACTAATATCGGTCAAGTTGGTGAGAACTTGTATCGGGAAAAACGTTCTTTGGTCTTTGCATGTGCAGGTTGGGCGTGGAGACGATCATGGTCGGTGACGAGGAAGACCGGGACTAGGAGGGGGAAATCTGAGGTCTAGGCGGTCGAGGATGTCACGAGGTGATCGGACTCACGCTGGAGCACATGGAGATCAAAGGTGGATGATGTGTGGAGAAGATACAGGAGGTGTGGTCCTGGAGTCTTCGACACGTGATGAGTTGAAAAGTCGGAAGTGTGAAAAACCCGTGTTAGGATGGATTTCGGGTCCCTTGAAAATTAGTGGGCCAAAAATCTAATTGAGGTAAAAAGGCTCAGGCTTAATTGAACGAGTTGTTTTAGGGTTCTAAATAGAGTTCGAATAGGAAACGGTCGGCCGTAGAAAATAAAATACGGAGACGGCGGCCGTTGCGGTGAGATGGATGCATATATAGGTGAGGAGTCGATGGATATGGTGGCTCGGTCAAGTGTTTCGATATGATGGCTGGTCGTGGCTTTTGGAGAAAATACTGTTTCTGATACGAGAGCAAAATATTTAATCGTATTTGTTTTCCCGAGCGGCGTCGTCCTCACCCCCGGCGGTGACACGATTGGATCGATCCTCCTGCTCCTCTGCGCGTGCCCCAGGCATCGGCCTTCCTGCGCATCGCTCTACCGAGCAATTATCCAGGTGCCGTGCGTTTGCTTCGCATCATCCTCGTCTCGTCGTTTTGGTCTGCGTGGCGACATCACGTTTCTTCACGGTTGTCTTGATCGCCGTGAGCAAAAGCTGTCGACACGGCGTGGATTGAAAAGTAACGGCGCTGTGTTGTATCAAGGCGAGTGACGCTGTGCCGTATCAAGGAAAACCTTTTTGCATGCATGCATTGCCCTGATGGTTATGGGAGCCGTGACTTTTTGGTACACTGAGAAGAGAAAAGATGATTAGGTGAGAAAGGGTGATTAGGTAAAGTAATTAGATTTTACTT
This sequence comes from Dendrocalamus latiflorus, assembly GCA_017311315.1. Classification (NCBI taxonomy): domain Eukaryota; kingdom Viridiplantae; phylum Streptophyta; class Magnoliopsida; order Poales; family Poaceae; genus Dendrocalamus; species Dendrocalamus latiflorus. The sequence goes on along the minus strand of CM029622.1, from coordinate 17,476,570 downwards.
CTTCTTTTTTACGTTAAGCTTCTAACCTTTTGATTCATGCATGCATCAAATATATATACATATATAGATTGTTTTGCATACATTGTGGATGGATATTTTTTGTGTGTACTTCTGTGATTTGCAGGTTTAAAAATAATAATAAATTTTAAAAAGCTTCCGCTAGGCGCTGTAATCATTCACCCCTCTCTGATTGCCGTCGACGATTCTGTTGGATTATATGTGGGCCAAGCCCATATAATAAGAATAATTCCTATTAAATCTCAAAGGCCCACTCATGCAAAGGAGGCATGCATGTGACCTTTAGTACCACATTGCTAGTTCTAGGAGAGGAAGACCACCTTAAAAGGGATGGTGCACTCCTAGCCACTTGAGGCATGTGTGGGAGAGAACTAGAGGATAACACGCGCGCGCTCGCTCGCCTCGCCTCGCCGGGCTGGGCTGGGCTGGGCTGGGCTGGGCTGGGCTGGGCTGGGCGGGCGGGCGGCGCGGGCGCACGGCACCTGCGTGAATGGTCCGCCAAAATCCGCTCCAGGTGCTTGCGCAGACGCGGCTTCCTTTTGCAGTTTTATTTTGCTGTTTTGAGTGGCGGTGAATCCGGATCGGTTACGGTTGCTAATCCGGTTCGGTTACGAGTTATGGAGAACGTGCAGGCGTCTTGATCACGTGTCCTGGTCTTCTATAAATACGGAGCCGCCGCCTTCATACAGAATATGCGAAAATCAATCTAGGGTTTTACCTCCTCCATCCATTATGCTGCGCCGTCCCACGTAGTCTACTCCGTCCCGTCCGCCGGCGTGCACTGTCGTTCGGGAGAGCAGGTCTCCGGAACCGTCGCCTTCGAAGTCCTGCACCGGGAGAGGGCGAATAAGGTTTTTGGGAAGTGCTCTGCGCGACTGCTCGCTGTAGCTCTGGCTCGTCTTCCTCGTCGTTCGGCTTCGGCGAATCGTCATCGACTTCGTGTCATCCTCACCGTGCCTGCGGCGTCTACATCGGCAAACCGATCAGAACAGAACCATCGGTACGTAACAGTAATGTTCTCCGTATTAGATCTGTTCATGTACAGTTTCCTGGTTTACATGTCTAGATCTTTTATGCCTGTGATGGTTCTGTTATTGTGCGTGCATGATGTCATGATTAATTTATGGAATAAATTGAACCTACATGTGCTTATATTTTCAACAATCCAAAAACCTTACTGTAGGCACTGTGGTTTTACTATGGCTGGATTTGCCGATGCACTGAGGCCGGATAAGTTCTCCGGTGTGCACTTTAAGAGATGGCAGATCAGGGTCACTCTGTGGCTTACTGCTATGAATGTATTCTGGGTTAGTAATGGCAAGCCTGAATGTGTTCTTGATGCTGAAAAGCAGAAAGAATTCGAGACTGCCACTACTCTCTTTGTTGGATGCATTCTTAGTGTTCTTGCTGACCGTCTGTGCGAGGTGTATATGCACATGACAGACGCGAAGGAGTTATGGGATGCATTGAATTCCAAATACGGTGCTACTGATGCCAGCAATGACATGTATGTCATGGAGCAATTTCATGACTACAAGATGGTTGATAACCGTTCTGTAGTAGATCAGGCTCATGAGATACAGGCCATTGCCAAGGAACTCGAACTCCTGAAGTGTGCCTTACCCGACAAGTTTGTGGCTGGATGTATTATTGCGAAATTACCTTCTTCATGGAGGAATTTCGGAACAGCACTCAAACACAAGAGACAAGAATACTCTGTTGAGAATCTGATTGGGTCTCTTGAAATTGAGGAGAAAGCTCGAAAAAAGGACGCTGTGTCTAAGGGTGATGGAGGGCAGTCTAGTGCCAATGTGGTATAGAAACCCTCAAGCAAGAACAAAGGGAAATTTGTTAAAGCCCAACAGACAACCAACTTCAAGAAGAAGAACAACAACAACAATCAGGATGATAGAACTTACTTTGTGTGCGGTGAGCCTGGTCACATGGCCAAGAAGTGCCCACAACGCAAAGGAAAGAAGGCACCTGCAGGACAGACTTCTAAGTCTGTCAACGTGACCATTGGCAAGACTGGAGATGGGACTGGGTATGGTAATTTACCTACTGTTCTTTCAGTTAGTCAATCTACCAATTGGTGGATTGATACAGGAGCTAATGTACATGTGTGTGCTGATATTTCGTTGTTTTCTTCTTATCAGGTCGCCCGAGATTCCTCCGTCCTAATGGGGAATGGGTCACATGCTACTGTTCATGGTGTTGGCACGGTAGATCTGAAGTTTACTTCGGGAAAGATCGTGCAGCTGAAGAACGTGCAGCATGTCCCTTCTATAGACAAGAATCTCGTTAGTGGCTCCCGTTTATGTAGAGACGGGCTTAAGTTGGTATTTGAGTCTAATAAAGTAGTTGTGTCTAAACATGGACATTTTATTGGTAAAGGCTATGAGTGCGGAGGCTTGTTCCGCTTTTCCCTATCAGATTTCTGCAATAAGACTGTAAACCATATTTGTGGCAGTGTGGATGATGAGGCTAATGTTTGGCACTCACGTCTATGTCATATTAATTTTGGTTTGATGTCTCGGCTTTCCAGTATGAATTTAATTCCAAACGTTTCCATCACCAAAGGTTCTAAATGCCATAGCTGTGTGCAATCAAAGCAACCTCGTAAGCCTCACAAGGCTGCCGAGGAGAGAAACTTGGCACCACTAGAACTCCTGCATTCAGATCTTTCTGAGATGAATGGCGTGTTGACGAAGGGTGGAAAACGATATTTCATGACATTGATTGATGATGCAACTAGGTTCTGTTATGTGTATTTATTGAAAACGAAAGATGAGGCTTTAGACTATTTTAAAATCTATAAGGCAGAAGTTGAAAACCAGTTAAATAGAAAGATAAAAAGACTTTGGTCAGATCGTGGTGGAGAGTATTTCTCAAATGAATTTGACTTATTTTGTGAGGAACATGGCATTATACATGAGAGGACGCCTCCTTATTCCCCCGAGTCAAATGGGATTGCCGAAAGGAAAAACCGCACGTTGACTGACTTGGTGAATGCCATGTTAGATACTGCGGGATTACCTAAGGCATGGTGGGGGGAGGCTTTGCTAACGTCTAATCACGTATTAAATACAGTTCCTAACAGAAATAAGGACAAAACACCATACGAGGTATGGATCGGGAGAAAACCATCACTTTCTTACTTGCGTACATGGGGGTGCTTGGCGAAAGTTAATGTGCCAATAACTAAGAAACGCAAGCTTGGACCTAAAACTGTGGACTGCGTTTTTCTGGGATATGCTAATCATAGCATTGCCTATAGATTTTTGATAGTTAAAACTGAGGTACCTGACATGCATGTTGGTACAATTATGGAGTCTCGAGATGCAACATTCTTTGAGAATATTTTTCCTATGAAGGATATACATAACACTACTAGTCAACTTTCTGAAATAATTCCCAGTTCAATCACATCACCTGAACCTTTTGAACATACACATGAACTTGTCAATGAGGAGGATGACAGTGGAGCTCCTAGAAGGAGCAAGAGACAAAGGATATTCAAATCCTTTGGTGATGATTTCACTGTGTACCTTGTGGACGACACTCCCAAGTCTATTTCAGAAGCGTATGCATCCCCTGATGCAGACTACTGGAAGGAGGCTGTCCGTAGTGAAATGGATTCCATTATCGCTAATGGAACCTGGGAGCTGACAGATAAACCTTATGGGTGCAAACCTGTAGGGTGCAAGTGGGTGTTCAAAAAGAAGCTTAGGCCTGATGGTACTATTGAAAAATATAAGGCTCGGCTTGTTGCCAAGGGCTATACTCAGAAAGAAGGCGAAGATTTCTTTGACACTTACTCACCTGTTGCTAGACTGACCACAATTCGAGTACTACTTGCTTTGGCTGCCTCACATGGTCTTCTCGTTCATCAAATGGACGTTAAGACAGCTTTTCTTAACGGAGAGCTGGATGAGAAAATTTACATAGAACAGCCTGATGGATTTGTAGTAGAAGGTCAAAAAGGCAAGGTGTTAAAACTGTTGAAATCTTTGTATGGTCTGAAACAAGCCCCTAAGCAGTGGCATGAGAAGTTCGATAGAACACTGACATCTGCAGGCTTTGCTGTCAATGAGGCAGATAAATGTGTATACTATCGTTATGGTGGGGGTGAGGGAGTTATTCTATGTTTGTATGTGGATGACATCTTGATTTTTGGGACAAACATTAGTGTGATAAATGAGGTCAAATCATACTTGTCTCAAAACTTTGATATGAAAGATCTGGGAGTGGCTGATGTTATTCTAAACATTAAATTGGTTAGAGGTGAGGATGGGATTACACTTTTGCAATCTCATTATGTGGAAAAGGTCTTGAGCCGTTTTGGTTTTTCTGACAGCAAGCCTTCTCCAACACCTTATGATCCTAGCGTGTTACTTCGTAAGAATAAGAAAATTGCTAGGAATCAGCTGGAATACTCCCAGATAATTGGCTCACTAATGTACCTAGCTAGTGCAACAAGGCCAGACATCTCCTTTGCTGTGAGCAAATTGAGTCGGTTTACATCTAACCCAGGAGATGATCACTGGAAGGCGCTTGAGCGAGTGTTGCGCTATCTGAAAGGTACCTCGAACTTTGGACTTCACTATACTGGGTACCCGTCGGTGCTGGAGGGTTACAGTGATTCTAACTGGATCTCTGATGCTGATGAGATCAAAGCCACTAGTGGATATGTTTTCACTATTGGTGGTGGTGCTGTTTCATGGAGGTCTTGCAAACAGACCATTTTGACGAGGTCAACCATGGAAGCAGAGCTTGCGGCACTAGACACTGCTATTGTTGAGGCAGAATGGCTACGAGATCTATTGATGGATCTACCTACGGTGGAAAAGCCAGTGCCAGCTATCCTTATGAACTGTGATAATCAGACCGTTATCGCTAAAGTGAACAGTTCTAAGGATAATATGAAATCGTCTAGGCATGTTAAGAGACGATTGAAGTCTGTCAGGAAATTGAGAAACTCCGGAGTTATAACCTTGGATTACATCCAAACAGATAAAAACCTGGCAGATCCCTTTACAAAGGGACTATCACGGAATGTGATAGATAGTGCATCGAAGGAGATGGGTATGAGACCCATGTGAGTTATCTATGGTAGTAACCCAACCTATGTGATCGGAGATCCCGTGAATTAGGATCTGGGGAAAACAAGCCATTAGTTAACTGGAGGAGAGTAATTTCAACCCTCTCTATGTGAAGATGCAATACTCTCAGAAACTGCAAGGCAGGTTGACTAAGGTCTTAATGTGTTCCATTGGCTTTTAGAAGCGAAGACGCTATCCTGCAGAGCGTTCTTGAAAGAACACACCTATATGAGCCCGACTGTTAGTCGCAGTCTATGGAGATCTTGGGTAATCTCCTACTAAGCTCATGAAGAGACCAAGGAGTATGACTTATACGCTCCAACCGAGGGGTGGCCTACTGGCGGCCTAGTATCAGTTAAGTCTTTAAGTGAAGTTTGCTTGCACCAAACTTGCAATTCAAGGCATAGTCCATTGTTCAAGTTGTGAGTAAGTGTAGCTTGGAGTTCTAGGTGGATGTTCAACCTTAATCGGTCTCCATCGAAATACTGATATATAAACAGTACATTGGAATTCAGGCAAATCTCTGTGGGACTTTGAGATCTGGTGGGGGATTGTTGGATTATATGTGGGCCAAGCCCATATAATAAGAATAATTCCTATTAAATCTCAAAGGCCCACTCATGCAAAGGAGGCATGCATGTGACCTTTAGTACCACATTGCTAGTTCTAGGAGAGGAAGACCACCTTAAAAGGGATGGTGCACTCCTAGCCACTTGAGGCATGTGTGGGAGAGAACTAGAGGATAACACGCGCGCGCTCGCTCGCCTCGCCTCGCCGGGCTGGGCTGGGCTGGGCGGGCGGCGCGGGCGCACGGCACCTGCGTGAATGGTCCGCCAAAATCCGCTCCAGGTGCTTGCGCAGACGCGGCTTCCTTTTGCAGTTTTATTTTGCTGTTTTGAGTGGCGGTGAATCCGGATCGGTTACGGTTGCTAATCCGGTTCGGTTACGAGTTATGGAGAACGTGCAGGCGTCTTGATCACGTGTCCTGGTCTTCTATAAATACGGAGCCGCCGCCTTCATACAGAATATGCGAAAATCAATCTAGGGTTTTACCTCCTCCATCCATTGTGCTGCGCCGTCCCACGTAGTCTACTCCGTCCCGTCCGCCGGCGTGCACTGTCGTTCGGGAGAGCAGGTCTCCGGAACCGTCGCCTTCGAAGTCCTGCACCGGGAGAGGGCGAATAAGGTTTTTGGGAAGCGCTCTGCGCGACTGCTCGCTGTAGCTCTGGCTCGTCTTCCTCGTCGTTCGGCTTCGGCGAATCGTCATCGACTTCGTGTCATCCTCACCGTGCCTGCGGCGTCTACATCGGCAAACCGATCAGAACAGAACCATCGGTACGTAACAGTAATGTTCTCCGTATTAGATCTGTTCATGTACAGTTTCCTGGTTTACATGTCTAGATCTTTTATGCCTGTGATGGTTCTGTTATTGTGCGTGCATGATGTCATGATTAATTTATGGAATAAATTGAACCTACATGTGCTTATATTTTCAACAGATTCTACACATTGTTAGCACTGTAGTAGTCAGGTAAGTGTTGCAACAACACACGAGCTTCCAACTAACATAAGAATAGTTGGTGAGTACTGGAACAACATGTGGGCTTTGAACAATACACATAAGGTACTCAATAATGCAACATTCTTTTATATGCTTCACAAAATGAATGAACATAACATGCATGTATATTATTTGTGGTGAAGTTTGAGTTCCGTAGCAACGCACATGCACTACACTTGTGTGTAGTAAAGAGTGAATTTCTCAGAGAAAATCTGGATAAAAGGTGAAATGTTAACAACCACCTTATGACACCTCTAGCTGTAGTACCAACCTGTTCAAATTAAAGTTTTTTTCCTAGTAACCTTCTTTGGCTTCTTTCTGTTCATTCAAATGTCTCTATCCTCTTGACTGACTTGACAAAGCCTCAACCCACCATCTGGTGTTTGTGTTTCTTCATTGCATGTATGTAGGTCACCCACTTGCACACATATCTTGTACTTCCTGGAGGCACCATGGTCTTACATTGTGAACTTTTGGTGATTGCTGATGGGAAATTATAATAGGTGAATAATTGAGATGTCCTCATGTCACCATGTCTGATGTGGATAGAGTACTGAGAGATTAATCCATTCCTATGTTTTGGTGTTCTGCTTGTTGGGATCTGATATCTCATCTCTTTTAGCTGAACTGCAAGTGGTTGTGGGCATGTTGTCCTTTATTGGCTACAATGCTTCATCACTACATCATGAGCAGAGAGTCTTTTTAGTATGGGCTATCTGGCTGATGCTAACTGGTACCAGGATGGAATCATGCAACATGGAGTGTTCTTCTCTGGCCTGCGTGCTTCTTCTTCGCCCATGGTGCATACACTGCAACTGCGTCTGCGTGTACACAATTCAGTTATAGGATTCTTGTCTGAGTTTCTCCAAAGTCTGCATCAAAATATCAGAAGACTTCACTCGGGAAGTTGTGCATAAGGCACAGAGGTGTAGGTAGGGGTGATGCTCTGAGGTCGTCTTATCACCTGCAGTCTGCAGAAAATCTGGGCAAAACTTCTTCTATTCTTCAGTGAACAGCCAACGGATGAACTCACAAGTGCATGACAAATCTCCCACTAAACCTTGTCCCTAGGAACAACGACATGGGGCTGTGAGAGTACTGAGCTAATCATTTGAAGTGAAGTGCACTTCTGCACACCATGAACAAGAGAGGTGATGTGTAACTGTGTAAGCAGACAAATTTGCAGCAGTGTATTGCATAGTCGTTATGGATCATCCTCAGAGAGCCCCGGTTTCTGCACTGTTAAGGAAAACAGTTTGGCTTGTTGCATACATTGCTATTCACATCTCAATCCAAATGGCGATCTACGTCACACCGTGTATGATAGTGTAAAATATGAACACCACGCAAATAATTAGGTGCTAATGCCATCATTATGTACATCAATCGTCAGTACTTCATCTAAATTAAAACTAATACAAACAGGTCAGAATACGAGATTTGAAGCAACTGTATGGAGACAATCGAACCATCTTTGAAGAAATGTGATGCAAGAGTTTACTTTGAGTTCTTTTAGTAAAAAATGAAAAGAAATTCAGAAAGTGAGGCCAGTGCTCTTTTGTCATCCAAGAAAAAGGGGCATCACATCCATCAATGGGACAGGACATGGAAGACCAAAGACCACACGCGGGCCTCCTGGTAGGCAGAGGCAGCTTTATCATTAGCGTCATCATCAGCAGCAGCCTTATCGGCTGTCGGAGGCAATGCAACAGGCGTAGGCTCCGTCGGAGGAATAGGGCAAGGCGGGCAGGTGACATCGCCAGAGAGGACGCCCCAGAGACGAAGACCACGCATGTGAATGCGCATGTGAGACACGAAGTCGGTGTAATTAACACCATCAAAGATCACCGGGCAGCGAGGGAGGGAAACGGTGCCCATTGGTAGGCGGCGCTGTACGGCGCGGCGACCAAGGCAACGAAGTCTAACAGGCAGCGCTGGACGGCGCGGCGGTTAGAACAACGTTTTTTTTTTGCTTTTTTTTTTGCTTTTTTTTTCTTTCGGTCGGTTTACAAACCGACCGGCTTCACCGAGCCCAACAGGAAAACCCTAATCGGGGGCGGGAGGCGACGCAGGCGGCAGCGGCCCGGCGCGGGCGGAGCGGGAGACGACCCTGCGGCGGCGGCGGCGGCGTCCCGGCGCGGGAGGCGGCGGCCGGAGCGGAGGCGGCGGCCTGGCGCGGGAGGCGGCGACCGGAGCTGAGGCAGCGGCCCGGCGCTGGCGTCCAACAGGCCGGCGGAAGAACCGGGGGCGGCGGGATCGGCGACGGCGCTAAGGGGAGGCGCGGCGGCGGCGAGGCGCGGCGACGGCGTCCCGATTGGCGGCGTCCCGATCTTCACCGTGGATCGGGAGTCGACGGCGGAGCGGTGGAGGCCGGCAGAGGCGACCAGGGGAGTCGACGGCGGAGCGGTGGAGGTCGGCAGAGGCGACCGGGTAGGAGGGGAGGCGCCGGACTGGAGGCGCCGAGGTGGCGGCCGAGTGGGAGCAGAGGAGGCCGGCGGGGACGGCAGCGGCGGAGGAGGCCGGCGAGGCGACCGGGTGGGAGTCGGGCAGGGCCGACGGCACGGCGGAGGCCGGGAGTCAGCGACGGCGGGAAACCCTAGGTAAACCAAAACCCTAGTTTTGGCTCTGATACCATGTTATGAATAGCGCTTGTATTCATATGAGGCCAATGGGCCAGAATATATACACAAAGTACAAGTGGTAAATATGCAAAGAACCCCTCATAACAATGGGGAATAACAAACTATACATATCTCTAACAACCCTCAGTGTCTCACTGGATTTGCCATGACATGATTTCACAAACTAATCCAATGGAGACATGCATCCAAATTTTGTTGCAACACAAAAACCACAAGAAGCAACATTATCCTTGTGTACTAATTCTAATGCACGTGACTGCAAGTGCTTAATGCATGACCTTCTATGTAATTAATGTATTAATTCATCATGTTTTTATATTGCATCAGAAGCCACAAATGTCTCGGTGTTGCTTTAATACTACTAGCTACAGTTCCTTACATTTTAAGTAAGCATAGCATCGATCCACTGGCCACTGCTACAACAGCCTTAGCTTGAGAGATCACATTCACACCTTCACAATGCCATTTCCTCTTTTTGGTTCAGGTCCTTGCTTGTGTTTTCCTGAGGGAACCTTTCTGGTTCAGTTGGCCTGCATGCCACAGTTGTGCCTTCCTCGAGAGGCTCTTACTTATCACTAGTGCTAAGCATTGTGCACTTGACAGCTGTGGCTGTGGCCCTCTGGCTTCCTGCTTTTTCAAGTGCCCATAAAAGGAGATAGGTAGAGAGCACATAGCTTGCCAGGCACAGAGTGAGTGAGATCTGTGAACGCCACAGGTGATAGGTAGGTCTCTGATCAAGCTTCCAATGGCACTTCCATAAGCCATTATTAAGGCACTGATCTTCTCTTTTCCTTTTGCTTTTAATCCACCACTTTCTTTCATGCCTATTTGAAGGAAGAAGAGAGGAAAATAAGGCTGCATCTGATAACCCTTTTCAGGGTTCTTCCTTTTTCTGTCACTGCGAAAGGACCAGCAGATACATCATACATATCAACTATACAAGTTACCTCGCATTTGTTTCACATCATATCTGCAGTTAAGCTTCTTCAGTTCTTCAGAACTTGTAGTACTTCCTGTTGTTGCAAAGCTGCAATGGGGGGCACCTTGGAGTACTTGGCTGGATTGTTTGGCGGTGGAGATCATCAAGGCCACAAGAGCAAGAAGAACAACAAGAGGGGGCTGCTACAGACTGTGGAGCTTAAGGTAAGGATGGACTGTGAAGGGTGTGAGCTCAAGGTCAAGAATGCCCTCTCCTCCTTAAAAGGTTCTTCTTTCACCTCTCTCTCTCTCTCTCTCTCGTTCCAATCATCTAAACAAAATGCCTTCAGTTTCAGATCAAGAACAAAACACACATGCATCATGCAAAGATGTTCAAGCTTCAAGATCTCCTTAATCCTAGCACATAAAAGCAAACTTTCAGAACATGAACTGCACATACATATATTCAACATTGTGTCATGCATGCATATGGCCTGAAGGCCCTGAATGCATCTGCATGTTTAATTTTCAGGTGTTCAGTCAGTGAAGATAAACAGGAAGCAGCAGAAGGTGACGGTGACGGGGTACGTGGAGGCCAGCAAGGTGCTCAAGAAGGCGCAGTCCACCGGCAACAAGTCCGAGCTGTGGCCCTACAACGCGGTGAGCCAGCCCTACGCCGCCGCCGCTGCCTATGACAGGCCGGCGCCACCTGGACACGTCAGGAACGTGGAGGCTGCCGCTGCCTCCTACGTGTCCAGCCACCTCAGTAGGGCGGAGGACCGGCTCACCAACATGTTCAACGACGAGAACCCCAACGCCTGCTCCGTCATGTGACAAAACGCAGAAGAGATGGAAGGCTTCCTGCATGCAATGAGCGTCCTAGTAATTGGCGTCCCATAATGTATACTACTTTTGCTAAGTGTTAGTATTGATTTATTGAGTTCGTATGAACCATCATCTGGATGTAGTGAGTGTGATGTGTTATGAGGTGCAGTGCCCCTTAATTACCTTTGTTTGTAACCTATTCATCCATGAACTGAATTTGTTAGTCATAAGTGGCACACAAAGGCAAAGGCTTGCACACCTTCTGCCCTTCCTTTGCATGGACTTATATTTTGCAGTTGTCACTCCTGAGAAATAACTAATGAGTCGGAATGACTCCCTTTTTGTTTTTGTCTTGGGTTTCTTTCAACTGGATCGATTCTATTGTTCTACGTCCACCAACGAACTCTCTTTCTTACGGTCCCACAAAGAAGAGAAAAACAGGCGAAAGAACTTGTGTTTTGCATGTTGCTCAATTGATTGTGCGAAGCTCAGGGGTCAGGACACATTTTTGCAATTCCAATTCTGAAGCAGTACAGGCAGAACAGCAAAAACAGTTCATGGTAAACATCTAATCTGTGCAATTTTGATTAGAACCATGAACATCCGGGCCAGTTGCAAACTGCGTGCTCGTCTTCCCCAAATGAATAATGGTAAGGACGATCCTTAGCTGTTTACAATTAAGAATATGAAAAAAAAATAATTGGCAAACATAAAAAGAAGCAGTAAGCACAAACACTGAATTGAAATCGCATTTTTTAAAAGGAAAAAATAAAGTAAATTTATTCCACGGATAATTTATTGTTTATTTAACTTTGCACCAAGGTTAACCTGCACTTTCATTTTACATTAGAATGAACCAAATAAAATTTTACTTTGCACTAGACTATTCTTGTTTAGCTTAAATCGGCTCTATATGATGGCAAGTCGGTATACACAATTTTGATTTTTCTGTTTATTTAATTTGATTGCTTTGTTTAGAATTGAAAATAATCATGTTGCAAAGCTAAATAAGTAACAAGTTATCTGATATAAAATATAATTTACTCTACAAAGTTCCTGATTAGAAAAAGAAAAGGCTGAAAATTTGTTGGTCCTTATGTAAGGTTATAATGGGTCGGTAGTATCGGGTTGGCCTGAAATGGTTTGCAGAAGCCCAAAAGTACACAGACCCACCGCAGCATCCTACTAAGGAAAAGTACCGCCTCGAAAGTTTACACGAGAGGAACGCGGCTTATGAGGGGTTTGCCTTCGAGCAGGTGCCACACCTGATTTTAGGCCCTGTTTGGAATGCGGGAATTTTTCCCGATTCCTGCGGGAATTGAACTGTTCCTGTAAAATTCCTGCAAAATTTCTGTGAAATTTCTGTGTTCCAAACAGGCCCTTAGTAGGATCTGTTCTGCGGGCCGTTTGCCGTGGTATCTCACCGAAGAGGAGGTTAGGCAATCAAAGGTTTGTTTGTTAATGGCTACGGCATATGACTTGTAGCTAAAATTTTTAAATTTTAGCTTTTTATGATACAGATTACGGAGAGGTAGATACTCACTTAAAAGTTAAGTACTGTAGCAAAAGTCAAAAGCTGTCAGTTTCGAAGGAAAAGAACAAAGTCAGGCTGTTGCGAAGGAAGCTCTAAATCAAGAGCGTGAGTAATGGCCAGGATTCGACAGGTTTGTTTTTGGCTCTTTACGATACAGATTACGAAGAGGTAGATACTCATTTGAAAGTTATATATTGTAGCAAAAGTCAAAAGCTATCAGTTTCGAAGGAAAAGAACAAAAGTCAGGCTGATGCGAAGGAAGCTCTAAATCAAGAGCGTGAGTAACGGCCAGGATTCGACAGGTTTGCCTTTGCAAGACTTGTTTGCTGTCTGAGACAACACCCAAAATATTTTTTTATTTTTGTTTTCTCCGTCGTTCTCCTTTGATGACGCATCCAGAAAGAACGGGATGACATAGCAAGAACAACACGCAGCGGATGATTTGCAGCAACGCAATAGGTTCTGTTCCGCTGGTGTTTTAGTTTTTTTTATGACTTGTTCTAGCCTTCTTTATTTTGCTTTTGGATTTGGCTTCTCTGAAAGCCGACGACTGATCAAAGGTTTTACCGAGTGAATACGAAAAAGGTAAATAGGTATCCAGTGCTATCTATATCTGACTCTCGACTCCGAGAAAAAAAAATAAAATAGGATATCAACTGATACGAGGAAGTTTATTGTAACTCCATTCAGAACCAAAAATAACATATAGGTGTTTTATTTTTTTTATGACTTGTTCTAGTCTTCTTTTTTTTGCTTTTGAATTCGGCTTCTCTAGAAGCCGACAACCGACGAAAGTTTGACAAGTGAATATGAAAGAGGTAAATGGGTATTAAGCACTATTCGTATCCGACTCTGAAGAAAAAAAAATGAAATAGGATGTCAAGTGATATGAGGAAGTTTGTTATAACTTGATTTAGGAATAAAATAACATATAGGCATATTGACACATCTAAATATGCGGGGAATAATGAGTGCTATTCTTTCAACATCTTGGCGATTAATCTCTCCGTGTTCGCTATGATTGCACCCTGTTGTCCAATATTGTGTAAAGAAGTGGATAGTTTCCGTCCGACCGACCATCCTTCCGAAGGCTTATGGAACGAATACGGAATAGAGAAATATGTATCCAGTATTATCCGTATCCGACAGCAAGAAAAAAAATATGGAATAGGATACATGATGAGTGATATCTGTCTGTATCTGATCTGATTGCACCTCTACCGTTGGCGTCTCCACCGTCTGTTGCCATCTCGAAAAGTATAAACAAAAACTATTAATCACAACTAAAAGCCACCAACCATAATATAAAAGAACATGACCCTAGCATTCTTGTTTATGAATATAGAAAACAAGAAGGTATCGACAACAACATAATCCAATAAACTAGTATCCATTCATTATATGGTGGTTGAAAGGGAATGCACGCGGCTTGGATCGTTCATCGTAGGAAACTGGACGCAGTAATGCAATTTAAAACTAGATCTCCAACCCCTTTAACGAACTCCGTGCCTTTGAAATATGGACAATATTTTAATTTTAAATATTACTAGAAAATAAATACAGTAAAGAATTAGTGATACAACAAACGAATTTAATAGCAGGCTACTTATTGTATTTTAGAAAATACACAAGAAAAAATTTATAATAAAAGTCGATTGATTGTGCGAACGACTTTCTGTTGGATATAACGAAGAAGAGAAAGCAGTGCAGGCTTTATATAGTGAGAACGTAGATGAAACAGAGCAGGAGCAGTCATGCATATTGTGCTGCCCAGAAACCTTATTGCTGTTCTATGCAGGTACTCTTTGCAGTAATGGATCGAAAATAGCCACCCTCCCTCCTTTCTGGTGTACGCCGAGAAGAAAGGTAAACGAGGTTTGGTCGCTCAATAGAAGTTCAGTCTGCCAAGCCTTGAAGTCGCCAAGGCTTTTATAGACGTGCCAATTACTGTCCAGTAACTGATGCATTAAACTGAAATAATCCACGGATAACTGTTAATATTCAAACCAAATAATAATTAAGCAGTCTTATGACTAGTTAAAAGGAGAGAGATGATGCTCACAAGTCACACAATTTTTCACGTGAAAATACGCAAATACATGTGTGTGTGTGTGTATGTTTAGTCAAAGCCTTCTCATGCCATGTGTCTTAAGCTTTTAGGGAATGACAAGCATTCACCTTATAAATTAGTTTTTTACGCCTTATCTTAGTAACATGTTACTAAACTATGCATACTTTGAAATTATAGAAAATGGACATCACTCATATGTGCATGTTTCTAACAATCCCCACCAATTTCAAAGCAAGGAGAAAAAAGATGTCAAAAATCATTGTACTGAAGTGTTGTTAATATATTAGTCTTATGGTGTAAGTCCTGTATAAGTTGAACTTATACCTAGATTGACAAGGTTCATCTTCTCACAGCTGATAAATGGACAGTCTTGAATTCACAGCTTGTTATGATCAGATTTCACTTGAAATCACAACTGATACTAGGTTGACAATGAACCACGTCTAAATGAAGCATATATGGTCATGCTCACTTATATGTTCATGAGTTTTCTAGAGAATGTCCCATTCTCATGAACTACGACCACACAGTTAGGCTCAAGTAAGTGTATTTTTTCTAGGTATCCTGCAACTAATACATTTTCCTTATTTGGATAATAGAACACATTAAGGTTTTATGCCAACCTTCCATACAATTGAGAATACTTTATTTATTAGGATACATATACAATGAATATGTACTCTTATAGTACAACATCAACTTATTTTCTCCATTGCTTAAGTCACAGGATTTTTGATCAATAAGGTATATATTACCATTATGATGTAACCAAATGGACCTCATTTCCATGTCCATAGATGCAATGGAAATCATTTTTTGTGCTAACCCCATTGTAAAAAGATCTGCCAGATTTTTCTCAATGTGAATATCAATCACAACAATCACTATGGAGTTTCTTAGTTTTCTAACAAATTTAAGCCTATGCTTCATGTGTCTGGAGAACTTTATATTACCCTTAATACTTATGACTTTAGCCAACACTGTTTAATTATCATAGTACATCAGAATTGCCGGTATTGGTTTCTCAACCAATCGCAAGTCCAACAGAAGCTCTATCAACCATTCAACATCAATAGTGGCTGTGTTAAGTGCTACAAGTTCTGCTTCCATGGTTGACCTCGTCAATATGGTCTGTTTGCAAGACCTCTATAAAACTGCAACACTAACTAAAGCAAACATACAACCACTTGCAAGTTTGATCTTATTTGCATTAGAGATCCAATTGGAGTCACCATATTCTTCTAATATAGAAGAATATCTGATATAATTAATTCCAAAAAATGTTGTGCCTCTCGAGTAGCGCAACACTCTTTCAAATGTCTCCCAGTAATCATCTCCTGAGTTAGATGTAAACTGATTTAATTTTCTCATAGCAAATAAAATGTCAGATCTTGTGGCACCAACTCAATTCATGAGTGACCTAATAATTGGCAAATATCTCAATTGATCCTTTTCTAGCTCTTAGTTCTTTGAAGCTTAATGCTCACATCATAAGGCATTAGAGAAACTTTGCAATTTTCAAAGCCGAACCCAATATTTTCTTAGCATATTAGGATTGGTTCAAAGTGATCACATCCTCATTCTTGATCAATTTAATATTCAAAATAATGTTTGGCTCTCCTAAGTCTTTCATATCAAAGCAACAAGATAAGAAAGATTTGACCTTGTTAATTACGGCAAATATAGACACAAGATTACTCTTTGACCCCCACCATAATGGTAGTATACACATTTATCAATTTCATTTACAATAAAGTCAGTGGATGTTAAAGTTTTATCAAACTTCTTGTGCCATTGTTTATGTGCTTGATTTAGGCCATACAAGAATTTTAATAATATGCAAACCTTATTTTGCTGTTCAGAAATCTCAAAACTATCCAGTTGATCCATATAGATTTCTTCCTCCAACTATCCATTAAATAAAACTATCTTCATGTCCATTTGATGAACATATAGACTATAGGAAGATGTTAACACAAGAAGCACTTTGATAGGGGTTAGTATGGAGACAGGAGAATAGGTATTAAAGAAATCTTCTATCTCTTTCTGGGTTTAACTCTTCACCACAAGTCTTGTCTTGTACTCCATAATAGTACCATCATGCTTTAGTTTCTTTTTAAAGATCCACTTACATCCTACAGGTTTGTACCCGATAGGACGATTAGTGATCTTTCAAGTCCCATTAGCCATGATAGAGTCAATCTCACAACAGACTGCCTCTTTGCAATACTCAGCATTAGAAGATGCATAACCCTCTACAAGAGTCTTTGGTATATCATCTACAAGGTATACAATAAAGTTATCACTAAATATTTTCTCAACACTTTGTCTCTTGCTCCTACGAGGAGTCTTTGCGACTAGATTATTGTCCTCCTCAAGGATATCACATATTGGTTCAAAAATAGTGGGAAGTTCAGAAGTTTGATTATTCTCACTTTTAATATTTTTTAGTTTAAACACTCTTAGTTCATGAAGTACTGTCTGCAGTTCTCATAAGAAAAATATTCTCAAAGAATGAAGCATCTCTAAACTCCATTATTGTATTAGCAATAATTTCAGGAGTTTCTGATTTAACTACTAAAAATCATAGGTCAAGCTATTATGAGCATATCCTACAAAAATACAATCGATTGTTTTAGGTCTAAGGTTTCTCTTTTTCTGCAATGGTATATTGACCTTTGTCAAACACTCCTAAGTTTACAGAAAATTGACATTAGGTTTTCTCCCCTTTCATCCCTCATATAAAGTAATCTCACTCTTTTTAGTAATTACTCTATTTAGGACAAAAGTTGTTGTCAATATAGTTTTCCCCACCATGCCTTACACATATCAACACTCGCTAACATGGTGTTAGCCAAATTGTTAGTATCCAGTTTTTCCTCTCAGCTACCCCGTTTGATTGGGGTGAATGTGATGGTGTAAATTCATGGACAATTCCATGCTTAGAATAGAATTGAGAATATTCATGAGAGTGTACTCTCCTCCACGATCATACCTCAGTCTTTTTATTTTCTTCTCTAGTTGGTTCTCAATCACAGTTTTATAAGTCTCAAAGTATTATAGCTTCATCCTAAGTTTTTAGCAAATACACATAGCAGTAATATGTTGTATCATCAATAAGAGTTAGAAAATATCTTTTGCCTCCTTTTATCAGCAATCCATTCATTTTACATAAATTTGAATGAACAATATCTAATGGTGTCAAGTTTTTTTCATTCTCTAATCTCTTGAAGGGTTTTCAAGGCTGTTTTGTTTGCACGCATGAATAACATTTTGATCCTTTGATTATTTCATATTTTGGAATTAAATCTAATCTGGACATTCTAGCAATACTATCAAAACCAATATGATAGAAATGAGAATACCAAATATTGGCCTCATATTTATTTAAACTAGTTGCACCATTCAATTTATAACAAGACTCTAAAATACTTAGGCGAAACAAGCATCCGCTCTCATTATCTTTATCAACAAAATTTATGAACTTAAACATTACAACTTTATTTGACTCAAAATCTAGCTTATAATTATCCCTGCATAGGAGAGAACCATTAATGAGGTTCTTCTTTAAGTGGATAATTTTCTCAGAAGTAAGCTTCAGATTCATCATGCCAACACCAAGAACAGAAGCATGCAACCCGTTTTTCATTAAGACGAAGGAAGCTCCTATTGCCTGGTAAGAAGAAAATAAGAAAATATTAGAATATACATGGACATTAGCACCAGTATTAACCCACCAAATAGTAAATTGACATGTTAAAAAGATAACAAGTGAATTACCATACCCTCCTGAAGTCGAGACCTTGCCTATGATCACATTGATAGTCTTCTTCTTTGGCTATTCACCATCTCTGCTCTTACGAAAGGGAGTCCTTCGCCATATGACTGTCTTTTCCGCACACAAAGTAGGTGATGTCCCTCAAATCATTTTTCTCAATTTTCTTCTTCTTAAAGCTAATTGTCTTGTTTGGTTTATTGAATTTGTACTTCTTTGCAGCTATCTTTTTCTCTACGACATTGACATTATTCTGACCACAAGTGGCGAGTGCATCTTTTGCTCTTGCCTATTGTTCTACATCGAGGTAGCAATGAGATCCACAATAGAAATTTCTTCCCTTTTGTGCTTCAAGCCAATGGCAAAAATTCCGCCAATTAGCAGGAAGTTTGGCAATAATACCTACAGCCACAAACTTTGAAGGCAACACAAGGCTTAGGTGCGGAATCTCACCAACCAGTAGCTAGAAGTTATGAGCTTATCCAACGATAAATTTAGCCTTATCCATACTGAAGTAAAAAAAATTTGCTTACACATATAGAGCCAGCGACCTACCTTTGCCTCTGCATACTTATGCTTTATTGCATCCCACAACTCTATGATGGACTTGTAGTCTATATACATATCATAGAGCTGATCTATCAAAATGATCAAAATATAGTCAAGAGCGGTGTTCTTCGCATTGTCGAACTGCATGTGCTATTAATCATAAATGGATATTATGGGTGGATAACCCACCATAGTACCAAAGACATGAGCCAAAACTTGACTCTAATCTATCATATACGAAAGTTCTAACCAGAAAACCTCTCAGGTTTCATAGCATTAGAAGCACTAGCTATTGCTATATTGCAACAAAGTTCACAATAAGGTTTCTGGATTGTTAAAAATATGGGTAATATTTTAATCCTAATTTTACTAGGAGACAAATACAGTAAACAATTAGTAATATAACAAACGAATCTAATAGTATGCTACTTATTATACTTTAGAAAATACACAAGGAAAATTTTATAATAAAGTCAATCGATTGCACGAATGACTTACTATTGGGCTTGATGAAGAACAGGAAACAATGCAGACTCGATGCAGTGAGAATGTAGATGAAGCAAAGCAGGAGCGGTCGCGTATGTTGCGTTGCTCAGAAACCTTATTGCCGCCTATGCGGATACTCTCTGTGGTAATGGCTCGGAGATAGCCGCTCTCCCTCCTTTCCGATACATGCCTAGAAGGAAGTTCGACGAGGCTCAGTCTCTCAACATGTGCTCAGTCTGTCAAGCTAGGACGTCTCTAGGTCTTTTATAGACGTACTAATTACTCTCTAGTAATAGACGCCATTAAATTGAAATAATCCACTGATAACTGCTAAATTATTCAATAGTAATTGTTAATATTCAAATCAAATAATCATAATTAAGCAGTCTTATGACCAGTTAAAAGAAGAGAGATGATGCTCACAAGTCACGTGAAAATATACTAATACACACATGTGTGTGCGAGCGTGTGTGTTTAGCTTAAACCCTCTCATACCGTGTGTCTCAAGCTTTAAGGGAATGACAAGCATCCTACATTATAAATTGGTCTCCTTTACCTTAGTTTAGTAATATAGTACTAAAATTTACATGCTTTGAAATTATAGGAAATGAGTCTTACTCATATGACATATTTCAAACAAAATACACTAGCTAGTGATATACTCATGTTATTCATGGTGATATCAAGCCCGCTAATACACTTTTAGACGGCAGCCTTTTCGCGAAAATAGACGCTTTTGGAATAATCAAGGTTACTCAACACGGACGACACCCTGTACACTGAACATGTAATTGGGAGCATAGTTTACATGGACCCCTTGTTTGCTCAGAGTGGGCGTCTCAGCGCGAATAGCGATGTTTATAGTTTCGGAGTTGTCCTCCTGATCACCAGAAGAATGGCAAAGCCAGACGGACGAGGGGGCATTACCCTTGTCCACAGTTTCGGTCAAGCTCTTGCGAAAGGGATCAGAAGTGTGTTGAGAGATTTCGACGTGGAGATCGCAACACCGAGCAACAGGAAAAATCTTCAAAGGATTGGGAAACTAGCCAGGGAGTATCTCAGGATGGAAATGAATAAGCGTCCAGAGATGCTGGATGTGGCGGAACGCCTTCGGATGCTTAGGAAAGCGGCTCAATGTGAAGAACAAGAAAGGCTTTCTCCGTATCCCATCTGGGGATGGAAGAACAAGGTAGCAGCACCGGCGAGAACCGAGGGAAACAAACGGGTGCCACCGCCGTGGCAAGATCAAAGAAGTGGCGAGAGCTCAAGAATTTTCAGCCTCGGCTCGAAGGAGACGACGCTTCACCTAGATGTGAATGACCTGCTGGAAGCGTCGGGCGATGTTCTAGGTAAAAGTGCGTTCGGGACGACGTACAAGGCGACGCTGAGCGATTGCCTGGTGGTAAAGAGGCTGAGGCCAAATCTCGTGGACCTGCCGGAGGCGGAGTTTACGCGGCGCGTCACGACGAACGGCGCTACCGAGAACGATCGAGCACGTCATGCCGCTGCGCGGGTACTGCTTTTATCAAGGATGAGACGGTGCTACTGTACGATTACATGCCCATGGGTAGCCTCGCAACGCTCCTGCGCGATAATATTTGCCACTCTCATCTTGTTCTTTCTCTCCTACATGTCAGATTGGACCCCTGTGTTCCAACCGAGTTTCACTACTTGGGCCATAGGACCAAGTAGATTGATCATCAAAGCCCACAGATTCCACTTGTATAAGCCCTTAATTAATAATATTATAGGTGGTATTGGACATTCTTTTTTAAAAAACTAGTCTAATAGGTAGAGACACCCTTATACTCATACTTATAAGTTGTATTTTTTTTCTTTCCTACAATCCATATGGGACTAAACCCAACGTTCACCCCCTCACATGTTGATTGTGACCACTGCAACCATGAGACCCAAGAAGATGTTAGACGTCTAGGTTCTGATATCAATTATAAGATTGGACCCCCTAAGGTCCAATCGGGCTTTGCTACCTGGGTCACAGGATCAAGTAGGCTAGACACCAAAGCCTATGGGCTGCACTTGTGCAAGCCCTTAAGAAACAACCTTATAAGTAGTATTGGACTTTCTCCTCCCAAAAGACTAGTCCAATGGGTGAAGACTCCTCACATATATAAATTATGTTTCTTCATTTTCCACAACTCATGTGGGGCTAAACCCAACATTACAAGCTGACGACCACGATAAGACAACTGACACGCCAACCATGGAAGACGTGATTAGGAGATCCGACCACAACTCGGTCGTAGATCCTAACAACCATGTAGTGGCTTCTGACACTACGGAGTCAGAGGACACGACCACGAAACAAAAACTCTAAGCTAAGACCATTGCAGTCTATGACCAGTTCAAGTACTGTAGCAGCCGTAAGTCAAGCCGTAGTCGTAAAAGGACTGTAGCGGTCATAGTTGTAAAAGTATTATAGTGGTCGTAGTAAAAGATCGGGAGTCTGAGTCCATTTAGGATTCAGAATAGTCGTAAAAGGAAAGTCATGATGTATCCATATTGGATTCTCAGCGTGGTAAGTCGCCTTAGTTCTGAAGACTTGTGTGTTGCTTTTCTATATAAGAAAATAAAAAAAGATGCAGCCGTATAGCATCGCATCGCAAAGAAAAAAATTAATCTATATTTACTCGTATTCGTGTGTGTGATCTCGAAGTTCATTGCTCGTCTAAGCCCTCCACAAATTCCCCAACATTACATTATGAACTCATCTATATAGACTTGTTGTGGATGCATTACGTTTGGTTTTTCAGGAAACTGGGGTTTCGACAGGACTTCGCTGAGCTGGGAGCAGTGGACAGCCATCGCCAGCCCTCGTTGCCGCACGCGTCGCGGCATCCATCCACACGGTGGGAAGAGCCTCCTGCCACGGCAACATCAAGTGCTACAACATCCTCCTCACCGAAACCGAAGAGGAAGCGATGGTACAGCTACTGGAACTCGCCTTAGGTTGCTCTGTGTGGTCATATAAACCTGACACAACCACGTTATGTGTAGTTGTAGACAATCAAGTTGTTTGCGGTCGAACACGACCACGTTTTTTGCGGTCAGACATGACCATGTTGTGTGTGTGGTCGACTACGACCAACTTTTGTAATAGTTGGTGGCCACTGTAGCTACGGTGGTCACTGTAGTAGTCGTCAACGCTCTGCTCGGTATGGGCAGCAGTTGCGGTTGGTGAGCACTGTAGCAGTCGTCAGCGTTGGAACGAAGTATGGGCTAAGCAGCGGAGCAGTTGAAGCTGAGTAGTCGTAAGTCGGAGCGTTTGTATATAAGTCGTAATGTAACTCGAAAGCAAGTGAGAGATAGTGAAAAAGAAAACAAATTGTTCTACTGCGCAAAGAACTCTCTCCCACTCGTAATCGGAAGGCTCTGTTCTTTTTGTCCTCAGAAAACACCATAGTCGGAGGAACTACAGGTGCGGTCATAAGTGCATTTGGACGTGCAGATTCGGTGCCAGTTTTCCAACACTCTGCACCTACTAGGGACGGCTCGATGTCGAGGCCAACAATGTCCGAGGTCGTGCGGTAGATCGGGAGATCCGACGGGATGAGGACAGCAACAGGAAGGGCAAAATAATCGTGGATGATTAAGGCCCTATTCTTTTCAGTTTCTAAAAACTGTTTTTCGGCTTTTCTACAGTAACTAGTTTTTAAACAGAGTATTTTTTCAAGATAGGGTCTACTAGTTAATTATAGTACATACTTTACTGACCTTGCTTATATCGGCAAAAACCGTATGTGAGGTTTTGTTACTCTGTAATCTTTCGTACAAATAATCCAAAAGCCACAAGCCGCAGCCAAAAACCATAAGCCGCAGCAAAAAAGAACAGACCCTAAGGGCCTGTTTGGGGGAGCTGGAGATTCTGAGTAGCTAGCTAGCTAGGTTGAGTAGCTGGCTAGTCTGAGTAGCAGCTGGTCTGAGTAGCTAACCTGTTTGGCATCCTAGATTCTAGCTATGCAGCTGGTATCCTGATAAATGTATTGACTGAAATGCCCTTAGGTGAGTTGATGTCCTGATTATGTATTGATAGAAGAGATATCCATTATTAGAAGAGCAGGGCAATGGCTTCTGACTCTTTTCCTGCTTTAAAGCAAGCATCCATTATTGTTGTATAGATGACACAGTTGGGTTTCGAACCACATTCATCCATTTTATTTAACAAACTCTTAGCCTCATCCACCTTTTGAACATTATAGAGTCCCCAAATGAGGGTGCCGTATAGTGAAACATCAAGTTCCATTCCTTTATCCTTCATTTCACTCAACAAATCCATTGCTCTCTCTGTTTTTATTCACAAAATGTCCATGAATTAGCGTAGTGTACAGCCACTCATTTGCTTTGACACCAGCTCTTCCCATCAGCCTCAAAACATCCTCCGCTTCCCCAACCTTTCCCTCTTTGCAGAGGCCATCGACTACCATAGTGTATGTGACCACATTCAATGGCACCCCCTGATGTACCATTTCATCAAGTAACACAATGGCATCAGCAAGTCTCCCAGCTTTGCAGGTCCCATCAACCAAACATGTATATGTGAACTCATTCGGCATCATCCCCCTGATCCTCATCTGCGCAAACAGCTTCATTGCCTCGCGGACCATCCCTTCCTTGCAGAACGCATCGACAAAGGTGCTAAGCGTCACTACATTTGCCATCACCCCCTCCCTCTTCATCTCACCAAAATAGCTGTATGCCCTCTCCATCTTCCCAAACTTGAAGAAGCAATTGACCAATGCATTGTATGTCACAACATCAGGCGTGCATCCACACCCCCTCATGTCCCCGACGAGCTGCTCCACCTCTTCCAACTGCCCACATTTGCCGTACCCATCAATCAGAGAATTGTATGTGACAACATCTGGCGGGCAGCCTATCACCTTCATCCTTAAGAACACTGCCTTCACCTCCGCGACCTCCCCCTCCTTGCACAGGAAATCGATCAAGATGTTGAACGTGAACACGTTGGGCACGGGCAGCTGCTCGAATAGCCAGCGGACGAGCCCGCCGCGGCGCTCTCGGGAAAGGCAGAGGAGGATGTGGTTGCAGGTGCGTGTGTTGGGGGGCACGCGCAGCTCGCGCACGCGGGCAAGGGCATGGACGACGTCGTCGAGGAGGCCGCGGTCGGCGAGGAGGGAGAGGAGGGTGTTGACGACGGAGGGCAGGGTGCTGCGGCGAGGCCCGAGTGCGACAGCCGCGCGGTGGAGGAGGTCGACGACGGAGGCAGCGATGTGGGGCTGGTGGCCGGGGGCGAGGCGGCGGGAGTGGGAGAAGAGGCGGGCACGGGCGAGGAGGTGGGCGGCGAGGCAGAGGTGGGCGGAGGACAGGAGGGGGTGGGAGAGGAGGAGGTTGGCGGGGACGGCTTGGAGGGCGTGGAGGAGGCGGAGGCAGTCAGAGATGGGAGCGGCGGTGGCATGGACGAAGCGGGGGATCTGGAGAGGGGCGCCGAGGGGGGGGGGGGGGGGGGAGGGGCGCCGGGGAGGAGGGGGTAAGAGGGGGGCGGCGGGGGGCAGACGGGGCGCAGGGGGATCTGGGGAGGGGGCGCGGGGAGGGGGGCAGGGGGAGTTTTATTCATTGGTATTTGCGGGTAAATAACTTCACTTTAAGTGGTATTAGCTCGCAGGATCTGTGAGAAGCTCAGCTATTGCAGCTACTCGGTCCTAGTACAATTGTGCCTTCCCAGATTTTCAGATTCTCAGTAGCTAGCTCAAAAACTGGACTGTTTAGGAGAGCTTTTAGCTACTAGAAATAGCTAGCCTGCCTAGAATCCGAAACAAACAGACCCTAAACCTCCTTCCGTGACGTCTATCTAGCTGATCGACCAAGCACAGAATCTTGTATGCCATGAACATTTGGTTAATCCCGTTCTTACTAGCCATGCCAGGATTCTTGTGCAAGATGTAAAAATGACATGTAGTAACGTAGACTTCTGCTAAAGAGTCTGCAGTCTCGTGTTATTTTCATTCGGTAAATCTAGCCAGCTTTATTATTGAATATTTATAATATAATTAATCTGTGCTGTTATAATCTAACTATATCAGAATAAGTGTATATATTTTCTTTTTTTCTCTTAATTAATATGAGAAGTTTTAGAAGTTTTGCTTTTTTTTCTGATTTAAGAATTACTATGAGATTTTCTAGACCTCTAAAATGAAGAAAATGCTTTGAATATCACCAATTATTTATAGATATATTGATGAAAACAATAGTGCCAATACTATCTCTGTTTTAACATAGGCAAAACACCCCGTACTTTTCCTTCACTTGTATCCTACATTTTTTAATTTTTTTAAAGGGAAATCGGGGGAGAGTGTCCTACTGCTACATGTTTTTAATTGTGAGAAAGTTAACATCAATCCGCTGCACGAACGCTGACGTTGCCAGCATTGCGACGGGAAGTTACGTTGATCTCGAAAATTGGAGTTGTAAGCATATAATAAGTACAAAACAAGAAGACATCGACAACAGGATAATGCAATCTATACATCACTAATTCAATCAATCAAAATTGTAGACAAAATAACAGTCATCTCAACAGCGGTGGGAAATTCGCACAGGCTCTGTGACTGATAATAGGCAAAAAATGATCCACCAATTGTTCGTTCCAGTTAGATCAGAAAAAAAAAATCTAGAGACACCTTGCGAACAAGAGTTGAAGACGATCGATCTATGAATTTTTGCGATCCACATTGGTTAGAAAAGTGACATGGAATATAGCTGTCGAACAAATTCAGACTCCTCACAGACACATCATCAGTACCACGCTGCCAACAAAAAGCAGAGAATTTGGTACACAACTTAATTTCACATATTGTACTTGCTCGCTGAGTCAATAGCACACTGTGACAGTACAGGCCAATAATCAGGCAAACCCATTACAATACTGGATAAAAAAAAGAAAATAGAAAGCAAGACATACGTAATATTCGTACGAAACAATTCTCTGACATGGATCCACTGGCTGTGAGAGCATTAACAGCACAAAGTAGGTCATGAAAACATGCTGAAATTGACGTTTGAAAAGAAAGCATGCTGAAATTAAGGTAAACAGATGGAGCCAGCTTGACCTCACCGCTCCTTGGGGTTCATCATTTCATTAACATGCGGCAACTTGCTCATCCTCATCCATGCCATCATCGTCTTGACACCCCACCACCAGGCTTCCGCTCTTTTGATCTGCACTCTCCTGCAGCTGAAGGGCTAACTCCAGGTCCGAAAGCACATCTCCCATTGAAGGACGATCATTGCCATATTCAGCAAGACACATCACAGCAGTATTAACAAACCTCTTGAAGCACCGCGGAGCAATCTTTCCCTTTATATAGGGATCGATAATCTGATCAAGGACGCCCTTCTTCTGGCAAATTAGAGCCCAGTCTGCCAAGCGTACTTCTTCCTTTGGAACAGTGGGGTTCAAAGCAGGCCGAGCACAAAGGACCTCCAAAAGCACAACACCAAAAGAGTACACATCGGATTTCTTTGTAATCTGCTGCGTGCTGAAATACTCAGGATTCAAAAAAGGATCCAATGGCCCAAAAAAGGAGAGACCAAAATCTGAAACCTTGGCCACCCAATCCTCATCCAGGAGAATGTTTTTTGTCTTCACATCACGGTGGATGATGGCGTGCTGCGCACCTGTGTGCATGTAGTGCAGTCCACGAGCCGCACCAATGCAGATCTCCAGACGCTGCTTCCAGGTAAGTGGTGGATTCCGGGTGTTGTACAGGTGCTCACGCAGAGTTCCACGAGCCATGTGATCGTATACCAGAATCATCTCATTATTCTCCTTGCAGTAACCGATTAGTGACACAATATGACGGTGGCGGAGGCAGGACAGAATCTCAGCCTGAAACTCATGCACACCCTGCGTCCTGAACTGATAGCAACGCTTGATAGCCACCTTGGTTGCTCCCCCGTTAATCTCTCCACGGTAAACTCTACTGAATTCACCCTCACCAACAAGGAGCGACTCATGAAAGTTCCTTGTTGCAGCTTTCATCTCCGCGAGTGAGAAAAGGCGGCACAGGTTGGGTGGCAAAGTCTCGACGTTACTCTGAGCTACATTTGGTTTATGTTCTAGTACTTGATTCATTTCCTCAGTTAGGACTTGATTCATTTCCTCAGTTAGGACGACCGTTTCGGATGGAGCTGCTAGCTCGTACTTCCATCCCCAAGAAAATAGAGCTAGCCTTTGTTTCCCTTGATGTTGAGCTTTCCTAAGCACCCGAAGACGTTCTGCCACATCTGCCATCTTTGGACGTCTACCCATTTCCATCCTCAAGCATTCACCTGCTAGCTTTGCAACGCCTTCAAGAACCTTCATGTTGTTCTTCTGACTAGCAATTTCAGCATCAAACATCTCTCTCACCCTTCTGATCCCTGCTGCAAGAGATTGGGTGAAACTTTCAACAATGCTGATCTCCCCATCTCCAACTGTTGCCTTTTTCCTAGTGATCAGTTCGAGCAGAACAACTCCAAAACTATAAACATCACTCTTCGAGGTGAGACGCCCATACCGAGCAAATGAAGGGTCCATGTAACCTATGGTCCCTATTACATGCTCAGTGTATAGGGTCTTGTCTGTATTGACAAGTCTTGATATCCCAAAGTCAGATAATTTCGCGTGGAAGCGGTCATCTAAAAGTATGTTAGCAGGCTTTATATCACCATGAATGACCTGAGTATACATTTGCGAATGCATGTAGCACAATGCCTCTGCACACTCAACGGCAATCCCCAGTCGTGTATCCAAGGGGATGGGAATGTTGCCATTGTGATAAAGAACGTCACTCAGGTTTCCATTTGGGATATACTCGGTGACCATCATGAGGGCATTTTCGTCAATGCAATAGCCGATGAGTCTGACTACATTCTTGTGATTGATTTCACGGTGGACGGTCAGCTCCTTAGCGAAGTTTTCTTTCACATTATGGGTAAACCTCTTCACTGCAACCATGCTATTGTCCTCAAGAACTCCTCTATAGACTTCGCCAAAGCCTCCTCTTCCGAGAATAGTTCTATAGTTGTTCGTAATTCTTTCTATCTCGCCTTCTGTGAAGCATTTTATGCTATGATTACTATGCGCTATCCACTTTGGTCTCTCATCCCCTTGGATCAGTTCCCTCACCTTATTTGACAAGGAGCGACTCATCTTATGAAAGTAGTAACTAGTACAGCAGTGAATACCACCAGATAGCTTTGACTAAATTGCTGGACAACTTCAGAAGATGATCGACGCAGCAACAGTCACTACCTCAGTCAATATGCTTTCTTTTGTGTACTAATCGGTACCTCTGGTAGTGCAGTATATATGTGCAAACTGTCCTAGCAAACCCAGCAATCGGCAATCCGTAACAAAATGCTGTTTACTACCTCTTCAATGAATTAATGCAGCTCTCCTGCTATTTTTCTTCCACAAAAAAAAGACCACAATGCTGGTGGCATGTTGACCTAAAAATTGTTTCCAAAGTGTTGACTTCAGTTTCATTCCAACAGAGGTTTTAACAGTGCAAGGGTACTTTCCAAGAACCAACTAATTAGCAGTGATTTGTGGCCAGAATAGATGTCCATTGGCCAAAATTGATGTGCCTTGTATTAGCTGGTGTGAAGGACAGGAGAAAAAAGCTGGGGGCTGGGGATGATACACAAGTCATTTTATTCAATTTGAAGCACTATATGAGAAGGTCCATAATTTTATTGTAACGAACCATTGTTATTTTAGAGAAATGCAAATGTAGAATTTGTAAATTTATAATTTTTTCTAGACAGGTTATAGAAATAGACGATTTTATGTCATAGGATGATTTAGTGACTTAGGTCATTGGTTATACATTTTATGAGACATATTATTGCTTATGTAGGTTAAGTTATGAAAAACTTGTGTCCGAAAATGATTTTTTTGTCATTAGATGTGCAGGGTCGCTTGAATTCAACTATAGTTAATAGCGAAAATCAGGGCTACACTCATGGAAAACCGAGTTCCAGAACAATTAAAGATGTGGGGTGAGATGGTGAACTCAAGTATGACACAAGAGAGGAGAAAAATGTTGAAAAGAAGTTCGAACAATGGGTTTACACCATGTAGCTTAGTTGGTCTAAGTGAACCGTAGTCCAGTGGAACTGAAACAGGAAAGCCTTGCCAACGTCTGGTAAGCCAGTGGTGTATCTACATGTAGCGAGCATGAAAATTGATTACAATGGAAGGAAATGATCGGGTCAAGAAGCTGGTATAATCAAGATAGATTAAAACTTAGGGCTTAGCGGATTCAGATTTATATGCTTTGAAAAATGTGCATAAGTGTAGTGAGTGACTTAAAATTCGTGCATGTGGGATTATCGAATTTTTTCCATTGTATTAAGTGGATAGTATCTACTAAGGATCAGATGTGGCTGGTTAGTGTATCTATTTAATGGGTTGGAATAGAGACTTGTGGTTAACCATCCAACCATCCTCTCTTGAGACCAAGTGTTCATGAGTTCTAGGGTTAGGGTTTGAAAAAAGTTGAGTGTTTGTGGTATGCTCTCTTGTCGTCCAAGGGGAGTGGCTGTAAAACCTTTATCCTCAAGTAGCAATACATCAATATTTGTTCATCTCCATGAATTTCTTTTGTGTTAATTGATTTTCTCTTGATTTGGTTGGTTTTCCTCTTCTCTCCCCTTCTTAATTTTGCTGTGCTAAAGATGTGCAAGAGATAGAGATAACCTCTAAAAACCAATCTTTACCTATCTAGACATTTGGTTGGCAAATTCATGAAGAAACCCGATTTTTACTCTTTTTAGTCTCTCTGAATAATATCTTGATATAACTATTTCTACCTCGATTTCTTTGGTGTTTTTGATTGCTGGTATATGTGGGAACGTATTTAGAGCTATCTTTGCTATCATTTATCCACAAGCAAGTCATATTCATTGTTTGTGATTTTTGACACTTTTTTGTGCAATTTGCCTTCAAACGGGAAAATATCATATCTTTGGCAACGCTTTTATTGATCATTAATTGAAATAGGTTTTTGACATTATAGAAAAGATGCATACCAAATTTCAAGTGATTTGGAGTTTTCATTTGATAGTTGGCTTATTTTTAGGTTTTGGTTTGGTTTTGGTGCAGTAGAGTTTTACAAACCAAACGATCCCAATTCTCTCCTGTTCTTTCAGATTTTTTTGGTTAGTATAGGTTCTTAAGGTCATGTAATTAGCTTAGTTCAAGTTTTAAGTCTTTTGGATTGATGGATCAAAAGTGCCATGATTTTTCGGATATAAAATAATGTTGTTTTTTATTATACATGGGTTGAAATCACAATAGCTCTGAGAATTTTTGGATTTTTAGTTTCTTGATCTTCGTAGCTTCTTATAGCTATTAAAGTAAAGATTATAATATTATGAAAAAATTTAAAGATACTATTTATCTCTCTGTTGACATATCGGTACTACACAATTTTATTGCCAGAGTTAACTGATAGTAATTAGTGGTTCATATCATGAATAAGCAAGCGGATGGGAATGGATTGCATCAAAAGCACTGGAGGACTACACAGCCGAGGTGCAAAATCTCCGTGATGTTTTTGGTCGAAAAGAGTCTCTCAAATTAAGTCAAAACTGGAGATAGAAAGATGGCCGTGTGCGGATGACCATGATTGATTGAGCGCGGCATACCTGTTAAGGATGAATTTACGGATGGCAGGCACGAAGCAATCAGGTCCCTCCTCTATGTGGCTGGCGCTCACATCCCCATGGACGGGATGGACCTGCGGGGGATCAAGACGGAAGGAGGACAGGATGCTAATGCTTTTTCACGAGTCGTTCTGCTTGTTCGTGGGTAAACTCTTGAGCGTGCTCTCCACGCGGAATGCCTTAGCTTATCTTTTGTCAGGTGGCGTGCCAGTGTGAGGCCGGTCCTGCGGTGGGAGTTGCTGTCTGGACCGTGGAACCGTTCACACAAATATTATTATAGCGATTTTTTTTTAAAATTTGGTTTTTGATATTTATTTTTTGTAGATCTAGTTCTCTCTTTAAGCTCAGCAAGTAAGTACCCGCCGAGCCCCTAGCTCTTAACGCGGGATGCCTTGCTTATCTTTTGTGAATCCATTGCATATATGGCTATCCACTTTTTTAATCTTAGCCTCGAGAGTCCGTTTTTATAAATCTAGTCCTCTCTCCGAGCTCGGTAGCCACGGTAAGCGACATGTGTCTCTTGCCGCACAACGTAGCTCCGCAGAGGGCGCCAGTGCCAGAGGATGCCAAAGGGTGGTAGAGCTTCAACATACGCAGTAGCCAGCGGCCCCCACCCGCCTGGCGCTAAGGGTGCTCCGAAGCTCCTGCCAAGCTAGCCGGGCACGACTTGCCCCCAACAACACAAAGTATTAAGGATGAGGTGTGTATCTCATGCTCGGCTCAATATGGGTGTATTCTTTTTGGCCGTGGCTTTTAGTTCTAGTACAAGTGCTTGTGCGAACGAACTGAAAGCCTATAAGCCGCTTGTAAAAGGCTAACCTGCTAAGCCGTTTCAAAATAACAACGAAGAAGTTATCCTATTTATTTGTTCAAGGGAAGTCATGAGTTATAAACCATAAGCCATAAGCTGAAAAGAATATAGCCATAACTCGGCACCAATTAACTAGCCCAACTCTATCTTCTTCCCACTGCTCCAAAGATTTTGATTATCTGCCGATTGATCATGTGTTTTTTGTTGAATTGATAGTCAAATGTCCTTATCGTCGGTTCCTGTCAGTGGAAGACGAATGTGGGGAACAATTACATGACGGTTGTTGTTAGAGACTCAAGCTGTGAGAGGGAACAGTGGGCACGGATTGGGTTTTGAGGCTGTGACCCTTACCTTGAAGACACGAGCATTTACGGTCCCCTGTAGACCCGAAGCCCCAATCTACCGCTCAAAACCAAGGAGTCGTACACCTCTAGAAATCATCTCTATGACTACCCACACATCCCCGAGCCTTGTCCATAATGCAGGCACAACATTGACATGATGGTGCAGGTTTATGACGACCACGTGCACTCAGGACGTCAATTCTTTTGCTACCCTCTATTCATGGTAAGTGGTTCGTTAACTACATATGCTTGCATGCATGGAATGTTTGTACTAACCTCATCTTGCTTACAAACGGTGGATCGCAAATTCATCAAGTGGGTGGATCATTCGTATCCAATACTCATCCAGGTTTACATCCAAAAACACATATCCACCTAGAAGAGTTGTGGGAGGAGCTCCAAATCGAGGTGACCAATACTGATGAGCTTCACAGGTAAAGGATTAGGGAGAGAAACAATGAGAAGGAGGTTCATCTCAGCAATGATTACCACCCGTATTGCTATTGTGCCAACTCGAGTTACAATTGTACCTACCATACCAAAACAACCCTGCCTGCCGCGCTAGCCGCCAGCCTGCCGCGCCTCGCCTTCTCCTTTCGCGCTTGTGTGCCCTGTCGTAGCCGCGCCGACCTACCGAGCTAGGGACGTGGTAGGTGATAGGTCTTATTTGCCACAACATCTGAGCTCAGGGAAGAGACTATTTTTTTGCAAAAATAGGTATCTGGTGGCCAAAGTTGAAAAAAAATACGTTACAGTGCTATATGTATGAACAATCCCAGTATTAATGCTAGTAACATGTACGATAGTTAATAGATTACAAACTCACGCCGGTAATTAAACATTCTTCTCTTGGGGGAAGTAGTGTTCCAACGTGACTAGCTGAAGGGGAAAAAATATATGATATGCAATTGGAAACAAGCAATTTTGATTCAGTAATGTACAATGTATGAGATCCTCGATCAGGACTATCGGATCTCCTCGATCCGCTGCACAACCTTGAACATTGCCCGCCTCGAGTCGGCATACTTAGCCCTGCTTGTTTCGGCTTCAACTTCTAACTTATTTTTTCATTATTCATAAGTTTCGTCTTTTTCTAAACTTTTGGTTTTTTTGAACTTTTTTGCTGGTTCTTTTTTTCGTATTCGTTTTGTGTTGTCCGTGATAAGCTAACATATTTTTCTATTTTATTTTTTTTAAATTTAATTATGTCAAATAAGCCACCTTCAGCTACAGTGAAATTTTAACCGCTACA
The DNA here is from genome assembly GCA_017311315.1 of Dendrocalamus latiflorus. Taxonomy (NCBI): domain Eukaryota; kingdom Viridiplantae; phylum Streptophyta; class Magnoliopsida; order Poales; family Poaceae; genus Dendrocalamus; species Dendrocalamus latiflorus. The sequence goes on along the minus strand of CM029622.1, from coordinate 17,442,991 downwards.
GTACAATTTCAGTCATAAGCCACAACTTTTCAGCCCAACCGAGCGGGACCTTAAAGCAGCAATCCATGGCGAGCCGCAGGAGTTGCACCATGCTTTCCTCTTCCACGCTCTTGTGCTGCTATCTGCAAAGCTCCACGTTGATATGAGGGTATCGGATCTTTACCACGTATGATCAATGATAACTTAGAATATGTAACTTGACGAACCGATGATATCAACTACTATCTTAATACAACAACCTGCGATAAAATAATTCGTCTAAACACACACTTCGATCCTTGTCTAATCGATCACGCAAAAGTAAACATGACAATCTTCCTGTAAAACATGAGAAATCACAGTAACAACAAAGATATTCTTAAGAAAATCGCTCAATTATCGAAAGGCAATGTGTAGTATGAATCTGAGAATAAATAATATTAGTTAACTTAAAAATAATGTGGTCTGAAAAAAGCTCTTAGAAAATATATGTGTTGTGCTACCCTCTCGGCTCGGCCATCCCAAAGCCTATACATACTCGATCTCTAGTTAGTTCGGACTCAAAAGAAAATAACCGAAGAAAATAAATGACAGAGTAGGTTCGGTTAAAGGCACGTATTCCACATTTTCCTTTTTTTTTTGTGTCGCCAATCCAAAGAAAACAACCAGCGTAGCTTCCTTGTATGCACCAGGCGTGTCCCGTGTGAAATTGACGTGTCATCCATATGCGAACACGGATAGAAATTCAATTGATAACGCGCCTTCCTTGGCCTCTCTGTCTTGTATGCACGCGTCCCACGCGGTTTCTCCTCTCTTTCCTTTTCTTTAGGCTTGAAAATCCTGACTCCTCCTTTCCTTCTCCAACCGAAGGGCAATCAGCTCGGTATGCGGATTCCATGTCGGTGCTCATTTCCTTTTCACGCGCTGGCTGATATCCATATACCCGACTGCATGTTCTTTACTTTTATCTCGTGCCTGCACAATTCCTTCTCCCCTAGTTCGCATGCACCCCCTTGGTCCGATGAGGCTGCCTTTTTTCCCCTTCTCGGTCACACATGCAAACAGCCATGCGACTAACGTTAATTCACGCGGGCTAGTGTTGCCATGCAGCCTATGCCTCTTTATTTCTTGTACACGAGCGACACTCTACGTTGATGAATTAAAGTTTCATGGAGTAATCAATTCTTATGTAAATAAGATTTAAATTTACTTATGAGTGAGTTTTCTTGATAATTTTTAATACAGCCTAATAATTTATTTTAATTAAATAATATATTTAACTAAAAAGTACCAAGCACGTAAATATTTGTGTCACACGGCGAGCACCACCGCCGTCCATGCCTTGTGGGCCACCCCACGCACCCACCGCGGCAGATCCACACCATCTTCGTGCAAGACGGCATTTGCTGGAGCCTTGCCGATGAGCAGCTCCAGCAGCAGGACGCCGAAGCGGTACACGTCTTCAAGCCTGTTCTTTAACGGTTTCTAAAAGTGGCTTTTGGTTTTTGCTATAATACCTAACTTTCAAATGAAATATTTTCTCAAAACGAATCTACAAGTTAATTGTAGTACACGTTAAAAGTCTAATATCTATATCAATCAAAATCGCAAGCGAGTATCTCTCCGTAATTTCTATCTCAAACAGCTAAAATTTAAAATTTTCAATCAAAAATTATAAACCAAGTCATATTAAATAAGCTCTTCCTCCTGGGAGACCCACCCTCTGATATCGGTGACCTCAGGCGCGCGGTAGCCCGAGACGCAGGGAGTTCGGGCCGAGAAGAGTTGTCAGCCCGAGACACAGTAGCCGATCAGTCGGACTACGTACATTCTTGTGATTGATTTCACGGTGGACGGTAAAGTCTTTGGCAAAGCTTCTTCTGCATTGTCTTGACTGCAACCATACTTCTGTCCTCGAGGACTCCTCCGTAAACTTCTCCGAAGGTACCTCTCCCGAGTGTAGTTTTATAGTTGTTGGTAATTCTTTTTAACTCACCTTCTGTAAAGCATTTTATTTGATGACTGCTATGTGCAATCCATTTTGATCTATCATCCCTTTGGATTACTTCTCTTACTCTGCTCTCTGGATGATCCTTCTTTTGAAAGTAGCAGGGAACTACTCAGCTAACTTTGACTAAAATGTTAGGAGATAACTTGACCTAAAAATAGTTTTTGTTACTGTTAGAAGTCAATTTCAAATCATCATGTAAATGAACATAGTAGTGGTGCTTAATTTGCAAGGATCAATGAATAGGTTGTGATTTCTAGCCATAACAGGTGCATATTTGCCAACATTGATGTTGGTTATACTCCGCTAGAGGTGGTTTAATCATGAAACTTCTCCTGTAGCTGCTGAAAAATAGGGGGTTGACAGGTTTAATAATAATCAAACTAGATTACTGTTTCAGATATTTGCAGAAAATTGCACAGTATTATTTAATTTTGTTCCTGAACTTCATTTGTAGAGGGAATAAAAGATCGAAAATATATGTAGGAGAGTAAAATTAATCTTTATTGTTCAGTTCTGTCGTGGACTTTAAATGACAGCGTCATGAAAAGAACTGGGTAGTTCTATATAGCTTTCTTGCAGGGAAGTGGAAACTTTTCACGAAAGAAGAAAGGTAGGAGTCGATCGCAGCATATAGCCGAAGAATTAGAAAGTGCGCTAATCTCCCAAAAACTTTTCACGAAAGAATCTCTAAAAAGGCATGCCCTCCAAAAGGTTGAGCCCAACATACCTCTTAAGAATGGATGCAGTAATGCTATGAATGAAGCATCTCTTTCGTACTTATCGCACACATGGCAATGGCATGGATCTGGAAGAAAGAATAGATTACGTATAGCTAATATAGTCTAATACTCCCAGAGCATGGATGGGGTGCCCTCATCTGTGAAGATTGAGGTACCTTAATGACAACTACTGTCGGTTACCGTCAAATGGAAAGATCAACCATATCATACCACTGCTTTGGTTCTCCAATTTTAGATGGCGATCTTTCGTTGTAACTTGAATTTTCTCAACCTTTCAATTTTGGTCCATTGATGGTCATGCCTAGCTCCTAGTTTGGTATTTTCAGATCAGTGACGGAGGACGAGGTTGTTTTGGTTGAAGTCCTGCAGTAAGATTACCAGCCATGGAGGATCCCCCAGCAGCTCCCACGGTCCCTTGGCCGTCTCCTCCCACCCAACGCCCCCCAAAACTCACCATGATTGCCGCCATGGTCCGTGGAAACCAGGCCCTCGAGCCCCAGCCGTTACCGTCGGCTCACACCCACATGCGTCAATAGTCAAAAATACATACAGCATTCTGTGAAATCTGAATGCCTTTAAAGAGATCCGAAAGATGAAAATACAGAACAAGATTGTGGAGTACTATTTTCTCCTTTCTGATTTATCAGCAGCAAAGTATTTTTACAGACTCCGTTAAACAAATCTCAAGGGGCTTGTGCATACTCCCCTGGCGGATTTCACAGTGAACACAACACATGCTTTGTGAATTTCCACGGATTTTGTCATCTAGTAAATGTTATTGTCAAACACCCAGGGTTCATGCTGGAACAGCTCTCGGCCATTCATTTGCACTGCTCCTGAAGCTACATCTACGGCTCGTTTCTGAGCTGCTTCAGCTTTTCTTGCAGCTTCCTCTGCATCCTGAAGTTTAAAGAAACAAAGATGCCACTCAGATAAATGCCCTCTTTTCCAGGCAAAAAAAAAAAAACTACTTGGTTTTGTTCCTATAGATCGCCCAGCTGAATACTAGGCATGTAAATTCTTGTTCCTATAGATCGCCCAGCTGAAAACTAGGCATGTAAATTCCTCGTAGTGACAGTCCCATGAATTGAACAAATTGCAGAAATTAAAAATAACCCAGCTCCCTGACTTAGTAAATAGGAAAATCATCCCCAAGCCCTTTGTAAATAAAAACTATCAGCAACTATGTGATTTAGAACTCTTTTAACATGATGCAAGAAACTTAATTGAATCTATCAATATTACTATTCAAGTACCCCAAGTCGACCACGTACATGCATGTAGGGGCAGCAGACATTGCCATTTCACTGAGAAATAGCATGGAGGAAAAGGAAATTAGTCTAACAACAGAACATTTCTAAGATAGATTAGTCTAACAACGGACCATCATTTCTCAAGATAGACAACGCATTATCATTACTTAACACCAGCCCTACACAAGCACAACTAAAACAAGATTTGTATTTTTATCACTTCAATAAGTTTACTCAGTCAGCGTGCAACATGTGTTGTATTCAAAGAACATCTCTGAAAAGCGAAATAGGAAAGTGATCTGATAATAGTCATGAAAAAATTGGTTACTAACCAACGAGAACACAAATACTGGCATATATTCAACAATGTCATTCTATAAGTTCATAGGGAGCCTGATATGCAATGATTATATACATATATAGAGGTTATTGTCTACTACAGTTCACACACCATGTTCTTTTAAATCAGTTATAATTAGATTAAAAAAAGAACATGGTGAAACCATGGTAACCTCAATCCATCATCCATCAAATCATCTTAACATGTTCTGTGTTCGGAATAGCATAGAACCACAACCATCAAACTTTAATAAGACACTATTCAAGTTACTACGAATTTCATACTCAAGAGGACATAAGCATAAAAAGTAATACAACTTCTTTGATTGAGCAAGTGCCGAGCGACATCTGCAAATAATCAGAAAGTGCCTCCAAACAAAAAATAAAACGAAAAGGACTAATAGTTACAACAAAAACAATGTGTACTTCATCAAATAGTGAAACACTACCAGTACCAGCAAAAGAAAATACACAACCAATGCAGTTCTCCCTAATACTAAATAACTGATGTCAAAACTTGACGAGTAACTATGCATGAATATCAGACATGTACAAACAATCATAGATCCATGACCATTACCCAGGCAATTGATAAGAAGCTGATGAGAAAGCTACAATTGAGAAAAGAAGATGCGGAAAGAGTTTGGCAGGTTGCGCAATCAATCAGATTGGCAGCATCATGTATTATGTAGTCCTTGCCAGATATGCATATGTGCCGAGGAAGCTCTGAATTTTCATATACGGGTGGTTGTCGCATATACACTTCCTCTTGTAGCTCTCCATGAAAAAAAAGCATTCTTTACACGTGCTTGCCGTAGCGTCCATCCCCGGGAGACAGCAAGAGGCAAAATGAGACAAATCGTTGCTGATTTTACCACAAAACTGAATGTGTCCTCATAATCAACACCATACCTCTGATTGAATCCCTTCGCGGCCAGTCGTGCTTTGTGCCTAGACCCATTTGCAATCGATGAGGTTAATGCCAGGTCATGGCTCAACAAGCTTCCAAGTTCCATTTTTCTGGAGTGCATCAAATTCTTCATCCATGGCCTTTTTCCAAATCGGCTGAGCCAAAGCCTCCTCATGTGTAGCAGGTTCAATCATCCTAGATGAAACTTGTGCCGGTTTCTCACCAGTAGCTATTGCCGGTTTCACAGCAGTAGCAGCCATACCTTGCCATCTTCCAGAGTAGGGCATCGTTGCATCAGTGCGAACTTTGGGCATTCGAATATTGTTCTGGAGCCTGGTGCGAACACCCTAGGATTGTGACTGCTCCTGCATACTTGTAAGCTCGGTAGACTGTGGCTGCTCCTGCATACTTGTAAGCTCGGTGGACAAAAGATTAGCAAAGGAATGAGGTATAGATGAATCATTGACAACAGAAATATGACTATCTCCTTGCTGGCCATTGGTGGAAGAAGTAGGTGCATAAATCATAGAACTGGGTAGCAAGATTGACATGGATTCAAAGAAGGCTCTGAACATTGGCAGGAGAATGTTCAGCAGATTTGGCAGAAGGAATCAGGCCTTCATCAAAGCTCACATCTCGTGAAGTGTAAACACATCCAGTGGGAACATGGAGACACTTATACCCTTTGTGAAGATTTCTATACCCAATGAACATGCACTACTGCGAGTGGTATTGCAACTTATGTGCATTATACGGCTTGAAGTGTGGCCAATATGCACATCCAAAAACTCTAGGGGAAGTGTAATCAGGTCTTGTGTTGACTAGATGCTAGTAATGTCATTAATGACCTTACTTGGAAGACGATTGATTAGGTGACATGCCGAAAGAAAAGCATCTCCCCAAAATCTGAGAGGAACTGGAAAGTGTGCCAAGAGAGCTAGACCAACTTCAACAATGTGTCAGTGTTTTCGTTCAACAGTGCCATTTTATTGGTATGTGTGGACATGACACACGATGACGAATTCCTATTTGGTCCCCCCAACCGGTTTGAACATACTGATTTTTCCTATAGAGAGTTCGTTCTACGTGGGATTGAAATTGAAGAAATGAAGAAAGACAGTAGCCACATCAGATTTCTTTTTCAAAAAATAGACCCAAGTATATCAACTATAGGAATCGACAAAACTAACATAGTATTGATAACAATTAACAGCTAACAGTTTTGACAGCCGGCCCCGTACATTACAGTGCACAAGTTCTAAAGGAAAAGAACAATGACTCGATGAACTAGGGAAAGGTAGCTGATGGTTTTTAGCCATCTACAATGCATCACAAACCGATGACATAGTCTTGTTTTGGGAGAAAGACAATTTATTGGACTCCAAAACTTGATGAAGGATAGCAATTGAAGGATGACCAAGTCGCTCGTGCCATTGCTCCACCGTGGGTTTCGCAGCAGCAAGCAACACCGTTTGGATAGAATGACACTTTCTGGAGAGATGGGATAGAGACCATTCTCACATCTGCCATGCAGAAGGAGGATCCTCGAAGCTCGATCCTTTACAAAGAAGTGATGAGGATGAAACTCAAAAAAGATATCATTGTCTCTAGCTAAACAATGGACAGAGCGAAGATGTTTGTCTACTTGTGGAACATGAAGAACATTTTTGAGTTTCAAGGTTTTGAAAGGAGTACGAATGTGAGATTGGCCAGTACGGGTGATAGGCATACTGTTGGATTTTTGATCTCAGGCCAAACGCAGAGACAAGGGAGACGTGGGGAAACCCACGTCCCTGTTTTTTTGGGCGCCTTGATCGGGGGTCCCTAACCAACTCATGGTTACGGTCCCCCGTTGCAACAGCGTATAAAGATGGATGGGTACCGGCCTCTCACGGTCGACGTTCGTTCGCGTGAGAGTCACAAACCCCAAACAAAACCCTAAGGATCCGATCTCCTACACGCTGCTAGCAACGGGAAGGCCGTCGCCGCCGCCTCTGCAGGACCTCGCCGGCGACTACCCGGACTCCGACGCCTCCCGATCTGCACCGACTCGTCCCCACGCCTGCATCACGCAGGCACGAGGTCTTCGCTCTAATGGCGTTCATCGGCGACCGTAAGTCTCCCGATCTAATGAACTCTAGGTGTTCTAGATGACAGGCTAGTGGATAATGTGATGTGCATGATGATAAGGACCTATCATTTGGTATCAGAGCCGCACTAGTCTTCCTAGAATCCTAGTGTATGTCCTGTTTCGGATTAGGATGTTCTTGGGCTCGGGTAGCAATTAGAAGGAGGGGATTCGAAACCCTAACGAAAACTCTAATGAAAATCCCCAAAATATTGATGTATCCCGAATCCTAGAATCCCAAATCTTGTTGAACCCTATGTTTTTCCCCCAAATCCCTCCCACCCGAATCAAGAACAATCAAAAAAAAATTAAAAGGGAGGGGAGACCTTTGGCTTTCGGGCGCCTAAGAGCGCCGTCGCCGGCCGCCATGTGGGAGCCGCGCCGCCCGCCGCCTGCCGCTTCGGGGCGCCGTCGCCGTGCGCCGCGCCGCTCCCGGCCACCGCCGACCCCGGGCCGCTCCGCTGTCGCGCGCCCGGCCGCCGCACTCCGCTGGGGCCGCTGGGGTCGCCGCTTCGGGGCCGCCAGCCGCCGCCTCGCGTGAGTGCGCCGCTGCTCCGCGCGCCTGGTGCCGCTCTCCCCCTCCGCTCTGGGCGCGACGCCGTGCCGCCGTTTCGCGCGGGCGCCGAGTGCGTCTGCCGCCGCCGCATGAAGCTCCGCTTTTCCAGGGTGGAGAGGAGCACGAATGAAAGTTAGGGTTAGGGTTTTTCGGTTTTTATTCCCCAGCCACGCGCTCCGAGCCGCCCGATCCTAATAGACGGCCGAGATCGGCGAGGGTCTGTTGGGCTGAGCGAGCTGGGCCGAAGGGTTGTCGGCCTGGCGCGACAAAAAAAAAAGGGCTGTTGGGTTTTTGGCCCAGCAGCCATAATCTTAAGTTTTTAGTATACATTTCATGTATGTGAATTTCTACATATTTATTCATGTAAATATACCTGAAATTGTTTTATGGTATATACTTCAGGCTGTTGAGGTTTTATTTTTCAGTGTATATTTCATGTATTTATGGTACATCTCATGTTTAATTAATGATGTCTCTTATGAAATTATTAACGGAAAATGTTGCCAAGCTGCTGAAAAATATAATGCACTTTTCCGCTGCGTAATGTTCTGCCCCTAATTGAATGGAACCAACGGGAAATTCAATTGGAGGGCTGTATTTAATTTTACATGCTATTACATTTTGACCAACGTTAATTGTAATTGCATGTACTCAATTATGTTTTTTTATTCATGCTATTACTCTTTGACCAACGTTAATTGTAATTGCATGAAATAATTTATGTTAAAATTTTCGCTTCTGCCCAACGGTGATGCGAAAAATTCTTATGAGCATGTTGTTAACCACACCAACGTGAGGTTAATTTTTTCATGCAAATTAATTATGCGCTTTGCTAATGTAAATTTTATAATTTTTCAGCTGCTTCTGTTTCCGCTCATGTTAATGCTATTGAGCCACTTAATGGTAGTAACTTCCAGAAATGGAAGTTCACACTTATGACGACTTTTCAGCTCTTGGATCTGGACTACGCGTTCAGATTCGATGAGCCTGTCGCTCCTACTGAAGGGGAGGACAATTATGATGACAAAATGAAGGAATATAAAGCTAATGCTGAGAAGTGGGAGCGGTCTAACCGTGTTTCACTTGCTGTGATGAAAAACTCTATCAGTGAGGCTATAAGGGGAGCAATCCCTGAAAAGGAAAGGGTAAAGGACTATTTGTCCTCCATCGAGGATCACTTTAAAGGGTCCTCTAAAGTTTATGCTACCACACTGATGCACAGGCTCATGAACACTAAGTACAATGGTACTGGAAATGTTCGTGAGCACATTATGACAATAATCAATATTGCTGCCCGACTTAAGACAATGGACATGGCTATTTCTGATGGTTTTGTTGTCCATTACATTATGATGTCTCTTCCCAAGCAATTCGAAGCTTTCAAGGTGAACTACAACACCATTAAGGACAAGTGGACCATGAGCGAGTTGATCGCTAATGTTTCACAGGAGGAAGAGAGGCTCAAGGCTGAGGGGGCTACTGATTTTGTGAATCAAGTCGGCTCCTCAAATAAGGCTGGTCCCTCTAGAAATAGAGGTGGCTACAAAGGAAAGGGAAAGAATGAGCAAACCTACTCCCCTTATCAGAAGCCACAGAAGCCACAGCACCCACAGCATCCTAAGGCGCCTAAAAACGCTTCAGGACCTGGGAGCTCAAATGAACAGAAGAAAAGTGGTGAATGTTATTTTTGTCAGTCGAAGGACCATTTCAAAGATGATTGTCCTGGATGGCTGAAATGGCTCGCCAAGAAAGGTACTTATGAAATCACTTTTGTTGATGAAGCATTTTATGCTGATTTTCCTATAAATTCTTGGTGGATTGATTCTGGTGCCACTGTGCACGTTACGAATTCCTTGCAGGGATTCCATATGTTGAGAAGTCTCAGAGGGGAAAGAAGCCTTAGAGTGGCTAATGGGATGGAAGCCGAAATTCAAGCTATTGGATCGGTTTCTTTAGTTTTGAATAATGGTTTTGTAATGAAACTTAATGATGTTCTTTATGTTCCCTCGATGAGAAGAAACTTGATTTCCATTTCATTATTAGATAATGATGGATATTCTTGTAATTTTGGACACGGAATGTGTTTGATTTATTTTAATAATGATAATGTTGGTCGTGCCATCCGACACGACAAGCTTTATATGTTATCCCTGCAAGATTCTCCTATATCCATGAATGTATGTGATGTGAATAAAAAGCGCAAGCGAATTGATGAGACTTCGTCGAAATTGTGGCATTGTCGTTTGGGCCACATTTCGAGGGGGAGAATTGAACGTCTCATTAAAGAAGAAATTCTCCACCCTTTAGACTTTAGTGATTCGGATAATCATTGCCTTGATTGCATCAAAGGCAAGTATGTAAAGACAATAAAGAAAGGTGCTACTCGAAGCACAGGGATTTTGGAATTAATTCATACTGATATATGTGGTCCTTTCCCTGTGACATCAGTAGATGGTTATGATTCTTTCATTACGTTCACTGATGATTACTCACGTTATGGCTATATCTATCCTATTAAAGAGAGATCGGAGGCACTTGATAAATTTAAGATATTTAAGGCTGAAGTTGAAAATCAGCACAGTCTAAAGATTAAAGTAGTGCGCTCGGATCGTGGGGGAGAGTATTATGGGCGACACGCAACTTATGGGCAGATTCCTGGTCCTTTTGCCAGGTTTCTACAAGAAAATGGTATAGTCGCCCAGTATTCAATGCCTGGTGATCCCCAGCAAAATGGAGTTGCGGAAAGAAGAAACCGCACACTTATGGACATGGTTCGAAGTATGTTGAGCTACTCCACTTTGCCTGTAAAGTTATGGATGGAAGCATTAAAAACCGCTGCACATATACTCAATCGGGTTCCCAGTAAATCAGTGCCTAAAACACCTTATGAATTATGGACTGGGAGAAAACCAAGCTTGAACTACCTCCATGTGTGGGGTTGTGCAGCTGAAGCTAAGGTGTTTAACCCACACATTGGGAAATTAGATCCCAAGACTGTGAGTTGTCATTTTATTGGCTACCCTGACAGGTCTAAAGGGTACCGATTCTATTGTCCAGATCGTACCACAAAATTTGTAGAAACAAGACACGCTGTGTTCTTGGAAAATGATGGCATCAGTGGGGACTTGGAGCCCAGGAAAATTGATCTTGAGGAGAAACGGATTTATGTTGCTTCACCGCTAATCCGACAGACTGATTTTCCTGTGCCCCAAGTGGTTGTGCCCATAGTTGATCCTGTAGTTGCAACCCCTGTTGCATCTCCAGTTAATTCTGTGGCTACTCCTTCTGTTGAGGGCTCTGAAAATACAAGTGCAATACCTAATGTTGAGCCTTCACAGCCCTCTGTGACAATTAATGAACAAACTGATGAGCCTACTATTGAACCTGTCAGGAGATCACAACGAGTGAGGAGATCTGCTATCCCAAGTGATTATGAGGTTTACTTGAATGAGGATGATCTTGGAAAGGCAGATGATCCTAGCTCTTATAAGGAAGCAATGAAGAATAAGGATTCATCTAAATGGCTAGATGCCATGAAAGATGAGATTGAGTCTATGGGCGCTAATGGCGTATGGGACTTAGTGGAAATTCCTAATGGAGCCAAAACAGTAGGCTGCAAATGGGTCTACAAAACAAAACGTGACTCCAAAGGGAACATCGAAAGGTTTAAGGCGAGACTTGTAGCGAAAGGGTTTACACAAAGAGAAGGCATTGACTATAATGAAACCTTTTCTCCTGTCTCAACTAAAGATTCATTTAGAATCATAATGGCGCTCACAGCACATTTCGATTTAGAGTTGCACCAAATGGATGTTAAAACTGCATTCCTGAATGGAGACTTGTATGAGGACGTTTACATGACACAACCGGAAGGTTTTGTTGTGGAAGGCGAGGAACATTTGGGATGCAAGCTAAGGAAATCCATATATGGCCTGAAACAAGCTTCTAGGCAATGGTACCTTAAGTTTGATGAAGTCATAAGGAAATTTGGATTTAAGGAGAATGATGTTGATAATTGTACTTATGTTAAGTTCAGGGGGAGTAATTACACCTTCTTAATTCTTTATGTGGACGACATATTATTGGCCAGCAGCAGTGTGGACATGCTGCGGGAAGCTAAAAGATTTCTCTCGTCCAATTTTGACATGAAAGATCTCGGTGAAGCATCTTATGTTCTTGGTATTGAAATTCACCGAGATAGGTCCAAAGGAACATTAGGTTTATCACAAAAGGCATACATTGACAGAGTACTAAAGAGATACAATATGCATAAATGCTCTGCCTCGCCTGCTCCTATTGTTAAGGGCGATAAGTTTGGGAAATTTCAATGCCCAAAGAATGACTATGAATCTGATCAGATGAAGGCTATACCTTACGCTTCTGCTGTCGGAAGTATTATGTATGCTCAAGTATGCACGCGCCCTGATTTAGCTTTTGTTACCGGGATGCTTGGCAGATATCAGTCAAATCCAGGACCGGACCACTGGAAAGCAGTTAAGAAAGTCCTGCGCTATATGCAAGGCACTAAAGGTCACATGCTCACATACAGAAAATGCGATAACCTTGAGGTTGTCGGCTATTCTGATGCTGATTTTGCGGGGTGTAAAGACACAAAGAAGTCCACATCAGGTTACATTTTCACCCTCGCAGGAGCAGCAATATCATGGAAAAGTGTAAAGCAAACACTTACTGCATCGTCGACAATGCAGGCTGAATTTGTGGCATGTTATGAGGCTACCGGGCAGGCTGTATGGCTTAAGAACTTTATCCCGGGATTGAGAGTGGTAGACAGCATTTCTAGACCACTCATTTTGTACTGCGACAATCAACCCGCAGTTTTCTATTCGAGTAACAACAAGTCGAGTGCAGCTGCCAAGCACATTGACATAAAGTATCATGTTGTGAAAGATAGAGTCCAGGATCAAACAATTAAGGTTGAGCATATTGGAACTAAATTTATGCTTGCGGATCCGCTCACAAAAGGCTTACCACCCAATATTTTTCGTGATCATGTTGCCGGCATGGGTTTATTGGAGAGCCTGTGATCCTGGAATAAGAGGACCATATAAAGTAACCAACTCCCATGAAGTATTATGTTATCCGATTGATATAGAATGGAGCACTATAAGTACTGTTGTCCAGCGGTATTTAATTGACTGTTGTGACGCATTATTTTGGTGTGAACTTTTATTGAGAGAGGGCTTATGATGTTTAGCCTTACGATCAAGGGGGAGAATGTTGGATTTTTGATCTCAGGCCAAACGGCAGAGACAAGGGAGACGTGGGGAAACCCACGTCCCTGTTTTTTTGGGCGCCCTGATCGGGGGTCCCTAACCAACTCATGGTTACGGTCCCCCGTTGCAACAGCGTATAAAGATGGATGGGTACCGGCCTCTCACGGTCGACGTTCGTTCGCGTGAGAGTCACAAACCCCAAACAAAACCCTAAGGATCCGATCTCCTACACGCTGCTAGCAACGGGAAGGCCGTCGCCGCCGCCTCTGCAGGACCTCGCCGGCGACTACCCGGACTCCGACGCCTCCCGATCTGCACCGACTCGTCCCCACGCCTGCATCACGCAGGCACGAGGTCTTCGCTCTAATGGCGTTCATCGGCGACCGTAAGTCTCCCGATCTAATGAACTCTAGGTGTTCTAGATGACAGGCTAGTGGATAATGTGATGTGCATGATGATAAGGACCTATCATTTACATGTGCTATTTGCAGCATGAACCTTCTCCTTGCCATTAAAGCGCTCCAGTAAGGTGAGGCAGTCTAGATCACTTGTAATGTGATCGGTGCCTCTGGTGTCACTATACCAGTTGGTGTCAACTCCATATGACGGTGTTGTGCTCAATGTAGAGACATGCTTCTCTTAGCCCTGATATGCGTGGTTAAACCTTTGGTAGCACTTGAGTGCCACATGCCCAGGCTTCCCACACACTTGACAGATCAGCCAAGAATTGCCTCGTCCTAGGTTCTGCACCTGTGAGTTTGAGCTGCCATTGTAGGACCCCTTGTTGGTATAGCCACCACGACCCTTGCCATGGTTGCGAGACTGAGACTTGCCTCCCCATCGATTGTTCTTGGAGACAAAATTGGCCGAGGCACCATCAAGCTACAGGTTAGGATTAGGATTGCACTGCTCCAACCACAATTCAAAGGCTAACAAATGCGCATATAAATCACTGAGAGAAACAACATCAGTGCGCGTCGTTACAGAAATAAACAAAGCATCATATTCCTCACCAAGACCACAAAGAAGATAAGAAATCACTTCATCTCGGAACGGTTGTCCTATGGAAGCCAGAGTATCAGCAAGTCTCTTGCCTTTGCTGAAATACTCTGTTGCAGACATTTTATTCTTCTTCAAATTCGCTAGTTGCATGCGAACATTCACTGCTCTCACTCTGGAGTGAGAGAACATCTGCTCCAATGTTGTCTAGACCTCAGCGGAGGTGGCAAGAAACAACACTTGAGGGAGCACCACTTTGGATAAGAAGGAGAGCAGGAGGCTTAACACTTGTTGATCATGTTGCAGCCAAGCGATATACACCGGATTGGACTCCTGAGTGTTAGAGTCTATTTTAGGATCACTAGAAGTAGATCTGCTAGGGTAGAGTTGCTATTCGGGATGAACAAGGGGCAACGCGTCTAGATCTAAAACAACAGAGAGTAATGAGAGGGGTTTTAGGGTTACCGACCATCCGTGGTCTTGGTGGCTGGTGCAGAGGCGTCCGCCATGGAGTCGATGGAGTCGGTAGACGTCGGTGGTGAAGTCCGGTGGCGGCGCCGTCCAGGAGCGGCGTGGCGGTGGCGCTTCCCGTCACTGGCTGCGCTCCCCTTCGAGATCGGGTTAGGGTTTGTCGGTGGGGGGTACGGCTCAGACGAACCTCGTGATCAGAGCCGCCGGCCCCCACCTGTATTTATAGCGCAGTGTGACAGGGGCCCACCAACCATTAGGGTTGGGCGCCCCCGATCAGGGCGCGAGCTCAAGGCCCAGGTGGCCGTTGGGCCAAACCTGGGTGGAGATCATCCTAACACTGAGTTGTGCTGGATTCCGTCGTCCGTGTGACATACTTGTCAGGACACAGCTTGGAGCCATCAAGGATTTGGGCCTCTTAGGTAGGGCATGATTTGGGCCTTCCACAGTAGATAGTTGTCGCGTGTAAGTTTGAGGTTGATGAGATGGGTGAAGGATGGTGTTGGAAGCAAGCCAGCGGTCAAGTTAGCTGAACTGGCAACACCGGCAGCAATGGAGGTTTGGGAGCTTTCAATGGACATGGCGACGGCGTGACTGTGGATCAAATAGGCTCTGGTACCATGAGAAAAGAAGAGGCAGAAAGAGTTTGGCAGGTTGCGTAATAAATCAGATTGGCAGCATCATGTATTATATAGTCCGTGCCAGATATGCTACAATCGGCATTGGATAAGCTACAGAACAGAAACAGAACATGAAGTTTACAGCCGGGAAGTTAGAGATAAGATTTACAGGTTTACAGATAGATTACAACTGAATTAGCTCAGATACTTTAACAACAATCAAACAAAAACAGCCTGAAATCTCGTAAGCTCACCAGAGACCAGACCATTCAAAATGTTGCATCGTTTTTTCAAAAACTAATCATCACTCGGCAGATTGATATGAACACGATGAAGAAAAGTAATATCATCTAATGATGGCAATCAAACCAACAATTTCAAAACCATCGATCCAATTCTAAAGCTTACTACACATGCCACCGAAAAGATCAACATATTAGATTTAGGACACCAATAGCCTGCTCACAAGAACAAAAGTCACGTATTCACCACATATTAGGCTGCATCCAGCGATGAGCCTACAAATTACCAGTAATTTACATACCTTGGTAAAGGGAAAGCCCCCAAAGATCACAACTTTACACTTTGCTACCTTCCGGATGGACAGGAAATTACAAGGAAGCAAGAAAATTGCAGCCCTAAATTCTCACGGGAACCTGCGAAATTCTCACCGGAACGGAAGTATTCTTTTCACGCGGGTAGGACCTGCGTAGGGACTATGGGGAGTGCAAACCCGAAATTGTAACAAGAAAAAAAAAATTGAAACGAAAAAACGGAAATGGAATTTCCCTTTTATCTAGGGCATATCGAGTATAAATTTCGGTCTAGAACTGCTTGTTGACCGGCTAGTGGAGACGTGAAAGCTAGTATAACTATCCATGAGAGATCAACCATTTACTACCACGCATATATGAGTGTGCTCTGATGGAAAAGCGCATGCTGACTGCGGCGGATATTATCAGTTTTGGTCATATTTTTTTTTTGCAGTTTTGGTCATATATTTTTTATCATAATAATTATTAACCGGAAAGGTCACATTAAATTATAAATTATTCAAGAGCAGGAGTTGGAAAGTTTCAAGACACCGGTTAAACCGCTAGCTTCATATCAGTCTAGCCTAGCTAGTTTGACATAATTCTTAAAAATATGTCTTAGTTACTTAGCATAAGTATATCAAAATCCAACTTGGATTTCAATTTTCTTTCTTGTTTCACACGGGAGCCAAACAATATCTTTTGTACTACAACCACAGGCAATGTAGCAACCGCGTGCACCGTAGCATTCGGTTATTGTCGCACCAACTTAAAACTCTATATAAGGAAGGGTATTCTCTCTTGTAATAGGAAGGCGTAATGTTGTCGATGTTTTGGTAAATATGAAATGAGTGTAACCCTTATTGGCTCTAGGGTTGGAATTCCTGATATCTAGTGAGAGTTCGAGTAATTCTTATATGTCTTTGTAAGGTTGTTGATGTTTTGATGAACATGAAATGAGTGTAAGCTTTATTGGCTCTAGGGTTTGAATCAGTGATATCTAGTGAGAGTTTGAGTAACTCTTATATGTCTTTTCAAATTCTTTGAATTTGCTTAGAATAATCTATCTTGACCAACCATTTTGTGTTCTTGCCAATAGTAAATTGTGTGGATTGGATTCTTGTGAAGTTGTGATTTGGTTGTGGTAGCAGTAATATTGTGCTTGACACAAGTTTATTTTCTTTATCTAATCATGTTGTTTTCTCGAGTTACCCATGTGATCATTGTAGTACATTCTTGAATCGTATTGCTTTGGTTGAGTTATGTTTGTAGATCATGTGATCATCATCATCGTAAGATTGGGCCGATCCCAAGGGTTCATGTGATCGTACCCATATCACTGCCGCTACGATAATCTAGCCCTACACTACTACAGAAATCCACATTACAGACGGTTCAGAAACGTCATCACAGACGGTTTTCTGAACCGTCTGAATTTATGGGTCAGTGATAATCGAAGTTATCACAGACGGTTTTCGAACCGTCTGTGATTATGAGATATCACAAACGGTTTTGCATTAAAACCCGTCTGTGATTATGAGATATCACAGACGGTTTTTAAATAAAAACCGTCTGTGATATCTGCATAATCACAGACGGGTTTTAATGAAAAATCGTCTGTGATATTCGTTCCTCCTAAATCAAAATCTATTTCTGTTTATTGGCTAGCCTCAGGAAATACTAGCCATGCCCTCTGAAACAAGCAGATAATCACAGACAAAAAACATACAATTCACACATCTCATTTCCTTTCAGATACATTTCACAGATATAAAACATCCAATTGACATCGCACTTCATTTCACAAACATAAAGCATGCATCCATTTCGCAAATCAATTAATTGAATTGAAATGAAATATCCATTAACAAATGCACAGTTACAAAAGATCTACACTGCATTTGCACTTAGTGATAAGACCAATAAGAAATCATGGTGCGCAGTGGAACCGTCTTCCTGGCTTTATGACTTGAGTCAGCAAAAAGTACGCCAACTCTCCTCGAATCCCTCCAAGATCAGACTGTTTCAATGCAGTTGACGGGATGTACGCAGCCTGTCGATAGGAATATCAATGTGCGTATATATGTAACGTGATAAGTATAAAGTAATTATGGGAAGAGTGACAAACCTTGCGATTGGTGAGCCTCGAGGAATCGAGGAGTAGTTCCATATGTTGGCAAACGTAGTATCCACATGTGTTGCCCGGCTGCTGCTGATGGCACTGCAAAAAATGGAATGTGTTAGTTCAAGAGGCATTACTACCAACTGTTGCATAGGATTAATTAATGTGAAATAGCGAATACCTTAAAATCTCGAACATGTGTCAGCAGGCCTTTGGCCCCGCGCTTCGAGTCACCTCCCATTTGAATGTACATCGCGAATGCCCTACGTAATTCGAAAAAGTTAACCTTAGTCATTCGGAAGGAAAGAAAGAGTACAATGTAGATATGTATGGGGAATATGTGCTTACCTATCGATTACTTGGGTGACAACTGTGAAGTTCATTTTATTCTTACTTAGGGAATCAAGGTAATACACCATGTTCCATTTTGGTACAATTACTATTAAAATCCAATGAAAGTTCTGATGGAAGGGCATAAGTACATATTCCTTATTGCGGCAACCCAGCAGTCCTGATGCAATGTACCTCTCGACGAGGGGTGTATCCCGGTCGATGGTATCCTTGGCGACCAAGTGTGGGTCCAAGAAACCAGCTAATGAGTTGGATAATCTAGCTCTAGTCAGCATGTGTCTATATATATACACACGAAAGCAACAAATTAGATATGGCATTTATTGGTATGACATTAACGGAGACTGTGATTGTACACACTTACAGCGTCTAGCATCGAATGATTGAGACGTCAAGAGCGTTGAGCGTGAACAGATCGAATAAATCCTCAAAGGCGACCACGAACATACACTCTTGAAGACTGTGGTATAAATCATCCGACGTGAATTTGACAGTGATACTTGAAGTTCTTTCTCCCTCTAGCTTATTGGACTGCTGCATATACCACGTGTGCAATTGCATGCAACTATATGATAGCTTTTGGAGGTCTTTTTGCTCGAGCAGCGGCTCGCCAAGCACGAATTTGCGGGCCAAAGGTAGGTACGGCATATCATCATTGGTCTTCTTTGCTTTGCCCTTGCTGGCCTTGCTGCCTCGGCTATAGGTCGACTTCACGGCAGTCGACTTTGAAGGTAGCAGCGGTGCAAGTTGCTCTGGCGAGAATAGGACTCGTGGAGATAGCACCAGTGCAGTATCCGGTGGTGGAACCGACGGGTCTTGTAATGGAGATAGCACTAGTGCATGTTGCTCTGGCGAGAGTATGACCCGTGGAGATAGCACCGGTGCAGTATCCGGTGGTGGAACCGACTGGTCTTGTAATGGAGATAGCACCAGTGCATGTTGCTCTGGCGAGAGTATGACCCGTGGAGATAACACTGGTGCAGTATCCGGTGGTGGAACTGACTGGTCTTGTAATGGAGATGGCACCAGTGCATGTTGCTCTGATCCTGCCACCGGTGAAGAAGCCTCCAGGGAGATGTCGCTTTTGGGCCACTGGATGAATGTTCCAATGGCCTGTCCTAGAGTCACGATCTCGTCGTTGGGGGGCTTCGGTAGCGGGACCACCTCAAAATTGACATGCACACCATCCACATTAGCTTTTGCGAAGCCTGACGCTAAAGCTTGACCGTGCACCATGGCCCCGATACCAGACGAATATGCCTGGCCCCAAGCAGCGTACAAGGGAATAGAGCCATATCTCATTTGGAGCCTGCATTTCGTAGGCTCCTACATAACGATACAAAATTAGCTACTCGAATAGGCCTATCAATGGAGCAAGCATTCGAGAGGTAATAATTATTACCAGGATGTCGTCCACAGGAAATTTGGTCGGGGTTTGCGTCGGATTGGACGCGCAACTACTCGGACGGTTGTGCGGGCTAGCTAGCACAGGAGCGGCAGTAGCGGCCTGCTGACTTTCTGTTTGTTTCCGCACCTCATATCTGATTACACCAGCCAGCTCACCCATTAGCTCCTCTCTAAGAGATTCCTTGATCTCTTCTCGTAGCTGTGCGTCACGCTCGGCTTTATTTCTCTTCCTACGTCGATACATGACGGAGTCATCTTGGAAACCATGTTTCCAAGGAACGTAAAGCCCAAGGCCTCTCGTACGACCCGGGTGTTCCTTGTTTCCCAGGGCCACAGAGAGCATATCATTCTCCCTTGTTCCCTGGAATGATCCCAAGGTAGATTCAAAACTCAGCTCTTCCTGCAAGAGCACGAAATGTCATTTCAATTCGTACGAAGTTGTGGAGTAATTACAAGCTACGTAGTTGTATTGATATCTTACCAGGCGCTGGGACACTTACTGGTCTGCAGGGTTTCAAAAGGAGACGTCCCCCGATGTCGTTGTAGATGACCTTGCTCTAATCCAATTTCGAGCGCGGTCATCCGGGATATTGGAAAACGGCGGGGCGATGTCCTGTGCAGCTGCCAGGTCATCCTCCTTCCTCCACTGCGGGATTTTACCCGCATACCCAGTTGTGCCAAGTCTGTGGGGGTGTGTGTTTTTTGCCTGGAGGGCCTTGTGCGCCGTACTTGTACTGTTGAAATCTTCGGACGTCTTCATCGCCTTGAACTCTTCCCATTGTGGTTCCAGGAATGGGTATTTATGAAAAGGCGTTTCATCCGTCTCCACGTATTTCCTGACAAGCGTGCTCTTGAAGTTCTTCCATGCTTTGCACGCTGCTAGGTAGGTTTGTCGTTGCACAGCATATAGGTGTTCTTCTGGGAACTCGAACGATGCCAAAATTTCGGTCCACAGCTCACGTTTCCGAGTGTCAGGCACGTTCTTCCACGAATTGTATGTGATCTCAATTCGTTCTCGTGCAACTATTCTGACCATGCTTCGAAATGCGTTTACCGCTTTTTGAGGAAGGATAGGGACCCCAGATGCGTTTACCGCTGTGATGGTCTGTCGGCCCTCAGGCTTCTTCGATAGCCCTCTTCCTTGGCGTCTTGATGTTGGAGCGGACACCTCCGGCGATGATGTTGAAGAATGCGCGGGTGACATGTTGCTCATTTTGTGGGTCTATTAGGATAAGATGAGAAAGTGCCATACCATAAGATAAGAAAATGCAATATCTATCTATTTCGCTCAATATAGGCGATTACAATACATATATATGTGTATATACATACATATACATATTTATACCTACATATATACATATATAATGTAAAAGGCATGTATCAATTAAGACTAGCAACAAGCTCAAGTTTTAATTGATTAATTTGTGCTCTCAAATTGTAGGGTTGCACAAGATTAATCTTGGCCGTCCCGCTACTAAATCATATACTCTTCCTTGATTGGTTATGCCAAATAATGAATTCAGTATTTTGAGCTCTAGATACAAACTCTACAGTCTCAAGATCAAGATATATTCAACATGCATATATTCAGACAACAGTATTCATACAGATCAAGACCATACAAGTTAACTTTGCCCAATAATTCAGTCTTTTAACTTGTCAAGATTAAATCCTAACAGATCAATTTAATAACATGCTATAACCTGAAAACTGCATGAACTGACAGCTATTAGAGCTCAAAGACCGAATGAACCAATCTCAGTATATGAATTTATCATCATCGAGCATATACATGACAGTAAGCAACTAACAGTAAGCATATACAAGACAGTAAGCATATACATGACAGTAAGCAACTAACAGTAAGCATATACATAACAGTAAGCATATACTAACAGCATCAAGCATCAACCCTAAACCCTAACAGTAAGCATGAAGCTCGGGGAGGGTTTTGATGACCTTAGGGTTTTGGTGACGGAGGAGGAGGCGGCGACGGAGGAGGAGGAGGCGGCGGCGACGGAGGAGGAGGAGGCGACGGGCTCGGGGAGGCAGCGACGGAGGAGGAGGAGGCTGCGGCGACGTCTTCGTCCGGGGAGGCGGCCGGCGAGGGCTCGGGGAGGCGGCGGCGACGACGGGCTCGGGATTTAGATCTAGATCGAATAACTGCAGCGCACACGGAAAACCCTAGCGAGAGGGTATATATAGGGAGGTTATCACAGGCGGTTCTAAACTTAGAACCGTCTGTGATATGATATCACAGACGGTTCTAAGTTTAGAACTGTCTGTGATAAGCCTTTGCCGACTGTTGTTATTAAGACAACGCCAATAACTACACAGCTGCATTCATATCAACCACCAAACAGTTGTATTCATATACAACACCAACCAGCTGTATTCACACAGTGTATTTCTTGATACATTTTGTCATTCTCAAGTACATCACACTGCAGGATTGTTCTATACATAATTGACCACATCACACATTTTCACATATACATCTCAAAATTGACTACATCACACATTTTCACATATACATCTCAAAATTGACTACATCACACATTTTCACATATACATGTCAAAATTGACTACATCAGACATTTTCACATATACATCTCAAAATTGACTACATCACATATTTTCACATATACATCTCAAAATTGTCACACATTTTCACATATACATTCTTATTGTACTTGCTTATTTTCTTTAAAAATTAGCCCTTCATCATGATCAATGCGTATATAACTAGTTTCGTCACGTTGTTCATCGTCGACCCTTATGCCATTTCCAAAAGGAGGTAACTCGTCAAATTGATTGTATTCCTCCTCGTCCACTACATTCGCCACTCCGACAATTCTCCTTTTTCCATGAAGAACTATATGACGTTTCTTATTTGCCGGGTCGGTTACATAGAAAACTTGAACAACTTGATTGGCGAGTACGAATGGTTCGTCTTTGTACCCGACATGTTGGAGGTCCACGGTCGTGACACCGTACTTGTCAACCTTCACCTGTGGGAGATGCACCCAACGGCAGCGAAATAAGGGGATCTTGAAAACCACATAGTCGAGCTCCCAAATCTCTTCTATGAAGCCATAGTACGAGTTTCTCGACCCATCGGTACTGAATGCATCTATGCGGACACCGCTATTCTGGTTAGTGCTCTTGACATCCTGAGACTGCGTATAGAATGTGTACCCATTT
Organism: Dendrocalamus latiflorus; assembly: GCA_017311315.1. Taxonomy (NCBI): domain Eukaryota; kingdom Viridiplantae; phylum Streptophyta; class Magnoliopsida; order Poales; family Poaceae; genus Dendrocalamus; species Dendrocalamus latiflorus. Next base: position 17,420,134 of record CM029622.1, on the reverse strand, counting down.
ATGTCATATCCTTGCCATGTCACAACTGTAAATGTCGGCCCTTTTGCCAACCATGTCAGCGTCTCACTCGGCGAGCTCCTAGCGATTTGCTCCTTCAACCATTGGTTGAACCAACGGTTGTGTTGCCTCATGATCCAAACATCTGGCCGCTCCGGATTCTGTTGTCGAAGCACATCCTTGTGCTGGTCCACATAAGGCGCCACTTCAGTCATGTGTTGCAACACCGTGAAATGGGCTTGAGTATACGTGTCCATATCTGGAGTGATTGCTTTCCTTCTGATAGTTCTGAGACCCTTCAGCCTCCCCTCATGACAAGATTGAGGGACACCTATCGGTCGAATCTGAGCCATATAATCGACATAAAACTCAATGACCTCTTCGCTTGCATAACCTTCGACGATGCCGCCCTCCGGCCGAGAACGATTCCGTACGTAGGACTTGAGAATTCCCATGAACCTCTCAAATGGGTACATGCTACGTAGGAATATGGGCCCGCACATTTTTATCTCCCACACAACGTGAACAATGAGATGGACCATGATATCGAAAAACGAAGGAGGGAAATACATTTCAAGGTGACATAGAGTCATCACCACCTCGTCCTGCAGAGCATCTAGTCCTTCGGGATCGATGACCTTCTGAGCAATTGTGTTAAAGAAATAACATAGCCTCATGATTGTGTCTCGGATTTTGATCGGCAAAATATTTCTAATTGCAATAGGGAGCATCTGTGTCATCAGCACATGACAATCATGAGACTTCATGCCATTTAACTTCAAATCTTGCATCGAAACAAGTTTCTTCACGTTGTCGGAGTAACCAGACGGCACTTTAACACCATGCAAGCACTGGCACAGTTCTGTTTTCTCAGCCTTGGACAGAGTGTAACACGCAGGGGAAGGTATGTTCGTCCATTATCAGTGCGTGTCGGTGCTAACTCAGGCCTGATGTCCATGTCAGCCAAGTCAAGCCGTGCGTTGACGCCGTCCTTTGTGTTTATCACGGATGTTCAGTAAGAGACCAATCAAGCTGTCGCATACATTCTTTTCTACGTGCATGACGTCGATGCAGTGTCGAACATCTAGGTACTCCCAATAAGGTAAGTCCCAAAATATTGATCTCTTCTTCCAGGTGTTCTTCTCATGAGCCCTCAATTTACGTCCCTTTCCGAGGACAACATCTAAATCCTTAACCATATCATAAACCTCGTGTCCCCTTAAATGCCTTGGAGCTGAACCGTCTTCCTTCTCTCCGTCAAATTGTTTCTGTAGTAGTGCTAGTTCATACAATTATAGTCATGTGCTAAGAGGAGTCCATTCACATTTAAAAGTCAACCTCACTTTATTTTACAATAAGGAACCGAGTGCCAAATTGTTCATCTTGTTGTGCAATGACACTTTTTTCTGGTTTATGGAGGTCTCCAGTATCTTCGGCAAATCCGATCAATCTTATGATGAAGAGTCTGTGCGTACTTGTGTCTATTGTAATAAAAAAGGTGAAAAGTATAAGCCATGATTTATGTGTAATCATACAACACATTTTAGTCCGAGTACCAAACCAATTGAAAAAAGAAGCCTGTCGATGTTTTAATATCGATCATACGTATGATTTGTTTGGATTCGGGGAAAGCCCTTGAAGACTCGGATTATGATCGTGCAGAGTAGAGAAACAAGAATTTTTATACAGGTTCAGGCCTTCTCCTGGGAGAATAAAAACTCTACATCTTGTGTGGCTATTGCTTAGAAAATTGATTACAATCGGAGAAGAAATTAATGTGAAAAGTCTTGCGCTACTTCTGTTGTCTCATTTCTCCTCCTCTTAGACATCAACCTTTATATAGTTGGTGAAGCAGCAGCCGTTGTCCCGCGTCAAAAGACGCCTTAATGCTTCGGGTAATAACCGTCCAACGGGAGTTATTGTCAGAGAGATGTCACGGTCCGTTCATCGTGCAACAATTGTTGTCAAAGAGAGATCATGTGTGGTTATCAAGAATAAACACATGTTCTAACCATCTAGTCGGATGGACCCACGATGTAGTAGATCATCGTAGACAAGCCAGTCAGAGATAGATTGGTCACAGGAAGGTCCATGACCAGGAGGTGATCATAGGACAATTTATGACCATGTGGTCATAGAAAACCTTACGACAATGAGGTAGTCATAAAAGAACATACGACTATAAAGTCGTAGAAAAGCTTACGATTGAGGACTGGTCGTGGAAGAGCTCACGACTATATGGTCGTAGGAAAGCTTATGACCACCCTTTGAAACCTCCCCTTATTGATAAGGGGTATATTCAAATAATATAATGATTTAATAATTTGAGAATTATTATATCCTCGTTATCTAGCCACACAACTTCAAGTGAAAGTAACTTGCTTGAGAAATAGAGGACGTAGACAAAAGATAGTCGAAAGCAAAGTCTTTTCAATTCTCTTCGACCAAAATTGATCTTAGTCAATAATGTAATTTCGCTTGAGTTTTGAAGACAAGTAGACTTTAAATAGAGGAATTAAAGAATTTCAATTGACTTCCGCTGATCTATCTACTAGAGTAATTCCCGAGGAGGTAATAACCGTTCAGTTCCCGAGATAGGTAACTGGTTCGCACGGTTATAAGAACTTACCACTAGGTAACCCTCGAGTTTCTTACTTTCCCCTTCTACTCCGATCTCCTTCGAGCTTTCTGTCGTCGACCAAATCAACTTCTTCCTCCAATTTCTTCAAAATCTAAACTAACCATTCAGGAAAAATGACTAAGTCCTCATCTAATTGGCCGGTATCGAAGATGGATGTTGCAAAATTGAGGGCATTGGAGGAGGTTGGGAAGATTCCTCCCAGTAAATTAATCAGATGGATCAAAATTCCCGGACAACTAGCCATCAAGGGAGTTGGACAAATCCCAGTGTTCCAAGCGTACTATGAGAGTGGCCTTCGTCCTCCAGCTCATCCCTTTCTCACAGTTGTACTCGAGCATTTTGGGGTCGAATTAGTGAACTTGGTTCCTAATTAGATTACCATGTTAAGTATATTCGTGTATCTGTATGAAGCTTATCTGGGCATTCCTCCGGATCCTAAACTCTTTCGATATTATTACGAAATGAGTCCATAAACTAGAATTGCTAGGAGTTGTGGTCTGAAACTCCATGACGGCAAGGTAGAGCAGTACATCCAAATATTCACTCAGTCTTCATGGCTGGGCTGGAAGAAGAGGTGGTTCTACTAGGAGATGACCAGTGAAGATAGCCTTTAATTTCTTTCATGGAGAAAGCTGCTAAGAAGAACACTGCTTGGAACTTGGTCCCAAAATACCTAAGTCAGATAGCCCCCTACATCTCAGCCATCAAAGAGCTGAGGGACAAGGGACTCACCAGCTAGCATGTGGTGAAGGACTTCATCACCCGTCGTATCGGCCCCTTGAAGCGACGAGCACATCCTATGTGGATGTACTCGGGAGCCTCAAATATGGCTAGAGACTACGAGGACAGTAAGCAGTCATTGTACTCACTCTTGTAATTAGACACTGAGCACTCTATATGGACCATTTCATCTGTATGAATAGATCTTGCTTTGGGAGAGATTGATTCTCGAGTCAAAGCCATCTGTGAGAAAGCTCCAACACTTAATGTGGAAGCTCCTCATATCTTGGTGGATGTATCCGCCGAAGAGAGAACAACACCTAAAGGTAATCAACAATTGACCTCATCTTTAGGCTTATGTAGTCATAGGGAATGACTAAACAATGTTCTTCTTACTCACAGAAAGTAGGCATGAATAGCCGTTAGGATGACTGAGGGGTCGAACTGATAGTCATCGGAGAAATAGCAGAGAAAGCCAAGGCTCCTTAGGCCAAGAGGCGTCGGCTAACAAAAGCCGCTGACAAGAAAAAGGGGAGCACAAGCGCTATCGTTCCTCGTACCATCCTTCCTCTTGCTACTCGACTAGTCCCATCAAGAAATTCTTTGCGAACATTTGTACCACAGATGAGGTAATGGTAGCTATACTAGAGCAACTGACTCCTAAGATCAAGGTACCTTTCTACTACGATACCGTAACTTTCTCAGTTGGTGCTTCTCAAGGCTTTATCAAGTAACTCAAAAAGTAAACTAGAAGAGTTTCGTATCTTTTGTGAAGAAGACTGCTGCAACAGCAAAACCTGTGGTCGAAAAAGAGACTGGCCTCTAGGTGGTCAAAACTGGTTTCGACTACTAGGAGGATCAAGAGGGAAAGGGAGCAGTAATTCTTACTCAAGACCTTCGACCAGACATGGTCGAAGATGTTCTCATACGACTAGATGTGGTCGAAGAGAATAAGTCGAAGAAACTAATCATTGGAAAGGTTTCTTGTAAATTCAAAATCAAGGCTACGAAACCAAGGTATGAAAATATAAGCAAAAACATAGCACTTTACCTCTCTGTCTTCTTAAATGCTGACTTACTTTTTGTGATTTTAGCTCGGCTTCTCCATTGCTCAAGGATACTTCTGTTCAGAAGCCCATGCGGCTCTACCCGCATTTGAAGATGTGATGGAGATGGTGGTCAAGGAAATGACCACTTCAGCAATAGAGACTGCTATCGAAGCTACAACAACTACGACCATGAAGGTGGTTGTAGCAACAGACATGCAAGTGGCTAAAGACAGGGTAGAAATACCAGGTCGAAAAGTTGAAGTCCTTCCGACTGCCGTGTTGAGGAGGAAAACACCAAGGATGCTCATCTTCATCTCCAAGAAGGTACAGCCAGAGAAGGAGAAGAAGAAGAACAACCTAACTTTTTCTCTGCATTTTTGACCCTGCATTTTTAGTGGATCTTCTTCTGATCAACCTCCGAGCCAAGTTCTACACCCTAAAGACCTTCTTGACAAGGGGAACATCTTCGACGATGAACGTCTTGAGAAGATGTGGTGGAACATGGTTGACGAGCTCGGTCATCTTGAAGATTCCAAATGGGTACTCACTAAGTTTGCTCGTGGGAGCATGAATGTAAGTATCAAGTACTTATGCATTCTTACTTGGTCTTTTCTGGCCTCTCACTATCCTTTTTTGTTTAGAGAGCGTTAGAAGACATGGCAACTATATCTGAGTACCATAGACAACTCACGCTCCTATGACAACAAAATGCCAAACTCTCTAAGAAGGCAGAGGAATGGTAAGTTACTGATACATGTAGTCGAACTCTGTTTTGACCACTTGTCCAGCCTTTCATGTCTGCTTTTAACTTTTGTAGGTTTTAGAGCGACGCAAAGTTTTTGGCTCCTACGCTCGACAACGAGAAGGTCGAGACGCAAAAGCTCAAGAAAGAAAACATCAACTTATAGATAAGTCTTCTGAAAGCCAACTTTGCAATCAACACATTGCAGGAGAAAATAAACAGTAAGTACTAGACTTAAAACTATTTCACTTGAAATCTTAACTGATACTGTGCCGCCAATGAACCATACCTAAACGGAGTTTTATATGGTCATTCTCCCTTATATGCTTATAAAATTTCTGGAGAATGCCCTTTTCTCGTGAACTACGATCACACGGTTAGGCTCAAATATGTGTATTTTTTCTATGTATCCTGTAGGCTAATACCTTTTCCTCATTTGGAGAATAGAATATATTAAGGCTTTATGTCATCCTTCCATACAGTTTGAGTATTTTATTTATTAGGACACAGGTACAATTGATATATACTCTCTTGTTACAACATCAACTTCTTTTTTCATTGTGTTAGTCACAGGATCTCCGATCAAAAAGATATTTTTTTACCATTGTGATATAACTCAAATGAGCATCATTCCCATGTTCATAGATGCAATAGAAATTGCTTTCCATACTTGCCCTTTCGTAAAAGAGTCTGATTTTTCTCAGTGTGAATATAATTCACAGCAATCATTCCTGGGTTCCTCAATTTTCTAATAGATTTAAGCCTATGCGGCATCATATATTTGGAGCACTTCATATTATTCTTAGTACTCATAACTTTAACCAACACCATTTGATTATTGCATTATATTAGAATTGCGCTAATGTAAAGACATAACTACTTGTAGTTTTGATCTGATCCACATCAGATGAAAATACATTAATACGCGCGCATGTGCATATGTGTGTTTAGCCAAATTCTTCGTCATACCATCTCATGTCATGTGTCACATGTTTAAGGAGTGGTAAAGATTCCACCTTATAAATTATTTTTCCTCCACTAGACTAAGTAATATGGCACTAAATTATACATGCTTTTGAATTACTAAAGGAATAGGCCTCAACTCAAACAATTCCCATCAGTTTGGAGGAAAATGCCCTAGTGATGGTCACCGAGTACATCCCTAGTGAATTGTATCCTACATTTTTTAATTATTTTTAAAGGGAAACCGTGGGAGAGTCCTACCATTACATTTTTAAATTGTGAGAAAATTAACATCAATCCGCTGCACGAATGCTGACGTTGCTAGCATCGCGACAAGAAGTTATTGTAGGACCGAAAAGGCAACAGAGGGGGGGGGTGAATGGTGCCTTAAAATCTCTCCAAGTATTCACACAATCTTCTTCTCCAATAGCTACAAAGCTATGAAGAGGAAGATCGAATGTTCACTGGAGAACAGAAGATCAGACTGACACCCGAACTAGAACTGCCGCTGGCCGAGGACATAACAAGGCAGTCGAAAGGATCTATCGTGATTACTCTGACAAGAGATAGACCGTCTGTTTCAGAGAGATCGAACGCCAACTCGTGGTCGATCGAGTCACTCGGTAAGACAGACGATCCACTGAAAACCCGAGATCTGACCGACAATAGAGACTGCACAGTAATGACCGAAAACAGAGAAGGCGCGCACGACCAACAAGACAAGCCAGAGCTCATGACCACTTGCTTTGATTTCCAAATATCTTGCGATTCACAAAGCAATCGGGTATGAGACTTTAGACAACGTTTGCTCACGTCCTTTGACAGAGAAAAACCAAGGCAGTGAAAAACTTCTTTGCTGAGATCTGGACAAACGGCGTGGTCGAAACCGAAACAGAGAATTCGGTCGACTCATGCACAAAAGTCTCAACGTGGTCGTAGCGAATGCAGAGCATGTACTCGGCGCACGACCGCGAGACGCAAACACTTCTCCGATTCGACTCTTGCTCTCGGGAATGAACTGGCCAAATAGCCTTGAGACAGATTCCCTGTTCTGAGCAAATCAAAACTAGGCCTACTCAAACCAAGAACACAACTTAAAGCAAGAAGTACCAGAGTTGATGAATAGAACCGCTCGTGGGACTAGAATAGCCAAGATGGCTTGGAGTAAAACCCACATGTCACTGCGATTTCAGAAAGCCAAGAACACAGATAAACGAAGGAACAAAGAAAGCGCAAACAAATCATTCAAACACAAGACAGAGAACACAACTCAGAGTTTTCATTCCAACCATCAAGGAGTACAAGGAATCCCGATACGCCCGGAGAGCATAGAGAGGAGCTCACACCTCTTCTCTTTCTCTCTTTCTCGATTATTCATACATGGATTCTGCACTCATCCTCTCTCTCACACACAATCCCAAGAACACACTCACAGACTCCCATGGGAGGGAGAGGCGGCTGCCTCCAACGCCCAGCCGGCCAACCCTTCAAACTCGTGCCTCCCATCTCCCTTTTATAGCCTTACACCCGAGACTAACCCTAATGGATCCATCCATTAGTACACACTGGGGCTAACCCGTAAACCCCCTCCTAACACCGGGTTTTACACACTGCACACACGCGGCAACCCGTTACAGCCGACAGCCGACAGGGTTACAGTGCTTTTACAGGAAACCGCTTCCCTTTGCAGGCCCGAGTCAATTCTCCAAATTGCCCTCACGCACCTTCCCGGAAGCTTCCCATTTCCTTGCTGATCACGCACGACCGAACCTACCTCCAACCGATCGGACCTCCGACTCCTCCAGAGCCTAGTCCCGGTCCGCGCACGCAACCACCTTGAGTCCCAAGTCTTCTTCGGCTTCACCCAGTCGTTCTGGACCTCAACATCTCCCATGTCTAGTCCCGACCACTCCAAGCCTCACCAAGACTTGTCTCGGCACGTCCGCGCCTGCCTCCGGCCGATCGGACCTCAACTCCTCCAAAGCCTAGTCCCAGTCTGTTTCGCTGTGCACGACCGCACCCGGCCTCCTGACCGTCTGGACCTCAGCTCCTCCCTGAGCCTAGTCCCGGTCCTTCTTGCCGTTGCACGTCGCGTCCGCCTCCGGTAGCTCTAGCTCCGGTTCCTCGTCTCCTCGGCTTGCAACCACCTCACCAGCCTCGATCATCTTCGGCGTCTCCGACCGTCTGGACCTCAACACCTCCTGTGCCTAGTCCCGGTCCTCCCACGCCTCACCATGAAATAGCTCCGAAGTCCTGCAGCCACACAGACAAGCAAACCGTCACATAGCACCGCACCAGACAACAGACAAACCATCGGTACAACCAACAAGTGTCACAGCACAAAACCTGATCGTAAACCCCCTACGACCACTCGAATGCACAACTCAAGAAATGGTCTAAGCCCTGGAACACTTCCCTGCTTCCTTCGACCACACAACATGTCGTTACGACCGTCTCACAGCTCACTACGACCATGCGGACACATGCCACAACCATCGCTAGCCGCTACGATATTATCGCATAAGGACCATACCCCATACGACCACTCTGTTGCACAGAACAGAGAAACCCTCCAGCTCACAAGAGCCTTCCTGCAGCCTACGACCACTCACTAGGCTGCTACGACCGCCAAGACACAAGCTACGACCATTGCAAGCTTGCAACGATTACCACACAGCGGCTACGACTACTTACTACCAAGACTGGTCGCTAAGATCACAAAGTCGAATCAACTCCTACGACTACCAAGTCGTAGAGCCAGACATCAAGTCATGAGCCTTTACGACCACCAAGTCGTAAAGCTCGATCGACCACCAAGTCGATCCCACGACTACATAACCAGTCACCAAGTCGAATCGGCCTCAGCCGACCACCAATCAGTCGCCTAGGATCACCGATCACACAGGCTTCGACTTCTGCACCTGATCGCTACAACTACCAAGTTGTAAAGCAGATCACCAAGTCGTACCGAGCCTACGACCGCACACAACATTGCTACGACTTTATCGCTCAAAGTCTACGACCTCATCCCAAGTCGTTCTGACCGATCGAAATGATGAACCAATAAATGCACGAGGTCTACGACTTCACCACAAAGCCATACGACCGATTCCCAGCTCACATGGTCGATCCTAGAGGTCATACGACCAATTCCCATGTGTCTACGACCACATTCAAACATCTCGGGCACAACCGACCGCCCACGACCCCAGAAGACTGCATCTGACGCGCTACGAGTGATTCCGACCGTTACCGAGCACTTCCGACCGAGTCCCGCTGCATTTGGACCGCGTCCGATCGCTCCTCACGCCCGTCCAACTGCATCACAACGTGGTCGTAGGGCGCCGACTACTCAACGTGGTCGTACGCCCGAGCGCCGACTTCCGACCACAGCAATCGTAGATTCGACTTACGACCTCAAACCACGGCCAATGTGGTCGTAGCTGCTTCCGATGGCCTTCGACCACAGCCAGAGTGGTCGTAAACGCCACAACGTGGTCGTACAGCCTTCCGACCACGACCAAACCAGTCGTAACCTCTTCTGATGTTCTCCGTTCACACCCAAGGTGGTCGTAAAGCTATCTGGCGACCTCCGACCATGGCCAATGTGATCATAGAGGCTTTCGATCACGGCCAAAGTGGTCGTAAACGTGGTTTTCGGCTTCCGACCGCTGTCAGTGTGGTCGTAAACAGCATGGCTGACTTCTGACCACGGCCAAAACGGTCGTACTCTCTTCTGGTGCCCTTCGACCATGGCCAAAATGCGCTGCGGTGGTCGTAACACTTCCAGCCGCTCAAGACAACAAACAATGTGGTCGTAAGGCTATTGCCAAGCAAGTCGTAAGGGCTTAGGAACCAACAGAGAGACCCATTCTCCTCTCAAACTTCAAAAACCAAACTCATTCTCACTAGATTAAGAGTCAATTACTCATCACAACCATGAGGCGACCTCCACATGGTCTCTCAATCTCCCCCTTGATGAGTATATTGACAAACACAGAAAAAGGCAAGAAGATGAGTTTGTTTTTGAAAAGAAAAGGAAGGAGAGATGCATGAGCTAGACATGGTCTAAAAGAAGTGAAGACAGAACCCATGACCATGTTGGCAAAAAGTGTCCAATCTTGCTCATGGTCCAGAGACAAGAGCTGTTGCTCTCATGACCATTGTCAGAGCAAGACGACCAAGTATTCTCCCCCTTAACGCCCTTTTTCAATCCTTCTCCCATCTCTTAATGCAAATTCCCATTCTAATGCCTTTTGCACCCCTTAATGCCTTTTTCTCTATCCTTCTCCCCCTTTTGGCAATAGAGTCATCAAGATGCAAGGAAGAAAAATAGAGCATGAATTAAATGGAGTGCCGAAAGTTGATTTGATGAAGGCAATGAGAGCTGAGGGAGCCATGAAGATTATCTAAACTGACTTCAACGAAAATTATACCAAGCCATAAAAGGTGACAATGCTATCTAGATCATAACAAACTATTTATTGCCAAGCTCAAGCCAAATAAATCATGATCTTTAAATTAAATGTTTAATTAGCATGTCAAGTCACTCAAGATTATAGTCTAGAAGAAGGTATCCAAACGTGAGTCAAGCCATGTCAATATTCTAAGCGAAATCAAGAAGCTATAGTTGAGTTGATTTAGAGAGCTACAAGCCCAAAAATGAGACATATTGTTCAAGCACTAGGTATCACTTGTAGCACTTTGGATACCACTTGAAGAAGATTTGTAGTTGAGTAAAATTAGCACATTAGGCTTTTATCAGAAATTCATGGTTGGTTTCAACCATTTTTCACAAGAATTTTTTGTTTTCATAGCCATGTGCTAGATCTCAAGCCTTATGCGATCACTCCAAGCAATAAGCTTAAGGAGGTGATCTTGGTCATCCAAAACTCCCCCTGAGTTCATGCCTAGTGCAATGGCAAGCCATCTCATGAGAAAGAATTGGTGAGATCAGTTTTTTCGCACAAAAGAGATTTTTTTGCATTTACTTGAGTTAGTTCATGAACAAAGAGTTAAAACTTAACTCATGCATTACTAATGAACTAACTTAGCTCAATCTAAACCTCAAAGACAGATTCAAGACTCAACTTAGCCTATTCGACATGGCCTGAATCAAGAGAGGATCACTAAAGCCAGACTAGTTACAAGATTGAACAAGACATGTTTTACTTTAAGTTGTTCACATTTAATTAAGCTAGTATGGCAAGAGCTAAGCAGCACATAGAAGGGCATGATAAATCAAGCTATCACATGATATGGCAAGATATAAAGCATGATATCATGTCACATAAAGATAATAGTCAAGGCTCCAAAGACTGTACAGGCATTCATGTGAATTTTATGCATTATGAGACAAAAGAATGCACACGAGATGAACTCCCCCTGAAAGCTAGCCCGAACAGATAGAAAGGTTCCAACTCCCCCTAGAGAAGGCAACTCGAGAAGAACCAAGAAATTTGGCGCAAAAACCAGAAAAAGAGGGTTCTAACTCAAGGAGGTGATTCCCAAACACACCCTATCCACATGATCTCTAGTCTGTAACCTCATACCACGGGGCAAAAGCACACTATGTCAATGCACAAGACTCTAGTGGCCAAGAAAAGGTTCAATCTAGGTATAAGAGAATCCTAGAGAACCAAAGCCCAAACTAGGTAGTAAATAATCCTAGAGAACCATTTGGACGAGAGGTGTGATCGAGACAATATCACCTAGAGTCGGTTCCTGTCTAACCAATCGGACCCTTCCTCCCACTAGAACAGATAAACAAAGCAAAGCCAAGTGGAGGGAAGCAAAACACTGAAAGATCACAAGGGAGAACAAACCTCTGTCATGGTCGCTTGGTTGGTAGTCGTGGTCGTAGAAGAGTCCTGGTAGTAGTCGTATAGGAGTCCCGACCTCGGTTGAGTGATCGAAGTCGCCTCGGCCATGGTCGTAGATGTGTTCAGCTCATGATCGTAGTCCAATTCGGAGTGGTCGAACACGAAACCAGGTCGTGGTGGTAGTTGCGTCTTGGTCGTAGTCGCAGATGAGTCTAGATCGTGGTCGTTGCGTCCTGGCCGAGGTCATAAAACGAGTTCGGCCGAGTGTCCAGACCATGGTCGTGGTAGCTACGACGTGGTCGTAATGACCAAAGGAGTGGTCGTAAAGCTGTACCAGTCTCCCCCTCACACACAGCCTGCAGTTTAAACACAGGGAACAACTGGTGTCCTAGTACTGGGGTAAATGATATACAGGCATGATCCAGTACTGAGACAAAAGACCACAAACAGTAGCATTACAAATATTAATGCATGAGAACACACCCCCCACAAGCTCAATCTAGCCCTCATCAAAAGCATCTAGAACAGCGAGCCTAGAGCCACCCAATACTAGAAGAAGCTTGTGACCTATCCACAGTTCTCATGATGTCTAAGCATAAGCACAGACTAATGCTACCAAGGTGTTGTACATTTTATGTCATGCCAAAAACCGGAATGAGAAAGATCAAGGTAAACATGTATCTCAATGAATCACAACCATGCACATAGCAGGTGACAAGGAAAGATCACAGAAGCATATGCTAGCATGGATATAAGCATGTATACCAGAAAAGATAAGAAGGCATGAATAAACAAAACATCATGACATAGAAAATCTATACAAGATATACTCAAGCTCATACTGTCCATACATGTGCATACATCATGTAGACATACAACATGACAAATCAGAATCATGAAAAGTATGCTAACATGTATAAATAATGATGAATGAACATAAGGAGCAAGATGTGAACCATGATAGATACTACAGAGCACAAGGTCATGATGATACTTGACTTCTAATATACACATTCTACTTCGCTCATGAAGTCAAGTCAAAGCTTAAGCATCTAACAAATATGACAAGATATATGGATACTTAAGCAACATACACATAAAGGCATGACATGAAAGTATTGAAGAAAGAACATGCCAGTATGGTATAAGTGAGCACCTGAACAAGCACAACATGCCAATTAAGACTAACACATGTATATAGAGACATGAAGGTAAAGAATAGCTCACAAAGTAGGTGAAGACGCCAACGTGAGAGCATATGCCTCTTGGAGGCCATGAAGTGGAGAACCAATAAATGTTCTAGTCATATGATGAGGCAGAAGACTAAAACTCCAATCAATTCCATGTTCTCCAACAAGCGTCTAGAGACCTACAAATGACAAGAACAGAGTGCCCAAGTCTTGGGTCTCGAAGAGTTAGCAAGCAAATACCTGAGAACCCAAGACTTTGACACACGACCACTCAGCAGAAATGAGTGATCGTTACATGCTACGACTACGGCCGAGAAGACATGAGCGTGGCCGTAGCACAAGAGGCATAGTCTTGAATGACTACAGCCGAGAGACAGGGTCGTAAAGCCTTTCAGCCACAGTTGGGGATTGCAGGCGTGATCAAAATGCAGTTATGACCATGGCGACCGAGCAGCAACGTGCTAAGAAGCAGCAGACATAGTCGTATGGACTTACGACCATGATGACAGGTAAGAGTGTCCGCCAGAAGACGTGGTCGTATGAAGCTACGACTACATCCGAGAAGCCGAAGCTGTGATCGTAAGACATTACGACTACAACGACGACACAGTAGAGGAACTTGGCTTTTACTAAACCAGATTCTAGCAGAAACAAGCTCCTCTACACAAGTGTGGTGAGTCAAAATTTTAATTTCTCATTTTTAGATTTTAACATGCAAGAAGGGAAATTAAATTATCGCCATCTGTAGTGGAAGACTTACAACCTATACATGCTAAATGAGATTTCAACCTAGCAAGAACGATCTAGCAGTTTACCATCTAGGCATCTCATATTATCCCTAAGAGCAAGTATATTCATCTTGGACAAGGCCAAGGTCATATTGACATTTTACCTTGCTCATGATGAGTTGTTGTTCGTCCCTCTTAGCATTATCATCCGTGTGATCTTTCAAGACTTTCTTGATCCTGGCACATGAACAACCAAGAAAAGAACCAACCAAAGCATCAAAGGAGACTCACACCTTCTCACTGTAGGTGCGCACCTTGATTGGGCGAACAAGGTCTACCAATTAAGAAGCGGTAGAAGTCCTTCCTCAGGTCAGCACGCAGACAAAGAGCAACAACAAAAGAAACAAGTCTGCGATGCTGAAGATGTCCATCCTTCTCACAAAATGAGCATTGATGTAAGTGTCCTCCATGAAACATGGTCAAAAGGACAAAGCACCATCCTTGCTCAAAAAAGAGAAATCCCTTGGACTAACCGAGAAGAGCCAACAAGAAAAGCACTAGCCAAAAAAAAGAAGCAACTAAGCAAAAGGCACAAGTGCTGACAACAAAAGAACTATGCTCAAGGAAGGGTCCACCTCTTAAATGAAAGAGGTGACAAAGTCTTAAGATGCAGTGCTCGTATCATTGCACTCCTCTCCTCAAAGAATTTTCATCATCTGGTCGGAGAACAGGGTAAATCAAGACAAACCAAAGTACGGAGAGCTGTGCACCGAGGGAAAGCACCAGGTCGACAAAGTGTAGTCGCAGATGGGGCCACTGAGACTGTGGTCATAACTCTTAATGACCATGTCCCAGCACCTGCGAATACTGCTCTCGTCGCCGTTCTCAGTACGGTGACTGTGCTTGCAAATAACATCACCCTCCAACCGAAATCAGCCTCTTGTCGCAAAGGACATCATTGGCAAAACACCCCAAGCAAGATGCAAAGAAAAGCTCACAAGATCCCCTACTAGTTGCCATGCTCCAGATCGGTTAAGATCAAATATAGAGCAAACCTTGCTCTGATACCAATTGTAGGACCGAAAAGGCAACAGAGGGGGGGGGTGAATGGTGCCTTAAAATCTCTCCAAGTATTCACACAATCTTCTTCTCCAATAGCTACAAAGCTATGAAGAGGAAGATCGAATGTTCACTGGAGAACAGAAGATCAGACTGACACCCGAACTAGAACTGCCGCTGGCCGAGGACATAACAAGGCAGTCGAAAGGATCTATCGTGATTACTCTGACAAGAGATAGACCGTCTGTTTCAGAGAGATCGAACGCCAACTCGTGGTCGATCGAGTCACTCGGTAAGACAGACGATCCACTGAAAACCCGAGATCTGACCGACAATGGAGACTGCACAGTAATGACCGAAAACAGAGAAGGCGCGCACGACCAACAAGACAAGCCAGAGCTCATGACCACTTGCTTTGATTTCCAAATATCTTGCGATTCACAAAGCAATCGGGTATGAGACTTTAGACAACGTTTGCTCACGTCCTTTGACAGAGAAAAACCAAGGCAGTGAAAAACTTCTTTGCTGAGATCTGGACAAACGGCGTGGTCGAAACCAAAACAGAGAATTCGGTCGACTCATGCACAAAAGTCTCAACGTGGTCGTAGCGAATGCAGAGCATGTACTCGGCGCACGACCGCGAGACGCAAACACTTCTCCGATTCGACTCTTGCTCTCGGGAATGAACTGGCCAAATAGCCTTGAGACAGATTCCCTGTTCTGAGCAAATCAAAACTAGGCCTACTCAAACCAAGAACACAACTTAAAGCAAGAAGTACCAGAGTTGATGAATAGAACCGCTCGTGGGACTAGAATAGCCAAGATGGCTTGGAGTAAAACCCACATGTCACTGCGATTTCAGAAAGCCAAGAACACAGATAAACGAAGGAACAAAGAAAGCGCAAACAAATCATTCAAACACAAGACAGAGAACACAACTCAGAGTTTTCATTCCAACCATCAAGGAGTACAAGGAATCCCGATACGCCCGGAGAGCATAGAGAGGAGCTCACACCTCTTCTCTTTCTCTCTTTCTCGATTATTCATACATGGATTCTGCACTCATCCTCTCTCTCACACACAATCCCAAGAACACACTCACAGACTCCCATGGGAGGGAGAGGCGGCTGCCTCCAACGCCCAGCCGGCCAACCCTTCAAACTCGTGCCTCCCATCTCCCTTTTATAGCCTTACACCCGAGACTAACCCTAATGGATCCATCCATTAGTACACACTGGGGCTAACCCGTAAACCCCCTCCTAACACCGGGTTTTACACACTGCACACACGCGGCAACCCGTTACAGCCGACAGCCGACAGGGTTACAGTGCTTTTACAGGAAACCGCTTCCCTTTGCAGGCCCGAGTCAATTCTCCAAATTGCCCTCACGCACCTTCCCGGAAGCTTCCCATTTCCTTGCTGATCACGCACGACCGAACCTACCTCCAACCGATCGGACCTCCGACTCCTCCAGAGCCTAGTCCCGGTCCGCGCACGCAACCACCTTGAGTCCCAAGTCTTCTTCGGCTTCACCCAGTCGTTCTGGACCTCAACATCTCCCATGTCTAGTCCCGACCACTCCAAGCCTCACCAAGACTTGTCTCGGCACGTCCGCGCCTGCCTCCGGCCGATCGGACCTCAACTCCTCCAAAGCCTAGTCCCAGTCTGTTTCGCTGTGCACGACCGCACCCGGCCTCCTGACCGTCTGGACCTCAGCTCCTCCCTGAGCCTAGTCCCGGTCCTTCTTGCCGTTGCACGTCGCGTCCGCCTCCGGTAGCTCTAGCTCCGGTTCCTCGTCTCCTCGGCTTGCAACCACCTCACCAGCCTCGATCATCTTCGGCGTCTCCGACCGTCTGGACCTCAACACCTCCTGTGCCTAGTCCCGGTCCTCCCACGCCTCACCATGAAATAGCTCCGAAGTCCTGCAGCCACACAGACAAGCAAACCGTCACATAGCACCGCACCAGACAACAGACAAACCATCGGTACAACCAACAAGTGTCACAGCACAAAACCTGATCGTAAACCCCCTACGACCACTCGAATGCACAACTCAAGAAATGGTCGAAGCCCTGGAACACTTCCCTGCTTCCTTCGACCACACAACATGTCGTTACGACCGTCTCACAGCTCACTACGACCATGCGGACACATGCCACAACCATCGCTAGCCGCTACGATATTATCGCATAAGGACCATACCCCATACGACCACTCTGTTGCACAGAACAGAGAAACCCTCCAGCTCACAAGAGCCTTCCTGCAGCCTACGACCACTCACTAGGCTGCTACGACCGCCAAGACACAAGCTACGACCATTGCAAGCTTGCAACGATTACCACACAGCGGCTACGACTACTTACTACCAAGACTGGTCGCTAAGATCACAAAGTCGAATCAACTCCTACGACTACCAAGTCGTAGAGCCAGACATCAAGTCATGAGCCTTTACGACCACCAAGTCGTAAAGCTCGATCGACCACCAAGTCGATCCCACGACTACATAACCAGTCACCAAGTCGAATCGGCCTCAGCCGACCACCAATCAGTCGCCTAGGATCACCGATCACACAGGCTTCGACTTCTGCACCTGATCGCTACGACTACCAAGTTGTAAAGCAGATCACCAAGTCGTACCGAGCCTACGACCGCACACAACATTGCTACGACTTTATCGCTCAAAGTCTACGACCTCATCCCAAGTCGTTCTGACCGATCGAAATGATGAACCAATAAATGCACGAGGTCTACGACTTCACCACAAAGCCATACGACCGATTCCCAGCTCACATGGTTGATCCTAGAGGTCATACGACCAATTCCCATGTGTCTACGACCACGTTCAAACATCTCGGGCACAACCGACCTCCTACGACCCCAGAAGACTGCATCTGACGCGCTACGAGTGATTCCGACCGTTACCGAGCACTTCCGACCGAGTCCCGCTGCATTTGGACCGCGTCCGATCGCTCCTCACGCCCGTCCAACTGCATCACAACGTGGTCATAGGGTGCCGACTACTCAACGTGGTCGTACGCCCGAGCGCCGACTTCCGACCACAGCAATCGTAGATTCGACTTACGACCTCAAGCCACGGCCAATGTGGTCGTAGCTGCTTCCGATGGCCTTCGACCACAGCCAGAGTGGTCGTAAACGCCACAACGTGGTCGTACAGCCTTCCGACCACGACCAAACCAGTCGTAACCTCTTCTGATGTTCTCCGTTCACACCCAAGGTGGTCGTAAAGCTATCTGGCGACCTCCGACCATGGCCAATGTGATCATAGAGGCTTTCGATCACGGCCAAAGTGGTCGTAAACGTGGTTTTCGGCTTCCGACCGCTGTCAGTGTGGTCGTAAACAGCATGGCTGACTTCCGACCACGGCCAAAACGGTCGTACTCTCTTCTGGTGCCCTTCGACCATGGCCAAAATGCGCTGCGGTGGTCGTAACACTTCCAGCCGCTCAAGACAACAAACAATGTGGTCGTAAGGCTATTGCCAAGCAAGTCGTAAGGGCTTAGGAACCAACAGAGAGACCCATTCTCCTCTCAAACTTCAAAAACCAAACTCAATCTCACTAGATTAAGAGTCAATTATTCATCACAACCATGAGGCGACCTCCACATGGTCTCTCAGTTATGTTGATGTCGAAAATTGGAGTTGTAAGCATATAATAATTACAAAAACAAGAAGACATCGACAACAGGATAATCCAACCTATACATCACTGATTCAATCAATCAAAATTGCAGACAAAATAACAGGCATCTCAACAGCGGTGGGAAATTCGCACAGCTACTGTGACCGATAATAGGCGAAAAATGATCCACCAATTGTTCGTTCCAGTTAGATCAGAAAAAAATCTAGAGACACCTTGCGAACAAGAGTTGAGACATATGAAGCATAGCTGTCGAACAAATTCAAACTCCACCCAGACACATCATCAGTACCACGCTGCCAACAAAAAGCTGGGAAGTTGGTACACAACTTAATTTCACATGTTGTACTTTTTCGCTGAGTCAATAGCACACTGTGACAGTACAGGCCAATAATCAGGCAAACCCATTACAACACTGGATTAAAAAGAAAGAAAATAGAAAGCAAGACATACGTAATATTCGTACGAAACAATTCTCTGACATGGATCCACTGGCTGTGAGAGCATTAACAGCACAAAGTAGGTCATGAAAACATGCTGAAATTGACGTTTCAAAAGAAAGCTTGCTGAAATTAAGGTAAACAGATGGAGCCAGCTTGACCTCACCGCTCCTTGGGGTTCATCATTTCATTTAACATGCGGCAACTTGCTCATCCTCATCCATGCCATCATCGTCTTGACACCCCACCACCAGGCTTCCGCTCTCGTGATCTGCACTCTCCTGCAGCTGAAGGGCTAACTCCAGGTCCGAAAGCACATCTCCCATTGAAGGACGATCATCGCCATATTCAGCAAGACACATCACAGCAGTCTTAACAAACCTCTTGAAGCACAGCGGAGCAATCTTTCCCTTTATATAGGGATCGATAATCTGATCAAGGACTCCCTTCTTCTGGCAAATTAGAGCCCAGTCTGTCAAGTTTATTTTTTTCCTTGGAAGGTGGGTGTCTATAACAGGCCGAGCACAAAGGACCTCCAAAAGCACAACACCAAAAGAGTACACATCGGATTTCACTGTAATCTGCTGCGTGCGGAAATACTCAGGATCGAGGTAACCAAAGGAGCCCTTGACGACCGTGCTCACATGTGTTTGATCCATCGATGGCCCAAAAAGGGAGAGACCAAAATCTGAAACCTTGGCCACCCAATACTCATCCAGGAGAATGTTTGTTGTCTTCACATCACGGTGGATGATGGCGTGCTGCGCACCTGTGTGCATGTAGTGCAGTCCACGAGCCGCACCAATGCAGATCTCCAGACGCTGCTTCCAGGTAATTGGTGGATCCTGCAGGGTGTTGTACAGGTGCCAACGCAGAGTTCCACGAGCCATGTAATCGTAGACCAGAATCATCTCATTATTCTCCTTGCAGTAACCGATTAGTGACACAAGATTACGGTGGCGGAGCCACGACATAATCTCAATCTCAGCCCGAAACTCACGCACACCCTGCCGACTGGACGGATTGCCACGCTTGATAGCCACCTTGGTTGCTCCCCCATTAATCTCTCCACGGTATACTTTACCGAATCCACCCACACCAACAAGGAGCGACTCATCAAAGTTGCTTGTCGCAGCTTTCATCTCCGCGAGTGAGAAAAGGCGGCACAGGTTGGGTGGCAAAGTCTCGACGTTACTTTGAGCTGCATTTGGTTTATATTCTAGTACTTCATCCATTTTCTTAGTTGGGATGACCGTTTTGGATGGAGCTCCTAGCTTGTACATCCATCCCCAAGAAAATATAGCTAGCCTTTGTTTCCCTTGATGTTGAGCTTTCCTAAGCACCCGAAGACGTTCTGCCACATCTGCCATCTTTGGACGTCTATCCATTTCCATCCTCAAGCATTCACCTGCTAGCTTTGCAACGCCTTCAAGAACCTTCATGTTGTTCTTCTGACTAGCAATTTCAGCATCAAACATCTCTCTCACCCTTCTGATCCCTGCTGCAAGAGTTTGGGTGAAACTTTCAACAATGCTGATCTCCCCATCTCCAACTGTTGCCTTTTTCCTAGTGATCAGTTCGAGCAGAACAACTCCAAAACTATAAACATCACTCTTCGAGGTGAGACGCCCATACCGAGCAAATGAAGGGTCCATGTAACCTATGGACCCTATTACATGCTCAGTGTATAGGGTCTTGTCCGTATTGACGAGTCTTGATATCCCAAAGTCAGATAATTTCGCGTGGAAGCTTTCATCTAAAAGTATGTTAGCAGGCTTTATATCACCATGAATGACCTGAGTATACATTTGCGAATGCACGTAGCACAATGCCTCTGCACACTCAACGGCAATCCCCAGTCGTGTATCCAAGGGGATGGGAATGTTGCCAAGGTGATGAAGAACGTCACTAAGGTTTCCATTTGGGATATACTCGGTGACCATCATGAGGGCATTTTCGTCAATGCAGTAGCCGATGAGTCTGACTACATTCTTGTGATTGATTTCACGGTGGACGGTCAGCTCTTTAGCGAAGTTTTCTTTCACATTATGGGTAAACCTCTTCACCGCAACCATGCTATTGTCCTCAAGAACTCCTCTATAGACTTCTCCAAAGCCACCTCTTCCGAGAATAGTTCTATAGTTGTTGGTAATTCTTTCTATCTCGCCTTCTGTGAAGCATTTTATGCTATGATTACTATGCGCTATCCACTTTGGTCTCTCATCCCCTTGGATCAGTTCCCTCACCTTATTTTCTGGAAGATCCATCTTATGAAAGTAGTAACTAGTAAAGCACTAAATACCACCAGATAGCTTTGACTAAATTGCTGGACAACTTCAGAAGATGATCGACGCAGCAACAGTCACTACCTTAGTCAATACGCTTTCTTTTGTGTACTAATCGGTACCTCTGGTAGTGCAGTATATATGTGCAAAACTGTCCTAGCAAACCCAGCAATCGGCAATCCGTAACAAAATGCTTTTTATTCCCTCTTCAATGAATTAATGCAGCTCTCCTGCTATTTTTCTTCCATCTTCCACAAAATTAAAAAGACCACAATGCTGGGGGCATGTTGACCTAAAAATTGTTTCCAAAGTGTTAACTTCAGTTTCAATCCAACAGAGATTTGAACAATGCAAGGGAGGAATTAAGCTTATGAGCCACACAATAAAGCTTTGGAAGTGAGTGATTGAACACCGTTTAAGAAAAGTGATTAGAATGATGACAAACCAATTTGATTTTATGCTTGGGATGTTGACCACGAAGGCGATTTTCTTGCTATGACAGTTGATGCAGAGGTATAGGAAATAAAAGAAGGACCTTCACATGGTGTTTATTGACTAGAGAAAGCCTTTGACAAAGTACCAAGAAAGGTCATGTGGTGGGCGTTCCAAAGAAAAAAAATCCCAACAAAATATATTACCCTAATTAAGAATATGTACGAAAATATTATGACTAATGCTAGAACATATAGTAGCGTTACTAATGACTTTCCTATTAAGATATGATTACATTAAGGGTCAATGTTTGAGCATATACATTTTTGCCCTAGTGATGACGAGGTCACATGGGACATACAAGGAGATATCCCTTAGTATATGCTTTTCGCTGATGATGTGGTGATAGTTGATGAGAATAGGATAGGTGTTAATAGGAAGTTTGAGTTGTGGAGAAAGACCTTGTAATTGAAGAGCTTTAGGTTTAGTAGAACTAAAATTGACTATATGCAATGTGATTTCAGCGGTGCCAGGGCAGATGATGGAGTTGTTAGACTGGACGGACAAGTAGTGTCTAAGAAGGACACGTTTCGTTATTTGGGATCGATGCTACAGTGGGGTGGTGAGATTGATGAGGACGTGAGCCACATGATAAGGGCGGGGTGGGTGAAATGGTGCCAAGCATCTAGTGTCCTATGTGACAAAAAAGTCTTTCAAAAGTCAAAGAGTAAGTTCTATAGGATGGCGATTAGACCTGCGATGCTATATGGAGCAGAATATTGAGAGACTAAAAGACAACATATACAGAAAATGAGTGTAACAGAGATAAGGATGCTGCGGTAGATCTATGATCACACAAGGCGGGATCGCATCTGCAATGATGATATATGTGATAGAGTGGGGGTAGCACCAATTGAAGATAAAGTTGTCCAACATCGCTTGAGATAGTTTGGACATCTCCAGCAGAGGCCTCCTAAGTCACCGGTACATAGTGGAATTTTAAGACGTATTGAAAACGTAAGAAGAGGCAGAGGTCGACTAAGACTGACGTGAGAGGAAGCAGTTAAAAGAGACTTGAGAGATTGTAATATATCTAAAGAATTAGCTTTAGATAGGAGCGTATGGAAGTTAGCGATCAACGTACTGGAACCATAAGAAAGTTAGGGACAGTGTTTTAAGCTCTCGGCTCAGATAGCAGGATGCACGGCTTAGGATTTTAGCATTATAGGTTTTATTTCAATGCTCTTATCTCTTTGACCTTGAGAAGATTTTATTCCTAACCTACCCTAACTTATTTGGAACAAAAAATTTTGTTGTTGTTGTTGTTGTAAAGGTACTTTCCAAAAACCAACTAATTAGCAGTGATTTGTGGCCAGAATAGATGTCCATTGACCAAAATTGATGTGCCTTGTATTAGAGATGATTTAGTTATAAAGCATCTCGTCTAGCTGGTGATGAAGGATAGGAAAAAAAAAGCTGGGGATGATACACAAGCACGGCAATGATAATCGGCCGATTATCGAATATATCGGCCGTATCGTCTCTAGTAAAATTGCAAATCGGTTTCAAATAACTTGTTTTGCATGGATTTTATCAAATATAGAAGAAATTATTTGTGAAATTTGTTTTCAAAAATTTTGGTCAATATTTCGAACCGATTATTGGCGATTTTTGACAGACATTAGTTTGAAATTCAAATTTTGTTTGAAAATTTCAGTCCAAAATTCTCCAAAAATTTTCGATTATCGCTTGTATCGGCCACCTCCGGTAAAAAAATCCATACCGGTATTGAAAACGTTGTACACGAGTCATTTTATTCAATTCTATTGCCAGAGTTAACTGATAGAAGTATTAGTGGTTCATATCATGAATAAGGAAGCGGATAGGAGTGGATTGCATCAAAAGCACCGGAGAACTACACAGCCGAGGTGCAAAATCTCCGTGAAGCTTTTGGACGAAAAGAGTTTCTCAAATTAAGTCAAAACTGCAGATAGAAAGATGGCCGTGTGCGGATAACCATGATTGATTAAGCGCGACATACCTGTTAAGGATGGATTTACGGATGACAGCCACGAAGCAATCAAGTCCCTCTTCTATGTGGCTGGCGCTCACATCCCCATGGACGGGATGGACCTGCAGGGGATCAAGACGGAAGGACAGATGCTAATGCATTTTCACGAACCGTTCTGCTTGTTCGTGGGTGAACCTTTGAGCATGCTCTCAACGCGGGATGCCTGCACACCTTTTTTTTTAGCCTCTGAGAGTCTGTTTTTGCATACCTAATTCTTTCTCGACAGGCGATATATGCCATTCGGAAAAACGCGGGGACTTTTTCGCAAAACTGCTCCCCCAACCGTACGCAAATTCCGCTGCCACGCGCCGGCCGAGGGAGCGCTGGGGGGTGACGTGGAGGGCCTCCTCGCGCGCGGACTCCGCGGGGCGTAATAGGTTGTTATTTGTCATGCTAAGGATGCTTGTAGCTTCTGTCGACTGGCCAGACTCGACTTGCCCCCGAACGACACAAATATTAATGACGACGTGTGTATCTCATGCTTGATGCGTTCTTTCTGACTGTGGTTTATGACTTTTCGGCCTAGTACGAGCATTCGTGTAAACGAACTGAAATCCGATAAGCTGCTTCTAAAAAACTATCCGATAAGCTGTTTTGAAATAACGGCGGAGAAGCCACCCCATTTGTTTGTTCGAGAAAAGACACAAACCATAAATCATAAGCTATAACCTGAAAAGAATATAGCCATAACTTGGCGCCAATTATTGTTTGTGACCAGTAGCTCGGCTTTCCCATAAGCCGCTTCGAAACAACGGTAGAGAAGCCGTTCCGTTTGTTTATTCGAAAGAAGCCATAAATCATAAGTTATAAGCCAAAAAAACATAGCCATAACTCGGCACCAATTATTGTCTGTGGTCAGCAACTCGACAGGTTCCACCCACACGCGACACAAAGTATTAGGGCAATCCCAACGTAGAAACTGCGTAGCAATGTCTATAACTTGCCACCTCACACAGACATAAGACTAGAAACAATCTTCACAATATATGATATCTAGCAGCCACCTTAATCAATTAATTTCTTTCCTCTTATTTCACCTCCCCACTCTTCTTTTTACCAATCCCTATTCTTTAGTTTTTTTATCCTCTCAAATATGCTATGTTTTATATAAGATACTACTATCATATCTCTTTTTCTTAATTATTTTCTCATATCATTCTTTTGTTTATTTAATATACTATAGACACTATCTACATCATTATATTGAGAGTGCCCTTAATGATGAGGTGTGTATCTTATGCTCGGCTTGATATAACTCGGGGCAATTATTGTCTGTGGATCCTACACAGGTGATAAGAACAATAGCGCATCATTATATTGAGATTGCCCTTAAAGATGAGGTGTGTATCTCATACTCGGCTCGATATAACCCGGCGCCAGTTATTGTCTGTGGATCCTACACAGGAGATAAGAACAATAGCATCAAACTGGTCCAGTACAACCACCGGTGATGAGGACAAGTAACTACCACCGGAACTCTCCGCCAGAATGCATAGAGGTGAAGATAGGTAGGATACGATCAAATAGTGTCAAATATAAATATATATTTTTAAAATAAATATGAATTTAAATATTTTTAAATATAAATATGAATCGAATGTCATAACGGATATGAATTGAAATCGAATATGTACTTAATTCGGTTAAATACGAATATCCTCCTATAACTTCTGTAACAAATCTCGGTAGAACATATTTCTAGCGATTTTGCCAGTTTTTGACCGATTACCGAAACGGTTACCGGTTTTAAATCGCCCAAATTCAAATTTCGAATCACATAGGAAACGGATCAAATACGAATCGAATAGTCCTGAATATGAATACGAATACGAATATGAATATTCTCAAATACGAATGCGAATACGAATATTCTCAAATACGGATTTTACTTATCATATTTATATTTTATTAGATATGAATATCGAATAAAATAGATTATTCGTTACGGTTTCACACCTCTAAAAATGCACGGTGTATGCTACCACAAGTAGCTATCACCGGTGATGAGGACGAGTAAAGCCAGTGTTTCTGTTTTAAAAAAGTTTTCGGTAGTGCATAGCATGACTGGTGGCGACTCAATAGCATCAATCAAGCGTAGCGACTAGCAACTACTGGGCCTGTATCTGTTGACGATTGCTATATATTTTACAGCAGTGTATTAAGAACGTGGAAGCCAGCCCACTCCACCGTGCTGGATTTGATGGAACTGTTTCCATACCTAGTATTAGGGTTATCTTTTTTTCTTCAATTTTAGCCTTTGAACACTCGTTTTTGCAAAAAAAAAAGGGCACCTCCCTGAGCTCAGAAGGCGCGACAAGGGACACGTGTCACCTACCGCACCGTGGTAGCTCGGCAGGAGGCAGCTGGCGTGGCAAGTCGTCCGAGCATGGTAACCAAAATGCTCGGTGCGACAGCTGAACGGGCCTAGACACTGCCAAACTACGCCGACTCAGTAGCAGGCCAAGGGAGCAGGGCAGGGGTCTGGGGGTAGGGGGCCAAAAAACT
Source organism: Dendrocalamus latiflorus (assembly GCA_017311315.1). Lineage (NCBI taxonomy): Eukaryota > Viridiplantae > Streptophyta > Magnoliopsida > Poales > Poaceae > Dendrocalamus > Dendrocalamus latiflorus. The sequence continues at coordinate 17,393,832 of CM029622.1, read as the reverse complement.
AGTTGCTCGATACAAAATTACTTCATTTATACTTGTTAATTTGGATTTTGCTCTACCTTGGGTCCATAGCTTGCTTCTAAAAACACCTCCGAACTATACGTAAAATAATATTAAATAAAACTATGCCAATTTCGGAAAAAGATCGATAAGACGAGGACTTGGCTCGATATCCACCCTTAGCCAGGGGAGGCTCAGGGTCCGGGGCGCTCAATTGCAGCATCAGTTCAGGAGCACCACATGGTAAATTTAGTTTTTTGTAACTAGGTGAATACCCATACAAACTAGTTCAAAATGTGTGCTTTGATAACATTAAGAAATCTTATTATGTTTTGTTTGTGTGTGTGTAGAACTTTTTAAGCAGGTGCAAGGGGTCCGAAGGGGTAGATGAACTACCATCACAAACTCTCTATGTTAAGTAATACAGATACGTTGTTGCAAACAGTCATCGTAATGGACTATGTGTAGGTCGACAATGTAGTTAGCAATGAATGTGCAAATTACATAGTGCGTAGGGTTTGGTTAGATGTGTATTGTCAACGATCAAATCACCAATCTTACAAATAATATGAGAAAGATAACTAAATTTATTGGAATGGATTAGCAAGAGAAAAGAGATGATCTTTATTACTTATGAACCCATCATAAAGGGGCCAACAAAAAGGGAATTAACTAACCCTGCTCTATCTTCTTCCTACTACTCGAAAAATTATGATTATCTACCGATTGATCATGTGTTGTTTATTGAATTGATTGTCGAATACCTTTTGTCTTCTCTCGTCAACCCTTAAATATCGTTGAAAGGACATCAGTTATTTGCCTGGGGATACACCTCATGGAACCAACATATTTGAGCAGAGATGTAATTGCTGTCAGAAAGAGGATGTCGATCATTGGTTGTTATCAGTGAGACAAATGTGGGGACTGCATTGTGGTTGTTGCTAGAAACTCAGGGCTGAAGCGTCGTGCTATTTCCGGTGGATAAGGCATGTGTTTTATCTACCGCTCGGGAGGAAATATTTGGGAATGAGCATAGGCACCAATTCATGGAATCTGGCAACTATTGTTCTAGCAATGCTACAAAAAGTTGACGTGGTAGCTGTTAGCCTTCACGCTTTCAGAAAAACCTTTCATCTTCTTCTTCATCCCAACGCTCTTCAACTACAGCCTTAGATCCTTTAATCCCCTTTTCAATTCTCCACCACTATACCTAAAATGTTGGATTTGATTACCAATTGGCTGGTATCTGAGCTTGGATCGAAGAAGCTAAAGCCCATAAAGGAGGAGAGGTTACTCCTTGACAAGATTTTGGTTCCATGGAGGTAAAAATCGAAGAAAACTTTCCAAGTGGGAACAACGATGAAATCCCAATCTTCTGGGCATATGTAGAGTGTGGATTCAGGCTGCCGATGCATCCATTCCTGTTAGCAATCTTGTAGTTCTAGGGGATCGAATTGGTTAATCTGGCTTCCAATTCGATTGCCAACTTGAGAATCTTTGTCTATCTTCGTGAAGCATATTTGGGGGTTCCAGCAAATTTGGAGCTCCTCAGATACTTGTACAAGATGATAGAAAAATCAGATAAATCAATAGCATCACCCAGGGGTTGCGCTCTGCGACTCCACGATAGGAAGGCAAGGGAGTGTATTCCAATGTACTCCAATTCCTCATGGTAGTAACGGCAAAAGCTTTGGTTCTACATGATGCTTAGGAAAGAAGATAGCATTTCCTTTGCTGGTCGGATCGCAATTGAGAATTCAAGGTGGAGGTCTTCCTTGAAGAAGGAAGGAAAGACAAGGTGATGAGTCGATGCCATTATCTATCTCAATTATAGGGGGGCTAACTTCATGGCATGTGGTAATGGATTTTTTTCCATGCATCGTATTAGGTCTCTAAAGTCACGTGACCACATCATGCTATGGATTCAACCAGGGACTGTTTGGAAGGTAAAAAATCGAGAATTTTGATCAATCAAATTTTATTTTTGTTTGGCTATATTTTCTAACCTTATGGTTTTTCTTCTTCCTTGATTTCGTAGCCCTATCTCTTGCTAAAGTGAGAAAAAGGATAAAAATGATTCGTACAGGGGAACCCGAGTAGAAGGAAGAAGTGTCTTTGATCTTGGCCACCACCTCTCAAGATGACATGATCAAAAGACTTAAGGTAACATAATAATTCTTTCCAGCGATGTTTATGTTTTTTGATCGACATATCGCAATATCGTATGATGTGTAGATGGTTGGATTAGAGAGTGGTGAGATGGCCAAGAGCTTGGAGGAAGCTGCTCTGAGTCCCAAGAGGCATCAAAGTGTGAAGAAGTTGTATGGAGCATTGGGATCACTTGTGCTCCTTTGACCACTACTCCAACTGCTGCCTCTCCAACTACTCCTACGATCGCTCCTCCGGCCGCACAAGCCTTTAAGGATCAGATAAAGATCCCCTCGGAGGTAGGCTTCTGCTACAACTCTGAGAGTTTTTCTTACATGCTTACACCTTCCCTTATAAAAAGAACAAAGAAATTGCATCGACAGGAAGTATTTCTTGGATGAAGGATTTCACTGTCGAGCTCACCTCGATTGATGACAAGGTGAGAGAAGAGGAAGAGGCACTGATCAGAGCTGCCATGACCATAGAACTAGCGGTTGTGAGCCCCGACGTAGTTGTGACTGATCAGACCGAAGATCCGATGGTCACCCTCAAAGATCCAAAAGCACCTTAGGAGACTACAGCTTCTATGGTCAGGTGAGTTCCATCTTTCGAGTAGGTGATCGGGAAAACTATCTTCGACCACCCCATGGAGGTAAAGATGAGTGTATCTAGTTAGAGGACTTAAAAGGGTCCGACTAGCCTTACCACTCCTATGCTGGTGAAGTCGGTTGACAAGAAGAAGAGGAAGGCAAACACTCCAGACTATACTCCAAGGTGCTTTAACCAAAAAGACTAGGTATGTACTTGTTATAAAAATTTGTGTAAATTCATACCTTTCATTTTTCTTTGGCGTCTTTGGAGTTCTTACTTCCTCTTCGTTGTCCTTTTTTCCTCATAGCATCTCTACTACTCTGATCAGCTTTGATCTGAATACTCCACATGACGAGACTCCTAAGGAAGGAATGGTCGTAGTTGCCCCAAGCCGATTGAGAAATCAATAGCGACTGCTACAACTAGGGAACCTTTGGTGGCTCCGACCCCGTTAAAGGATGTTGAGGTGGAGGAGAAGTCTTGAAAGAATTTGATCGCTGCTGGGAAGAAAGTGGTCGAAGAGGAGGGAGTAGATATGCTTTCTCCTTTCTTTGGATGGCCGGAGGTGGAGAGCTCTTTTTTGATCAAGAAGTCTCCACATGCGAGGGACATCCCTGACCAACTTTGGATCTTCAACAATCAAAGGTTTAAGAAGCTTTAGTGGAGGAGGATCTTTGACTGGGAGATAAGGATAGGTCCCAAGATACTCCACTCATCGTATGCTGATAAAGTAGTCCAGGTAATTTATAAGGATCACTTAAGATACATTTTTGGGTCTTGTTCGAAACTTTTCTTAGTTTCTTTTTCTCCTTTTTTTCTTTTTACCACATTGTGGAGGGGGTTGCTCTGGTCGGAGAGATGACTAGGCGAACATTAGCGCTAGAAAAAGAAAGGGCTACCCTCCGTCGAGAAGCCAATGAATAGTAATGGTGTTTCTTCTTATTACATTCTAGTCATAAAGTTTTTATACTCTGAACTTCTATCATATATCTATAGGTCCGAGAGCACTGTTAAGGTGCTCAAAGAAACTATCAAGAAGAAGAGGGAGTTGTTCAGGTCTACTTTGACCGAGAACGAGCAGCTTCTTGAGACTCTCGAGGAAAAAACATGCAATTGAGAAGTGTCTTCTTCTAGTTTCTTTTATTGCTTCCTTGTCTTAGCTTGTTTTCTTACTTCTTTCTTTTGTGGTCGATAGAGTTAGAAGATTATGAGGCAGAGGCTAAGGCAAAGGGCGTTGTCATCCTCAAGCTTGAGGATATGCTCAAAGCTAAGGACCGGTTGATTGAAGACTAGTCGACCAAGTTCATGGATAGTGCTCTAACATAAATTCTTCTAAATCTTGGGATTCAATTATCTTTTATCTCAAGTTGGATATGATTAATTAATCCGCTAAAACAACCTTTTTGGAAAGAGGAAAATGGGAAACAACAAAAGGTGCCTCCACTAATCTAAAGTGGGATTAGGTGAACTGTGAGGCGACGCAGAGGAGTCCAAATGGTGGATTATCTTTTGCTCCTTTCTTCTCCTCTGTCACATTTCTTTGTCAAACAGGGCATGGTAATGCTGTCTTGACCTGAAAAGATTCAAAAACAAACGCTCCGGGCTCCATTAAGAATCAACAGGAATTGCCTCCCAACGTTCATTCTCGATGTGGTAGATAGGGACTAGCATGCACTGGGCTAGCTCCAAATTTACTACAAAGATCATTGTTTTTCTAACCACAATCCCCATGGCATTTCGACATTGGCAGAGGCAATCACCTTGAGTGGTGGTTGGCATAAGTGAGAAATCTCACATCCTCAAGTGGATCAAAGTGAGGACGGTCACATCCATTACCGACGTGCCGACGAAGGATTTACCCACAAAGACTGCGGTGTTGACGTGAATTATCAAGTATTTTTACAGATGCAATTGGTAATTGCAGTGTACGATGGGTCACATAGCACTGGCATAAAATGGTAGGATCATGTAGGTCCTACCGTTGAATCTTGCTCCGATCTGCTCTTCTTACTAATGTGTACTTACTACTTGGCTTCAGCAGTTCGCCTAATCTGCCCGGTTGGGTCCTACTCCTGGATACCAGATAGCAGTTTCTGTTGGGTAAGCACCGAATTCACGTGTCAGTTCCGTGTATCTCTCTTAAATAGATTTTTTTTTCCTTCTTGTGCTCATTGCATTTTTGTTCCTTTCTTTTTGTCTGTTGTTGATGGAGTGGCGCATGTGATGGCGATTTCGTTTTGCAATAATGGTGTATACTGTTAGGAAACTGGGCCCACGGCCAGAGTCCTGACATATTTGGGCACCCCACCGTAGACTATAAAATAAATTTTTTTGTTTTTTAGTCCAAAATTTGAAAGTTTTTTACATATGGACCCCTGGAGAAAAGATTTGCAAAAATGGTCCCTTATCACGGCGCCAAAGCATATGGCGCCTACTATACATGTCACGGCGTCATATGCTTTGGCGCCGTTCATTGACACGTCGGAGCCAGGGTGGCACAGCACGGCGCCATGGTCTGTGGCGCCGTGATATGTACCCTAGGCGCTAACTGTGATGGCGTCGTGCTTCGGGACTTGGCCCAGCACCACGGCACCAAACACTCGGCGCCAAAAATCCTGGCGCCGTATATACACATCTCGGTGCCAAAAATATTGGCGCCGTGCTAGCTACACCTCACAAAAACAGCAAAACTACAAACTGTAAAACATATGCACATACAGACATACACATACATTCACACATGAAACATCTGAAAACCAAAATAACGACATCGTATAACTATCAATAAGTCTCAAAATACCACATAACTATACAAAAGTCTCAAAATATCACATAAGTCTAAAAATATCACATATGTCTATAAAAAAGTCTCAAAACATCACTGCCTCTTGGCCTTCCCCTTGCCCTTGGCTAGAGCATCACTCCCTGGAGTATACGTGCTCGGGGGACGAGCCGAACGATGAGGCCGCTGCGAAGCCTGAGTAGATGGTGTGTCAGGCATCTGCGACATCCCAATCTCGTCGTGGGTAGATGCCTCCTCGTCCTCGTGCTCCTCCTCGACGTCGTCACCCTGCTCCGCCTCGTCGTCGTCGTCGTCGTCATCGCCCTGACTAAAAGTCGAACTGCGTGACGAGCTCCTCGTGGACTGGCGCCTGCCGACGTGTGATGACGACGCTGCAGCGGCTGAGGCACCCGAGCGCTGGGAGGCCGGCGGTACGATCACGTCTGAGCGTAAGCGGCAACCACACCGACCTGCCGCCCGACTGAGGCGACGTCGTAGTCTCTGAAAGTAATGATATGTCACGATTGTATACATGCTGAATGGATCTAACTTAACAAACTATCTTCGTACCTGCAGGAGGTCCCTCAGGCGGCGGCTCTCGCTGTCCAGGTCACCAACTGGGTGGCTGAGAGCCTCGTCATTGTCCCGCACCGAGGTTTGGAGAGAAGTCCCCTAAAGAAATAAGGAAACATAAGTAAGTGCGAGATAAACGTATTGAACCAAAGTAAGTGTAAATATCATGCATTCCGTACCACTCGATCGAGAATCGGAGTGGCCTCGACCACTGTGCCCTCCCTCGCACGCTTGTCGTACGCGTAGTCGACATCGGTCCACTGCTGCCTCAGCCTGTAGCGGGTGGCAGTGTGGTACCAGGACAAGTAACCCCGGAAGCTGGCGTTGCTGTGGGGGGTACTGTCCGGCTCGCAGTTGTCCTCCATCCTCCTCCACCTCTCGATGTACTCTCGGTGGTAATGAGCGAAGTCCGTCACCTTTCGTTGGCGGACCCTGTCGAGCCTGTAGATATAGCAGATGTCAACAATAGTTGTTAGTACGAACCAAAAGAATTTTAAATGAAACAAAAATTGTTACTTACTTGTGCAAGTCAACAGAAGTCGACATCTCCTCTGGGGGGAAGAACTGCACGAGGCCGAACTGACGCGCAACTCTGTGGGGGAGGTGAATCTCCACGGCGTAGAAGCAGATCAGCGGACACCTCATCCTCCAAATATGGGAGTCCCTGCGGCACATGGTGCTGAGCGGTAGCGCTAGAACCTATGGCTCGAAGTAAGGCTCCCAGGACACCTAGTAAGCGAACACACGATTAGCCATGTACAAAAACCAAGAACTGTAGGAAAAATAAATGCAGTACCAATTCTTACCATCGTGGGAGACAAGGTGATGAGGACACGACCCCTATGGATACAACCATATTTGCTATGCTTGTTGTTCCAATTACAAGAGCTCCTACGCATCACTTAAATTATAAGGTGAGCTCGTTTCAAAAAGGTTTTACTTTGTGTGATAAAGAAAGTATGATATTACATAATGAGAGTTTGTTGCGTTTGTTATTATGTACCAAGATTTATGATGAAGATCATGCAATACGTGAGGCTACACATATGCTAAAACCGAGGACGGTTTTCTATCAAGAAGGGGAGGATGACGTGACCACGCCACAAACACATACGACAATCTCGCCCAATATCAAGATTGAACTAAAGGTGAATTCGTTTCTTCAGCCTTCATATGTTACTGAGAATAGACTGCTACCTAATGCAAGTGATTTAATTGTGCTTAGAAATTTGGGAAAGGATGAAGGAAAGGGACATGGAGTCCTGGACATGCATGGAAGGAATAATGGAGGTCACCACGTCACTTTGGGACCAAGGCAAGCACGAATTCGAGTTGGACACGTTTTGGAATCAGACTCGGACTGCTGCAATGGTGCAAGTTTAAACGGACGTAACTTTCTCATACGGACTCCGTTTGGGACGTTCTTGGACTTGATGGAAAGCTTATCAAGTCTACTTTCTAAAGGATTCAACCCCATCTTTAAATTCTATCCGAGACAGCCGCAATCATCAAAAGAGTCCGTGTTGGTCACGTACTGGAATCAGATTCGGACTGCTGCAATGGTGCAAGTTGAAATGAACGTAACTTTCGCATACGGACTCCGTTAGGGACGTTCTTGTACTTCATGGAATGCTTATGAAGTCTACTTTCCAACGGATCCAACCTCATTTTCAAATTCCATCCGAGCCGGCTGCAATCATCAAAACAATCCACGTTGGTTTTTGAGTCCGAGTCAAAAGGGTGCTGCGCCACCACCAATTGGGCCCATGGGCCTTGTAACCCTAGAGCATGCACTTTGGACGCCCCTCCTAGTTGTTCTCCCTATAAAGGAGCCGCCGCCTCCCTTGTTAGGACTTGGATTTTGTTGAGTTTAGGTTTAGCTATTATGCAAACTTCTGTTCTTCAGTTGTGTCAGACGACCACCTGTCAAGACAGCCTTCGGAATCCCACCTTTTGAACTCAATATCAATATTTGCAATTTCAGATTGCTTGTTATCTTGTTCTTGCTTGTTCTTCGATTGCATGCAGGAATAGACCTTCGTGGTCAGGTCAACCGCGTTCTTGGCACGGTTGATAACATCTTGGGGTTGATTCAGCGATTGCTAAGGCGCAAGCGACGTCATTCGGTTGTAGTCGGATCGCAAGGGTCGCCTCCACCAAAATCGATAGTTATCAATCCTATCGGAAGATCGGGACACCATCGCCTCATCAAGTGGTATCAGAGCTTCAGTTGACCGGTAGGAATTCTTTGTATCCCTAGTTAGTAGATTGATTTTTATTTCCCATAGTCCAGAAAAATTCCCTCACAAAAAAGAGTTAATTTCCCGCTATCCAAACCCCGTTGTGCTTTTCAATCTGTTAGTTTTGGTTTGCTAAATTGAATTTGTGTCCGTCTTAGCATTGTCTAGTTGCTGGTCGTATCTTTGTTCCAATAAAAATCCAAACAAAAAACAAATCCCCCACCCCAAACCCTAATTCCAATTTCGGCTGATCCCTCCTTTCTCTGCAGCCGCCACCAAAAATTCCATAACTTTTGATTCCGAGATTAGTTTTGAGTGATACCACCTCCATTAGATTCAAAACTTCATTGTCCATCTATCTGTAAAATTTCACGTTATTCCAGAAAGGCAGTTAAGAGATATTTGCGGTGCAAGTTGACCTAAAATTCTAGATTGAATCTGCAACAGCCGGTACTTGTGAATTTTGTGCGAATTTTTAGATCAGTTTCCAGAACTTGACCCCAAAACAAAAGTTGTAGAAAAAGCCGTCAGAATACAAAGACAAAAAGAATCGTTGAAAAAAAGACAACGGACAAAAAGTTACAGCCGAAATACCGACGTGCTGTCCAGTGGATAGAAATCTCCAGTTTTCAAGTTTTGGGTCAATCCTTGTGCTCTTCAATTCCACATTGCATTCAATTGAATTATCTTGTATTAACCACTCTCATACATTGCCATACACATATTTTATCCTTCTTCCATCCTTGGTTGATCAGCAACATAGGCTAAGTGCTAGATACGAACTATAATTCAATTCTGTGCAATTTCTGAAATTAATTGATTGTTTTCCTTTCCTACAAAATACATAGCCTATCCAAGCTCCACTTCTCTACATACCGAACAGGTCTCGCTGTACCTTGCAATCGCTTTACTCATCACATGAGTTAGATTTATCACGAACCAGCCACCGGTTGCACCACCTGTTTGCTTTGGTAAGAACTTGTAAGAATTTGGTAAGAGCTTGAGAGATGCATTACGTGAATTGAGCCTCCATATCCTAGTAGTTGATAGGAACATATAGTTGTGATTTGTTTCCTTGTTTGCTACTAACCATGGCAGGTTCACGGGATGATTACGAGATAGATCCATATCTTCTTCGAGCCATTGACCGGGAGTGCAAAGAAATTCACGAGGAAGATGCACGCTTAAGACATGCTTCTTCACCATGGGAGGTACACAATCGTGATAGTGCGTCTGGTAAAACTAAAATCACTTTACCATTCTTTGCTGGTGAATTTGATCCTGATGCCTATATTGACTGGGAGATAGCACTAGAAAAAAATTTGATTGTTATGATTGGTCTGATAGGCAAAAGATTAGAGCTGCCACTAGTGTTTTTATTGATAATGCAATACTTTGGTGGAAGGACATAAGTAGACTTGGAAGAGCGCCTCAAACGTGGCATGCATTGAAGAAACTTTTGAGAGATCACTATGTTCCTAAATATCATGCTGATTATTTGCTAGCTAAATTGCAACATTTAAAACAGGAAAGTAGAACTGTAAGGGAATATTATCGTGAATTAAAAACTCGTTTATTGCGTTGTGGTTTAGAGGAACATGCTGAAGCTACAGAGAATAGATTCTTGCGTGGGCTTAATAAAGAAATTCAGGACCTTCTCATTCACAAAGAATATAATTCTCTCCCTCATTTGTTTATACTTGCTTGTAATGTTGAACGTCAGATTGAGGAGAAATTGAGAGTGCTTGATGATAAGAAATGTGAGAACAAACCCATGTTTGTGCCTTTTGCTGTAACTAACAACTTGCAGGCAGTTGAGAATCATGTTGAAGAGGAGCATGAGCTGATTGAACCATCAATTCCATTGGTTGAGAACGAAGATGAGGAGATGGATGTACCTACATCATCTGAGGGGAGCCAAAAAGATAAAGATCATGGTGCTATCATCACTCACGGTGAGTATGCTTGTGAAGAACAACAATTATACACTGTTCATGCTATTTTAGAGCAAAACTTAGTGGAAAACAATTCTGACACGCCCATATTTCAAGTAGAGAATTCACACTGCATTGATTTGAGTATTGAGAATGAGTTTAGTGCACCTTGTCAAAAAATAATTGAATTGCCTGCTGTTTTGAGTGATTCACGTGATGAATTAATCACATACAATGATCATGTGGCTTTGGTTAGACATAAAGAAGTTTTAACTAGAATTTCTCCTGCCAATTCATTGTGTTACATCATGTTGGATCTTCCTATGAAATTGTCACATGCTTTGGAGAAAGTTTCTGAACATACATGTTCAAAATTCTTGTTTAGTCCCTACACCCCTGGGTATAAGTTTAATTTGATTGGAGATTATGGTGTAGGAAATCAATTTCTTGTATATCGAATATGCATAACTTGTGACCACATGGATGAATTGCAGGTTGTTGTTTTGAACAACAACTCTTGTATGCTCAATCTTGTTCATTATGAAAGAAAAATAAAATTTAGTGATCATTCAATGCCTATGTGTTCTTCTCTTATTGAACCATCTAACATTGGCAATCTGAATAATGAAATTGATGTATAGAAGAACTTGCAAATATTTTCACCCTTACTAGATGAATTTGCTATTGCTCAATTGAAATCTAATTATATGGATAAACTTTGTTTGATTCCAAAAGTTGTAGCTTTGCCTATATGTGCCACCACAACAAGTTTACAACTTCAAAGATTTGAATTGCATAAATGCTTCACTTACATTTGCAAAACAAGTTGCGATAATTACTGTGTGAGAAAGTTTGATTTGTTCATTAACATATATGATTACTTTTGGGTTAATAATACAATGAGCTTTTATGATTGCTGCTGTGTTATAACATTAATTGTGCAACAACGAAGAATTGTTAAAACGGATGACATATACATATACCATGCATACACCTTGGCTTCTTTGTTACCATACTTTCAGTTTATCAAAAGCCGAGGACGGCTTTGTTTTCAAGAAGGGGAGGATGATGAGGACACGACCCCTATGGATACAACCATATTTGCTATGCTTGTTGTATCCATAGGGGTTGTGTCCTCATCATCCTCCCCTTCTTGAAAACAAAGCCGTCCTCGGCTTTTGATAAACTGAAAGTATGGTAACAAAGAAGCCAAGGTGTATGCATGGTATATGTATATGTCATCCGTTTTAACAGTTCTTCGTTGTTGCACAATTAATGTTATAACACAGCAGCAATCATAAAAGCTCATTGTATTATTAACCCAAAAGTAATCATATATGTTAATGAACAAATCAAAATTTCTCACACAGTAATTATCGCAACTTGTTTTGCAAATGTAAGTGAAGCAGCGTAGAAGCAGATCAGCGGACACCTCATCCTCCAAATATGGGAGTCCCTGCGGCACATGGTGCTGAGCGGTAGCGCTAGAACCTGTGGCTCGGAGTAAGGCTCCCAGGACACCTAGTAAGCGAACACACGATTAGCCATGTACAAAAATCAAGAACTGTAGGAAAAATAAATGCAGTACCAATTCTTACCATCGTGGGAGACAAGGTGTCAAACTCGTTGCTGAAATCCACGTACGCCCGCTGAGTAGTCGCGAACGGGACTGACACTGTATCCCACAGGTACGCAACAGTGGGGCCGAGGTCATCCACACCCTGTGGATGCCAAGGCTGCGCCTGGAACACTCGAGGGCGTCCCACTGGAATGCGTGTCCACATCCACACCTAGCAATCGAACATAGGGGCAAACACACGATTAGCCATGTACGAAAACAAAGAACTGTACGAAAAATAAATGCATTACCACACCTGCAGGAGGAAGACGCAGCCACTGAGCGTCAACGTGGGCGCCTTGCGTCTGCAGGCCTCGCAGAGCTGGCGGTAGAGGAACGCGAGGACCGCCGAGCCCCAGCTGAACTGTCCAGCGTCTCCCCAGTCCTGGAGGCAGTGGATGTACATCCACGAAGCGGCATCCCCCGTGGCGTCCGGGAACAGCACTGCCCCGAACATGTGCAGGACCCAGGCGCGGCAGTGGAAGGTCACCGTGGCGTCGTCCGCGGCATCAGGGCATTCACCAAAGGTAGCCCGCAACCATCTAACGTGGACCCCCGAGACGCGGCCTCGCCTGACATTATCTGGGACAGGACGCAATGGCGTGCCCAGGAAGGCCTCCACACGTGCCCTCCAGCCCTCAGACACCGCCGGGCCGACCACCGGCTGTCCCCTGATGGGAAGTCCAAGTATCATCGCCACGTCCTGCAGCGTGACGATCATCTCCCCACAGGGGAAGGTGGAACGTGTGTGTCTCTGGCCTCCACCTGTTAATAATACAAGGAGAAAAGAATTAGTTACGTACGTAAGAATATAGAAGCGAAAACAAATAGACCCGATAGAGAAAATGCACCTGTCGACAAGTGCAGTCAAAGCTGCGGGGTTGAAAACCGGCATGCCCCGCCGTAATAGGTTAGCGACCGTGTGAAGCCCAGCACGGCGCAGCAGTGGGGTATAGCGGTTATCGTATCTCATCAAATGGAACCCATCATGGGTTCGAGGACGAAGTATGGGTATGTCCTGAAAATTGCAATAAAAGTTAGTTGTGTGACCATCAAGTTGAACACATGTACATTTTGACCACACACACATACCTGGTCGTCCTCCGTGAGCCTGCCGCGGTGCTCCCTCTCGTAGAACTCGTCTAGCAGCCGGTATCTCGCCATCCTGTGATAAATTTTAGATTCAATGTTTAAGAAATATTCAAATAAGAAATTTATAAAACATATTTATAAATAAAAATAAGAATCAAATTGAATTATGAAATTAGAATCAAAATGAAAGTATTAGAGATTTACCCTTGGTTAAATACATGTCAGCTTGTATATGATTTACCCTCCATCCCCGTTTCTCTATCCCCGGTGTCCCATTTACAAAGTTGATATAGGTTTTTTTTACGGCCATTTCTCCCCAATGTGATGCTCATATTAGTGTCTATATCCGGTGAGCTTGTATATGTATATATGTATATGTATATGTATATGTATATGTATATGTATATGTATATGTATATGTATATGTATATGTATATGTATATGTATATGTATATGTATATGTATATGTATATGTATATGTATATGTATATATGAAAAATACCTTATACTCCCGATGTAGTTATGCTCAAATCTGATATACCATCTAAATGAACTTGATATACTCTTTGATCACTTTGGATATACTCATAACTAATTATAAGATATATGTCAATATGAACCAAACAAAAAATTGAAAGGGAATCTATAGTTTTTTTACGTGTTTTGCAAATACCTTTATATACGCTTATAAAAAGAAGTATGGCCAAAAAATATACATACCACCTAGATGGTCTTATATGATCATATACTGCACGTACATACTTATTAGTACGAAGCCAACAAACAAATATGAGTTCCTTATTAGTACTAAAATGTTTCTTTTCTTGTTTTACCCATAACTTTTGATTGGCAGCTCCGATTCATGAATGGTTTTCACTGGTAGCTTATTGATAATGAGGGCAACAAAATGATATAAGTCTCACCAATAAACGATAAATGCATCTATTCTCCGACATCAATCTTACTCAAATTTCTAAATATTCATCAATCTCACTCAAATCAAACCCTAAAAACGATTCTATACACAATACTACTCTTACATTACGCATTTCTATTGCAAATCTAACCTAAAACCGATCCAAATTGAACTAATTTTATCTAGGGTTTCAAATATTCCCCCTCGAAATGTAGCTCAAATAATCCATATCTATTGCAAAAAATCAAGGGAGGGGAGAGAGTTCACCTTACTTGTTCGATTTGGAAGCAAAACCGTGAGAAAAATCGGTGGATTTGAGAGGATTTGGAGGGGGAATAGAGGGGAGGCTACGGCGGTTTACTGTTTGAACATAGCAGAGTGAGTGGGAGCTGGGGGGTCGGGGGCCGGGGGCCGCGCTCGGGCTTAAGTCCCGAAGCACGGCGCCATCACAGTTAGCGCCTAGGGTACATATCACGGCGCCACAGACCATGGCGCCGTGCTGTGCCACCCTGGCTCCGACGTGTTAATGAACGGCGCCAAAGCATATGGCGCCGTGACATGTATAGTAGGCGCCATATGCTTTGGCGCCGTGATAAGGGTCCATTTTTGCAAATCTTTTCTCCAGGGGTCCATATGTAAAAAACTTTCAAATTTTGGACTAAAAAGCAAAAAAAAATTCGACTATAAATAGGGACCTATACCCCCTCATTATGTACACCTGATGCAATCTAAAGCAATAAAGAAAGATCAGGAGTTCTCTCTACCTCTCTGTGTTCAATCTATTGTTCTGTGATTCTGTGATTGATTCGTTCTTGTTCTAAGCAGAGGAATCGATCGGACTGGTCGCCAGCGACGGTTCCTCAACACGTTATCAGCACGACTTCGCTCTGGTGAACGAGGTAATCATCGAAGCACAGATTGAATTCTCTAGATCGCTTTTGAATCTGTATTTTCTTTTCGCGTTCTAGATTGAATCTCTACGGTGCAAATCCGCCCTAATCTACTGTGAGCAGACTTGAAGTCGCCGGCACAATGCCGATCGGGAGATTGTGAAACGGGGTAGATGTTGATTGCACTGTAGATTAGAAACGATGCAAATCCGCCCCTAATCTACCGCGAGCAGATCTGAAATCGCCGGCACAATGTCGATCGGTAGATTGCGAAACGGGGTAGATGTTGATTGCATCGTAGATTCGAAAGAAAATTTTGCATGAATTTGTTTGATTCTGAATAATCACTGCACGAGAAATAGAATCTGGAATTATATTCTATGTTTCGGTTTCAAGCTAGTATCTGCATATCATTGCATGAAAAAAAACATGGCAGGCCTGAAGCCGACCGTGGGTCACCGGCCAAGCTGCCGGCCACTTGGTCGACCACCCAGAAGGCCGGCCGGAGCCCCGCACAGCGCCGCCACCTAAGCTCGCCCGCATGCGACATGGCCTCCCGCGCCCGTACGCGCGTTGGCCACCGGTTGCCCCCCGGCCCGCACGCCAAAGCTGTCGAGGAAGCGGTGCCGCGCCCCGGCCCAACCTGCGTCCGCCCGCATGCGCGTTTGCCCGTGCTCGCCTCGACTCCACCGCCTCCTCGCTGCACGTTGCTCGAAGCACCGCCAGCCGCCGAGGATCGCCGACCCTGTGCGCCTAAGCCCGCAGCCGCCGGCCCCCTCTACATCGGTCCGCAGCCGACCGTGCCTCTATGCCCGACCACCCGCTCGAACGCGCGCGCCGCCTCGCCTCCCGCGCCCGAACGCGCGCGCTGGCCGCTCGCCCTGCACGGCAGCGCCGCCCGCTGCCGACCGCTCGCAGCGCCGCTTGCCCCGCACAGCAGCGCCGCCCGCCGCCGGCCGATCGCCCCGCATGGCAACGCCAACCGCCCGCCGCCGGCCGCTCACCCCGGCCTCGCCGACTCATGCGGCTGCCCACCACCTGAACCCGATTCGGGCCGCCGCCACGAGAAAAAAACGGTAGGGGAAACCCTAACCGGGACCTTAAGCCGGTAGTATGGGACGGCTAGCTTATGGGCCGGCCGATGGGCCAATGCGCGATGGGCCACAAGCAGGCCAGAGAAGAAAAAAAGAAAAAAAAACCGGGACGGGCCGGTGGGGGAGCCGGATGGGCCGGTGGGGGGGGGGGGGGGGTTGCGGTAAAATTGCAAAAACAAGGGGCCCGAAGTCATGAATTTCACCAATGAGCCCTTAATTTTTACATTTGAATCCCGAGTTTTGCAAAAGAGGCCTCGGTAGTTCCAAAAATTACCAATAGGTCCTCAAATTTACGAGTGGGTCTCGAATTTTGCAGAAAACCCCTCTGTAAATCAGGAAATTGTGCGAATTTTTCTCTAAACTGAAATTTTGCGTAAACACCCTCTGGAATTGCAGAATTCGCTGAAATTTCATATTCTTGCATAAAAGGGCCTCGGGAATCCAAATTTTGCATTATTTTTAGCATTTGAAGCTTATTTATTTATGCCATTACTGTTTTATGTATTTTCTGTATTTATTTACTGTTTTGGTTAATTGTAATTGTTTAAATTGCTTTTAATCACTGAAATTAGAAGTAAAATTATAGAAAATGCACATAAAATTATGAAACATTATGGGAACCTATTGCACCACTTTATTTACCTGTAGTAAATTTTCCATGCATGTTTACCTGCAGTAAACTTATTTTATTTCGTTCATACACATGTAGATGACTGGAATTTCGAACCGGGATTTCGAGGAGCTGGCCCAGAATGGCCAAAACTATCTGACATGGGCATCTGATGTCGAGATTGTGCTTGGGGGCCGGAAGCTCGGCGCAGCTATTGGGTTAAGCGGACAGAAAGACGCGCCGACCCACACCTGAGGAGAATGATCAGGCACTTCATTTTCTCAGGCACCACCTCTGCCCGACTCTCAAGAATGAGTATATGGCGGAAAGAAATGCGCTAGCACTCTGGACCGCACTCAAGAAGCGGTTTGAGAGGCTCAAGTACACCATTCTTCCTCAAGCAGAGCAGGAGTGGATCAGACTGAGGTTTGCCGACTTTAAAACGGTCGGGGAGTACAATTCTGCCTTGCACAAGTTTTGTACAAACCTTAAACTCTGTGGCAAGAAGATCAGAGATGACCAGAAGATCGAGAAGACCCTGTCCACCTTTCACCCCCAATGCTGTACAGACTGCCCGCAACTATCGTCAGGACGACTACAAGGAGTACGCCGAATTGATTGATATGATGCAGGTGGCAGAGGCTCAGGACGAACTTCTCCGCAAGAATTACGTCTCACAGCCACCAGGCAGCTCCGCTGGCCGCGAAGCCAACGCTAGCAGCTACAAGGTGCGCAAGCCCTTGATGAAGAGAAGGGGGAAGAAGGGTAAGATCGTTGCCTAGAAAGGCAAGTCAGATGCTCCAAACGACAAAAAGGCTAAAAAGAGTGGCAAGACCTATGGCCAGCAGAACCAGGGTTGCTACAAGTGTGGCAAGTGGGGACATTGGTCGCGGATATGCAAAGAACCGCAACATGTCATTGATGCCCACCAAGCTCAAAAGAAGAATGGCAAAGGGCAACCTGAAGCCCACTTTGCAGCCATTGAGGGGGAGCAGCCTGAGCAGTTGCCGGAGATGATGGAGGTTGAGTCCATCCCGGCAGCAGCACCTCCTTATGACTTAGAGGCAGCCACCGCCATGATCTCTCTTGAAGAGAATGCCACTACTGAGAAAATAGCCGAAGAAGTCGATGATTTTCTAGTTGATTCCGTCTGATGCACAGAATGCATAAGACGTTAATTGTCATTTATTTTGTGTTAAATGGACAAGTTTAGAACTTGCATGGTTGGTGCTTTAGGATTTTGCTTTCTCATAATGGTTGGATGATTTTGGAATAAAACATTCATTTATTCAGTTTATATTGGCATTATATGTTCTGATATTGGCGTCTTTTATTTATGTGTTGAATACCTTCTAATACATGTTAATTAAATACGTTAAATCAGAACACGTGTGGCGCCCTGTGGAGGAAGTACGCCTTGCCGACAGTGGCACAACGAATACCATCTTAAGAGAGACTAAGTATTTCCAGTCGATCCGTAAGAGCACTGGCAGCCTTACGACAATCGTCAGAAGCGATACATGTATAATCGGTTTCGGAAGAGCCACAATTATACTTCCAATGGGCACAACTTTGGTCATTGAAGAAGGCTTATTGTACTCAGAATCGACTAGAACTCTCCTAAGTTTTAAGAATATTCGCGCCAATGGTTTCCATGTTGAGACTGATGAAGAGTACGGTAAGGAATACCTGCTCATCACGAAGCGCGAAGAGAATGGCAAAAGGGTATTAGAAAAACTTCCTTCACTTGAAACTGAGCTATATTATACCAACATTAAGGCGCCTGCAGCGTACACTGTTCTGAAGACAGTATTTATAAGCTCTGAACTCTTCTGTCTCTGGCATGACAGATTAGGCCACCCAAGTCTTAGAATGATGAGAAACATAATAAATAACTCGCATGGGCATAATATTAATGTGAAGAATTTCCCGAATCATGAAGATTTTGTGTGCCCTGCATGTGCCACCGGGAAACTAATAACTAGACCCTCCATTTTGAAAGTGAAGGATGAAGTCCCTGCATTCCTGGAACGCATCCAGGAAGACATTTGCGGTCCCATTCAGCCCGTCTCAGGGCCGTTTAAGTATTTTATGGTGCTCATTGACGCTTCTTCGAAGTGGTCACATGTGAGTTTGCTGTCCACAAAAAACCACGCCTTTGCAAAATTGATCTCGCAGATCATTCGCATCAGAAATGTGTTTCTAGATCATCATATCAAGTCCATCAGAATGGACAACACCGAAAAATTTACTTCGAAGGCATTTGATGATTGTTGCATGGCGATGGGAATTGCAGTTGAGCATTCGGTACCGCATGTCCATACCCAGAATGGTTTGGCAGAGGCTTTAATTAAAAGAATTAAATTTATTGCCCGACCCTTCTTGCCATAAAGTAATTTGCCAGCATATCGGATCTGAATATCCCCATGGAAGAAGAAGTCGGCATGGATGTGTGCGCACACATCGAAGCCAAAAAACTAAAGAGACTTGCCACCGCAATTGGAAGAAGCGATATGCAAGGAGAAGCTCCAAAAGAAGCAATCGCTCCAGAAGTAGCAACTCATGAAGAAATAGTTATAAATTACGTGCACATGGGAGAGTCCATGAACAGGACAATAGCCAATATCGATATCTACTTCGCAAAGAAAATTGCCACAATCATCGATCATGATCCCGAGCCTGCATCGCTCGCTGAATGTAAGAAAAGATCAGATTGGGAAGATTGGAAGAAGGCAATAGAAACTGAATTGCAATATCTGAACAAAAGAGAGGTATTTGGACCCATATGCCGCACACCTCCCCATGTGCACCCTGTAGGGCACAAGTGGGTATTTGTTCGAAAGAGAAATGAAAGAAACGAAGTAGTGAGATACAAAGCAAGACTGGTAGCACAAGGTTTCACTCAATATCCTAGAGTTGATTATGAAGAAACCTACTCCCCAGTCATGAGTGAAATTACCTTTAGATATTTGATCTCTATGGCAGTGAACTTGAATTTAGAAATGAAATTGATAGATATGGTAACTACATACCTTTATGGAAACTTGGATTCGGAGATTTATATGAAAGTCCCTGAAGAAATCCCTCTCCCGAATCAAGACAGTGCAAATAGAAATCTGTGCAGTGTGAAACTCAGAAAGTCACTGTATGGACATAGGCAATCTGGAAGAATGTGGTATAATTGCTTAAGCGACTTTCTCTGCAAGAAAGGCTACACGAACAATGAAGACTGTCCTTGTGTATTTGTACGGCGATCCCAGAATGGATTCTGTATAATCTCAGTATATGTAGATGATCTGGACATCATCGAGACAATGGAAGACATAAAAGAAGCAAACTCCTACTTGGAATCATAATTTGAAATGAAAGATTTGGGCAAGACCAAAGTCTGCTTAGGCCTGCAGCTTTAGCATGTCCCTGAAGGAATATTGGTACATCAGTCGGCCTACATCCAGAAGGTGTTAGAAAGATTTGGCTTTGAGGAGGCATACCCATCGAAAGTACCGATGATCGGGAGGTCTTTACAGCAAGAAAAAGATCATTTCTGACCTAGGGAAGAGGGGAGGAAGTCCTGGGACCGGAATTCCCATACTTGAGTGCAGTGGGAGCACTCATGTATTTAGCAAACTGCACTAGACCGGACATTGCATTTACCGTGAACTTGTTAGCAAGGTGCAGTTCAGAACCTACCAAAAGGCATTGGCAGGGCATAAAGGACATATTCTGATACCTCCAAGGAAGCAAGTACCTTGGATTGTTCTACAGAAAGAATCAAGATCTGAACTTGATTGGCTATGCAGATGCTGGGTACCTATCTGACTCGCATACCGCAAGGTCACAAACAGGCTATGTATTCCTATGTGGTGGAACTGCAATTTCCTAGAAATCGTCCAAGCAAAGTCTCGTAACGACTTCGACGAACCACTCAGAAATTATAGCACTATATGAAGCCGCACGAGAGTGCACTTGGCTCTGCCGAATGATTCACCACATCCAGCAGTCATGTGGAATGAACATTGTGCAAACCCCCACAATTATCTATGAAGATAATGCAGCTTGCGTTGCACAAGTGCAGACGGGCTATGTGAAGAGTCATCTCACAAAGCATATCAACCCCAAGTTCTTCTATGCTCATGAATTGCAAAAGATGGACGAGATTAAAGTACTGCATACTGAGTCATGTGAAAATCTAGCAGATTTGTTCACTAAATCACTCCCTGCATCTAGCTTTGAAACGTGCGTGCAAGGAATTGGAATGATAAGACTTAGAGAAGTGCAGAATTCAGGGGGAGAATTCTCTCAAGTCCGTTAGTAAATCTTGATTATGAAGATTAAGTACCCAAAGGAATAAAGTCCTGAAGACTAAATGAAATTGGGTGAATTGTACTCTTTTTCCCTTGACGAGTTTTTCTGAAGTTTCTCGACCAAGTTTTTTAATGAGGCAATTCGTGCATCGCAACATAACATGTATCATGTACTCTTTCTCCAAATTTTTCCCACTGGGTTTTTATCGAGTTTTAACGAGGCATTAACGTGTCGGATGAGTGCCCAAGGGGGAGTGTTAGGAAACCTGGGTCTGGGCCTACAGACCTGGCCCATGGTGGGCACTTCACCGGAGACTATAAATAGGGAGCCGTACTGGCATATTTTGTACACATGCAATCAGAAATTAATAAAGAAAGACCAGGAGTTCTCTCTACCTCTCTCTCTGTGTTCAATCTATTATTCTGTCTTCTGTGATTGATTCGATTTGTTCTAAGCAGAGGAATTAATCAGGCTGGTCGCCAGCGACGGTTCCTCAACAAGCCTTACTAGAATTCGCCTTACTACCCTCATGCATGATTCCATAATTTTCGGGGGAAAAAATATTGCCAAGCAAGTATAGATCCAAAGAACGTTGTTATGCTCTGAACTGTGGATTTTCTTTTTATTACGCTCCCACTGGGTTTTTTGTTTTCTATTTATTTCTTTGCTGAAAAAGCCGCTGTGTATGACAGGCATGGTTCATTTTATTTTATTTTCTTTTTAATTTATATCTCAATTAGAAATATCTATTGTGATTGACACATGGGACTCATGAACTGTAGCTACAATATATTGGACCCACTTGTCATAGGCTCATATCACTTAAACTGATTTTAAAAGTATAAATAGGAGGCCCACATGTCATAGACTCTACGCTAGTTAAAAAAAGGGGCCCGCATGTCATAGGATGTTTAACATTTAAATGATGCTATTAACTTAATCTAATATCTGGTTTAAATCTAATAGTGTGTGAACAGTGCTTTCTCCCTCCTGTCGAAGCAGATGATGCTCGCTGCTAGTGAGAACGTGGACAATGAATTGTGAGCATGCTAAAAACAGGTTCTTCACCACCTCGCACATCTATTGGCTATGTTTCACGGGCTGACACAACCGGCACAGTGGTCGGCCATGAGCCCGAGCAGTGGAGGAACAGGGCACACGACACTACGGCAATCCATGGCATTTTGAGCTAATTCCTTGCACTAGGATCATCTAAGTACTACTGCAAGGCTACCTGAGGTATTGGCGGAGCTTGGGGACGGCTGAGGAAGAACGATGCCATGGACCAGCGGTGGCGTAGGGTGGAGCATGGCACTAGAGTTCTATGGTGCTCCTTGCTTCAATTAATGGACAGGGACATCATTAGAGGGTGCTAATAAAGCTCTTGGCCAAAGGAATTGAACCCTAACTCACCGAGGTAGCGCGGGCGACAGAGGCTAGAATTGGGGAAGAAGACTCATTCCGGTGGGCTACGGGCCAGTAGGGAGCGATTCAATGGAGGGGGAGGTTCTGCGGGGCGTGGCAATCTCATCGGATGCACGCTCCAGCATTTATAGGCCATGAGGGGACCAGGCGACATGGGCTAGCTCTGGCGATGGCACTAAGGGCCTGTTTGGATCCACCCAGATTTTAAGAATCTGGCTTTTGGAAACTGGGTGGGATCCAAACAAACCAGTTTTTGGTGTAGTTTTTAAAATCTACCTACCCAGATTCTTAAAAACCAAGAAGCTGTTGATACCCAGCCTTTGCCATTTTTTTTGCACAAATACCTATTTACCCTCATTAAAGACCACGCATGGCTGTTTAATGTGATGTTCAAGAGTAATAAATGTAAGGGTATAATAGTCTATTAGCATCAATCATAAATGAAATCAGCTTTTAAAAACTAGGGGATTCAAACACCCTATCAATTTTTACTTAGAAACCAGTTTTTAAAAATTAGAAGTAATAGCTGGTTTTTAAGAATCTGAAACTGATCCAAACAGGACCTAAGGTGTCCCAGAGCTTTAGTTAACCTGCGTCAGCACGAGTGGCCATATGGGCATAGAGGGGACGTCATACGGGCATCGAGGTGGGCAGGTGGAGCTTGGTAGTGCAAGTCACGAAGCACCTCTCTCGGGCAGTCTTCGATGCCATGGTCATCGTGACACGACAGCAAGGCAGAGAGCTTCCAGTGCAGTGGCCTGTGTTTTGGTGCAATTGAATGCTAGTGGTGAGTGGACGTACTACGGTGTGAATTAGGGCAAGGAAAGGCGACACTGTGGTCAAAAGGTTCGGCGGCTCTGTGTGTGGTGCAGTGCTCCTGCATGGGTGAAGCACGGTGTCGTACACAGGAAGAGGAGGACTGGCACGGGCGTGCACGAGGATAGGTTGGCAATGGTCAGGTGAAGGTGGTGTGCGTGTTGGCTTGGCTCGAGCGTGACTGGAGTGGAGTTGTGCCGTGGAAGCGTTGTGCTTGGTGTGATGGTGGCGCGACCAGTGCGCGCATTGGCGCAGCTAGGTTGGGCCGAAGGTAGGGGAAAGGGGAGTTAGGCTTTGGTCAATGGGCCAGTAGGCCAAACGGCCAAATGAGCCTATGGGTTCAAGCCCAATACTATTCCCTCTATTTCTTATTTTTATTTAAATTTCACATTTTAAAGTTTGGTTTAAATTATTTAATTCACATTCAAGTCAGTTTGTGTTTGAATTTAAACCTAAATTCCATTTGTGCTAATTCCCATTTTCCTGAAATGCCCATTGAGGCTTTTGGATGTGATTTAATTTATAGAATCACAATTTCAAGTTGAATTTATTATTTACACCTTTATTTAGCTTGATCATTGAAAATGGCTCTCAATTAAGATTTTAATTATTGAATTTCAATAATAACCTTCCCTTTTTTATTTCTAGGATTTATAACCTCATACTTTATTTTGGAACTTGAGTTCAGGTTTTACTTTGGTTTACTATTGCCTGCATTTATTTCTTTAAATTTTACAATTGTCTTTAATTTAACAAGACTTTTACTATACATTTTCCTGCCAAAGTTGCTGGATCATCTTTTCAGATTCACATTATAATTTGGATTAAATTCTTATTATTTGGATCTCTTGTTCTAGATTTTATTCCCACGAATCTTTATTTACTAGAACCTCAATCAAAAGCCAGAGAAGATCCAACAAAATCCAAATGTAAATAGGATGCAATTCAAAAGGTTTTAAAAATTACAGATTTTCTAATGTCCTGATTTTGAGAATGTTACAAGAAGAGAACCTTTGTTGTTGTTGGGAGATATTTATAGCCTTCACCCACCAGAATGACCGTTGGAGTCAAAATCTCCAAAAATTAGGAATTACAATACTACCCCCATGTAGTGGCCGGTACTTCTACACCCATTGTTCAATGGCTATTTGAGGTTTATTAAATGCATAAAAATTAGCTGTTATTTCAAATATCAGTAGTATTGCCCTCACAGGGTCCAGTTGTACCGCACCCCAGTTGCGGTAGTACCGATTTCCACAGAAAAGAAAATGCTCCAACACATAGGGCCTGTTCTTTTTGGTTGCAACTTGTGGCTTTTAACTGTGGATTGTGCCTTTTAGGCTGTTCGTGTGAGAGATTACAGAGTAATTAAAACTGACGTGTGGTTTTTGCCAATACAAATAAAATCAGTATAGTATGCACTACAATTAACTAGTAGACCCCATCTTGAAAAGACACTCCATTTAAAAGCTAGTTACTGTAGTAAAGCTAAAACCAAAAGCTGAAAAAGAACAGGCCCATAGCTCTCTGGAAATTAGTTATCGCCAACTTGATTTTGGTACTACCAATTTTCAGTAGTACCACCAATCATGTTGTCATATCGTTCTGTAGTACTACCGTGCAACACATGCGGTAGTATCGATTCAAGGAATGTTAAAAGTGTGACTCTCTGAAAATTAGCTACCGGCATATAAAGGCCGATAGTACCGATGCAGCGGTACTACTGTCAAAGGCTTGTGGTCATACTAGTTTTTACAAAGAAAATCAAATAAATTTCTAAATAAAATTCAAATGCATGCATGAACACTTGATTGATCAAAGTGGCACAAGTTAAGCTTTAAGCTACTAGTCATATGTCCTCTTTATAGTATGGAAGTATTCTACAAATTCGGTATTTTCATCCAAACACCGAGACAAGTAAAAGCAATGAGGTCCTTAGACTACTATTTACCTTTGCCTTGAGCTCAATCTTGATACATGTTGATCTTTGGTCACCTTTGCATGTTTTGTTCTACGATATCATCAAAATCCGAGACTAAACATTTTAATCATCTAAATAAACAATTTAGTCCCTTTAATTATTGTCATCATTAATTACCAAAACCATTTTTAGCGGCCTAAATGCTTTCAGTAAGTTATGTTCAACATAGCATGGAGCAAGCTAGCCCTAGTTTATTAGGAGAGGCAGCTTTGCAAGCATGGTGGTATCATCATCGCTATCATAGTCACTTTCATGGTCAGGTCTGAGAGCCCTAAATACCATTGCAAGAATAATTGATAGCACCTGCAAAAAATTGGCTAATTTATGTTTATATAGGAAATCAATGATGCACAAGAGTTAATTCTATCCCACTAGTCAGGTTATGTACTTCTGCAACACTTTTTTTAAAACAGAAACACCAATTAAGTTTACTTATCCTCATCACTGATGGTAGCCTACTTGTGGTAGCCTACATTGTCCATTCCCTTATTATTGTATTAGGACCAATTTGATGCAATTGTTCTTATCACTTGTATGGGATCCACAGATAATAATTAGTCCGAGTAATATCATGTCGAGCATGAGATACACACCCTCATCATTAATACTTTGCATCGTGGAGGGGCATGCTAACCTACCGAGCCTAGGCATCTAGGCAACACCCATAGCATGGTAGACAAGTGGGGGCCACTGGCTACCATGCACATCGAAGCCCTACCACGCTTAGGCCTCCTCTCACACTGGCACCCTCCTATCGAGCTATGATAGCGCGGTAGGAGACACATGTTGCCCATCGTGGCTGTCGAGCTCAGGGAGGGGCTAGATTTACAAAAATAGGCTCCTAGGGGCTAAAATTAAAAATGTGACTACATTGCCATATATGCAATGGTGATCAAGGGGTTCAAATACTGTCGTCTAGTACTCAAAATGGATAATACATTCCTCTTCGATAGGTACAAGGGCATGGTGTTGATGGCGGTGGCCGCCGACACAAACAACCAGCTACACCCTGTAACATCCTG
This sequence comes from Dendrocalamus latiflorus, assembly GCA_017311315.1. Lineage (NCBI taxonomy): Eukaryota > Viridiplantae > Streptophyta > Magnoliopsida > Poales > Poaceae > Dendrocalamus > Dendrocalamus latiflorus. Next base: position 17,367,798 of record CM029622.1, on the reverse strand, counting down.
AAAAAAATTTGAAATTGAAAATATGAATTTCTTGAATTATCTTTTTTTTGCAATATATTTTGTTGGAATTTGGATTTTATGGTGTTTTCCTAAGATTTCAAAATTTTAAGAATTCGTAAAATACAAAGACAAACAATAGTAATACCAAAAAGGGGAATATGCAAATAATAGAAAACTAAAATTTTAAATACGAATCTGAAAAGATGATCCAGTATAAGGAGGGAGAAATCTGAGTTAAAAATATAAAACTTCATTTTGTAAATAATGGAATAAATAGCAATAAAAGTAGATGAATAAAATGCGAACACATATGTATATATATATATATGCATATACATATAACCTAAATAATAATAATAATAATAATAATAATAAAAAATTTCAGATAAATGGGCCAGGCCGGCCATCACCCCGGCCCAGCCCCCTTCCTCTTCTTCTTTCCCCGACCCCTCTCTTCCACGCGCACGCGTCGCCGCTCCCCCTCGCGCTTGCTCCCTCTGCCGCAGAAAATCCTCCTCTCTCTCTCTCACACACACCTCAAGGGCAAGTTCAAAGAACCTGTCACAGGAGGGGAACGCACCCTCTCCCGCCACCTCCCTCCCACGCAATCCCGGAGAAGATCGAGTTCATCACCCCTGCCCCGCGTAAACAGAGAGAGGCCAAATGCCGCCCTCGCTGCGCACCTCTCCCCTGGCTATAAAAGCCCAGCCCGGGAGTCTCAAATGCGCCGCAATACTTCCTTCTCCCCTCCCCTGCAAGCAATTCAACCGTAGTGCCCTCAATCCCCGCCGGCAACATCTTCTTCCTCGCGGCCGGCGACCGAGCCGCTGTTGATTCCGGCCGCCTCCGAGCAATTCGTTGCTCCCAGAGCTTCGTGGAGGCCAGGCGTAGCCGAATCCCTTCCTCGCCGGGTCTCCCTTTGCGTGAGCATCGCCGGCGTCGACCACCTCCTTGGACCGCCGCCACCGCGCGCTGCCGGCCTAGCTCCGGTACCTCTCAGCCTTCGTCATCACCATCACTAGCACCACTGCGACCTCTACATCGCGTTTTGCCGGTCACCCGACCTTCCCTGGCCACCGCTCGCCGTCGGCACCACCGTCCCCGACACTCCTCTGCCCGGCCCCCTCCACGGCATACTCCAAAAGGATTTATTATCCTTATAGGGTAGGCAACGCCTCCCCGCTCACTTGGTTACCACCGCTCGTCTCTTTCTCCCCAGCTCCCCGGTCGCGCGTTCGAGCCTCCGGCTCCGCAGGCCGGGTTGAGTTTTCTTTATTTTCTCTCGGGCTGACAGGTGGGCCCCACTTGTCGGCCGCTGTAACCGGAGCAGCTCACTGACCACTGGGCTCCACTGGTCAGTGGGACATGTACATAGAACCCATACTGACATGTGGACCCCACTGAACAGTAGTTGGACCCACATGTCAGCGGCACAGCAAATAAGAAATTAAAATAAAAAGAAAATGAATTAAAAACTCCAGTGGACCCACATGTTAGGTTTTTCCATTTTCTGGCATTTTTCAGAACTGAGAACTATAAATGGGCATAACTTATTCGTTTTAACTCCAATCAAGTGAGACAAATTTCTAAATTCATATAAAATCAAGATCTATCCAATGGAACTAGAACCATAATTTTTGGAGTTCATTTGAATTTTTGGTGATATTTTGAGTGATTGATTGCTTTTCTTTTATTTGGGTATTTCGCACGAACATATAGCTTACGAGGCTCAGGAGGAAGAAGCAGAAGCTGCAGCCCTAGAAGCTCCAGATAATCAAGCACTAGACCACTGTGACCAAGGCGAGTCAATACTTTGATCATGTTGAACCTACATTTTCTGCAAATTACTTTGTTTTAAATTATCAAATTGCATGCTGTTATGTTATATGCAAATACATGTTTAATTTAATATTCTAGTTATATGCCCATTGTTTACTTTGAATAATATTACCCCTCCTTTGAAATATTTGAATGTGTGAACCTTATCACCCTAGCAAAATTATAATAGTAACATTTCAAAAATAAGTCCCTAATTATATGCTATGCTTAGTTCTGCATAGATACTCGGGGGCGTTGAAATGTCCCAAACATCATTGTCATTTTTCATCATGAGAAACTGGTTTGGGCAGTCATGGTGGGAATGACTGGTATATATTTGGACATGATTATTTTATACTTCCAAAATCCCCAACTTGCTTAAATATCTGGGCGGATTGGTTTGATGGTGTGAGTGTGGTGCAGTGGATGCACAAAGTGGGTTAGTGGTAGACCGCCCAGATACCACTAAGGATCGAATCTTGTCATGACCTCCTGTGTAAAACAGTACAACCACAAGTCTGTAAAATACAATTTGGCTTAGTAAATTTATCGAAATCCCCGGACTCATCTCACTGGTAGGGGATTGAAGGGGCTACGCTATGGCAAGGGGGCCTGAAGGGACACCAGTGGGGGTTGAAGTTTCCCAGCTGTCCTACGTTGCGGGAAGTAGAAGCCCGAGATGCGTAGTGGTTGTGGGAAACATCCCGCGCATAGATAGGACCCACCGCAAGTGGGCAGTTTCCCATAAGGTGAGATGACAAAAGGGTCTAGATACTTTGAAAAGTCACTGTGATGGTCTGCTCGACCACATGTCTAAGGTATCATGTGGGGCAATGAGTTGATTATCTCTTGTGGTGAAAGTGTACAAACTCTGCAGAGTCTAAAACTATTCGAATAGCCGTGCCCACGGTCAAGGGCGGACATGGGAACTTAACCATATATAGTTATATTTCAAAATGCTTTATGAATGGGAATGGAAAAGTGGAAGGGCAGTGGAAAGCCCTGATTTGAATTGTCCTGGGTGTCGTCCCAGTGGTAAGTTAAGCGGCTATAACGCTGAAAGGTGCTATATGGTGCGGATGCCATGTAATGGTGGATGGAATCTGGATCGCTATTATTATTGCATACTCTTGAACATTATGCTTTTGTTCAAAACTGCTAGGTCTCAGGAAATTTCTATGTATTATATTTTTAAATAATGGTAACATTTCTCACAAACAAAGTATCAGGAAGAATAAATAGAGTCGTAAGAAAGGAAGATGGCTGTTTATGGCAATCACATAAAGAAGTTGGTGGATGTATGATTGATCATAGGAGGGATAATGATAGTGTGGAGTCTAGGAGAAATAAATGGATGGAGCCCAAATGGATTTATAGACTAGATAGATGAATTATATGATTTTTGGAGTATTAGGAAATGCGAAGATAAAATTGTTGGATTACAACCCTGATATTTAATATAAATTCTTGGGAGATGTTGACAATATTGGGATTTATAGGATTTGAACGATCTCTAGATGGATGAATTGATTGATCTCAGAAATTTGAAGGTATGAAAATAACTATAGGGGATTAATCTTGATCAATGATGTTCTTGGTGGATATATATATTAGTGAATCATAGACCTGATCAATGATATTCTTGGTAGATATTTAATAGAGGATCCTAGATATAATCAATGATACTCTTGGTGGATGTATACTAGTGATTCGTAGATTTGATCAATGATATTCTTGGTGGAGGTACAATAGTGAAGTAGTTAGAGATGGATAATGGATAATAAGGTTGATAATTAGACGAGCAAATTATGGTTGTGGATCATTAACAAAAAGGATTGGATTGTTAGGGATTAGAATACAAACGACATTGGTGGATTAATTAAGTGATATTAGATAAAGGATGACACTACATGTTTGGAGTCTTAGACAGCAGTCAATAATTAAAGTGTATTTTGGTGGATTAAGTCAATTATGGCAATTGTTGCGTGGAATTTAGGTAGCAACAATAATACTAAAACTAAATCATGATAATGCTACCAAAAGCGATTTTTGGCAAACAAAATAACCCGAGCCTCTCCTTTGTTAAGCCATGCATACTATTTATCTGCATTCTGTGTATTGGCTCGCGGAGCACGGGGTTGGAGTGCTCACACTCGCTATTGCGATAAAATTCAGAATCATGAATCAAATCGCCTCGCCTCAACAACAAGACTGGACAAGCTGACAGAGAAGATGAAGATGTCAAAGGCTAGGTCGCGAACCTCCAGTTGGCTGCCTGTGGGCATGTCCTGAAGGTCCCACCTGTGTGCTTCGTTCTTCCGCTGCTGTAATTTATTGATTTCGGCCTAATTGGCCCATGAGTAAGTCTATTATTATATTTACGCTTCCGCATGATATGCATTTTGATATTCATTACCGTAACTGTGAGCACTATCTACTGATCCAGGGAATAGTGCAGCTAAACACAGTAGAATCCGGATTATAAAATCCGGGTCTGACAGGGATGGTATCAGAGCATATCGACTGCAGGTCGTGACCTAGATAGCCTGGCCGTTAGTTCATAGTTAGAACTATTTCTTCAATATTTGTTTTCACAAATATAAGTTATATTGCTCAATCTCAACTCTCTTAGATGATTCTCCCTCATCTATGTGCTGACCTGGCTAATTTGTTTCTGAAGCTCTCTTATCCCGACTTCAAAGTGGTAAAAATCCAGTACTCCTCTTGTAAACACTTTATGAAAACACGACTTAGGCCAAGAATTATGAAGCCTACCCGTGAGACTTAATTGTTTTATTCTGGGATGAAACAATGGAGTGAATTTAGGATGAATAAATTGGTGAAGCTCAAACGAATAGATTGATCAGACAGATAAATAAGAGATTCCAGAAGAAATAGAGAGTGCGAAACTAATTAAAGGATTGCAACACAGATGAATTGAAAAATCCCTGGAAGATGTTTATAACAATGGAATAATAGGATATGATCAACAGCTGGATGGATTGACTGAAATATTTAGAAATTAGAGATGTGATAACAACTATTGGAGTATAAACCTAATTGACAATATAAAACAATGAATCAGATTGGAGATAGTGACTATTTAGGTTGATCTCTAGAGGAGCAACTTATGGGTTTGAATCAATAACACCAGACTGGGTTATTAGAAAGTCTCGGTATGAAGATCATCGGTGGATCTAAGATAAAGGATACTAGACTCCCCTTTGGATTGAGCTGATTAAGTTGGCGAATAATAGATCTGAGATGGGGATTATAGGAACACAGTGAAACATGCGATTTGAATTATAAATCTATGGTGGAAGTTAGGATTTATGTGGGGGTTAGATACCCATAACAGAATTAATAGAATTGAAAAGACACAACAGGAAGAGTATGAACGGTGGATTGAATAAATGATGATACCCGCTGTTTGGAGTTTCAGACGGCAATAATATTGTGACTAAATGCTGAAGGAAGATAGCTTAAGAGCAAATTGCAAAAATGGAAGTTGACTGATCGAGGCTGTTGGATTTTAGGCCTTATGTATGAAGATTGAAGTGAATCAAATCATTGATGGATACTGGGGAGATTGTACACCTATACAAAAAAAGGGGTATTGCAAGGTTGCGTGTTTTCAAAAACAATTACAAGAACGAGTACTACTAACCTCCTAATGCCTTCCTCTTCCTTCTATGGATTTCAAGAGAAAATTTAACTCACCTTTTCTTACCTTCGCTTCAAAATTTAAGATTAGGATTGTCGAAGACGGTCATGAAGCTAAGGTGGATCCGTTCTAAAACGGACTATGCCGATAAACCCTGCGCCCTTTTGTGTGTGCTTTCCCGAGTAGACGTTGTACTGCCGCAAGGTTTTCATTGGGTCCTGTGCACTGCCTTTTTGCCCTCAGGCGTTCTATTTCGCAGTCACGGGAAGAGCTTGCTTTAAAAGTTTGCGTGGTTATATATCACCCCAGCTTCCGGGGTATATTCTCTTGAAAATTTGAATGGGTTTAGAATATCTTATCTCTACGATTAATACTCACCCCATGCTAATTCCCCCTCACCCTATTGCTGAACACCTCGTCAGGTCTGCAGGCAAGAGATAGCAGATAACCAAGTCAACACACTTGAAGCTCTGAAGTGGAAAGAGGCAACATCTCTGAAAAAGATAACAACTAAGAAGCCTTAGCCTGCAAGAGGATCAAGACTCAAGTCTCTATTCCGCGGTAGACTCACTATTCCAGTCATCGTCAAGGCATCCTCAATGGCCAAGAATAAGGCTAAAAGCAAGAAGCAGGAACCAATGGTTTTTACTCACTTTGGTCCCTACCGCTCGTCCAAGTATTCGCTCAAATCCACTTCACAAAGACAACTAAGAACAAGTCGCCGCATGATGGGCAACCGCACCACTACATTGGGCGGACCCCGAAAGAATACCATCTGCTTCTATTGCGGAGATAGAAATGACGTGAGCACCAAGCAGCAAGGAATTCAACTACCTTTCCAGTGAAATGACGTGAGGACCCATTGATGTATAAGGCATCTGGCAGTGAACTTCCACACATGTTTCTACAATAAGGAGTTAATTAAGAAGTTCAAGAAGTTGTGCATATAGAACTAGAGGCGCAAGTTCAACCCAATATGGAGAGAGCTTGACGAGGAGACCTCTAGGTATGTGAGGGAGTCATAGGGAGCAGAACCAGTTGCAGCTCAGGCCACTCTCATAGCAATGGGTGAGTTCACTTGATGGATCAACTTGCATGCCCCGAATGTGGAGAAATGGTCCTTGCTTCACAATACTGATGGTGCGAAGTATAGAATTATGATGATCAACATGTCCAAGGTGTACAATGGCATGCTGAAGGGTGTGTGTTCCCTCCCAATCACTGCAATTGTGGATGAGAGTTAGAACCGTACCATCGGCTACTTCATTAACATAGCCATAATTGCGAAGAAGCACTTGAATGAAGGGATGCAACTCTCAAAAGTCATGCAGGCTTACATGGAGTAGAAAATATTGAAGGCTCACTTGCACATCACTCGAACCATAAATGAAGTGAGGAAGAAGTGCAATACCTCTAAACTGCAAAAGAGAAGTAATGCTAATAATGAAAGCAATCCAGGAGAGAATAAAAGAAAGAAAGAAGGGTTTTGCCGTCAGACCCATTGGCTTTTAGAATGCCGAGTAAGTAACGCTCGTAGAGGTTCCCAGGCCATCTAGGGACGGTCGGCACTGTCTAGAGAGCTGAATAAAAGTAGCGCTCTTAGAGGTTCCCAAACCGTCCAGGGGCGGTCGGCACCGTCTCGAGTTATGGGTTTTCATCATCCGACAGAAAATTACATTCTTACCTTTTTACCAACTTACCTGCCGCAGTAGAAAAGCCCCAATCAGTGTAGGGCTGCCATTGGACCAAAAAGTCCATGATGCCCATAACAAGCCAAGGCTAAAGGGGAAGGGCAAAAGTGGCATTTCACAGGGAGAGTGATGGCGATGCCTCTTAAGTAGACAAGACAACACAAAGCCATTTCACCTGCTCCACCATTCTGCCACAAACACAGAACCGTGCCTGCCTATTGCATCTACCAGCTATTCAAGAGGCGTGGCAAGCTGCATGCTTGCCATGGCCTGCATGTCTGCCACCTCCGCCTTGCAGCCAAGCACCACCCAAGACATATACCCCAAGGCAACCACACTGCACAGGGACAGTAAGGAAGAGGGAGCCGGAGGAGAGGAGGCAAGAGGTGTAGGGGAAGACAATGGAGAAGAAGGCGACAAAGATGAGCAAGAGGGCGGCGACGACTGGAGGCGTAAGACTTCCGGCAACCTTCGTCTCCATGCCAAGACGCCGTCCACCCCCCAGTTTTTCTCTCAGTCGATATTAGGTAAGCCCCATTCCTTCCCCAACGCATCGGCGGCGAGCCCGTAGCACCGCCTTGCACCCTTGGATGGCAGTGCATGCTCTCCGGCACATGCACTCCACCAAGTTCCGTCACGGCGGCCACCATAGGTCTTCCTAGTTGCGCGTGACTAGGGGCAAAGCAAGATGAAAATGGCAACTAGAAGAAAATGTACGGGTAAGGTAGAGTAGTGAAGCAAACCGACAGCTAGTAGATCGGGGTAGTGGCCGGACGTGGAGGAGGCACTGGGTTTCCAGCCGACTGTGTGTCGAGGCCGGCAAGCCCAAGTGGGGGCCCACGGGAAGGCAAGGCACTGGGCTCCCGGCTGACTGCAAGCCGGGGCCGGTGAGTCGAAGGGGGTGAAGGAGTGGCGTAGGGGAGGCAGTCGCCGGTTGGAGGGCAGCCAAATCCGACCGTGGGTGGCCGGATCTGAGGAAGGCGGGGTGGTGGAGGAGCCACCGACAGTGAGCCGGCGACACCGATCCTGGCTGCGCGCCGCCGCGTTGCCCCAAATCTGAATCGGGGTGAGGAGAAGGCAGGCCGTTCGACCGATTAGAATGGAGGGAGAAACAAAGAGTAATGGCATGAGGGGTTAAGGCCATTCGGCCGAAAGAAAAAAAGTGAAGAGAGAGAAAGAACGGGTAAGAAAGAAAGAAAAAGAAGAAGGAAAGAGAGGGATAAAATAAAGAAAGAACAGAAAAGAGGATAAAAAGAAAGGGGAAAAAAGGTTTTGGTACTTGCACGATGGGTCCTTAACCTCGGGCGTTTTTATTCCAAGATCGGGTTATGCATGTAGAGTTGTCGTCGTTTGCTTAAGCATTGATTTTGATATGATGTGTTGAGTCAGGTTAACGTTTGTACAGGTGGAGGTCTCGGGTCGGAACCGTCCATGCGTCGTTCCCAAGACTGACCAGGCAAGTGCATGGTAAAGCGGTAAATTTGGGTAGTGATTGCTAATTAGATGAATGATAGTGTATTGCTTACCATGTTGTGGCAAGTTAACTTTCTCTGGTTGCATGATGAGAAATGATGAATGATGTTTGTTGAGACATGACAAGTTGATATGCATAAATGGAAAACTTGCATTGCATACATATCATGAAAAGACATAGTTGTGGTCTCTTTGGCCCACTCTGTGTGGACACTCCACGGGAGTGGAGATTGAGGTCCCCGTATGAAAATGACGGGCTACTATGGTCCCCGTATGAAAAAGAACGGGCTTGTGATCCCCGCACGGAAACAGGGCAGGCCTGGGTGAGCATCGACGGGTGCTCGCTCTACTATACCGGTATAGGTTAAAGAGATAAGAAAGAAGTGCATGCGCATATGCATAATGATTGGTTGATGAGAATTTTAAGGTTAAATGGAAACATGTGGTAAATGAAACTGTGATGGTTATGGACTGATTTGTAAACCTGTTATTTATTATTTTTCTTCGTGCTTACTGAGTCTGTGGACTCACCCTTATTTTATTGTTTTAGGTGACAGTTGAGGACGACATGCATGGGCGGGAGTAGCACATGAATAATTTCATGAACCAGCAACACTCCTTGTACGATCTCTTGTCAGTATATTTTAGACTCTACTAGTATGCTAGAGCAAGAGCTAAAAGAAAAAGTGCGATGTATCTGTTCGCTGCAACCCAAATATATATTAGTGTTGGCTTAAATTTTCTGGTAGTTGAAGGAATGGTAAGAGTATGCAATGGTGGTAGCATTCCAGGCCAAAGGATGGGCGGGGTGTTACAAGAAGTTTGAGATCCATTTGAGAGAGAAGTATGTCATGGGCTATGCCAGAGGTGATCGCAAGCATGCATGCACCATCGGCATTATCGCAACCTATACGTGGAACAAGCTGATGCTCTTTCACAACCTTGCTCTGATGTCTGCATCGTGTGCACTACATGGCAACAGTCCTTCGTGCATTAGATTTCAGAGTACTATGACATCCATCATTTGTATGGGACTCAGAGCGCTAAGTTCAACTCCTATGAGATGAACATGCATTATAGGGACCTTTGGCCGGAGGGAGTAAAGTAGGTGCCAAACGATATACTAAAGCAGCTTGTGCGCGGAAGACGTCAGTCCCACTGCATCCACAACAACATGGATGACAGTCAACGTGGCCAATAGACAAGGCCACAAAAGTGCAGATTATGCAAAATAGCGGGCCATTCCATGAGGAACTGTCCGAATAGGCCCACTTCATCGGCCGCCCTATAGACCTAGCAATTTATAGCACCTGCACCTATGTACTCGTTCATTCTTTATAAGGTTGGTATTTCTTGTAATATAACTTGCAATGAATTAATGTTCGGCAATGCAAATTATGTGTGTTTCAAATTAAGTTCAGTTTTAATATTGCCACGTTCTTTTCCATAACTTTTAATGTGGATTTTGTATGGACACTGATACAGGCTTTTAATGCACACTTCATACAGACACTCAAATATCCTTTTCTATATTGCAAAGAATTGCACTACGCCAACAGAAGCATGACAAAGAGGGTTGGAAGCTCAAGCTGTGGGAGGGGATGGTGGACACGGACCGAGTTTTGTTGCCTAAGTTTTATTTTTGCTTTGCCCTGATTTTCTGTTTTTGAAAAGGCTGGATTTGAAAAGTATTTTAAGTAAAAACCTAAAAATATTATTAAATAAAATGATATTTTAATTTTCTATAAAAATCCTACTTCAAATTAATTATTTGGATTTATTGGGTTTTATTTGGGTTTTCTGAGTTTTCTGGAGTTTAAAATTTATTTTTGAAATTAAAAAGTATTTTAAGGATAAAATTATAGTACCAACATTAGTTGGAAATAATTTTAATAAGTCCAAAACATTTCTAGAAACTTATGTGAATTTTTCTAGAATTTTTGGAAGTTACTTCATATTTTTTGGGCTTTATTGCAATTTCTCAGGTTTTCTGAAAATCAAAAATAAAAATCAGAAAATAAAAACCCCTCCTCTTCCCTCTCAGGCCGACAAGTGGCTAGCTCCGATCCGCCCACGTCATCTCTCCCGGCCCATCTCCACCACCCGCTCCATCCCGCCTACCCCCTCTCTATGGCCGACTATGCGGCCCGACCTATCTCAGCCGTCCACCCCTCCTTGCTCCCTCGGCCACCTGATCCCCATCCGACCACCCCCTTCCTCTCCTCTCCCGACCGCTCGATCCCCATCCAGCCGCCCGCGTCCCCCTCCCCTCCCTCTCTCGCTGACCGCCTGGGCCCGCATGTTGGACCCGTCTTCCCCGCGCCTTCTTCCTCCTCTCGCACCGCGCCGCCGCCGCAACCACCGCCCCTCCTTTCCCAGCCTCTCCCCCTATCTCCCGCATGCACCGCCCTCCCTTTCTTTGTGCGCCGCACGTCCCGCGCCCTACACACCCGTTGCCCACTTCCCCCACCTTCCCATGCCTCCCCCGTAACCGCCGCCATCCACCTCCCTCTCCGGCGAGAAATTTTCGCCAGTTCCACTCTCCCCCACCCCTATAAAAGCCTCCCCAGGCTTCGCCTCATTCCGCACCGCAGCACTCTGCTCTCCTCCTCCCTCCCCAAGCCTCGAGCGCCGCCGCCACCGCGCTCCTTCCTCTTTGGGCTCCGGCCGCTCTCCGATGAGGAATTGCCGCTGCCTCGAACCTCCCCAGGCCTCGCCGCCACCACCTTCGACCTCGCCGCCGTGCCTGTCCGCCTCTTCCCTGGGCCCGAACACCGGCGGAGTGCCGACTTCGCCGGTGACCCGAACAGCGCCGCCGCTCTACGCTCGCTGTCGGCCCATTCCCGGTCGTCTCCGGTAAATCCCGCGCCACCCCCAAACTCCCCTCGGTCTCCTCCTCCTCCGCCCTTCGCCGCTGCCGTCGGCCACCGGAGTGCCGTCGTCGTTGCCGCCCCTGAGCACCTTCTTTGCCGGCCGGCCACGTCAGCACACCCGTGCCTGCTGGTAGGTGAGGTGGCGCCAACTCAGCACCACCTCGGCTCCCCTCTTCCCCGTAGTGCCACACAGGCAGCCCGTGCGACCTCGGCCGTCTCCTTCCTCCTTGGACCCGGTCCATAGACCCAGGGCCGACCTGTCAAACGGCCCACCTCGTGGCTGACGCCTACATGGCATCATAATCTGGATTTTCCCGTAGAAAATTAATTCGGTCAAAAATAAATTCAGTGCTGACATCATATTTCTCATTTTCCTTTAGAAAAATAATTCCAGAAAATTCCTTTTATCCTTTTCCCTGATTTTAAACTTCCGAGAGCCCGTTCTTCTTTGTCCTAACTCCGATTGAGCCCATTCAAATTTCTAAATTCATCCAAAAATTCCCCTCTATCCATTTCTGGCCTCAATTTAAATATTTGAAGATAATTTAAATTTATTTTGAATTTATTTGAATTTAGTGGGTTATTTTCACGTGTAGACTTCGACGATTCAGGAGAATTCAAAGGTGAAGATTTGCACCAATCTGAAGAGCAAGGCATGTCACACTCCATGATCATGTTGATCCCAAATTTCAAAATAAAACTATGTTATTTTAAATTATTCTGCATGCATAATTTTATTCACCATATTTCAATTCAGTTTTAAATTTAGTTATTGCCTATTTGTTATCACCTCCATTGACATTGAAATTCCCTTATACCTTGTCACCCTAGATTAAAACTCTAGTTGGTACAATAGTATGGCTAGAGACTTTATGGATAGCAAATGCTTAGTCTTGCTTAGAAATAACTATGGGTTGGGATACCTTTTCACATAAAATGATAAGCTTTTCAAATGTACTCTTGGTTTTGGTGAGTCAAGGAGGTTTATGAAATATTTTGAAAACAAAATATAAAAACCTGGTTTAGACTTAGGCAATTGGTTAGGTGGTGGGTGCAGCCATGCCCTGTTGTTCAGAGACATAGGGTTGATTATCGTGCACAGGGGTATGTGGTTGGGCCTAATTGACGTCAATTAAGGACCGGTCTGTGAGCTACTGTTGCAAAGCCCTATCGTACTACCACATGGCTGGTATGGGACAGCCCTGGCTGAATAATTTGTGAAGTCCCAACCTGAGTCAAGTTGTAGGTTGAAAGTGAGTGTGGTTGGTGCCATGAGAAGTCTCACTTGAGTGAGCGTGGTTAAGCCATGTGAAGTCTCACTCAGGCTCAAGAGGGGGTCCCAGTCTGGTGGATTCCTTACTGGGGTGAAATCTTAGAGTTGGCTTGGCCAGATTGAAGGCTTTGCTTGTAAAGGCCTTGTCATGATCTCCTCGCCACACACCTAAGGAAGTGTGTAACTCGCATGGCAAAAAGGGATGATCGTGTCTTGTGGGTAAAGCTGTACAACCTCTACAGAGTGTATAATCTATCCTGGATAGCCGTGCCCACGGTCATGGGCATGCTGAGTAAAATTTTTTCATGGATTAGACTTTATTTTTAAAAAATATTTTTGAAAACCTTGTGGATGGATGGAATCCACGAGAGACTGAAAACCTTGCGGATGGATGGAATCCGTGAGAGATTGAAACCTGGTGGATGGATGGAATCCATCAAAGTTGCGCAGTGAAAGCATGTGGATGGATGGAATTCATACGTGATCTTTTGGAAAAGATGGTCCGGGTGGGATGCCTGTGGATAGGTTGGTGTTTGGTCAGAGCCTGCACTGACGTTATTATTTTCAATTACAATATTGTTTTTACATACTGTATTAAATTCGGCATTTTTAATCTATTTACCGTATTTCCTGAAATGTTGTTTTATGCCAACTAACCCTATAAGCCTTCCTTTATTGCCTTTATCACTATGATGCATTTCTCCGTGTGATTTGCGGAGTACAAGTTTGTACTCACCTTGCAATCTCCATACAGAGGAAGATGACATCGACTACGGTGAAGATCTGGTCGAGTAGGCCGCGTCTTACTGTCGTTTGCCTGTGGGCAGGCTTGGGCTTCGCTTCTCTTCAATTTGCTTCCGCAGTTATTTGCTTTATTAGTGTTGCCAATGAGCATTGATGTAAAACTTGGCCATAAGGCCGTATCCTTTATTTATTAAAGTTGGTCATTTGTGCTGATCCTGGACTAGTGCGATTTACACAAAGGATCCAGGAGTCGTTGCTCCGGGTTCCGACACTCACGTTGTGCTTCAGCAGCAATTCACCCTTTCTGCCCAGAATTGTGTTCAAAATCTAAATGTTCTTGGTGAAGTTAGTTTGGAACTATGATAAGCTAGGTCAATATTTCCTGAGATCTATAAACTCTTGGTATATGAGTAGGGAGTTGTAAAGTGTTGGATCATAAGGGCCTTCTCACCCCAAAAGCTAGCCAATGAGGTGAGGGACTCCCCCACTTTTAAGTTAGGTCCCTTGCCCTTCCACAACCAATGTGGGACTATTTCAACAATCTCCCCCTTCACACATTGGTGTCCCTCAGCCCTTCACCGCCCCTTCACCATACACCGACGGTCCCTCAGGGTCCCTTCACCGTACACCGACGGTCCCTCAGGGTCACAGTCCATCAGACGTTCACACACTAGTGTCCATTGGGCTAGAGAAGTTAGAACCGGGCTCTGATACCACTTGTTGGATCATAAGGGCCTTCTCACCCCAAAAGCTAGCCAATGAGGTGAGGGACCCCCTCCTCCCCCCCCCCCCCACTTTTAAGTTAGGTCCCTTGACCTTCCACAACCAATGTGGGACTATTCCAACATAAAGAAATAGTTTCCAAGAAGGCATAGCGAGTTAGATCGCTTAGTGAAGTAGCATTTAATCCTTCAAGAGCCTTTGTTGACACCATATTGGTGGTATCCATGAATGCTTCCTCAACAACTGAGAGGTCCATGCTTGGTGGTGACACTTCACTACTTTTTGGATGGTGAGGTCCTTGTTCACAACCTAAGAAAGAAAAGGGGAACAAGAGGAAATGTACATAAGCAAACTGAAAAGAAATAGAACAAGAAAATATATGTACGCTAACATGCATGCAATGCATATAAGTCTACCATGAACGGAAGGAGTTAAGGTATTAAGCGACCAAAACTCTAGGGGAAGATTATGAGCTAATAAGGTATCAAGCGACTGAAACTCTAGGGGAAGATTATGAGCTAATGCCAGAATAGAAATTGGTTGGTCCATGCCTGGTCCGATTATGTCAAAATCTTCAACTGATATATTGAAAAATTCACCGAGATTGTGAGCGCTTTCACATGTAAGCATACGATCGAGCTCCTCACTACTTACCAAATCATCAATACTAGGGATGTCTAATGATGATATAGGATCAAAAAAAATTTCTCATTTTCAAAGTTGAGCTTGCGTTTAGCTTTTGGTCCTTTCTCACCCTCAATGGAAATGATTGGAAGTGTTCCACGCTTTCCTTTCCTCTCAAGTAGCACATTAACGTTACTTAGTTCTGAATTTTCTTACACAGCATGCACTGGCAAACTCTCTTTTGCCAAAAAAAAATGGAGTGCCTTCTGCTTTGGATGAGTTGCCCTTTTGCTTCTGCAAAAAGAAAAGAGGTAAAGTAAAAATTGATACAGGCTAGGAGATATTATTATAAACAGAAATACTAAAATATATAGATTTTATCTTACCGAGGCAAGTTGTCTTGGAGACTCAACAACCTGGCCATCAGAGAGGTAAGTATGTAGGACCTGTCTCCAGTGATCCTTAGTCATTGTTTTCTTCCTTTCAATAGCCGCTACATGTTGAGCTTGGCGATCAACATATACCTCTTTTACCATGATGAAATCTTCATAGGAGAGTTTGTGTGCAAGAATATGGCCATACTGTGCAGGATTGTTCATCCTCCTCCTTTCATATGGGAGCCAACCAAATGTGCTGCCATTACGAATTTCACTCAATACCAAAGCGAAGGGTTGTATAAATTCATGCCACCACCTAGCCCAAGCCACTAAAGAGCTGCCATCACGAGAGTCATCTGGGATGTAATATAATTCTACTTGTCCTAGATGCAATAAATGTGCCCAATGCGCATATGCAATCCTGACATGATCCCTCGTATACAAATTTAGCAAGGGCGGGAAAGGCACAACTTGATCGAATTTGAACTGTCAAGCCACACGGTCGGGATGGTATGGCTCAATGATACACAAATCAGTGGACATAGCGGTATGCCTCCATGGAAGCATACCATGGTGAGACAAAATCAAGAAGGCCTTTCTTTGGTGACTCGCACCTCGGCATAAGGATGCCCTAAAATATTGTTAAATTTAAAAAAAACCATGTGCATCTTCAGGACAAAAGTGATTAGGGGCCCTAAACACAATGTTCGCCATGGCTGGCTTCTGCACCGTATGCTTATAAGTAGGGAAATAGGGTGTTCTCATATTATTACCAAAGACCTTCTTTAAATACACACCCACCCATCCATCCGCTACACTCGCATCCCATGACACCCCAAAATCCAGCGCTGTAGTCATACCTTAATTACAAAATAGAGAAAACAGTATGTTACATTGCTTTAAAGAAATTCCCAATGCCCTGTGAATTAAAGTTACTGTAAACAACTATCTCTGTGCCGAAAATCCAACATAATTGCTTTGAAAAATAAATTAGCTAGATGATATGCTCCACAGACTATTTTTTTTAACCATCCACAGACTAATTTTACAATCCTGCCTTTGTGCATTCTTGTCAAAGTATACTCATCAGATTGATTTTAAAACTGCAGCTGGTTAAAGGCAGACCGACGATTTGTGGAGCATGCCATCTGAGTACGTCTAAGAATTTGGATGACACAAGTGTGGAGATGAGATAAAACAAATTGTACTTCACACCATGCCATTACATTTAACAATAGCTAGCAATTGCATAACAAAAATAAAATGTTCTCATGATTGTTGACAAATGTGAAAAGGCCGAAAGAGAGCGGATGCAGCAGATGACTACTCTTATCACAAGCTCAACAAACAAGGACCTTGCTACTATGTTGGAGAAGTCAGTTTACGATTCCCTTCCCGCCCCCACTGAAGCACTCCCGTAGGCTGTAACCAACTAGATCTGAGCTCGTGCACTAGAATACTGGATCCCGGCCACTGCACAGAGGAATCAAGTAGAGAGGAAGCGTGAGGAGATCAGGAGGGCAGCGGGTTTGAGGAAGATGGGACTTACGGTGGAGGTTGTTCATGGCCGCAGCGAGATGGTCGTGATGATGGTGGCGGCGAGGTGGTCTTCATGAAGCCGGGGTACGGGGGGAGAATCCCATCCTCCACTCGCCATCATCAGCGTCCAGGGGGAGGAGGGGACGGACGCGTCTCCTCTGCCGGCGAGGTGTTCGTCGCCGCTACCATCGTCGACGGCGAAGTCGTTGAGGAGAACGCCTAGCCTCCGACTCCCTGAAACACTACTCGCCGTCACCGGCGCCCAGGGGGAGGAGGGGAAGGACACGTCTCCTCCGCCGGCGAGGTGTTCGTCGCCGCTACCATCGTCAACGGCGAAGTTGTTGAGGAGATCGCCTAGCTTCCGACTCCCCGAGACTCCCTCTCTGCTTGAGAACCGCTCTCTGCTTTCGTGCTTGGCGTGCGGAACAGCGCGAGTACGCGACGCGTTCTAAGACAGTGCTCACGCGAAATTACTCTTTTACCCATTTCGCTAACACCATCTCTGTGCACCACTCACAAATGTCGGAGGTGTCAAGGCCATCATAACCATTGGATGAGCTTCATTGAATGGTTGAGAACCAACAAAGTGTATTGAACCGGAACTCTTAATAATAATCAAACTAGATTATTGTTTCAGATATTTGCAGAAAATTGCAGAGTTATATAATTTTGTTCCTGAACTTCATTTATACAGGGAATAAAGATCGAAAATATATGTAGGAGAGTAAAATTAATCTTTATTGTTCAGTTCTGTCGTGTACTTTAAATGACAAGCGTCATGATAAGAATTGGGTAGTTCTATATTGCTTTCTTGCAGGGAAATTGAAACTTTTCACGAAAGAAGAAAGGTAGGAGTCGATCGCAGCATATAGCCGAAGAATTACAGTCTGAGTGCTAATCTCTCAAAAACTTTTCACGAAAGAATCTCTAAAAGGCATGCCCTCTAAAAGGTTGAGCCCAACATCATTCTCAACATCTCTCTTAAGAATGGATGCAATATAGTCTTAATACTCCCAGAGCATGGAGGGGGGGTGGGGGGGGGGGCGACCTTAGATATGTGAAGATTGAGGTACCTTAATGACACCTACTGTCGGTTACCGAATAAAAAAACCTAAAACAAGACACACTTCGTATACTTTTCAAGTGCATAATTCCATGTTTTTCTCAAATGGAAAGATCAACCATATCATACCACTGCTTTGGTTCTCCAATTTTGGATGGCGATCTTTCGTTGTAACTTGAATTTTCTCAACCTACCAATTTTGGTCCATTGATGGTCATGCCTAGCTCCTAGTTTGGTCTTTTTCAGATCAGTGACGCGAAGACTTGAGGTTGTTTTTGTTGAAGTCCTGCAGTAAAATTACATGCCACGGAGTATCCCCCTGCAGCTCCCACTGTCACTTGGCCGTCTCCTCCCACCCAACGCCCCCAAAAACTCACCGCGATGGCCGCCGTGGTCCGTGGAAACCAGGCCCTCGAGCCCCAGGCATTACCGTCGGCCACCGCAGCGGCCGAGCTCCCCCGGTCTCAGCCCCCCGAACTCCAAAGACCCGCTACCAGCGGCAAACCTGTAAGAGGTCAAGGGTGTTCGGCTGAACACCTAAATTTTTTTATAAAATACTAGATATAATATATATATATATATATATATATATATATATATATATATATATATATATATATTAGATATATATACTATTAGTTAGATTAAAACTATATTTTTATTCCCACAAATAAATTTAGCATGCACTCCCGTATCTCATGCGCAACCCATATAACACATTAGACCCATTTTTCTTCCTACCTCAGCACTCCTCATACAGGCTCAAAGAGGTAAGGTACCAACAAAATCCTAACATTTGTTCTCTTTCTCATCTTATGGCTATCTGTGTAGAAGCCGGCTCTGGCCTTTGAGTGGTGAGTGGGCGGAAGTGCAGGCTGTGGAGGCGAGTGACAACCGGCGGATACGGAATGTGTAGGCGAGCGACGGCCAATGGACATGACGTCATGATGTGATGGTAATCATGTGTGAGGCGGCACAGGGTGCAAGGTGAGCGTGTGGCAACGTGGGCAAGCGGGCGATGGCACAGCAAACATAGAGATAGGGAGTAGGCGGCGAGAAGGGAGCAGCGCGGTAGCTAGGAGGGAGCCTAGCACCGGGAAGTGAGTAGCACCTCTAACTTATCGTCATTGTTCTCTCTCCAAATCTAGATGTGCTCCACTCCACTCCACTTATTTTCTTTCTTGTTGTTCCGGCTTCGATTCTTTCTGGAGCTTAGCATTTGCTTTCTTCCCTTTTTCTAAAAGTTGTCGTATAAAAATATAATCTTTGCCTTAGCAATGAGCTGTTAGTTGGGTCCTTATTTCATTTGTTTAATGTGAATTTTTGCTATGTTTTGCTCCATGGAAGGAACATATAATTTCCTTACTGTTCTTGTTGACAGGGAAAAGAGTAAAAAAAAGGCAGGATCAATAAAATATACAACTGTCATTAACCTCTATAATTTATTATTTAATTCATATCATTATGCTCCCATTATGTTGTCTATTTCCTCATAAGAAATTATTGATTTCTATAATTTATGTATTTTTATTATATCTATATACACATATCATTGTATCAGTGTTTTGGTGAAAAAGGTATGTTACGGTATCGACATATTCGAGTAATTTAACTCTAAAATTCGAACACCTATTTTAAAAATCATAGATCCGTCACTTCCCGCTGTGAGCTCCGATCCAATCCTTCCACTCTCACCCGCTTCTTCAAGCAACCACCGCGGCACGGTGGCCATCTAGAGGGCCCCCGCTCACAACTACCGTTGCTGCGTCGATCTTGCCGCCGACTTAAAATGCAACCGAATCCGATCTAATGTGGCTTGAGCGTGACGCCTCTTAGCTCGCCACCCTCGTGTCATGCAATGGGAGGCAAGCCACGGAGAAGTCGAGTAGCGGCGGAGGCTGGCGGAGGTGACGACCACGGGGACACGGTGGAAGCAACTACTACGTGTTGTGTGGGGTGAGGGTATGTTCCGTATATAATAGGTAACTAACTTTTAATTAATGTATTTTTAAAACAAGATATAGAGATATACTATATATACTTTATCGAGTTCAGTTATACCAGCCAAAATCACATACAATTATTTTTCTCTACGTACTGTTCCTTACGAGCAGCTAGAATTTAAAAACCATAAGTCAAAAGCCAAAGCCACAACAAAAAAAACTCGTCGTTTCTTGGATGATACTAGTAGAGGTGTCTTCAGTGCCCGGAAAGCGTACTTACGCTTTACGCATCCTCTTCGGAAGAGACACATGATGGGTGCTTGATAGGCTCACACTCAATAGTCAATACACATACAGCATTTTATGAAATCTGAATGCCTTTAAAGAGATCCGAAAGGTGAAAATACAGAACAAGATTGTGGAGTACTATTTTCTCCTTTCTGATTATGCAGCAGCAAAGTATTTTTACAAACTCCGTAAAACAAAGTTCAAGGTGCTTGTGCTAACTCCTCTGGCGGATTTCACAGTGAACACAGCACATGCTTTGTGAATTTCCGCGGATTTTATCATCTTAGTAAATGTTATTGTCAAACACCCAGGGTTCATGCTGGAACAGCTCTCGGCCATTCATTTGCACTGCTCCTGAAGCTACATCTGCGGCTCGCTTCTGAGCTGCTTCAGCCTTTCTTGCAGCTTCCGCTGCATCCTGAAGTTTAAAGAAACAAAGATGCCACTCAGATAAATGCCCTCTTTTCCAGGCAGAAAAATAAAACTACTTGGTTTTGTTCCTATAGATCGCCCAACTGAAAACTAGGCATGTAAATTCCTCGTAGTCACAGTCCCATGAATTGAACAAATTGCAGAGCTTAAAAATAACCCAGCTCCCTGACTTAGTAAATAGGAAAATCATCCCCAAGCCCTTTGTAAATAAAAACTATCAGCAACTATGTGATTTAGTACTCTCAACATGATGCAAGAGACTTAATTGAATCTATCAATATTGCTATTCAAGTACCCCAAGTCGACCACGTACATGCATGTAGGGGCAGCAGACATTGCCATTTCATTGAGAAATAGCATGGAGGAAAAGGAAATTAATCTAACAACAGAACATTTCTAAAGATAGATTAGTCTAACAACGGACCATCATTTCTGAAGATAGACAACGCATCATCATTACTTAACACCAGCCCTACCCAAGCACAACTAAAACAAGATTTGTATTTTTATCACTTCAATAAGTTTACTCAGTCAGCGTGCAACATGTGTTGTATCCAAAAAACATCTCTGAAAAGCGAAATAGGAAACTGATCTGATAATAGTCATGAAAGAAATTGGTTACTAACCAACGAGAACACAAATACTGGCATATGTTCAACAATGTCATTTTATAAGTTCATAGGGAGCCTGATATGCAATGATTACGAACATACATATATAGAGGTTATTGTCTACTACAGTTCACACACCATGTTCTTTTAAATCAGTTATAATTAGATTAAAAAAAGAACATGGTGAAACCATGGTAACCTCAATCCATCAAATCATCTTAACATGTTCTGTGTTCGGAATAGTATAGAACCACAACCATCAAACTTTTATTAGACACTATTCAAGTTACTACAAATTTCGTACTCAAGAGGACATAAGCATAAAAAGTAATACAACTTCTTTGATTGAGCAAGCGCCAAGCGGGCAAGCGGCATCTGCAAATAATCAGAAAGTGCCTCCAAACAAAAAATAAAACGAAAAGGACTAATAGTACAACAAAAACAATGTGTACTTAATCATCAAATAGTGGAACACTACCAGTACCAGCAAAAGAAAATACACAACCAATGCAGTTCTCCCTAATACTAAATAACTGATGTCATAACTTGAAGAGTAACTATGCATGAATATCAGACATGTACAAACAATCATAGATCCATGACCATTACCCAGGCAATTGATAAGAAGCTGATGAGAAAGCTACAATTGAGAAAAGAAGAGGCGGAAAGAGTTTGGCAGGTTGCGCAATCAATCAGATTGGCAGCATCATGTATTATATAGTCCTTGCCAGAAACAGAACATGAAGATTACAGCCGGATCACAATGCGTGTGATCATGATCCTAACTACTGAAGTTAGAGATAAGATTTACTGGTTTACAGATAGATTACACCTGAATTAGTTCAGATACTTTAACACTCCCCCTTAATCTTAACTTGGCCACATGTTAAGATTATTTTGGTGTATCCTGAACTGTCTTTTCCGAGATCTGCAAGCTGATCTTGCGAAGAAGCACATCTGCAAGCTGATCTTGTGAAGAAACAAACATGATTTCCGACACACGCTGAGTGATCTTTTCTCTAACGAAATGGTAATCTACCTCAATATGCTTAGTCCTTGCATGGAACACTGGGTTAGCCAAAAGGTAAGTAGCACCCAAATTGTCACACCACAAAATGGGAGGACGAGACTGATACACACAAAGTTCAGTGAGAAGTGATTGAATCCAGACTAGCTCTGCTACTGCATTCGCCGACGTCTTGTATTCAGATTTTGTGCTGGACCAAGAGACGGTGGTCTGCTTCCTTGAACTCCATGATAAAAAATTGGATCCAAAAAAAATGGCAAAAGCACCTGTAGAACGTTGATCATCTACACCCCACCCAGTCAGCATCGGTGAGTGCACTGAGAAGAGTAGAACTGGACCTCTGAATTCCAAGACCCAAATCTTGTGAAAACTTCAGATAACGTAAGATACATTTTACTGCTGTCCAGTGACTATCTGTTGGCAAGTACGGACATACTTTGTTGACTGCAAAAGAGATGTCTGGCCTGGTGATCGTCATATACTGCAAAGCTCCCACCACACTTCAGTACTTTGTTGCTTCAGGTGCTGACAAGGGAGTTCCGACTTCCTTGGATAGTTTCTCTGAAGTTGACATAGGAGTTGATACTGGCCTGCATGCAGTCATGTTTGCTCTCTGTAATAGCTCAGCAATATACTTCCCCTGCGTCAAACAAAATCCCTTCTTGCAAGGTTATTAAGGCGGTAAGACGAGGCGAGGCGACGCCTTACACACATCGTAAGGCGAAGAAAACGGAGCTTTGGAGGTCTAAATTAGAAGAAATTTGAAGAGGAATAAGGACTTAATTGTAATTTCATAAAAGTTTGAAGGCTATATTGCAAAAATGCTAACTTCTCTTCATAGAGGGAGGACTTAATTGCAATTTCTTGGAAGTCTGAGGGTTAAATCGCAAAAATGATGCTTCCTCTATTAAGACCCCGTTAACCCTAATAGATCGAATCGATCCCGGCTTCTGCACACGCCCCCCCCCCCCCCCCCGTGCCTACTGCACATGCCGCCGCCTCGTGCCTTCTGCGCACGCCGCCACCCCAACTCGTGCCTCCCTTCCCCTGCCTTCTGCGCAAAAGAGACGTGCTCTCGCCCTCTCTTCGTTGCCGCCTTCGCCTCCCCACCGTCACCGACTGCGAGCCATCGGGGGAGCGCTCTTCTCCGCCTTCACACCGTACTGGCTGCAAGCCATCGAGAGAGGAGGGGGGAAGGGAGAGGAGGTGTACCTTGCTGAGTTGCTGCTACTAGAGAGGACGCCGAGACGGGAGCGGCGAGATGGAGGCCCCGCCGCCTAGGGTTCCAGGCGAGGTGAGTATTCTTCGCCCTTATCACTCTGGTTCACTTAGACCTAAGGCAGACGAACGGCAAGGCGGGGCGACACCTTGACCCCCCGAGCCGCCTTACCGCTTAGGCGACGTTTAATAAGCATGCTTAAGCGTCGCCTAAGCGACGCCTTAATAAGCATGCCTTCTTATCATCAACCAATTCAATGCCAAGGAAGTAATGAAGAGGACCTAAGTCCTTGATTGAAAACTCATTTTTGAGCTGCTGCAGCAATTTATCTGATGCTTGGGCCAAAGAGCTCCCTATAACTAGGTCATCCACATATATAAAGACAATAGACAATGGGTTGGTACTTTTAGGCTGTAGCTTATGACTTATGGATGAAATTTTTGAATTCTGAACTGTTCACGAGAGGCAGTATGCAGAGGGAAATAGTCACGATTTTGGCCGGTACAGCTAAACTCGGTACAATTTATACTACAATCTACCTGTAGATCCCATCTTGAAAAAACGCACCGTTTAAAAGCTAGTTACTACAGCAGCAAGCCAAAAAGCCAAAGCACAAGTCTTGTCGAACGCAGCCAATGAAATGTCTGACTTTGAAGGTGCAAACCCAAGCTCTTGTAATTTGATGCTCAGTTTTGAATACCAGGCCCTTGGTGCTTGTTTCAACCAATAAATTGCTTTATACAACTTACATATGTGCCGAGGAAGCTCTGAATTCTCATATACAGGTGGTTGTCGCATATACACTTCCTCTTGTAGCTCTCCATGCAAAAAAGCATTCTTTACATGTGCTTGTCGTAGCATCCATCCCCGGGAGGCAGCCAGAGACCAAATGAGACAAATCGTTGTTGATTTTACCATAGAACTGAATGTGTCCTCATAATCAGCACCATACCTCTGCTTGAATCCCTTCGCGGCCAGTCGTGCTTTGTGCCTATCAACACTGCCATCTGCTTTCATCTTTAGTTTATAGACCCATTTGCAATCGATGAGGTTAATGCCAGGTCGTGGCTCAACAAGCTTCCAAGTTCCATTTTTCTGGAGTGCATTAAATTCTTCATCCATGGCCTTTTTCCAAACCGGCTGAGCCAAAGCCTCCTCATGTGTAGCAGGTTCAATCATCCTAGATGAAACTTGTGCCGGTTTCTCAACAGTAGCTATTGCCGGTTTCACAGCAGTAGCAGCCATACCTTGCCATCTTCCAGAGTAGGGCATCGCTCCATCAGTGCGAACTTTGGGCATTCGAATATTGTTCTGGAGCCTGGTGCAAACACCCTGGGGTTGTGACTGCTCCTGCATACTTGTAAGCTCGGTAGACTGTGGCTGCTCCTGCATACTTGTAAGCTCGGTGGACAAAAGAATAGCAAAGGAATGAGGTATAGATGAGTCATTGACAACAGAAATATGACTATCTCCTTGCTGGCCATTGGTGGAAGAAGTAGGTGCATAAATCATAGAACTGGTAGGCTGGTAGCAGGATTGACATGGATTCAGAGAAGGCAGAGTTCTGAGCATTGGCAGGTGAATGTTCAGCAGATTTGGCAGAAGGAATCAGGCCTTCATCAAAGCTCACATCTCGTGAAGTGTAAACACGTCCAATGGGAACATGGAGACACATGTACCCTTTGTGAAGATTGCTATACCCAATGAACATGCACTACTGCGAGCGGTATTGCAACTTATGTGCATTATACGGCTTGAAGTGTGGCCAACATGCACATCCAAAAACTCTAGGGGAAGTGTAATCAGGTCTTGTGTTGACCAGACGCTCAGTAATGTCATTAATGGAAGACAATTGATTAGGTGACATGCCGAAAGAAAAGCATCTCCCAAAAATCTGAGAGGAACCGAAAAGTGTGCCAAGAGAGCTAGACCAACTTCAACCATGTGTCGGTGTTTTCATTCGACAGTGCCATTTTGTTGGTGTGTGTGGACATGACACATGATGATGAATTCCTATTTGGTTATAGAAGGTAGAAGGTATGGAGTTTTCTGTATTCGCCCCCCCCCCCCCCCCCCCCCCAAAAAAAACGGTTTGAACGTACTGATCTTTCCTATAGAGAGTTCGTTCTACATGGGATTGAAATTGAAGAAATGAAGAAAGACAGTAGCCACATCAAATTTCTTTTTCAAAAAATAGACCCAAGTATATCGACTATAGGAATCGACAAAACTAACAATAGTATTGATAACAATTAACAGTTTTGACAGCCGGCCCCATACATCAGAGTGCACAAGCTCTAAAGGAAAAGAACAATGACTCGATGAACTAGGGAAAGGTAGCTGATGGTTTTTAGCCATCTAACATGCATCACAAACCGATGACATAGTCTTGTTTTGGGGGAAAGACAATTTATTGGACTCCAAAACTTGATGAAGGATAGCAATTGAAGGATGACCAAGTCGCTCGTGCCATTGCTCCACCGTGGGTTTCGCAGCAGCAAGCAACACCGTCTTGGACAGAATGACACTTTCTGGAGTGATGGGATAGAGACCATTCTCACATCTGCCATGCAGGAGGAGGATCCTCGAAGCTTGATCCTTTACAAAGAAGTGATGAGGATGAAACTCAAAAAAGATTTCATTTTCTCTAGCTAAACAATGGACAGAAAGAAGATGTTTGTCTACTTGTGGAACATGAAGAACATTTTTGAGTTTCAAGGTTTTCAAAGGAGTACGAATGTGAGATTGGCCAGCATGGGTGATAGCCAAACATGTGTCATTTGCAGCATGAACCTTCTCCTTGCCATTAAAGTGCTCCAGCATGGTGAGGCAGTCTAGATCACTTGTAATGTGATCAGTGGCTCCGGTGTCACTATACCAGTTGGTGTCAACTCCATATGACGGTGTTGTGGTCAATGTAGCGACATGCTTCTCTTAGCCCTAATATGCGTGGTTAAACCTTTGGTAGCACTTGAGTGCCACATGCCCAGGCTTCCCACACACTTAACAGATCAGCCAAGAATTGCCTCGTCCTTGGTTCTGCACCTGTGAGTTTGAGCTGCCATTGTAGGACCCCTTGTTGGTATAGCCACCACGACCCTTGCCATGGTTGCGAGACTGAGACTTGCCTCCCCATCGATTGTTCTTGGAGACAAAATTGGCCGAGGCACCATCAAGCTACAGGTTCGGATTATGATTGCACTGCTCCAACCGCAATTCAAAGGCTAACAAATGCGCATATAAATCACTGAGAGAAACAACATCAGTGCAAGTCGTTACAGAAATAAACAAAGCATCATATTCCTCACCGAGACCACAAACAAGATAAGAAATCACTTCATCTCGGAATGGTTGTCCTATGGAAGCCAGAGTATCAGCAAGTCTCTTGCCTTTGCTGAAATACTCTGTTGCAGACATTTCATTCTTCTTCAAATTCGCTAGTTGCATGCAAACATTCATTGCTCTCACTCTGGAGTGAGAGAACATCTGCTCCAACGTCGTCTAGACCTCAGCGGAGGTGGTAAGAAACAACACTTGAGAGAGCACTTCTTTGAATAAGGAGGAGAGCAGGAGGCTTAACACTTGTTGATCATGTTGCAGCCAAGTGAAATACACCGGATTGGACTCCTGAGTTGTGCCGGATTCCATCGTCCGTGTGACATACTTGTCAGGACACGGCTTGGAGCCATCAACATACCCTAGAAGCTGTTGGCCTCTTAGGTAGGGCATGATTTGGGCCTTCCACAGTAGATAGTTGTCGCGAGTAAGTTTGAGGTTGATGAGATGGGTGAAGGATGGTGTTGGAAGCAAGCCAGTGGTCAAGTTAGCCGAACTGGCAACACCGGCAGCGTTGGAAGTTTGGGAGCTTTCAATGGACATGGTGACGGCGTGACTGTGGATCAAATAGGCTCTGGTACCACGAGAAAAGAAGAGGCAGAAAGAGTTTGGCAGGTTGCGTAATCAATCAGATTGGCAGCATCGTGTATTATATAGTCCTTGCCAGATAATGTACAATCGGCATTGGATAAGCTACAGAACAGAAACAGAACATGAAGATTATAGCCGGACCACAGTGCCTGTGATCACGATCCTAACTACTGAAGTTAGAGATAAGATTTACAGGTTTACAGATAGATTACAACTGAATTAGTTCAGATATTATAACAACAATTAAACAAAAACAGCCTGAAATCTCGTAAGCTCACCAGAGACCAGACCATTCAAAATGTTGCATCGTTGTTTCAAAAACTAATCATCACTCGGCAGATCGATATCAACACGATGAAGAAAAGTAATATCATCTAATGATGGCAATCAAACCAACAATTTCAAAACCATCGATCCAATTCTAAAGCTTACTACACATGCCATCGAAAAGATCAACATATTAGATTTAGGACACCAATAGCCTGCTCACAAGAACAAAAGTCACGTATTCACCACATATTAGGCTGCATCAAGCGATGAGCCTACAAATTACCAGTAATTTACATACCTTGGTAAAGGGAAAGCCCCCAAAGATCACAACTTTACACTTAGCTACCTTCCGGATGGACAGGAAATTACAAGAAAGCAAGAAAATTGCAGCCCTAAATTGACGGCGATATGCAGAGAAACTTTCTAGTTAGGGAAAGGAAAAAAGAGGGACCTTTTGCTGCTTCCATGAGAGGAACTGGGCCGGGGTGATGGGCGGCGCCCTCGCTGCGGGCACGGCATCGCCGGCAGCAGGAGGCGGCGCCGGCGGCGGCTGACTACCCTCGTCTTCTGCCCCCATCACGGAACCTGCGAAATTCTCACGGGAACGGAAGTATTCTTTTCACCTGGAATATGGAACGGATCGGGTAGGGAACTAGGGACCTGTGTAGGGACTATGGGGGAGTGCAAACCCGAAATCTTTTTTCCGTTTGGAAGGCTAGTATTCGACGTGTGTTCCAAACGCTTAGAACTAGCTTGTAAACATATGCTGTACGAATTGTAAAAAGAAAAAAATTGAAACGAAAAAACGGAAATGTAATTTCCCTTTTGTATAGGGCATATCGAGTATAAATTTCGATCCAGAACTGGTTGTTGACCGGCTAATGGTGACGTGAAAGCTAGTATAACTATCCATGACAGGTCAATCATTTACTGAATACGAACAGATAGTATTTTTATCATATTTGTTTTTATTTTTTTTTCTCAGATGTGAATACGAATATAGATACCTCGGATATGAATAAAAATACGAATAATATCGAATACAGTTATGGAGCGAATACGAATCAAAATGAATACGGTCACGAATATTTATCGTAACACAAAAACCACTTAAACTATACATCCAAAATCAATGAAAATACATAAATAATTTATCTTATCAAACATTAATGAAATATAAATAAGCATAAGTATTTTTATCCACAATAGTTATACCATTGTGCAGATTTTAAATCTTCAAATGGTAGTTAATTTTTTTTTCTAAAGTCCTAAATAATTCTTAATGGATTTATACCATTTACATATGACTAATAAATTAATTAAGAATTTAAATTTGCATCAGAATGATTTAAATGGCAGTACATCAATTTAATCGGTACAAATTTTAATCTACCGATAATACTAAATTTATTTTTAATAAACATAAATATTTGCTATTGGTGTTTGTAATTTAATATGACTAGGGAACCTAATGTCTAATGGTAATGGAGGCTTATGGCTTGGTTGGGCTAGTAGGCTGGTGGCAGGGGATATGAGAGAGGCTAGCTTAGGCTGGGCAATGTTGGGCTAAAATCCTAGATATCCGACTCTATATTATCCGAATAATCTGTATTCGTATTTGCCGGATATCAGGCCTACTGTATCCGTATTCGTTTTCGACAAAAAAATATGTATTTGTTTCCGATCCGAGAATTATCCGAAGAAAATCCGATCCGACACAATCCGTATTCGTTTTCAGCTGGATCGGTCGGAAACTATCCGATCTGTTTTCACCCTTAGCTCTAATGGAAAAGCGCATGCTGACTGTGGCGGATATTATCAGTTTTGATCATATATTTTTATCATCATAATTATTAACCAAAAAGGTCACATCAAATTATAAATTATTCAAGAGAAGGAATTAGAAAGCTTCAAGGCATCGGTTTAACCGCTAGCTTCATATCAGTCCAGCTGGTTTGACATAATTCTTAAAAATATGTCTTAGTTACTTGTAGCTTAAGTAAATCAAAATCCAACTTTGATTTCAATTTTCTTTCTTGTTTCACACGAGAGCCAAATAGTATCTTTTGTACTACAACAACCACGAGCATTGTAGCAACTGCGTGCACCGTAGCATTCGGTCACTATTGCACCAACTTAAAACTCCATATAAGGAAGCGTATTCTTTCTTGCAATAGGAAGGTATAAGGTTGTCGATGTTTTGGTGAATATGAAATGAGTGTAACCCTTCTTGGCTCTAGGGTTGGAATTTTTGATATCTAGTGAGAGTTCAAGTAACTCTTATATGAATTTGCAAGTTCTTTGAGTTTGCTTAAAAGGAATTTGTTGTGATCAACCATTTCGTGCTCTTGTCGATAGCAAGTTGTGTGAATTGGATTCTTATGAAGGTTGTGATACAGCTGTGGTGGTTGTAATATTATGCTTTTCACAAGTTTGATTCCTGATGGAGACGAGGTGCCCGATCTTTCGATGAGATTGATAACTATCGATTTCGGTGGAGATGACCCTCACGATCTGACTACAACCATACGACGACGCTTGCGCCTTAGCAATCGCTGAACCAACTCTGAGATATTATTGATCTAGCTAGAAGCGCGATCAACCTGAACACGAAGTTCAATCCCTGCGAGCAATCGAAGAACTAGCAAGAATAAGATGTAGGCAATCTGATATTGCGAATAATATTGAAGCATAGATGAAAACAAAGTTGGGATCCCGAAAAACTGTCTTGACAGGTGGTCGTCCGACACAACTGAAGAACAGAAGTTTGCACAATGGCTAAACCTAAACTCAACGAACTCCAAGTCCTAGTAAGGGAGGCGGTGGCTCCTATATAGGGAGAATGACCAGGGGTGGCGTCCAACTGCACGCCCTAGGGTTACAAGGCCCATGGGCCCAAGTGGTGGTGGCGCAGCACCCTTTTTGACTCGGACACAGAAATCAATGTGGACTCTTTTTATGATTGCGGCCGGCTCAGATGGAATTTGAAGCTGAGGTTGGATCCGTTGGAAAGTAGACTTCATAAGCTTTCCATGAAGTATAAGAACGTCCCAAACGAAGTCCGTATGAGGAAGTTATGCCCGTTTGAACTTGGTACCATCGCAGCAGTCCGAATCTGATTCCAGAACGTGTCCAACTGAAATTCGTGCTTGGCTTGGTCCCAAAGCGACGTGGTGACCTCCATTATCCTTCCATGCATGTCCATGACTCCATGTCCCTTTCCTTCATCCTTTCCCAAGTTCCTAAGCACAATTAAATCACTTGCATTAGGTAGCAGTCTATTCTCAGTAACATATGAACCTAGGAATGAGTTCACTTGGTAATTAGTTGACGAGCACGAGCTCGAGTAAGTGGTCCTTGCAACACATG
The DNA here is from genome assembly GCA_017311315.1 of Dendrocalamus latiflorus. Classification (NCBI taxonomy): domain Eukaryota; kingdom Viridiplantae; phylum Streptophyta; class Magnoliopsida; order Poales; family Poaceae; genus Dendrocalamus; species Dendrocalamus latiflorus. Next base: position 17,336,850 of record CM029622.1, on the reverse strand, counting down.
TTGTGGATGAGTTGTATCCATGGAAGGGATGTCCTCATCATCCTCCCCTTCTTGCATTTGAGTCGTCCGCGACTCAAACTCGTCCTCTTCTCCCAAGTAGGGCTTCAAATCTGCAATGTTAAAAGTAGAACTAACCCCAAAATTTGCAGGCAGGTCAAGTTTGTATGCATTATCATTAATCTTTTCTAACACCTTGAAAGGACCATCAGCTCTTGGCATCAATTTTGATTTTCTCAATTCGGGGAACCTATTTTTTCTTAAGTGCAACCAAACAAGATCCCCAGGTTCAAAAGTTAAATGTTTCCTCCCCTGACTACCAACAAGTTTATATCTAGCATTCATGCGCTCTATATTCTCCTTAGTTGTCTCATGCATTTTTAAAATCAATTCAGCACACTGTTTAGCATCAGGGTTTAATTTCTCCGAAGATGGAATAAGCATTAAATCAATAGGAGCACGAGGCACAAAACCATAAACAACTTCAAAAGGGCACATCTTTGTAGTAGAATGCAATGAATGATTGTAAGCAAACTCAACATGAGGCAAGCATTCTTCCCACATTTTTAAATTCTTTTCAACACAGCCCTAAGCATGGTAGACAAAGTTCTATTCACAACCTCAGTTTGTCCATCAGTTTGGGGATGACAAGTAGTAGAAAACCATAAAGTTCTCCAAAAATGGCTAAGGAATTTAGCATCACGATCTGAAACTATAGTATTAGGCACACCATGCAAGCGAATAACTTCACGAAAGAATAAATCAGCAATATTGGTAGCATCATCGCTCTTATGACATGGTATAAAATGGGTCATCTTAGAAAATCTATCAACAACCACGAATATACTATCCCTCCCCTTCTTTGTCCTAGGCAATCTTAAAACAAAGTCCATCAAAATATCTTCCCACGGAACGCTAGGAACGGGTAAAGGCATATATAAACCATGAGGATTAAGTCGTGACTTAGCTCTTTGACATGTAGTGCAGCGAGCAACGTAGAGCTCGATGTCCCGTCTCATCTTTGGCCAAAAGAAATGATCAGCAAGTATGTCCTCCGTTTTCTTCACACCAAAATGTCCCATCAACCCGCCTCCATGTGCTTCCTGTAACAACAACAGACGAACAGAACTAGCAGGAATGCACAACTTGTTGACTCTAAACACAAACCCATCATTAATGACAAATTTATTTCATATTTTCCCTTCTTTACAATTCAACAGTATTTCCGCAAAATCAGCATCATGCACATATTGCTCTTTAATAGTCTCTAATCCAAAAATTTTGAAGTCAAGTTGTGATAACATGGCATATCTCCTAGACAAAGCATCAGCAATAATATTTTCTTTTCCCTTCTTGTGTTTTATGACATAGGGAAAAGACTCAATAAATTCAACTCACTTTGCATGTCTACGGTTCAGCTTTCTTTGACTTCGAATATGCTTTAAAAATTCATGATCAGAATGTATAACAAATTATTTGGGCCATAAATAATGTTGCCAAGTTTCTAAAGTTTGAAAGAGTGCATATAACTCCTTATCATAAGTAGAATAGTTCAAACTAGGCCCACTCAATTTCTCACTGAAGTATGCTACAGGTTTGCCTTCTTGTAACAACACACCACCTAAACCAATTCCGCTTGCATCACATTCTAGTTCAAAAGTCTTATTGAAATTAGGGAGTTAGAGTAAAGGTGCATGTGTTAACTTATCTTTCAATGTGGTGAAGGCGTTCTCCTATGCGGCGCCCCAAACAAATGGCATGCCCTTCTTGGTAAGCTCATTCAATGGTGCAGCAATGGTGCTGAAATCCTTCATAAAGCGGCGGTAGAACCCAGCAAGTCCTAAAAAGCTCCGCACCCATGTGACCGTGTTAGGAGTCGGCCAACTCTGTATTGCTTCAACCTTGACTTGATCAACTTCAATTCCCTATGGAGTAACAACATAGCCAAGAAACGACACTCGATCGGTGCAAAAGGTGCACTTCTCAAGGTTACCGAATAGGTGTGCACCACGTAAAGCATTAAAAACAGCACGTAAATGGTCAAGATGTTCCTCTAATGATTTGCTATATATCAGTACATCATCAAAATAAACAACTACAAATCTACCAATGAAAGCACGCAAAATCTCGTTTATTAGTCTCATGAAGGTACTAGGTGCATTAGTTAAACCAAAAGGCAGTACTAACCACTCATATAACCCGAACTTAGTTTTAAATACCGTTTTCCATTCATCGCCTAATTTCATACGGATTTGATGATAACCACTACGCAAATCAACCTTGGAAAAGACAACAGAGCCACTCAATTCATCAAGCATGTCATCTAACCTAGGAATGAGATGACGATACTTAATGGTGATATTATTGATTGCTCTACAATCCACACACATGCACCATGATCCATCTTTCTTTGGTACTAAAATGACCAGAACAGCACAAGGGCTAAGAGATTCGCGCACATACCCTTTTATCAAGCAACTCTTGAACTTGACGCTAAATTTCTTTAGTTTCTTCTGGATTGGTCATGTATGGTGCTCGGTTGGGCAATGATGCACCGGGGATTAAATCAATTTGATGCTCAATCCCACGAAGCGGTGGCAGCCCCGGCGGTATGTCCTTTGGAAAGACATCTTTGTATTCCTGCAAAATGTTAGTGACAGCAGGTGGCAAAGAAGAAGGTATATCCTCAAATGAAAACAAACCTTCTTTGCAAATTAATGCATAGCAAACAGAATTACTAGCATCCAGTTCAGTCATATCAGATTTAGTAGCAAGGAAACAAGCACCTTTCAATTTAATTTCTTCATTCTTGTCATGAACAGATTTAGGTTCTTTCTTTTTATGTTGTTCAAGCTCTTTTGCTACAATCTGATTTTCGCTCTTAGTATTCTCCTGACTTTTCTCTCTTCTAGCTCTAGCAAGGTCATCTTTAACAATTTGTTCAGGAGTCATAGGATGCAGCACAATTTTCTTTCCCTTGAACATGAGAGAGTATTGATTATTCTTACCATAATGTACACAATCAGTATCGTATTGCCAAGGTCTTCCTAATAACATTGAACAAGCTTGCATAGGAACAACGTCGCAATCAACATAATCATGGTATGAACCCATAGAAAAATGTACTCTCACCATCTGTGTTACCTTCAACTTACCATTGTTGTTGAACCATTGAATATGGTATGGGTGGGGATGGGGTTTGGTCGGCAAAGCTAGCTTTTCCACCATATCCATACTCGCTAAATTGTTGCAACTCCCACCATCAATAATTATGCGATTCCTTGACAACGCCCTTGATTTGGAACAAATTATGGCGCTGATTTTGCTCAGCACAAGACACTTGAGCACTTAGTACGCGTTGCACTATAATGCTCAAATACTTGTCGGCATTTTCGGCGCCAACATGTTCCTCCTCATGGTCAGATTCATCATCATGTCCTGCAGGGTCATTTGCAAGCATAGCATATGTTTCATCATCAAAATCACTAGCAGAAGAATACCCACCATCATCGCGTATAATCAATACACGCTTGCTTGGCCAGTCCCGCATCATGTGTCCATAGCCTTTGCAACGATGGCATTGAACGTCCCTCGTTTGTCCTGTCGAAGCAACTGAAGACGAGGTTTTTGCAGAAAGTTGTGGTGCTGATTTGTGTGCTTCGGAAACTCGTGGCGCCGAATTTGACGTAGTAGGGCGCTGCTTGTTGTTGGAGGGTAATGGTGGGGGCGCCACAGTGGATGAGGTAGAAGGTATACGTGGCGTCCATGAATTTGTGCGACCTGCAGAAGAGTTAGATCGCGTTCTCGTCTGGCGTCCCTGCAATTCTCGTTCAGCTTTGCAAGCAAGATGAAACAATCTAGTCATGGAGTTGTAATGTTTGTAATAAAAAATGTCCTGAATTTCATGATTCAACCCTCCCAAAAACCTAGCCATTGATGCCTCCTCATTCTCAACTAACCCACAGCGCAACATACCAATTTCTAATTCCTGATAGTATTCTTCCACAGACTTTGCACCTTGTTGTAAGCGTTGCAGTTTATTTAACAAATCACGAGCATAATATGAGGCAACAAATCGATGGCGCATAAGAAATTTTAAATCCTCCCAAGTGTTAGGTATGTTATTAGGATGTTAACGGCAATGTTCTTTCCACCAAATACAAGCAAAATCGGTAAATTCACTAGTAGCAGCCCTAACTCGTCTATTCTCAGGAAAATCATGGCAAGTAAATTTTTGATCAACAGCTAGTTCCCAATCAAGATAACCATCAGGATCATATTTACCATTAAAAGAGTGCATAGTGAATTTAACCTTAGCAAAAGCATCATCGTGGTCACGTACCTCACGTCGTGGGGGTTCTCTTCGCATACCTTGTCGGTTAAAACGCACATAGTCGAATTCATCTTGTTCCTCTACCGTCACAGCAGGGGGAACAGCAGCCGAAGCTTGGGCAATCTCCTCAAGGCGCGCCATAATATCTGCCAAAGAAGTGTTAGTGATACCTTGTGCTCTCTCCATCACAACGAGCGTTGCGTTTGTCTCAATCTGGGCGCTCTCGAGTTGAGCAAGTCGCTCATTTGTGACTCTGACATCCTCCTCAAGGCCCTCCGTACGACGATTCATTTCGCGAGTGAAATATTGTATGGTTCCCTTCGTACGAGGAGTATGAGATGTATACTGATCTGTAAACTCTCCAGAACCTGCCATTGTTAGCAAAAACACAAGAATGTGTCCCTAACAAGTACTAGGGTATGGTGGTTCAAAAGTCGCTCGCACTCAAACCTTCTATCAAATTCTACCAATTCTTACCAAGCACACAGGGACGATCGGCACCCAGCGATGACAATATATCTGCGAAGATTGGATGGAGCGATTGCCAGGTGAAGCTCAGCCTGTATGGTGTAGAAAAGGTGTAGCTGGGAAGGCTCAAGTTTGGTAGCAAGGATTAGCAATAATCAATTCAGAAATTGCAAGCTGAAAAATCGTTCAACGCCGATTGGTGCTGGTCCTAGGCTAGACCGTACTAGAGACGCGAGCCTAGAGCACAAACGAACACACCGCGTAGAAAGAAACTAGATGACGTTGCACACGGAGTTCAGGAGCTCGAAAAAGGATGCCGTTTGCACGGGGAACCTTAGAATCACTTGTAAAAGGTTCCTGTCAATTTTGAGCAAATTCTGAGAAACTTGAATTTTTCTCGGTTTGCGGGCCTGTTTTGAGACCCTAAACGACGTTTTTTGGGGGTCGAAGCTGCTGCGCGTGTGCCTGAAGGCTTACGCGGATCTAAAATCTCCAGATTCCCCTCTATCTTCTCACTCTATCTTCTCATTTCCTTTCCAACGGATCAAGAAACGCCTCAATTGGAGGTCATATGCAAAAGTTACACTTTTTTCTTTTTTTCTCTCTTTTTTTCTTTTTTTTCACACACACGACGCGGTTGAATCTGAAACTGAGTCCTACTCTGAGTCCAACTAGGGCAAAGCCTCCTTAGAAACCGAGTCCTACTCCGATTCCAACTAGGGCAAGCCTCCCTAGAAACCGAATCCTACTCCGAGTCCAACTAGGGCAAGCCTCCCTAGAAACCGAGTCCTCCTTTTCTACCCTCGCCGTGGCAGTTCGGATCTAACTACAACGGTGAGACCAAAACGTGAACAGAACTCGAAACTCTAGAGGACTAGACACTAAGACCAGCAAAGGACACGACGATGCAACCAAAGGTTCAACAATGCAATGTACTGAAAAGAAAAATTGCGAGGCTAAGACTGGTTTGGACAGGATGATCCACTGCTATTTTTTTTGGTTTTGTGTACTCTAGGTAAGGAAAAACAATATAATCTATGGTAAACTGGAAATTCTCACCGAGCAACCTTGGGCTCTAATACCACTTGATGGAGACGAGGTGTCCGATCTTTCGATGAGATTGATAACTATCGATTTCGGTGAAGATGACCCTCACGATCCGACTACAACCGTACGATGACGCTTGTGCCTTAGCAATCGCTGAACCAACTCCGAGATGTTATTGATCTTAGCTAGAAGCGCGATCAACCTGAACACGAAGTTCAATCCCTGCGAGCAATCGAAGAACTAGCAAGAATAAGATGTAGGCAATCTGATATTGCGAATAATATTGAAGCATAGATGAAAACAAAGTTGGGATCCCGAAAAGCAGTCTTGACAGGTGGTCGTCTGACACAACTGAAGAACAGAAGTTTGCACAATGGCTAAACCTAAACTCAACGAAATCCAAGTCCTAGCAAGGGAGGCGGCGACTCCTATATAGGGAGAACGACCAGGGGTGGCGTCCAAGTGCACGCCCTAGGGTTACAAGGCCCATGGGCCCAAGTGGTGGTGGCGCAGCACCCTTTTTGACTCGGATTCAGAAAGCAATGTGGACTCTTTTGATGATTGCGGCCGGCTCAAATGAAATTTGAAGATGAGGTTAGATCTGTTGGAAAGTAGACTTCATAAGCTTTCCATGAACGTCCCAAATGGAGTCTGTATGAGGAAGTTATGCCCGTTTGAACTTGGTACCATCGCAGCAGTCCGAATCTGATTCCAGAACGTGTCCAACTCGAATTCGTGCTTGGCTTGGTCCCAAAGTGACGTGGTGACCTCCATTATTCCTTCCATGCATGTCCATGACTCCATGTCCCTTTCCTTCATCCTTTCCCAAGTTCCTAAGCACAATTAAATCACTTGCATTAGGTAGCGGTCTATTCTCAGTAACATATGAACCTAGGAATGAGTTCAACTGGTAATTAAGTTGACGAGCACGAGCTCGAGTAAGTGGTCCTTGCAACACATGCTGTGGATGAATTGTATCCATAGAAGGGATGTCCTCATCAATTCCTTTATCAAATTATGTTGCTTTCTTCGAGTTACCCTTGTGATCGTTGTGGTACGATGTTAAATCGTATTGCTTCAGTTGAGTCATCTTCGTCGACCGTGTGATCATCATCACTGTAATATCGGGCCAACCCCAAGGATTCACGTGATCACCCCCGCATCATCTGGTATCAGAGCTCAAGGTTGAACAATGAAAAACTTTAGTTGCACAATGACTTCTATCCTTTAGTTTGGTTCATTTTCATCCTACCACAAAACGACACAAAATATTTGTTTTCTTTTTAGCCTTTTGATTTCAATCTAAATTTTTTGGTGTGTTAGGTTAGGTTCTAATCCATTAGAACCTTTGCTAGCTTATTGATCCCAAAAACTATCATGTTTACTTTTGGCTCACTGATCCCAAAAACTATCTTGTCTACTTTTGGTTTGAGCTATATCGTCCAATTTTCAGATCTGCCCACTTTCTGTTCTTCATCTGAAAACCTATGTCCGATTTGACCGCTAATGTTTTTCTATAACTGGTTAACTTGCTCTTCGTTTATGCTCTTTTGTTAACCACATCTATTATTGAGTTGCTATATGTTCCACTTATATTCTGTGATTAGTAACTAGTCAATTGTTTTCTATCTTGGATTACTACTTAACTTGATAATAGTCTAGAATTTAGATTACACTCCTTTGACTAAACCTACCAAGACTCCATCCATCCAATGAATGAAAGTATGATGAGTTGTCCACACGCATCAATAATATACAACACAACTTGGACAATTATTTTCATAACATGAGTCCCAATGTCCTCTATGAAGAAAGGTATGGCATAGATTGGACTTTCCATACTTGCTACAAAGTGAGACGGAAGGTTTGTGCCATGTCTATCGACCATGTGAGTTCAATCAATATTGTTAGTATTGAGCTCATTGAGAAGCTAGAGCTACCTACAACCCCGCATCCTCGATTATATGTGCTAAAATGGTACATCAGCATGCTTGACATCACGGATCAAGTTAAGGTACTATTTTCATTGGTAAATTCTCTTACAAGATTTGTGCAATATTATTCCAATTCATATGGTCTCATGTCATCTTTTGCTAGGAGATCTATGGTGCAAGGAGTATGATGCATTGTATCAAGACTAGTGCAACAAGGGTTACGACTTTGAATGGTAGGCCAACCTATTTCTTGCCTATGGGTGAGGAAATATGTGCCACATGGAGAGACAAGGTGCTACTGAAAATCAAGAAGCGAGAAGAAGCCAAGCACCAAAAGGAGACCATAGTGATGCCTCAAAACCCAAGTAAGAATGAGAGTACACAGCCCACAATTCCACAAAATGGGAGTATTCCAAGTGAGTTGTGTCATTCCACTAAAAGTGAGGTTGAAAGCATCCACTTTGAGGGGAGAGATCCACCAAAACAAGATGGAACGAATTCTGATATTAGTAACACTTTAAACCCAATTTCTTCTAGTTTTGTTTGTGATCCTACACAAGTTCAAGAAGATGAGAAAAGATGGCAAATTTCTCCACCATCGTTGTCTAAAACTGAAGTTGCAGATATGACAAAAGAGGTGATTCATCAATGGCACCAAGTGAATCATAAAAAGTTATTTGATGCATACAAAGAGGAAGAAGAACAAATGCACAAGATAATGCAATTGTGTGTGTTGTCCCAGAATTGGAGAAGAGTTCTTCCACAATGAACAAAAGCCCGGGACGGCTTTTCTCAAATGGAGGGAGGATGATGCAGATATAATCAGCATCAGTCATATATCCATGATTATCGCAACTAGAAAGAGCTATTAAGTCATATTAAATTATCCAAGAGAAGGAGCTAGAAAGCTTCAAGGAACCAGTTTAACTACCAGCTCCATGTCGTTCCAGTCGATTTGACAAAATTCCAAAAATATATACCTTGGTTACTTATAGCTTAAGTAAACCAAATCCAACTTGAATTTCAATTTCTTTCTTGTTTCACAAGGGAGCCAAACAATATTTTTTTATTTTTGTATTGTAGCAACCATGCTTCTATAGCAACCATCTAGCACTTGCTGTACTATAGCATCGACTTAAAAATCTATACAAGGAGGGGTGTTCTCTCTCATAACAGGAAGGTATAAGGTTGTTGATGTTTTGATGAACATGAAATGAGTGTAAGCCTTGAACCTGTTTTATATGGTTGTGGCTTATGGTTTTGGCTGAAATTTGTGAATTTTAGCTGTTTGTGATAGAGATTATGAAGAGAGAGATACTCGCTTGCGATTTTGGTTGATATAGATGTTGGGATTTTAATGTGTATTATACTTAACTTTTAAATCTCGTCTTGAGAAAATACTCCGTTTGAAAGTTAGGACTATAGCAAAAGCCAAAAGCCGTTTTTAGAAGCCGTTAAAAAACAAGCCCCTTATTGGCTCTAGGGTTTGAATCACTGATATCTAGTGAGAGTTTGAGTAACTCTTATATGTCTTTGCAAGTTCTTTGAATTTGCTTATAATAATCTATCATGACCAACCATTTGTGTTCTTGCCAATAGTAAATTGTGTGGATTGGATTCTTGTGAAGTTGTGATTCGGTTGTGGTAGCTGTAATATTGCACTTGACACAAGTTTATTTTCTTTATCTAATCGTGTTGCTTTCTTCGAGTTACCCATGTTATCGTTGTGGTACAATCTTGAATCGTATTACTTCGGTTGAGTTATCTTTGTAGATCATGTGATCATCATCACCGTAAGATTGGGCCAATCCCAAGGGTTTGTGTGATTGTACCCATATAATTGCCGCTCCGATAATCTACCCCTAGTTCATACAATTATAGTCATGTGATAACAAGAGTCCATTCACACTTAAAAGTCAAACTCACTTTATTTTACAATAAGGAACCGAGTACCAGATTGTTCATCTTGTTGTACAGTGACACTTTTTCGTGGTTTATGGAGGTATCCAGTATCTTCGGCAAATCCGATCAATCTTATGATGAAGAGTCTGTGTGTACTTGCGTCTATTGCGATAAAAAAGGTGAAAAGTATAAGCCATGATTTATGTGTAATCATACAAAACATTTTAGTCCGAGTACTAAACCAATTGAAAAAGAAGCATATCGGTGTTTTAATACCGATCTTACGTATGATTTATTTGGATTCGGGGAAAGCCCTTGAAGATTCGGACTATGATCATGCAGAGTAAAGACACAGAATTTTTATACAGGTTCAGGCCTTTTCTTGGGAGAATAACAACTCTACGTCTTGTCTGGCTATTGCTTAGAGAATTAATTACAATTGGGGAAGAAAGTAATACAAAAAGTCTCGCGCTACTTCTGTTGTCTCGTCTCTCCTTCTCTCAGACATTGTAGGACTGGACAGGCAACAGAAAGGGGGGTGCATGGTGCCTTCAAATTTTCCCCACGTATTCACTTAGCTCTTTCCTCCAATAGCTACTGAGCTATGAAGATTAGAGTTGAAGTCTAACAAAAAACAGAGAGGCAGAACACTGAAAACCGAACTGGTCGAAATCTGACTGCGTGGCCGAGACTTACCATATGGTGTAAGTCTCAACAACGTGGTCGATAGACGATGAAACCTGAAACTAGAACAACAGGAAAAACGCATCAGAGATCAGACCATGGTCGGAGACCAGCACTATAGTCAAAAGGTGACTGGTCGTATACACGGCATCGTGGTCGAAGACTCTTCAACGTTGTTGAAGCTTGCAATGTGGTCATAAGTCTTCGGCTACGTGGTCAAAAGTCATGGCAGGCAGTGTGGTTGAAACCTGACTATGTGGTCGATCACCGACTACGTGGACGGAACTCAACCTAGTCGATAACCATATAGGCCAGAACCAGTAAAATCGTAAGCCAACAAGTGGTCGAACGATCAACGTGGTCAAAGGCAATAGAAACCCCAGAGAAAACAAAGCAGAACGTGGTCGTATTGTTCTCTGGGAAACAGAGGAAGGCAGGGAGGCACACGACCGCAAGATCCAATTTTCGAATAACTTTTGATTCAAGGATCAATTGGTCATGAACCTTCGAGCATAGCAAGAATAAAATCTCAGGAGGTTGCTCTGGAATTTAATCGAAAACTTATCAAGAGAATAGAGATCTTTCTTGGATTCCACCGAAAGCACTCAAAACCGAGACTGAGAGAGAAGGAAGATAATCGGACCATGCAAGTGGGAATAGAAAGGCCAGAATGGCTTCGAGTATGATTTTCCAACACCAGGCAAGTAAGATCATCAACAAATCAACTGAAAGAGAAGTCTTAGATCAATAAGGGAAAGAGCAAACCAAAGACCAGATGACAAATATACACACGAACAGAACCAACTCAACTCCACACAAACACAAACATAGATCAACATGATGATATATTGCTTATGGAGAAGAGTTTACATCCACTCCATCAGGAGGACCAGGAGCACACGCGCTCCAACACCGAATACACAAACTCACGCCAGAATAGAAACCCTATAGACTTCCACACCTACTGGAAGAGTAGTCGCCCATGCCTATTTATAGCCTCAGGATACCAGAGATGACCCGTTAACGTCTACCTACAACCGGGTTTCCACACATGCTTTACCCGCTAGCACAACCAAACAACCATGCTTTGACAGAGACAGCTTTAACAGAAAGCCTTCTTTTGCAGGTCTTGAGCATTTCTCCAAAATGCCCCTCTTCAACTTCCTGGAAGCTTCCCATTTCCTTGCTGTCCAAACCTTGCAGCCACCTTGCAAACCTAGTTATCTTTGGCATCTTCTCAACTGTCCTGGACCTCAACACCTCTTGTGCCTAGTCCCGGTTCTTCCATGCCTCACCATGGCCTAGTTCCAAAGTTCTGCAACCATCACAAACAAGCAAAGCATCACATAGCACCACACTGTAAACAGGTTCATCAATTTGCATATATCAGAAAATATTTTAGTGAGCAAACACAGCAAAATAACTGGTTGTAAACCTCTTACGACCACTCGTATGCACTAGTCAAGAAGTGGTCGTAGCCCTAGAAGACTTTCCAGCTATCTACGACCACACAACAAGTCGTTACGACCACCACACAGGTCGCTACGACCATGAAAATAGAAGCTACAACCATCGCTAGCAGCTATGACCATGATAGCCCTGGTCGCTATGACTTACGAGTATGTGGACAAAGTGCTACAACCACGTAGCAATCGCTACGACCATCGCTTACAACGACTACGACTTTACCAAAACTGGTCGCTACGACTTACAACCACTCAGACAGCGCTGCGACCACTGCACCCAGCCAACAGAAGTTACGACTTACGACTATCGACCACGACCAGTCAGATCTACGACTATTGACCACGGCCAGTCAGATCTACGACTATCGACCACGGCCAGTTAGATTTACGACTATCGACCACGGCCAATCCGATCTACTACTATCGACCATGAAGTCGTAAAAGCCTCTGTTGACCACCAAGTCATAAAACTGACTGCCGATCACAAAGTCGTAAATCTAGCTACCGACCGCAAAGTCGTAAAACTGACTACTGACCACTAAGTCGTAAACTCGACTGCAACCACCAAGTCGTAAACTCGACTGCGACAATGTGGTAAAAAAACAACTGCGACAACGTGGTCGTAAATACCACTGCGACAACGTGGTCGTAAAATCAACTGCGACCACCAAGTTGTAAAAACGACAACGTGGTCGTAAATGCCACGGCCGACCACAACTCCTGATGACAACGTGGTCGTAAAGGCCACTGTCGACCACATGGTCGTAATGCAACTGCAAATCGAGTCGAAAAGGCTTAAAACTTTATAGATAGAGCACAGAAATCAAAAACCAAGCACAATCTCTCTAAACCAAGTGTCAATTACTCATCACAAACATGGAGACACCTCCATATGGTCTCTCAGATATCAACCTTTATATAGTTGGTGAAGCAGCGGCCATTGTCCCACGCCAAAAGATACCTTAACGCTTCAAGTGATAACCATCCAACGGGAGTTATTGTCAGGGAGACGTGATGGCCTGTTCGTCGTACGGCAATTGTTGTAAAAGAGAGATCATGCGTGATTATCAAGAATGAATGCACGTTCTAATCGCCTTGTCAGATAGACCCATGATGTAGTAGATCATTGTAGACAAGTCAGTCGGAGATACATTGGTTATAGGAAGATCTATGGCCGGGAGGTGATCATAGGACTACTTATGACCATGTGGTCGTAGAAAACCTTACGACAATGAGGTAGTCATAAAAAAAACTTACGACTATAAGGTCATAGAAAAGCTTACGACTGAGGACTGGTCGTGGAAGAGCTTACGACTGTGTGGTCATAGGAAAGCTTATGACCACCCAGTAAAAATCTTGTCGAAAGGCTTTTCCAACCAGCGTTCTGTAAGAAGCATGTGCTCCACAGATGCCCCCATGTATATCGTTAAGGAGTTGTAATCCTTCTTTCAGCAATATGCATCACATGAGAACCACTTAAGTACTCCATTTATAGAGTACCCCATTGACCAAAGTATACATTTTGGCCTTGCGGGATAGACGATTTGCTTCGAGATCGTCGTCGGGTGCTAAACTCTTCCAAAGATACTCGTAGATGGGAGCCATCCAAATATCCTCGTACTCTAGAGAGCCTGTCTCATTTGGAGTTGTCTCCGGTAATTCGACCAAAGACGGCTTCTGGAGTTGCTCCAAGAAGACACTTGGTGGTACTTGTGATTGGGAAGAAGCTAGTCGAGCCAACTGGTCAGTGAGAAAGTTATCCTTCCAAGAGATATGCTATAACTCGAAACTGAAAAAGTGCTTCTCAAGCTTTTTGACTTTCGATAAGTATTGAGACATGGTCGTACTAGAGTATTGGTACTCTTTTCTGACCTGATTTACGATTAGTTGAGAGTCTCCTCTCATGAGTAGTCGACGAATCCTGAGCGGTTTTGCTGCTTGTATGCCAGCCAACAAACCTTCATATTCGGCCACATTATTAGTGGCTGGAAAGTGTAGTTGAATGACATACTTTAAGGTGTCTCCCATGGGAGATCCAGGACCACCTCAGCCCCCGAGCCACTAATCGTAACTGACCCATCAAAGTACATCATCCACTGGTCATGGGAAGTGTACTAAGGATTCTAAACAGGTTCAAGATTTGTCCATTCGGTGACAAAATCCACCAAGATCTAGGATTTAATGGTTGTTCAGGACACGAAATGGAGGTCGAATGCCCCAAGTTTAACTGACCATTTGACCATGTGTCCCATTGTTTCCCTGTTCTAGAGGACCTCTCCTAAGAAAAACTCAAATGGCACAATAATTTTGTGTGCATAAAAATAATGCCACAGCTTCCTCGAAGACATGAGGAGGGCATATAAGAGTTTTTGGACCTAAGGGAGTGCACCTTAGGCCCATGTAAGACATCGCTTACATAGTAGACTGGTCATTGGACGCCTTCGCATTCTATGACTAGTACTGTACTTACTGCCTGTGGTGTGGCACATAGATATACTAATAGTGTCACGCTTGGTTTCGGAGAAACTAGAACGGAAGCGCTCGTAATATATCTCTTGACATCCTCAAAGGCATCGTTAGCCTCTTTCGACCACTCAAAAGCCTCATGTTTCCTTAGAAGTTTGAAGAAAGGAAGTTATTTCTCTCTCAGTCGTGTGATGAATGATTTAGAGCCGACATGCACCCGGTGAGTTTTTGAACTTCTTTCTTAGTGTTCGAGGGCGCATCTGCTCGATGGACTTGATCCTTTTAGGATTTGCCTCGATACCTATTGCAGACATAAGGAACCTGAGTACTTTCCTGAAGAAATTCCAAATACACACTTCTCAGGATTGAGTTTCAAGCAGTGCTTTCTAAGGTTGTCGAATGTCTCTTGCAGGTCTGAATTAATGTGATTAAGTCATCTGATGCTTTTTACGACTAGATTGTCAACATAGACTTCCAAGTTTCAGCCCATTTAATGAATAAAAGTCAATTGCATCAAATGCTGAAAAGTCGGACCAGCATTTTTTTTAAGCCAAATGGCATTTTGACATAGTAAAACACTCCGAATGGTGTAATAAATGTGGTCTTCTCTTCATCTTCTATGCATCTAGAAAACTTAACATTTCATAACCAGCAGTAGAGTCAACCAATTGATCAATACGAGGAAGCAGAAAATCATCATTTGGACAAGTTTTATTTAAATTGGTATAGTCTATACATATACAACACTTACCATTATACTTCTTTACCATAACAGAGTTAGCCAACCACTCTGAGTGATCGACTTCTCTTATAAAGCCTACCTTTAGTAACTTGTCCAATTATGATCTAATAGCTTCCTGTTGATTTGGTGTGAATCTCCATAATTTTTATTTTACGGGCTTCTTATTAGGCGGTAGAGTTAGCTTGTGATTGATCACCTCCCTAAGGATCCAGACATGTCGGATGGCTGCCACATGAACAACTTTGTATTTGTTCAAAGGAAGGTGACAAGGGCGTCTTCCTATGCTAGGTCAGAAGTAACTTGGTACGAACGGTCTTCAAAGGCTCCACTGGGTCTAGAGGAACCTCCTTGACATCCTCATTCAGCTTCAGCATAGCTTTAGGCTTCAAGTGCTTAGTCGAAGGTTGCGCCTTGGTATCTTCTCGAGTCGGTAACTGGCAAACCATCTCAAGAGATTAGCGGTCGCATGTTAGCGCTATTTTCTTATCACAGCGAGCTATGATCACTCCCTTGAGACCTGGCAACTCTCGCTCGATAGCTTTGTACTATCGCTTTGACTCGTATACCGAGGATCCTCCATAGATGTGCTTGATAGTTGCTTTGGATCTTGGAACGACATCTTCTCATCATCTTTTGATTGCTTCCGGATACTTGTTTGTCTTGGTTCTTGGATCGTAGGGAGTGGTCCCTTGCCAGAATAGTAATCCTCGAGTTTTTGTTGAAAAACTCGGCAATTGCGAAGGTCATGTCTCCCTTTTATGAAAGGGACACCACCTAGGCTTGTTGTCCTTCCACGCGGGTGCTTTGCCCTTGCCCCGATCGGAGTATTGCTTAGAGTTCCATGGCTCCTTATCGCCTGCAGCTAAGACTTCCTTCGAACTTCCAGCGCGAGGCTTCTAACATTTGGTCTTGTTCTTGGATTTCTTAGCCTTCTCCTTCCTCTTACTGCCTTCGTGTTCATCTTTGGAACTTTGTTTGACCTGATAAATATTTTTTGTCTATTCGACTACTTCAGCAACAATCACGTAATGGTCATCCTTCTCAAAGAGCTCGGCAACAGTGGTCGGAGTATTCAAGGTGATATCCTCTGTGAACCTCCTATTGTGGACCCCTGCTTGAATGCCCTAATGACAGAAGTGTCAGCGACCTCCAGAATTGAATTATGAACCTAACTAAAGTATCTGATGAATTGCATACGGTCTCATTGATATTCTGTCACATCTAGTGCAGGTCGTCCTATTTCCTAGGGCAATTGTACGTACCCTGCAAGTTGGCCAATAGAATATCGCATAGGTGTGCCCACGAGTGGATCAACTCAAATGGTTGATTGAGCAACCACAGCTAACTAGACCCTTTGAGCACCGTTGAAAGATAATTTGCCATGATGTGCTCGCCTCCTCCTACTGCCTGGATCGTGGTTGTGTAAATCTGAAAGAACTCGATGGAATTTTGGGATCCATCAAATTTCTCCATGTTTACTTGCCAAAATGGCGGTGGCCAGCGTACTGCTCAGAGTTCCAGCATGAATGCCCGACATCTGGTAATGAGTTCATGACACCTCCTTTATAGGAAAGGGTGATTGGCGTCACCAAACGATCATACTCAACGATGCCCGACAGTCGATGGACCCGACCTATAGTATGCCTCGTCCATACGAGGGTAGTATTCCTTATACTCCATCTGCTACTGTAGATTCCTTGCTCAAAGCTATGATCAGTCACCCTCCCCAGTAAACTCGTTGATCCAGAGTCATTTGAGGAACTCTCCTCCGGCTAGAGTTATGGTTAGGGGAATGACGTGACATGTCATCATGTCAAACCCTATGAGCTGAGTTCTATGAATGACTAGGTGCGATCATACTTATCTGACTCTCGGAGTTATACTAATGAGACTGGTCAAATCTGGCCATCATGCTATGTAGTCTTCGTGTGATCCCTTCGACAAAGTAGTCATAGCCTGGCACTCGAGCAAGCTCTTGAGTCGGGTTCTTGAGCAAGTCATTGATACATTGAAACTCTTGAGCCTCTTTAGACTGGTGTTGGGCACGCCTAAGCAAAGACCTCTGGGCAGCCAGTCGTCTCCTTCGAATGTTCTCGAGATCCTCAATATCTGAGGCTGGTTGAAGTCGCCTTAAATGAGAGTGATTATTTCTAGGATTTTTCTCATGCTCATCAGATAGCTGACCTAGTTCATCACTGGAGGTCTCCTCGCCATCCTCACGAGGGATGGCAGTGTGTGATCGGTGGGGAGCATCCTCAGGCCTTCCTCCAAGAGAGTGATTAGAATATGCAGAGCGGACAAAGACCTCCCGAATAGGATCTCCACTCGTGTCAGACGTCTCCTGGATTGAGGAGTTGTCCAATGACAGAGCCTTACTGCACGGAATATGCCTCTCCAGAAAGGGGAAGTCTGGGTTATAACCATTTCCGACCAGAGTTGAACCATACAAGAGTGTGGACGGACTCGCAGGGAACCTACCCACATTCTCTGTAGGGACAACTAGAGAGTTACGACCACCAGTTGACGATGGATTCCCAGAATGACAGATTCCAGGACTCGTCGAGCCTGATTAAACGGTCACTCGGGGACTTGAACACTTGGGGGCAGGCCCATTGTTGTGTTGCGAGTCCTGCTCGTGGTCAGATTGACCCTTGTCCTTTGGGAAAATTGGTTCCTTCATTGGGCGTACTACTGTGGGGGGTATGAATCCCTCCTCAGTCTTTCCCGCAGTGTGGTCTCTGAGGTCTTGGGATGGATCTCCAAAGACAGTCTCACTGTCGGAAGCAAGCATCGTCTGCTTGTAGTCGTAGCAGGCATCCATATCGAGATCTGCAAAGTCGGCTAGGTCAAACCAGTTCTCCTCGTTCCACTCTCCTACCATGAGAAAATTACCAAGTCTTGGAAGAAATGTCCCCACGGACAGTGCCAATTGTCGGTGTTTTAATACCGATCTTACGTATGATTTGTTTGGATTCGGGGAAAGCTCTTGAAGACTCGTACTAAGCTCTTGAAGACTCGTACTATGATCATACAAAGTAGAGATACAAGAATTTTTATACAACTTCGGGCCTTCTCTTGGGAGAAAACAACCTACGTCTTGTCTATTGCTCAGAGAATTGATTATAATCAGGGAAGAAAGTAATGCAGAAAGTCTTGCGCTACTTCTGTTGTCTCATCTCTCCTTCTCTCCGACATCAATCTTTATATAGTTGGTGAAGCAGCAGCTGTTGTCCCATATCAAAAGACGTCTTAACACTTCGAGTGATTACCGTCCAATGGGAGTTATTGTCAGAGAGACATGATGGCCCGTTCATTGTGCAATGTTTGTTGTCAAAGAGAGATCATGTATGGTTATTAAGAATGAACGCACGTTCTAATCACCTTGTCATGGACCCACGATGTAGTAGGTCATCGTAGACAAGCTAGTCAGAGATAGATTGGTTGAAGAAAGGTCCATGACCAGGAGGTAGTCGTAGGACAACTTACGACCATATGGTCGTAGAAAAGCTTACGACAATAAGGTAGTTGTTGTGGTTACTGACCAAACAGAGAGAGAGAGATGGTAGTGGAGAGGTGGGAGAGTCCTCCTTCACCCTCCCCCTCATCCTGATATATATATTCATATGGAGTATGCTTTTACAGTTATGCCCTTACATCCGTACATCCCCATCAGGGGCACTTATGTCATTACACATGTTACTCTGGTTCTTATAACCTCCTAACAGGCCTGCTGGGCTTAGGTGGGGGCCACTCCTTGCAGCGCGAGGGGGAGTCTCTTCACCTTCGTGGTGTCGTCTCCGCCCGCGGCCTCGATCGCGTCCACTGGGTGTTCCAGCGGCCCCGATGGCACCTGCGGTGGAAAGCGTCCTACTAGCAGCCCTTAACGCGTTCCAGCGGGAACTAGGGGACCTTCGCGGAGCCGTCCGAGATATACAAGAGGCTCGGAGCCAGAAGGCCGCGCCAGTAATCGCGCCCGAGCCCACGCCGGAGAGGGCGGACAGCCGCGAAGCCCCCACGTCTAGCCGCGTGCCACTGCGACGCGTAGATCCGGAGTCCCCGCTTTCGGCGGGGCTGCAGCAGGCGGCGTGGCCCGAAGACTTCAAGTTCCCTAACGTCGTCAACCCGTACAAAGGCGACACGGATCCCCGCGAGTTCGTGCGCGCGTACGAAACCGCGATCGAGGCCGCGGGCGGAGACGACACCACGAAGGCGAAGGGACCCCCCCTCGCGCTGCAAGGAGTGGCCCACACCTAAGCCCAGCAGGCCTGTTAGGAGGTTATAAGAACCAGAGTAACATATGTAATGACATAAGTGCCCCTGATGGGGATGTACGGATGTAAGGGCATAACTGTAAAAGCATACTCCATATGAATATATATATATCAGGATGAGGGGGAGGGTGAAGGAGGACTCTCCCACCTCTCCACTACCATCTCTCTCTCTCTATTTGGTCAGTAACCACAACAGTAGTCTTAGAAGAACTTATAACTATAAGGTCATAGAAAAGCTTATGACTAAGAAGCGGTTGTGAAAGAACTTACAACTATGTGCCGTAGGAAAGCTTACGACTACCATGTGAAACCCCCCTTATCGATAAGAGGTATATTCAAATAATATAATGACGTAATAATTTGAGAAGTATTATATTCTCGTCAAAGCCCAAATTTTTTTTTGTGGGTATAGCCCATCATTTTTTCACTCAACCTTGAGTTTTTCTTGTTGATATTCAAAATGAGTTTGGAAAAAAGAGAGAGATAAGTTTAATGTAAACAGTAACATTTCCTTTTTTAGAGAAATTTATAGTTTGTTGAGGATTTCTATTTTTCCAACACAAACTGAATTGAACTTGAAATTTTATAAGGGCTTATGCTAAATTAGGAATAACCTTCACAATTTTTCCCGAAAATTTTCATATTAATTCGGTATTCAAATCAAAAGAGTTGGCACAATCACACCCATATCATGGTATGGCTCAAATATTTTTTTTACCATGTTATTGAAGTTTTTGCGTCTTCTATTTTTATCACTTTATATCCGGATCGATTGTTTGAGTCATTCTTTATCTTCAGGTTAGATCTGTATCCTACTATCCTCTTAACTCTTAAGAATGCTACGTAATGTCACTGTGCTGCAGCGTCGACCATTCAATCAAAAATTAATGCATTGGATGTGCTTAGGTAGTTGGGCAAAGTCTAGAAGCACCACGAACAGCATGCACCGTAGAAAAAAACAATATGTTGCTCTGATATCGCAGCATTGGTACTCTTCAGTCAGCACTCATGTGTCGAGAACACAATTCGATGGGGATGTCCGAACCAGATCAATTGTTAGGTTACGTGTATGCTATATTAGCGTAAAATAAAATTTCCTATTGTATAAAATCATAAAATTATGTGAATAAAAAATCATAAATCATTACAACTAGACACACAGTTCAGCAAAACTAGAGTTGAAGTAGTCGATTCAACTAAGAGCGCATCGATGTAGTGGAAGCAGTCGATTATCCTCTGACCAACCATCTCTTCCTTACGATTGTCTCGATTAGCGTCGTAGTCGCAGCAGTGCCTCTACCAAGGTTCACACGTCTAGGGATGGAACACCGTGCATCAGCATACTGCACCAGCGCGTACGGTAGGGGTTATGAAGATGGCGACTAGGGTTTCGATAGGTGTATTTCAAGATACCTCCCTCAGCCTCTGCACATCTCTTTATATAGCCTCTAATTGGATCCTTATCCGATACAAGTAGAGATCTTATCCCACTCGGGGACTATTATCTGACCTTTTATTATTCCAGCCCATTAAGTATATGACCATGTAGGTTCATATATATTTGACTATGGCCCGAAAACTCCTTTTCGGTCCATAAGTCGGTAGCGGTCCCTAGCAGGATATAACGACTCCTAAACATACATAAAGATTATATCGAACAAACCTATATAGTACTTATGTTTGCCTTATTATACCAAATCGAACTCAAGACAAGAAGCGTGCCATCTTATGATATCTCGATCCATCCTTCACTCGAACATGTAGTGCATTACTCAGTTGTGATTGACTTCTCAACCATATTCGGCATGACCATACACTTCTTTAATCCAACTACATCAAGAGGCTCAGAGATATATCTCTTGTTATATAGGAAGGGTAAATTCCATCTTGATCATTCATATTCCTTCGCATATTTTATAGTAAACTTGAAAGCTACCTTTATGACCAACCAGTCACGGAATAGTGTTTGGCAACCCCTTAAGTAAACTATTACATATGTAGAAAATAATGACGATCTCAGGTCTAAGGATCCTACATATATACTATGTATGATGCCAACAACGACCATGCATGACATGCACGCGCTTAACTTCTATTGGTACTTGGAACTTAAAAATCGAACAAAAAAACATTGATATCGAACAGATGTCGATGTACTGCACATTCGTCCAAAGTTGTGTTGTACATGCACGTCGTTCGAGAAAACCAGATCATCACTCGGGCATGTGTTGCTCACCAGGATGGTCTTTGCATGGTTTATTATTTCCTGATCAAACTACCTATCCATTTTTATGGTAGAGGTGAATAGTAGTATTTTGAATAGGGCTGGCAACAATCTGAATACCTGATGATGCAGACCATCGACGGTATTGTACCACTCTTCCTTTTGTAGCCTGCTACAGGTGATGTGGTGTGTTGCGTTGTACACAAATCTTCTAGCATCTTTTAGGTCCAGCGGCCGAGCATGAGAATGGCGTTGTATCGTCATAAAAGAATGCTAGAGGATCCAAATCCATCCGATAGGCATCCATCTTTACAACTGCATCTTCAATGGCACTGTCTATATCCAAACAAATTTAGTACTCAAATCTTATGCTTGAAGATATATTCGAAGATATGAGTAATGGACCCGAATGAATGCTAGCAGCTGTCCGTGTTTCTAGGATGAAACCCTTCCGAATACGATAAACGCTTCACGTCTCTAGGCTGAATCCACTGTGAATATCGACGATGTACTTGTTTTATATATTCGTTTGCGATCATAAGTTGAATTATTGGGGTGGATTATTCTAAATAAAATTGTGCAACTGTTGAAGTTATTAGTCCTCTTCGTATTGATTTCTAAAAACTATTTTTCTATCGTAAATAGCTTTTTCACGGTACCTAGTTTCAAATGGATTGTCTTTTCAAAACAAAATTTACTAGTTGATTGTGGTACATATTGTAGTGATTTATTTATATCGAACAAAATCATACGCGAATGTCTCTCTACAAGCTATTACTGTTTATAAACCAAAACCAAAAACTAAAACTAAAAACAATATAAATAGATATAGCCTAATGACGAGAATAAACACTGACCTCGTGGGTTCGCATGGGTCGTTATATCCATTCCGTTGAGGTTGTAAGGCCAGTCTCAGTGGGGGTTTCATGGGCATTAAATACGCTGACATGACACTGCATTGATGAAGAGAGAGATGATAAAAGTTTCATGGGAGTAGAGAGAGTTTCATGGGGATGAAACTCTTCTACACTGTTTCCAAAATATAGGTGTGTTGGAAACTGGGACATGAAACCTCCACTGAGACTGGCCTAAGAGCAAGTCTTATAATACAGCCTTCAGCTGGCTGTATGGATACTTACAGCCCACTTATCAGCCTACTCATATAGTAGTTACAGCCAGCTGAAGGCTGTATGATCTACCCCTTCCTCTCACAAAGTTTCTTAGTTATTGTGCTTCAGCTGGCTGTAAGCTTACAGTCCACCTCTCTTCTCTCTCTTCCTCTCTCTCCTCCACCTCAGCATACAGCCAGCTTACAGCCTCTTATAATACTTGCTCTAAGCGCAACTTGGTAAGTATAACAATATTGCGTATCCCAAAAGTGACGCAGGAGTAATTGCTAGAGATATATCAAATTTAAACGAATGAAACAAAAAAACAACTGGCATCGTCGCCGCCGTAGGCGTCCGCCGTCCAACCTCTACAAAACCACCCCTACACCTCCTGCCGTCCAAGAAACGTCCTCTCCACTCCCCCCGCATCCCAGCCACACCACCACACTCCACTCCTCTCGCACGCGAGCGCACGCCACCATACAGCTATGGCTCTCGCCGGCGGCGCCACCGGGGCGTGCCTATTCCTCCTCCTCGCGCTCGCCGTCGCCGCAGGGGCGGCCTCCCCGGCTCCGGCGCCGGCGGTGGACTGCCAGATGGCGTTCCTGGGGCTGAGCGACTGCCTGGATTACGTGCAGCCCAGCAATGCGTCGAGCCTGCCGTCCAAGTCCTGCTGCGGGAAGGTGAAGACCGCCGTCAACGACCCCGCTGTCGTGGACTGCCTCTGCGCCGCCTTCGCATCCAAGAGCTTGCCCATACCGCTCAACATGACCCGGTTGCTCGGCCTCCCCGCCGCCTGCGGCGCTTCCACCTCCGCCTTCAGCAAGTGCAAAAGTGAGCACCGTGCCTTTGCTGTTTACTCTGTTTTTCCTTGGATTTGGTTGAGATGGGTTTGACTGAATTTTACTATCTTTAAGTAGAAATGTAGACGATACGGAGGTCATTCCACTGTGTATAACGAAAATTTGATTTTTATTATACAAATATTATAGAAGTTGGAGATTAGTTTTAGGAGTTTGCAATGTTTAGTTGTCAGGTGTAAGACTGTCTGATTGTCATGGGAACAGCGATCTAACCGGTCGGTGGCCAGTAGTCTGACCGTATGACTTTTGAAAA
This sequence comes from Dendrocalamus latiflorus, assembly GCA_017311315.1. Taxonomy (NCBI): domain Eukaryota; kingdom Viridiplantae; phylum Streptophyta; class Magnoliopsida; order Poales; family Poaceae; genus Dendrocalamus; species Dendrocalamus latiflorus. The sequence continues at coordinate 17,313,091 of CM029622.1, read as the reverse complement.
TTGCATGCTAAACACTTTTGTATGTGTTTAGGGTGTGTTTACACTAGATGTCACCTAAAATGAAATTTTGATATGAAACTAGATAAAGTTTAACCGAAATTCCAAATAATATTTTTGTTACTCTTAAACGGTCAGACTAGCCAAACACTGGCGGTAAGATCGCACCAGCATAGTGCCAGCAGTCAGACTGCAAATAGCAATCAAATCGGTTTTTAGTGAATTGGTGCTGAAATTGTGCATTTTGGTTTGAGATATGGTCCTAGGAGGTTGAATTTGGTTGTGTGTGTGCACGGCATAGATTGCCAAGTGTGTTATGCCTACATGATGTGAGGTGCATGTGGAGACTATGTGTGATATGGTTGATCAAACCATGACGGTCTTGAGTTCAAGGTTCAAGAAAGCACTAGGCGGGTGGTGGCCTGGTGCCTAGCGCCTGGCAGACTAGGCGACGCTCAGCCGGCCGGCTTGGCTACGGTGCAGATAAGCCCAGAACAAGAATAATATAATGAATTGAGCAAGCATCAGACATCAAATTGAGCAAGATAGAAGAATAATTACCTGAAGTAGCAAGATATGGGCAATTTGATATAATCATGTATATTATCTCTCCTCAAAAAGCTTGATGTAAACATATATGAAATCAAATAATCATGTAAATAATCATGGGACCAGTTGACCAGAGGGGAGGGGACGGTTGGAGTAGACAGGGCCAGAGGGGTGAGGGGAAGGCGACGACGTCGGAGCCGAGAGGGGAAGGCGGCGGTGCCGGAGAAGAGAGGGGAGAAGGGAAGGCAGCGGCGCGGGAGAAGAGAGGGGAGAGCCAAGAGGGGAAGGTGGTGGTGCGAGAGAAGAGAGGGGAGAGCAGAAGGCGGCGGCGCGGGACCGGAGAAGAGAGGAGAGAGCGAAAGGTAGTGGCGCGGGACCGGAGGAGAGGGGAAGGTGGCGACACGGGACCGGAGGAGAGGGGAAGGCGGTGACACGGGACAGGAGAATAGAGGAGAGGGGAAGGCGATGGCGCGGGACAGGATTACCTCGCTTTGACAATGTAGTGGAGGCTGACGACCGTGATTCGGACTTTGGAGGCGGCGAGGATTGCGGGATAAGCTGGAGGCGACCTCGATTCGGTGGTGGGGAGGTGCGACGTGGCGGGGGCAACCTCAATTCGGCGGGGGGAACCCTAGCGCAACAACTGGATGGCGTCCGGGCGGTCGGGTGCACAGGCTTCTTATTTGCTCGCCTCAGCAATGCCTCACGCCACCGAGCACCACCACCGACTATCTTTGACCACCCAGCAGGTCCTAGGTGGCCTTCCCGCCTAGCCCACCTCCTTGGACGAAATCACGGCGGCGACCCTCCGCCGAACGCGTAGGCGGCGCCTAGTCGCTGCCTAAGACCAACTTCTGGAACCCTGCATGAGTTTGACTCATGGCTTAGGAGCTTTGAGGTGTTGTGTTGCATAATGTATTGCTTTGACTAACATAAGTGCATGGAGGGACTAGATTTTTTCAATCTCATTCTTTTTGGTAATTGATGATAATCTCAACAAATATGAAATAGTAAATTGATTTACGAGTATACATCATGTAGACAACAATTGTAGGTACTTTGATATGAAAGGATGGGCTCTTGACTCATCAATTATGTCAATTGATGATTTTTTGTATCGTGCAGTGCGACATGGTGGTTTGCTTGTTGGTGTTGGTTGTAGGAATTCAGAGCTAGGTTATGGTGAGGTGGACAGGATCTGTTCTAAGCTAGAAGAACTTAGGTTTATAGCGATCAAAGGATTAGAACTAAGCTGGGGGAGATAAGGTCTAGAACGATCAAGGTGTCGTCAAAATATGACTGAGGCTAACGGAATGGTTACAAATCGGGAAGACAAGGAACTGGACCAGAAGCTACCAGTGGCGGGTATGACGAGCAACGACAAGGTGTATCGGGACTAAGGTCAGAGAGTATCTAAGGTCCAGAGTGGTCACTGAACTCGGGTGCTGTCATGGTGTATGGAGAGGCATATGGTGTGCAAGTGACTTGGGCCTATTCGCAAGCGAGAACGGTTCATGGGATCCATACGCGTGAGACATGAAGCACAAGGTTGCTTTAAGCCAAAGGAAGCATGAAGCTTCATGGAAGGATAGTGGAATGGTATTTTGGTAGTTGCCTGATACTGTAAAAGTGACGGTGCGCGAAATCACATCGGTGGCCTAAATGGATTAGGTCAAGAATGTGCTGAAAATGTTAAGTAGATTAGTGTTGATTCACTAGCAGGTTAATGGTTGTGTGCTCTTTGAAAAGTGTGCATATGATACGGGTTTGCCCGATCTTCTCGATGTAGGATCAACGTGTAGCTTCTCGAATCGTAGTGATCCTTTGTTGCCAATGCAAGAACGAACACTCTTTAATTCACAAGAACATACACGCTGGACTTCACGACCACCAAGCAAAGCCTTTTCGCACTCCTAATTCCTAGTGAAAAAGGTTGAACGATCTTGATTATCGACATACTCCTAATTTCCTCTCACGATGGTTCGTCCGTCATAGAAGAACAAAGCAATCTACTGTTTCAATCTATTATCAAAATATCTGGTCCCCCAATACAAAGGGGTGCTGGTGTCTTTTAAGGGAACAACCTCCAAACTCACGCATGCATCTATGGCTGGCTGGACGGTGCTCGGCCAGACAACCAAATCAAACAAGTTTTATCTCCTAAGCAAAAGACCAAGTTAATGATCCAACTAGTTACATAGTCGTAGGCCTTGGGCTTGTGTCTCCTGGTCAACATAAACAACATGTAGGCCGTAGGCTTTTGGCTGGGCTTCCATGCCGATCAAGTGACCCAAGGACCTCATGGCCGATTGACTCCGGCACGCAGACCGCAGATCTTCCTTTCTTTCCTTGATTGCTGGCCAAAAGTAGTAGCTCCATCTTGTGGCCCTGGAATCGTCACAATATTTAAACATGAGAATGCACAAGAATTTGACATGAGGTAGTACATCGTTCTCACTAATAGAAGAGAGTTCATTAAGAAACAAGTTCACCTAATAATATTTAATGCGGCTTAATAATTATTTACAATTAATTAATATATTTAATTGAAAGGTGCAAGACATATGCGTATTTGTATCAGCATATGTAAATGTAAAACCAGTATGGTGTTAGGCTAACGAGTTACCCTATGTAAGTGGATGAAACCTAATTAGAGATGATGGTTAAGATTTTTTGTAAGCCTCCACTATATAAGGAGAGTGAGTGGAGAAAGTTAGGGTCAACTCTTTAGGAAGCCAAGTGGAGGAAAGTTATGGTTCTTGGAGAGAACACTTGAGAGATAAGTTGTGCCTTTTTGTCTTGAACTTTTTGTCATCCTTGAGTTTTACGAGTGGTTGTAAACATTTATCTCAAAGTATCAATAGATATCCAAAATTCGTCTAATCTTTCTCCTCTTTGCTTAAGTATTAAAATCTTGATTTAGCTTGATTTTTTTGTGTTTCCTTCTCCCCTTTTGATCTTGCTGTGATCCATTAGAGTATAGGTAGAAGATGAGTCTATTGATCAATCTACACCTATCTAGATCACTCATATAGTTAGATTTGAGATTAAGCCCGGTTTTGCTTGTTCTTGGATCAAATTTGGGTTTTCGTGGTTAAAATAGTTTTATTTCGAATCCATGCCTAGATTAGCTTGCTATGACGTGTAGTAGATCTGGATCATCCTCTTGATTAGAAACTACTCGACCAAGAACTAATTTTGATTTTAGGGGTTTGGGTGTTCTTAAGACGTAGATTTGATATTCTCCAAATTAGTGAACCTAAGCCCAAGACCTCGTGATTCTTGCTTGGTTTATGTCCTTAATGCCTTGAACAAGTCTCATGCAAAATATAGGTTAGATAAGATCTAAGTAAGTTTTTGATATTTGAGTTTTAACTCGAGAGGTTTTTAAGTCTTGGAACAGAGGAGTGGTCAGACCAGCTGTTGCGGTTAGACCACCGTTGTCCCAGTGGCCAAACCGCCTAGGCCCGATCAAACCAGTCTCAAGCTTTCAGTCAAACCGGCCTAGTGACGACTTAGATCATTTTGTACTTGGTTGTTCTCTTAGCTATTTAGCTTTCGTTTGATGGTTGTTTCTACTGTGCATTTGATCTTCTTAGCTCTCATTTCTATTGAAGTTAATAAGCTTTTGTATTCGAAGGAGATTGATTTTGTTTAAGTTAAAAAGAGTCAAAGATCATTCATCTCCCTCTAATCTCCTCCATCGGTCCTATAGTATAGTTGTTACTATGCCTACTTCCTAATATTTTCGTTTTTTCACCAAGAAACCAGGCTTAAATCATGTTGTTTTACTAGGAATTTTATCGTCTCTTCAATTTTTATTGGGGGTTTTCGCATGGAGGTTCTCAGTTTGTGGCAGAGAATTCTGGTTTGATTTAACTTTTTTCTGTTGTTTGCTTGCAGTTGTGCTGGGTCCGGGTGCTCCTACTGAAGGTAACGCTCTTCTCTTTACATCATCATCATCATCCCTGTATTGTTTTGTTTGTTGTGAATCCGTTTCTACTTCTGGCCGTCTTAATGTTTTGATATTATGATGTCTATCTAATCTCATTAGTAGCCTAGTAGGATATATGTTTCGATCTCACAGAAAAAATATTATGAACTCACACATCTACCCAAGTTTTTAGGTCTGTTTGGAAAGTATGAACAAAACAATTTTTTGTTTAATTAGATGTGAACTTTAACTGAAAATCTTAATTAATTGTTAAAAATGAGCTGTCTTTCTGCTAGAAAAAGGCCAGCTCTAACCAACCAAAAAAAAAGGAAGAAGAAGCATTGTTCTTTGACATGAGTAGAGTTCCCTTTGGCTCACAAGGATGACATAAATTGGGCCGTCATAGTGTTCTTTGTCCGCAAACAAAGCAGTATCATATTCTCAGCTTTTTCGTTACCTTGTATCTTTGCGAGCGATTGCATGTTAATTGTTAACAGCCAAAAGACATGGACAATGGCATATAAGCTCAAAGAAACTTTCACGATCCAGTGACGTGTCGTGCAGACAAATGCATATTAGCAGCTGTATCATCCATTTCTGTTAGGTCTATCTTTGGGATTGATTCATTTCTTAAGTCGTTCTTTGGAAGCACAAGTGCATCAGCATGTCTCCGAGGCCTTCCTCGTGTGCTGCTTTTCGATTTTAGAACTGAACCCTTTAAGATAATTAAGATATCCTTCTTGGCTAGCTACTCCATTTCTGTAGCACAGACATGCAGTGCGACACTGCATTTAACGGTTAGCAGTTCATCCTGAGCATCGATTGTCACACTAAATCGCAAGAAATGTTATTTTAACACCCCCTCCTTTGATGTAATTCACTTAGCATTGTTCAAAAGATTAGTAGTACTAATTAACTCCTAGATATCTGTAACAATTGTTGTTACTGTAGCCACGGGGCACATCATGCAAACTAAGTCACGGGTGCATGCTAGTTGCAGCTTGCAATCACAGTAGGCAGCCAAAATTTTGCTGGGCTACGTCGTGGAGAAACAATGGCATCCATGGCCGCACCTCCGATTTCCTCGTACACGCAAGGATGATGATCCTTGACTAGATCTGTGACCAAACCTGTTATGCTGATTTCCACTCGCTAGAGGTCGATCGTGCAATGGTCCATCTGGCATTCTGGCTGATCAGGCCAGTCTAGACATTTCGGTTCAGTTGCATGTGTGGTGTTTGTTTTTCCCTTGTTTCATGTGAAGAGAATTTGGAGTGTAGCAAACTGACAATTCTGTGGCTTTCCATCTCGTTATTGTTAGCGAAGCTTCTTTTACAGTAGGCGTGAACAATCTGGGGGTTTACAGGTATTTTGATGGCTGGAATAACAAGTAAAAAATTGTGGTTGAAGCATGTGGCCGTTGTCGAAACTATTGAGAAATGCTGGAGGATGTGAAAGCTTTTGTCTATTCCTCTGCAATTACAGGAATATCAGATTTAACAATCAAGTTATCTTTAAACATTTACATTGTACCCTCTTTGTACCTAGTGTCTCTTCAAACTTGAAATGCTTGGTTCTGATAACCTTTTGTCACTGCAGCACCAGAGCCTTCTCCATCTGCGGGGGCACCGTCAAGCGGCAGAGCGACTGCTTCGCCACCAAAGGCCGCCGCGGCGAGGTCTCCAGCCTCGGCAACCGTCCTTGTAGCAACCGTGGCAGCTCCACTGCTCGCCTACTACTACCTCTGAGGACTGATTTCCCCGTCTCACATGTTGTGTTGTCCAGACTAGGTGACTTTGGGACATGAGGGGCCGTTGAGCTGTGCCGTAATTCAGTTTTACCCTGTTCTTCTGAATGGGCTTTGATCTACTGCCGAGCTGTTAGTTTTTGGCCGTTTTTTCACTGCTACCTAAATACTCTGATATTCAGTAGAGTTGCCGGTTGTTACAGTTCGCCGAATTGCAACAGTTTTGTCGCTGGAAGTGCTCTATACGAAAGAGCTTCGGTAACAAATTGGCGCGGTGCTGTAGCTTTCTGCCACTGCTTGTTACTTCTGGACCTGCAGGCTGGGCTTCGCATCCTGGGCTGCTTCGTCTCGCTCGCTCTGCTCGCCGTGCAGTCCCGGATGCCGCCTCGCGGAGTAAAGCGGCCCGTGGCCTCATCCGTGGCGCGCATGCGTGGTGCAGCGCGGCATTACTTTTAATTCTAGTTATTTGCGAAAGAGTATACTTGGCTATTTCCTTTCAAATAAATCTCTTCACGATGGTCGATACTCATATAGCTTGCTTTATCGTTTGATTCTTCTTCGAGCCTAATACTGTCTCTGAATGGAGGCAACTCATCAAATTAATTGTACTCTTCCTCATCCACGATATTCTCAACTCTAACAATCCTTCTTTTTCTATGAAGAACTACGTGGTACTTCTTATTTTCCGGACAGTTACATAAAAAATTTGAACAACTTGCCTTGCAAATACGAATAGTTCATCTTTGTATCCTACGTGTTCGAAGTCTACAGTAATGATACCGTACTTGTCGATCTTTATACCCTGTAGGAATTGGACCCAACAGCACCGAAATAGAGGGATCTTAAAAATTATGTAATCAAACTTTCAAATCTCCTCTACAAGTATGTAGTAGGAGCTTGGGCCAGCGGTACTAAACTGCTCATCACGAAATGCATCTACGCAGATACCTGAGTTTAGGACTATGCTTTTTCTGTCCTGATCTGTTGTATGTACCTATTAATATCGTATTCTTACTATGTCACAATTGTAAAATTTGGCCCCTTTGTGACGGAGCGATACAGCCGCTTCAATGGCGGTGATGATCTGGAAGGGGACGGGGAGGGATTCGATGGCATCTTTCAGGAGAGGGTCGATGGCGTCAGGCTAGGGTAGCGATGTCCGGGAGGAGATCTGGACAAAGGGACAAGAGCTCCTGCCGTCAAGCCTTCCCTTCCGCTAGGCCACCATTGCCCTCAACGGTGAGTTGCCATTGTTGCTGGGTCGTCGTCAGCCTCACCGTCACCTAGTCGCTCGTCCTCCAAATTTGGATGGAGGGGAGCAGATCTGCTGGCCCGTTTATGGCGTCGTTGGCGGGGAGGGAGGGGCAAAGGACGACGACGGCATGGGTGGCCTAGGGGAGCCAGTTGGGGGCAGTGGCTCCAGATGCTTTCGGCAACGACGACCGGACGACATTGGGAGGCAGTGGCTTCCTAGGGAAGGGGAATGAGAGTTGGGAGCTAGAGAGAGTGAGAGCTGAGAGGGGATGAGAGAATGATGGAGAGAGAAAAGGGATGTGAAAGGCTTTTATGTGGTGGCATTTGATGGGTAATTTTCAACAACGTTTGGTGGTGATGTTCCAACTTCAACCTCCAAAAGCCAAGAAAGCACCAGTCCCCTAGTTTTTTTTTTTGCTTTAATTCATTATCTCAAAAGCAAGCTTTTAGTTCATCCCTAAGAGCAAGTCTTATAATACAGCCTTCAGCTGGCTGTATGAATACTTACAGCTCACTTTTCAGCCTACTCATATAGTAGTTACAGCCAGCTGAAGGCTGTATGACCTACCCCTTTCTCTTACAAAGTTTCTTGGTTCTTGTGCTTCAGCTGGCTGTAAGCTTACAGCCCACCTCTCTTCTCTCTCCTCCACCTCAGCATACAGCCAGCTTACAGCCTCTTATAATACTTGCTCTAAAGTTGCTTATTAGCTAGCCCATTTTGTGGCTTTTTTGGTTTTTTAGAAGCAAAAACCAGCTTTAAGCCCTCCAACACGGTCGTAATCCAGCTGTAGCTTCTTCAAAAAGCCGCTACAAAAGCGCAGTGTTTGGGACGCTTCCATCTTCTTGAAGCACAAGCCGCCCTAGAAGCTGTCCGGTCCTCATCCATCGCGTCGCACGTGGCTGCCTCATTCAGGTCAAGTCCATGCATCTGAGGCGAGGGAGGGCTGAGCATACCTCAGATGGCAAGTGTCCTGCAGTCGAATGTCTCGCCTCTCACCTGAATAATTTAGTTGGAACATACACGAGTATTTGTTGTCTGATAAATAGCATGTACCTATGCTACGTGGGGTCTTAAATAGTAGAGATAACTTACACAGGGACACGCATAACCGGCGAATGAAGAGACAATAATCGTGATTTAGAAATAGTATCCGCACTAACAATGACAGGCTAATTAATTAATTACTTGTTTTGCAGGAGAAAAAAAATGAACAATGACAGCAAGACATGCTAGGTTGTAGGTACACTGTATTGGATAATAAGATGAAGAGGTAGAGAAAGAGACGGTCGATTTAGGTGGAAACGGAGCGCGGCAAATTGCAGCACGCCAATTAACTTTCAGCACGCATGAGTGAATGCGACTCCCAGTCTAGAATTTATCTTATCTACCTCGCAAAAAAAAGAATTATATTATCTATATATATAAATATAACTATTAAAAACCATAAGCACACGCAGTCGCTGTCATTCCATGCAACGTCGTCCAGATGGCAATGTTAAATCTGAGTCCAACCGACCAAATTAATTTAGGTTTGAATTGAACCACCCGCGATCGATTTCGCGTCCACCGCTGCTTCTTGAACGACTGCGACGTGAATTTGATTTCGATCCTAGCTTAGCTACCCGTCGCAAAACGAGACAAACCGTCGGTTAATCAGGTTGTCGCCACATAAACACCGCGTGGGCTCTACTCTGCTCCCCTCTCCCTTCCGTTAAATAATTCATGGAGCAGCACTTCAATATTTTTTATTATTTAATAAAAGTAGTACTAATTTCAAAGTAAATAAAGAGATAAATAACATATATTAATTATTAATCATGTTTTAAAAATTATGTAAATCACTATTAGAAAAACATATAAGTACCTCTCAAATTAATATCCTTGAGCGAACCATACAAACAATCAACATAACTAAAAGCAAGAGAAATCATATAATTAGACAATATAAAAGTAAAAGAAGACACAAGATATAAAGAGCGTAATCCGGCAATCTCTTTATTTCAATATTCTTCTGCACAAATTACAATAGTCCCTCTCTAATATTTATAGTCTAAGAGCCCTTTTGTTATGCACCCGCATCTTTTTTAGAGATAAAGTCAGAACCATAGGGCCCACTGGAACCGTGCGGGGTGCTAACCTATGGCTTCCCTCGAACAAATAAACGAGATGGATTTTTCACCACCGTTTTGAAACGGTTTATCAGGATAGGCTTTTCGAAATGACTTATCGAGTTATTGGTATTTTGTTCGTTTACAGAAACACTCATGCTAAGATCAAAATCTATCAACCGCGTCTTAAGCCACAATAAAAAAAAGAACAGACCAGCTACTACATGCATTCATCCCTTAACTGACGGCGTGAAGCACAGACGGGCGGTGTAAGATCGAGGAGGACGACTAGAGGGGGTGAATAGGCGGTCTAAAAATTCTCTTCAAATTAATACTAACAATTCAAGATATTTTCTATTTGCCTAAACCAAGTATGCAATGCGGAAACTAAATTCAAGTTGGTTTACCTCAAATAGCGCCTAGAACAAATAAATTCGCCTAAGTGCACCAACAATTCTAGCCTAGGTCAAGGTTTGTAATTCTAGGTATACAAGCAATCGAATTAATTCTAAGAGTGTAAATTGCTTGAATATAAATTAAGTACAAGGAAACAAACCACAACTGACACAATCTCAAACTACTAGACATGACCCCTCTTAATAGTACGGCAACCTATACTAGCAATCCGATCTTCCAACCAAAAACCAAGACCGGTAAAAGACTAGGAACACATTTTTAGCCCTAGCTAGTCATACCTTTGCCTTGAGTCATCGTCTTGATATGCATCAGCTCATGATGCATCCTTTTCACCAACTCCATCAACACATGATGGTCTTCACTTGACTTGATCAACTCATGATTATCTTGTACATGCATCAACTCATAATACATTTTCTTCTTGATGGCCTTCAACACATAAATGCTTCTTCTTGATAGCCTTCAGCGCACGAAGCTATCTTCTTCTCACTCTTGACTTGATGATCTTCAACACATGAAGTCATCACAAGTCATCATCATTTGTGGAATCTAACATATTCATCCAACTCATGGAAAATGTTAGTCCACAAAACAATTGTCATCAATTACCAAACTTCACCATTAACACATAATGGAGGGACTAGATTCAACAATCTTCCCTTTTTGGTAATTTATGACAATCTCAACAAATAATGAGATAAAGATAATTGATTTGCGAGTATACAACTTGTATACAACAATTCTATACTCTAAGATAACTGTTGTAGCTACAGGCTAAACAGGAAGAGATGGGGATCGGTAGGAGAGGAAGAGAGCTAGATCTGGAGAGGTGGCGATAATGAGAGGATGCCCCCCCCCCTTTGCCCCTCCTGGGGGTTATATATATATGAGTGGGGTAGAATGGGAAATCCCCATTCTACCCCTTAGTATTTACAAAGGATGAGGGTACATTGGTATATTTATACTGGTATATTCCTCTACACTATTGGGCCTATTACATGTTGGACTAGTTGCACGGCCCAGTCACGGGGGGTTGGGCCACCCCTACAACAGTACTCCCTCGACAGCAAGCGCTGAGGTCCCGATGGGCGAGCTGACGCGATCAACCACCCCAGCCCCCCGTTCCCTGACAGCAAGCGCGAGGGTGCCGATGCAACTGGTAGCTCGCAAACCCTAGAGGCAATGCCTATGAAGAGATCAGCGAAGCGCCGAAGACGTCGTCGAGCGCCGAAGACGTGCCGTCCCGCCGAGGCGATGCCTACGAGGCGGACAGCGGAGTCGAGTGCCGAAAACGTGTCGTCGAGCGCCGAAGACGTGCCGTCCCACCGAGGCGATGCATACGAGGCGGACGGCGGAGTCGAGCGCCGAAGACGTGCCGTCCCGCCGAGGCGATGCCTAGAGGCGGACGGCGGAGTCGAGCGCCGAAGACATGCACCACGCACGCGGAGGCAAGGAGGCGAGACCGCCGTTCCCCTACCTTTAAAAGAGTGCTCGCGAAGAGCGGGCGCTTGCGGCGTAGGCCAAGGGCACCACGCACGCGGAGCCAAGGAGGCGAGACCGCCGTTCCCCTACCTTCAAAAAGAGTGCCCGCGAAGAGCGGGCGCTTGCGGCGCAGGCCGAGGGCACTACGCACGCGGAGGTAGAGGGGCGAAGGCGCCGTTCTCCTACCTTTAAAAATAGTGCACGCGAAGAGCGGGTGCTTGCGGCGTAGGCCGAGGGCACCACACACGCGGAGGCAAGGAGGCGAGACCGCCGTTCCCCTACCTTCAAAAAGAGTGCCCCCGAAGAGCGGGCGCTTGCGGCGCAGGCCGAGGGCACTACGCACGCGGAGGTAGGGAGGCGAAGGCGCTGTTCCCCTACCTTTAAAAATAGTGCCCACGAAGAGCGGACGCTTGCTGCGTAGGCCGAGGGCACTACACACGCGGAGGCAAGGAGGCGAGACCGCCGTTCCCCTACATTCAAAAAGAGTGCCCGCGAAGAGCGGGCGCTTGCGGCGCAGGCCGAGGGCACTACGCACGCGGAGGTAGAGAGGCGAAGGCGCCGTTCCCCTACCTTTAAAAATAGTGCCCGCGAAGAGCGGGCGCTTGCGGCGCAGGCCAAGGGCACTACGCACGCGGAGGTAGAGAGGCGAAGGCGCCGTTCCCCTACCTTTAAAAATAGTGCCCGTGAAGAGTGGGCGCTTGCGGCACAGGCCGAGGGCACTACGCACGCGGAGATAGAGAGGCGAAGGCGCCGTTCCCCTACCTTTAAAAATAGTGCCCGTGAAGAGCGGGCGCTTGCGGCGTAGGCTGAGGGCACTACGCACGCGGAGGTAGAGAGGCGAAGGCGCCGTTCCCCTACCTTTAAAAATAGTGCACGCGAAGAGCGAGCGCTTGCGGCGTAGGCCGAGGGCACCACACACGCGGAGGCAAGGAAGCGAGACCGTCGTTCCCCTACCTTCAAAAAGAGTGCCCGCGAAGAGCGGACGCTTGCGGCGTAGACCGAGCGCACTACGCACGCGGAGGTAGAGAGGCAAAGGTGCCGTTCCCCTACCTTTAAAAAGAGTGCCCGCGAAGAGCGGGCGCTTGCGGCGCAGGCCGAGGGCACTACGCACGCGGAGGTAGAGAGGCGAAGGCGCCGTTCCCCTACCTTTAAAAATAGTGCCCGCGCAGAGCGAGCGCTTGCGGCGTAGGCCGAGGGCACCACAGACGCGGAGGAAAGGAGGCGAGACCGCCGTTCCCCTACCTTCAAAAAGAGTGCCCGCGAAGAGCGGGCGCTTGCGGCGTAGGCCGAGGGCACCACGCACGCGGAGGCAAGGAGGCGAGACCGCCGTTCCCCTACCTTCAAAAAGAGTACCCGCGAAGAGCAGGCGCTTGCGGCGTAGGCCGAGGGCGCTACGCACGCTGAGGTAGGGAGGCGTCGCCGCCGTCCCCCACCTCGAAAAACGGTGCCCGCGGAGAGCGGGCGCGTGCGGCGTAGGCCGAGGGCGCTACGCACGCTGAGGTAGGGAGGCGTCGCCGCCGTCCCCCCACCTCGAAAAACGGTGACCGCAGAGAGCGGGCGCTTGCGGCGTAGGCCGAGGGCGCTACGCACGCTGAGGTAGGGAGGCGTCGCCGCCGTTCCCCCACCTCGAAAAACGATGCCCGCGGAGAGCGGGCGCGTGCGGCGTAGGCCGAGGGCGCTACGCACGCTGAGGTAGGGAGGCGTCGCCGCCGTTCCCCCACCTCGAAAAACGGTGCCCGCGGAGAGCGGGCGCTTGCGGCATAGGCCGAGGGAGCTACGGACGCTGAGGTAGTGAGGCGTCGCCGCCGTTCCCCCACCTCGAAAAATGGTGCCCGCGGAGAGCGGGCGCTTGCGGCGTAGGCCGAGGGCGCTACGCACGCTGAGGTAGGGAGGCGTGGCCGCCGTTCCCCAACCTCGAAAAAGGGTGCCCGCGGAGAGCGGGCTCTTGCGGCGTAGGCCGAGGGCGCTGCGCACGCTGAGGTAGGGAGGCGTCGCCGCCGTTCCTCCACCTCAAAAAATGGTGCCCGCGGAGAGCGGGCGCTTGCGGCGTAGGCCGAGGGCGCTACGCACGCTGAGGTAGGGAGGCGTCGCCGCCGTTCCCCCACCTCGAAAAAGAGTGCCCGCCGAGAGCGGGCTCTTGCGGCGTAGGCCGAGGGCGCTACGCACGCTGAGGTAGGGAGGCGTCGCCGCCGTTCCCCCACCGCCAAAACGGTGCCCGCGCAAAGCGGGCGCTACGCACGCTGAGGTAGGGAGGCGTCGCCGCCGTTCCCCCACCTTGAAAAAGGGTGCCCGCGGAGAGCGGGCGCTTGCGGCGTAGGCCGAGGGCGCTACGCATGCTGAGGTAGGGAGGCGTCGCCGCCGTTCCCCTACCTCGAAAAAGTCACGGTGCACTCCCTGGTGCTACGCGCACGAGTGCGCGATGTCCAAGTGGTGCGTCGCTTAAAGCGAGGCACTCCCTTGTGTCTCGGCCGGTCGCGATTTTTATACTCCGTAGAGTGCGTGGGAACAACATCCACGTCTTATTTAAACTCCGGAGAGTACGTGCGGAGGCGGACCTCGACGCTACGTCTTTTTTAGAGTCCGTAGACTGGCGCGTGCGGAGGCGGACCTCGACGTCATGTCTTTTTTTTATAGTCCGTAGACTCGCGCGTGCGGAGGCGTACCTCGATGCTACGACTTAATTTAGAGTCCGTGGACTGGTGCGTGCGGAGGCGGACCTCGACGCTACGTTTTAATTTATAGTCCGTAGACTCGCGCGTGCGGAGGCGGACCTCGACGCTACGTCTTATTTAAAGTCCGTAGACTGGTGCGTGCGGAGGCGTACCTCAACTCTACGTCTTCATTTATAGTCCGTAGACTCGCGCATGCGGAGGCGGACCTCGACGCTACGTCTTATTTAAAGTCCGTAGACTGGTGCGTGCGGAGGCGTACCTCGACGCTACGTCTTAATTTATAGTCCGTAGACTCGCGCGTGCGGAGGCGGACCTCGACGCTACGTCTTATTTAAAGTCCGTAGACTGGTGCGTGCGGAGGCGTACCTCGACGCTACGTCTTATTTATACTCCGTAGAGTGCGCGCGAAGGCGTCCCCCCACACGTCTTTGTTTATACTCATACCCGTGTCTTTGACGGAGAGTGCACACGCGAACGTGCGTCTTTGGTTTATACTCATACCCGTACCCCTGGCTACGGAGAGTGCACACGCGAACGTGCGTCTTTGGTTTATACTCATACCCGTACCCCTGGCTACGGAGAGTGCACACGCGAACGTGCGTCTTTGTTTATACTCCGTAGAGTACGCCGACGCTCGAGGCAGCCGCGCGATTTAAACAAAAAAGTGGACCAAAACGGAGGCACGAAAGAAATGGCCGAAGACTCGCAACAACAAAATGCTTCCGAATGCAGCACCGGAAAGCAGTAGATGCTACGGTAGCCCAAACAAGCCAAAGCCGAAGAAGCAAATACGGCCAAATCGAGCGCTCTCAGAATGGAAACGTAATCACGTGCAGTGTGTACCGGGGGAAGCCGCCTCGAAGCCGAGCCAAATGCCAGCGACGTCGTCGCGGGGCTGGGCGGAGGCCGGTGAAGTCTTCGCCGAGGGCATGCGAGGGCCCGGAGCACCATGTATGCGGACGTAGATGCAAACTTCTTTGGCGAAGCGCAGGCGCAGCTTGGTGCGGAAGCTTCGACGGGACGTTCGGCGCGGAGGCTTGGCTTGTTGTAAATAATCTTGTTTAGGAGTCAGGAAGAATGTTTGGATGTAATCGAAGTCGAATTGCAGCCGAAAATTCAAAGTCGAGTCAAAGTCATAGTTGGAATCCGAGTCGAAGTCGTATGAGACTTGGAGTCGGAGTAGGTTGAGAACCCGTGTTGAAGTAGAACAGCCGGGTATAAAAAGAGGCTTAGAGCCATGTATTCGATGTACCAAGCAATTGAGAAAATACAAAAAGAGGGAAAGACACAAAGCTTTGTGTTGTCGTGTGTTTGTGCAATACGTGGTCGGAAGGACTCACGACCACCGCAAGCGTGATCGGGAGGAGTCACAACCACGGGGAAAGTTTCCAGCAGGCGTGATCGACGGGTGCTACGATCACGGCAAGGAACAGTGTTGTTCCGACTACATTGAGAAGGCTACGACCACGGTGAAGGTGGTCGTAAGGAGCATCGACTACGCCGACAAGGTTAGTACGTGATCGGAAGCGACTCCGATCACGTTGAAGGAAGTGAACTTGGTCGTACGTGTAATCGACCACGGTGAACAGTGATCGCCAGCATCACTGCGTGATCGTGGAAGGCTTCGATCACGGTATCTCAGCGGCTGAAGGAAGGCAGCGGCAGCGATATCGCAGAGCGGTCGTAAATTGATACAGTAAATTTACGACCACGTTGAAAAGGCGATCGGAGGAGATTGAAGCGTTCGGAATTGGTCGTAAGTACTCTAAACCGATCGTATTTGATTCTCACCAGTCGTAAACGACCTTAACCGGTCGTGGAAGACCTTGGGAGGTCGTAAGACCTTACAACAGTTGGTATCAGAGCCTGGTGAACCATGGCGGAGGCTTCAAAGGTGAAGGAAAGCGTGTCGCTGCAGTACCCGATCCTCAGTTCGGACAATTACCCGATCTGGGCGATGAAGATGAAGGTCAACATGATCGCTCAGGGAGTCTGGGGCCCGGTTGAACCAAAGGAGAAAGACAAAGTCGTTGATGAACGACTTGACAAGATGGCGATGGCAGCGATCTATCAGGCTGTGCCCGACTCGATGATGCGGCAGCTGATCGGCAAGTAGACGGCGAGAGATGTCTGGACTACTCTGCAGATAATGCACCAAGGAGTAGATCGAGTGAAGGAAGTTCGACTTCAAACATTACGCACTGAGTTTGAATCTTTGAAGATGGGAAGAGACCAGACTGTGGAAGAATTCTCTGGGAAGTTTAATGAAGTCGTAAACGAGATCAAATCTCTCGGCGACGACTTGAAAGATGAGGTGGTGGTAAAGAAGTATCTACGAGTACTGCCGGAGAAGTTTCTCCCGGTCGTAACTACGATTACGTACTCACAAGACCTCTCGAAGATGAAGGTCGAGGAGGTAACTGGGGCGCTCAGAGCACACGAGCAGCTTCTAAAGAGTTACCAAACCGACAACGAAGGAAAAGGGCCTTACAACCAACAAGCATTGTTTGTAAAGGATGACACGAGGAACCGAGGAGAATCGTCATCAAGGGGCGGTCGTGGACGTGGTCGTAGCCGCGGCGCGTCTCATGGGCGAGGACAAGGACGAGGCTATAGCCAAGGTGATCGTGGAAGAGGTGGTCGAAGAGGTCGTGGTGGTCGTGGAGACGGAAATCACCAGACAGACAAGTCTGATGTCCAGTGCTACACATGCGAGAAATACGGACATTACGCTGCCGAATGTCGGAGCCACATCCAGTGCCATAACTGCAAGAAGTATGGTCACTATGCTGCGAATTGCCGAAGTAAGAAGAAAGTAGAGGAAGCAAACCTGGCTCAAACGGATGAGCACAAGGAGCCGACATTGCTGTTGTCGCTCTGCACTGCAGACGAACCGACAATGGTTATGTTAAATGAAGAGAAAGTATTTCCAAGTCTGTTGAATGAAGGAGAGCCGACTCAAGAGCGGACGGCAGACTGGTATCTCGACAACGGAGCCTGCAACCACATGACGGGTACGTACTCGATGTTTCATGAATTAAATAAGAGTGTGCTTGGAAGAGTACAATTCGGAGACGGCTCGACTGTTCAGATAAAAGGGAGAGGCTCAATCCTGATGCAATGCAAAGATGGAAGTCAAAGAAAGCTCTCGGATGTATATTACATACCGAGTCTTCAGAGCAATATCATAAGTCTTGGACAATTGACCGAAGAAGATTGTCGGATCGAGCTCAAAGGCAACCATCTGAAGGTGTTCGATCACAGCGAACGTTTGCTGATGAAGGTACAACGGACTGTGAACTGTTTGTACAAAATCAAGATTGAAGCTTGCAAGCCGAAGTGTATGAAGACTACAACAGATGACGCGGCCTGGCTATGGCACACAAGATTCGGATATCTGAACTTCCAGAGTCTCAACACTATGGCCGAAAAGGAGATGGTGGTCGGATTACCGACAATCGACCACCCGGAGCAAGTCTGCGAAGGCTGTCTGGTGGCAAAACAAACTCGTAGCGGTTTTCCACAGCAGACGAGCTTCAGAGCTTCGCAACCACTCGAATTGGTTCACATAGATCTGTGCGGACCAATCACACCTCGCACAGATGCCGGGAATCAGTACTTCATGTTGATCGTAGACGACTACTCCAGAGCCATGTGGGTGTACATGCAGAAGAGCAAGGATGAGGCAAAGTCAAACTTTCAGAAGTTCATAACTCTTGTCGAAAACGAAGTCGATAAGAAGCTGAAGTCGGTCAGGTCAGACAGAGGAGGAGAATTCCTCGCAAGAGAGTTCGACTCGATTTGTGAAGAGAAGGGTATTGCAAGATTCTTCACGGCTCCGTATTCACCTCAACAAAACGGAGTCGTAGAAAGAAGAAACCGGACCGTGGTCGAAACGGCACGAAGTCTGTTGAAGAGCCGATTCCTGCCCGGGAGGTTTTGGGCAGAAGCAGTACGACATGCTGTCTATCTGCTAAATCGTGCGACCACGCGATCACTGGATGGAGTCGCTCCATATGAACAGTGGTCGGGAAGAAAACCCAATGTCGAGCATCTAAGGGTTTTCGGATGCTTAGCCCATGTGAAGCCATCCACTTATCTCAAGAAACTAGACGACCGGAGCCGACGGATGATCTATCTTGGCTCGGAACCAGGCACCAAGGCGTACAGGTGCTATGATCCGGTCGAAAGGAAGATTCATGTGAGCAGAGACGTGGTCTTTGAAGAAAACAAACATTGGGAGTGGGAAGAACACGAGGACAGTGAGAAGGACATATCGAAGTGGGTAACATTCGAAGTCGAAGTCGAAAATACCGACAATACGGAAGAAGCTACGACCACATCTCAAAACTCAAGTATCGATCATGAAGTATTACCTGAGATAGAAGACCTCGATGAAGAAGATTCAAACGGTCGAGTACCGAAGATAAGGAGCATTAGCGAGATCTATGCACAGACTGAACCAATGCAGTCTGAAGAATTGTTATTTTGCACGACTGCAGAAGAACCCACGAGTTATGAAGAAGCAAAGGGGGATGCATGCTGGAGAATTGCTATGCAGGAAGAGTTGAAGTCGATTGAAGAGAACGACACATGGGAACTCACTGATTTGCCAAAGGGTCATCGAGCAATCGGTTTAAAGTGGATCTTCAAGGTAAAGAAGGATTCCAAGGGAGAAGTCGTGAAACACAAAGCACGACTTGTGGCGAAAGGGTATGTTCAAAAACAAGGCATCGACTACGAAGAAGTCTTTGCCCCAGTAGCCCGTATGGAGACTATACGACTACTTCTTGCATTGGCAGCAAACGGTGGATGGGAGATTCACCACATGGATGTGAAAACGGCGTTCTTAAACGGAGACATTGAGGAGGAAGTTTATGTTTCTCAACCGCCGGGTTTTCAATCCAAGAAACAAGCCGAGAAAGTCTTGAAGCTGAACAAAGCTCTCTACGGACTTAAGCAAGCACCACGAGCATGGAATTTGAAACTTGACAAAAGTCTAACGGCACTCGGGTTCAGAAAAAGCCACTCTAAACATGCCGTATACTCAAGGGGAGATGCGAAGAACAGACTAATCGTGGGTGTTTACGTGGACGACTTGATCATTACTGGATCAAGCTCGAAGGAGATTATGAGGTTTAAAGAAGAGATGAAGAGGCTGTTCAAAATGACTGATTTAGGACTTCTGTGCTACTACCTCGGCATTGAAGTAAAACAAACCGACAACGGCATAACACTTTGTCAGTCGAGATATGCTCGAAAGATTCTGGAGAAATCAGGTATGGAAGAGTGCAATCCATGTCAAACCCCAATGGAGAATCATCTGAAGTTGAGCAAGACAGGCCCAGGATCACCAGTTGATGCCACGACTTATAGGAGTATTGTCGGAAGTCTACGGTATCTGATCCACACCAGACCAGACATCTCGTTTGCGATCGGGTACGTAAGCCGTTTCATGGAGAAACCGATTCAGGAGCATATGAATGCCGTGAAGCACATCCTGAGATACATCAAAGGTACTTTGAATCTCGGGATTCAGTACAAGAGAGGAGGTGGAAAGTCGTTGCAGCTGACGGGCTACAGTGATAGCGACATGGTGGGAGATGTCGATGATCGGAAGAGCACGACAGGCATAATGTTTGTGCTTGGGGAGAGTCCAATCAGTTGGCAATCCCAGAAGCAAAAGGTGGTTGCATTATCTTCTTGTGAAGCTGAGTACATCGCAGCGAGTACAGCATCGTGCCAGGGGGTCTGGCTCGCTCGACTGCTAAGTGAATTATCGGACGAGACAATCCAGAAGGTGACGCTCAGGGTTGATAACAAATCTGCAATATCGCTGAGCAAGAATCCGGTTCTACATGATAGAAGCAAACACATAGACACAAGATATCATTATATCAGAGATTGTGTCGAAGAAGGGAAGATCGCTATCGACTATATCAGTACAGATGAACAAAAGGCTGATATTCTGACGAAGTCGCTAGGGCGGATAAAGTTCTCAGAGATGAGGAGAAAGATCGGCATGATTGAAGTGGAAAAACAAGATTAGGGAGAGAATGTTGTAAATAATCTTGTTTAGGAGTCAGGAAGAAAGTTTGGATGTAATCGAAGTCGAATTGCAGCCGAAAATTCTAAGTCGAGTCAAAGTCATAGTTGGAATCCGAGTCGAAGTCGTATGAGACTCGGAGTCGGAGTAGGTTGAGAACCCGTGTTGAAGTAGAACAGCCGGGTATAAAAAGAGGCTTAGAGCCATGTATTCGATGTACCAAACAATTGAGAAAAATACAAAAAGAGGGAAAGACACAAAGCTTTGTGTTGTCGTGTGTTTGTGCAATACGTGGTCGGAAAGACTCACGATCACCGCAAGCGTGATCGGGAGGAGTCACAACCACGGGGAAAGTTTCCAGCAGGCGTGATCGACGGGTGCTACGATCATGGCAAGGAACAGTGTTGTTCCGACTACATTGAGAAGGCTACGACCACGGTGAAGGTGGTCGTAAGGAGCATCGACTACGCCGACAAGGTTAGTACGTGATCGGAAGCGACTCCGATCACGTTGAAGGAAGTGAACGTGGTCGTACGTGTAATCGACCACGGTGAACAGTGATCGCCAGCATCACTGCGTGATCGTGGAAGGCTTCGATCACGGTATCTCAGCGGCTGAAGGAAGGCAGCGGCAGCGATATCGCAGAGCGGTCGTAAATTGATACAGTAAATTTACGACCACGTTGAAAAGGCGATCGGAGGAGATTGAAGCGTTCGGAATTGGTTGTAAGTACTCTAAACCGATCGTATTTGATTCTCACCAGTCGTAAACGACCTTAACCGGTCGTGGAAGACCCTGGGAGGTCGTAAGACCTTACAACATGGCTTGGCTCGAAGATGGCAGCAGCAGACGAGCGGCATGGCCAGCATCGAACCCGACCCCATCGGCCGCATTCTCACCAAGCGCGGCGTCGACATCCCATGAGGCATCAGTGCCTCCACAAGCTGCTTCAAGTACGTGTTCTTGCCTACAGCTCATAGCAAATACAAATACTCTCGCCGAAGTTGTGCGGCGCGGGTGATCCAGTGGAGGCCATAGTCGTGCGAAGCCGCCATATACGCGAGTTCATCCACGCGCAGAGCCGCCGTATACGTGAATCCGTCCGCCGCGTGGAGCCGCCGTATACTTCGATGGGACCATGCATGCGTACATGAAGGTGTGCATGGACGGAGACTTCGGGACTTCGAGCCGACTTCGGGCGGGAGACTTCGTGCATACATGGAGACTCCGGGACTTCGAGCCGACTTCGGGCGGGAGACTTCGTGCATACATGTAGACTCCGGGACGTCACGCATGCATGGAGACTTCGGGTCTTCGAGCCGATTTCGGGCGGGAGACTTCGTGCATACATGGAGACTCCGGGACGTCACGCATGCATGGAGACTTCGGGTCTTCGAGCCGACTTCGGGCGGGAGACTTCGTGTGTACTGTAGAGACTTCGAGCCGAAGGCTTCGGGTGGGAGACGCATACATGAAGTCCCGTGCGATGGTGATGGCGGAGGCCACAGGCGTCGGTGCGGAGACGGCTGCGACTTCGGCGAGGCGAAGGCGGAGGCCGGAGAGCGGAGGCGTCGTCGCGAAGATGGCCTCGACGCAGGGGATTGCGACGTGGAGATCGGCACCGGCCTGCGCGTCCTCCCGTGGCTCGCTCTTCACCATCCTGCGCGCGGCGGTGCCACGTACGCGAGAACTGACGCGGGGACTCTTGGAGCTACATGCGCCTGCACACGTGAAACCCGAGGGCTGCCTGCGCTGCATGGATGGACGCCTCCCGCGTCGTGAGCGAGGTCTTCTTCATTGCATGGATGGAGTCTCATAGACCTCATGCATGCACGCGGCGTGCCGGTCCGGGTACGGGCACCGCGGCGCCGACGTCGGCCACGGGCCGACTCTGGCACTGTAGCTCATGTTGTGGTTGTAGAGACGTCTGGCCAGCTCGCCGTAGTGGTCCTGCGGGAATACGCCCTTGCTGCGCGCTGCACCCAGGCTTTCGCTTCTCCTCGTTTGTGAAGACGGAGTGTGCGAGCATGGATGGGTCAAGAGCTCGTTGCTGTGACACCGCTCCGCTCGGCGTGGACGAGTCGCGGGAGACTTTGCGAACGTGCACCGGAGACTTCGCGCACGTGTGCCAGTCGTCGCGGAGGCGAAGGCTGGCGAAGTCCCCGTGGCGTCGAGGCGGAGACCGGCGAAGACCACGCGGCGCCGAGGCGAAGGCCGGCTGGAGAAGGACGCCTCGCTCTCCGTCAATATTTCCCACGCTCGACGACGCGGAGGGTAGACTCAGCGACGCAGGGGCTTCGGCGGCGGGGCGCTCGACGACGCGTAACATGGACACCTCGGCCAGGGGCCAACGCAGCGTCATGCGGAGGCTGTGAAGATGCGATCGCTAACGCCCGGCCTACTTCAAAGACCTCGCCAGGGCGTCCAACGCCGCCTCCATGCCGGACGTTGGACGGGGACGCCGCTCGCCGGGACCTCGCCGAGGAGCGTGGAGCGGAGGCTGGGCTGGTCTTCCCCAGCAGGCGCGCGCCGCAGCGCCATCGCTCGCGGTCGCCTGCTCATGTCGCGCGTCTGTGGGCGGAGACGAGACGCAGCACGAAGCGGTGCATTGGACGAGGACGTTGCGCATCCACCAGCGGCAGCACGCCGGCGATCCGAGTGGCCGGTGGATCCCCCGGGGCGGAGCCTCCAGGGCGGCTTCCCTGAGCTCTTTCCCCGCCCGTACTTCCACTGCTGCCGCCAATGCCCTACGATGCAGAAGGCCGCGACTCCGCGGCAGCGCGAAGATGAACGGGGTCGGAGCCAACCTTCGGCCGCGCGGGGACTCCGCCCGGCCATGCGACGTCACCCGGCGCCCATCGGCTTTGCACCCCGCGGAGCCTTCAGTGCTGGCGCGGTAAAGCGGAGACCAAGATGACGCTGCGGAGTCCACGCCGGCATGGAGACGAGCACGGAGAGCTGGTCGCCAGCCGCGCGAGGACGAACGTATGCTCTGTACGTGAAGACGAGACGCTTTGCACGCATACTCACTCTCTCCTGCATGAAGGTGAGCCATAGTGGACGTAGGGGCCATGCACGCATGCCTGGATGGACACCCCATGCATGCACGTAGGGGCCCATGCAAGCATGAATGAGAGGGAGATGGGGATAGGGAAGCCCCATTCTCCCTATCCCCATCTCCCTATTCCCCTCCCTATCCCCTCAATCTAAACCATCCATTCCTCATCCAAAGGCTACTTTTTATTTATATTTGCACCATTTCTCATCCATCATAAATAATAAACAAAATACAGAAAAAAATTTAAATTTATTTTTTTCTTGTATTTTTTTGTTATAATTTTTTACAGAAAAAATAAAATTATAATAAAAAATATAGAAAAAATAAATTTAATTTTTTCTGTATTTTGTTTATTATTTATGATGGATGAGAAATGGTGAAAATATAAATAAAAAAGTAGCCATTGGATGAGGAATGGATGGTTTAGATTGAGGGGATAGGGAGGGGAATAGGGAGATGGGGATAGGGAAGCCCCATTCGGATAGGGAAGCCCCATTCTGAATGAGAGGCTCATGGGTGAATATGTGAATGCATGCCTGATTGGAGATGCGGATAACATTCTGGACGGGCTGGCGTGGATGGTCTTGCCGTCGTGCATACACGTATACATACGCGCAGCGGCCGCATCCCACGTCCGCACTCGCAGTGGCCCGTCATAATGCGCCGGGGTCTACGCCGCGCGAAGACTCGGCGACCGGAGGCCAGAGGGGCGGAGCCACAGCACGCGAAGGCCGTGCGCGCAGCGGAGCTACGACGCACGAAGGCTGAGGCAGTGACACCTAAGCGCGCCGCTCGCGCCTTGAAGATTCACATGCGAAGCCTGGCGAGATAGCAGCGACATGAAAATAGGCAACGCGCTCAGATCTGTTCAATACTAGATCTACAAAACAGAGCGATTCAACCAGATCTACTCAGTGTTTCACTTATCTGTCGCTGATGGCCCGAAGCTGCATGCTCCCAGGAGCAAGAAGATCCACATAGCCACTGCTCTTATTGAATCATGGAGAAATCTCTTCCATACGTAACTTCTAGTCGTCCCCACGGACGGCACCATCTGTTGTAGCTACAGGCTAAACAGGAAGAGAGGGGGATCGGTAGGAGAGGAAGAGAGCTAGATCTGGAGAGGTGGTGATAATGAGAGGATGCCCCCCCTTTGCCCCTCCTGGGGGTTATATATATATATGAGTGGGGTAGAATGGGAAATCCCCATTCTACCCCTTAGTATTTACAAAGGATGAGGGTACATTGGTATATTTACACTGGTATATTCCTCTACACTATTGGGCCTATTACATGTTGGACTAGTTGCACGGCCCAGTCACGGGGGGTTGGGCCACCCCTACAACAATAACCTTTAAACAAAGTTTATTTATCCGGTTGTCATTAATCATCCAACCATTAACACATAATGGAGAAGTTAGATGACAACCCGATTGTACATGAGTATATATGAACTACACAAGCTATATATATACTCAAGAGTGTATTTGAAAGTAAAGATCCTAAATATGCATATTAAAAGAAGTATGGATCAATACTTATGAAACTCCAAAACATAGAGAGAGAGAGCTCCCCCTAAATGTGTGCATACAAGTCTATATGAAGAAAAACATATGCACATATTCATTTGAACTATTTGAGGAGTTCGATCTATATTTTGGATCTAAGGAATGCATTAGTATATGAGAAAGTGATTTCGAATGCATACGTCTTTAGATTTCACCTTTTCATCCAAATGAGACTAAGCATAAATAATACTCAAACAAACATATTAGTCTCATATATGCATTTGTCATTATCACCAAAATAATATAATGGTATTTGTCATTATCATCAAAATCTTATTATGGTATTTGTCATTGACACCAAAACCAATTTAAACGGAGCTTGATCTTTCAGGCGGTTGTTGCCTCCGATGACGACATTGGGCTGTCGGATAGAGTGAGCACCGCTTGTAAGGCTATAAAAAAAGCTTGAAGCTCACGAACAATTTAAGTTCGATTAGTTTTAGGTTTGATTCGAGCTCGGCTCGAACTTTAAACGAGCCGAACTTGAGCTTGATCTCGAGCTCGCGAGCTTTACCGAGTCGAGCTTGAATAGTTCACGAGTCTCAATTCCAGTTTAAATAGTGATACATATTAACTCTTACCGAGTTTACTGAAGCTGAACACGAGATCGAACTTTTCTTATTGTTGAAAATTAGTGTATGTTTGAATTATTTTAACTGTTATCGAGTTTATTAGAGCCGAGCTCAAACTCAAAATTTTCTTATTATTGGAAAATAGTGCATAATAAATTATTTTAATTGATGTCGAGCTTCAACGAGCTGAGCTCGAACTTACTCGAGCTTAGGCCGAGCGCGAGCTCAAGTCCAGGCTCGGACCCCAACCCAAACTCGGCTCGAGTTTCTACCGAGTTCGAGCCTAGAAGACCAAGCTCACTCGAGCTCGACTCGTTTACAGCCCTATCGCTTGGGCCTACATGCGGCTGCCACTTTGTCCATTCGCGTTTGCTGAGTCGCCTGGTCGAGAGCTGCCACATGGAGGAACATGTGGGCAGCGACCTCCCCTGTCGGCAGCTAGCATACTGGAACTCGGACAAAGTGAACGACGGCTTGTTTACATGTCTGGTTAGATCTCCATGCGAGAATTAGGCCTTGTTTGGATCCCTCCATCTAAAGTTTAGTCACTAAAGTTTAGATCTAAAGTCTCCAAACAGGAGGTCTAAAGTTAGATCTAAACTTTAGCTAACCCCTAAAAACACTTTAGACCATTAGTCCACCAAAGTGAACTAAAGTGGTCTAAAGTTTTGGGTTCTTAGGCACAAAGACGTGTTTACCCATGCATGTTGGTCTCTCACCTCCCATTTAATGGCTGACGCACGAAATGAGGAGAGGTAGTATGGTCTTTTTGAAACTTTAGTCCTATCCATTAGTACATGATCCAAACAGGATCTTCGACTAAAGTTTAGCCAACTAAAGTTTAGTCCAAAACTTTAGACAACTAAATTTTAGACCATGGGATCCAAACAGGGCCTTAGCCTCCCAAGTTTAAGCTCTTTTTAAATTTAAATTTACTTGTCTTTCTTTCTTTTAGTTAAATTACGGATGATCAAGTCGTCAATCTTACGAAAATATGAGAAATGAGGCTAAATTCCTTAAAATGGTAAGAGAAGGAGATAATCTATATTTCTATGAACTAGTTACAAATGGATTATAAGAGGATATAACTAGCTCTAATCTATAATCCTTCCACCGCTCAGAAGATCTTGATTGCCTTGTCTGTTGTTCCACTTGGACTTGACTTGTTCTCTGAGTTCTGATTGTTGGTGTCTTCTCTCGTCAACCGTTAAATAACGTCGAAAGGGTGCAAGTTATCCATCTGAAAAGACGTCTTGTAGAATCATTGTGTCTGATCAAATGGATGCTTGCTACCAGAGAGATATATGGTGATAACTATTTTTTAGTTGTTGTCGGTGGGAGATAATCGTGGAGATAACTGCATAGCTGTTGTTGTCAGAGATGTACAGCTGAAACGTTGTGCTATTTAGAGCGGATAAAGCACAAGCTTCAAAATGACCAGTTCCCCTGGTAATGTTGACGGGGATAGCGTGTCTTCTTTTATCAGTCGATCTCACTAGTCTCAAAGACTGGCGAGATCAGGATGGAGGATGACTACGAAGAAGCGCTATATTCCTGGTAAGAAGCGCCATATTCCATGGCTATATTAAAGTCAGCGTAGTCGGCTAAATCGAAACTGCTCATCCGAGGTTTCCATCCATGCATGCGAAGCAACTCGATGGGTGCATCAGATATTGTTCATATCCCAGTTCTCAGTTTTAACGTGTACAAAGTTCAAAATACCATCTATCCAGACGTACTAGAGTTCAAAACTTCATTTCGATTCTTCTTGACAGCAAAGGATTGAGTCAACAGTTGCATGTATGTATCGAGATGTACTATGTAACATCAGCATGCAACTATGCAAGTGACTCATTCCTTACGAGTCAACAATTTGCATGTTGTACTGGTGGGTTCTTTTGAATTTGACTTTTAGGATAACTATTTTTTAAACAAAATATTTTTTAAGATAGGATCGACAAGTTAATTGTAGTAGATATTATCTTAACTTAATCTATATCGACCAAAATCGTACGTAAGTATCTCTCCATACTTTCTCCTACGAACAAACAAAATTCAAACATTTACACCAAAAATCATAATCCACGGTTAAAAAACCACCCGTTCCTCCTGCAGCGTCTACGCGTGAGATTTCTCCATAATAATTTACACGCGCGCGCGAGATATCTGTTAAACACCAGTTTATTGCCAACTGCCCAATGTACAGTTATATCAAATGTACAGATGCCTTTCCATAAAGGCACCTTTTATGCCACCCATTCATCATCTATATAAAGCAATGTACAGATTCAGAATAAAGGGATGAACAGTAATCTTCTCTCAAACACTTGTCTCAAACTATTGTAACACGTTATCAGCACGCTCAACCATCCACACAAATACAACAGAAAGAAAGCATTCAAGGTAATGGCACTTTGTGCAAACCATAAACAAACTTTTCTGGAGATTCTGGCATTAGTGGATACTCTGCACGACACGCTGCACATTCTTCTTGCCCCTCTCCATGCACAACCTCCACCACCACGCCCAGCGACCACCACCATCATCTCCACCGGCCATGGCTCTAGGCCGGTTTGTCGTCGTCCATGGGAGGCGCACGACGTCTTCTCACCAGCATGGCCTTCGCGCTACGGTCCTTACCGGCGACCGGCGCACGCCTCTGCAGCGGCAAACCGTCGTCCCGGCCTCCAGATCCACACCCCTCCACCGGCCTCCTCCGCAGAGGACGCCTTCTCCTCTACGTAGACTGGGAGAAGAGGGGAGGGGAGGTGGTCGGCGGCCGGCGTGGTGCACGGCCGGCGCGGCTCAGAGCGGCGCGCGTCCAGCACGGCCCGGCCCGGCACGGCCGAGGCTCCCCACGAGGCGCGACGCAGCCGCCGAGGCCCAGCGTGAGGCGCAGCACGTGGCCCGGCGCGGTGGCGCACCCCAACGGCGCAGCCCGTCATGGCGTGCGCGGTGGAGCGGCCTGATCCGGCCGAAGGAGGCGACGCCCGAAACGGCCCACGGCCAGCGGCGGCGGCGCACCAAGGAGCCGGCGGCGGCGCTGCGGGACCCGGCCGGCGCGAGGCGCGGTCGGCGCGGCCGGTGTGGTCCATGTGGCCGGCGCGGCGGAGCCCAAGGTCGGTGCGGCGGCGCTTAGGGCGACGCCGGTGGGGGAGGCGGCCAGGCGATGGAGGCAGCCGGCGGTGGAGGTGACTGGCGGCGGCGGCGCCCCCATGTGGCCGGCCGGCAGTTAGGGTTTCCAAACCCTAAGCTCCCCCATCCCCTCCTTTTATGTGGCTGCCCTAAATGGGCTTTTAGCCCAATACCCCCCACCTCCCTAAATGGGCCAAAAGGCCAAACAGGCTTTAGCCCAGGTTTTCGGAGTTTTGCGTTTCCCCCCTCTTATTTCATGGAAAATGCATATTTCTCTTTTAAATAAATTTGTATTGTAATATTTGCAGTATAGTCCTTGTACTTGTTTATAATTGTACCCGTTAATCTGTACTTTTATAAATTAGCATTTCAGTCACTACAGGATCTGAAAATTATGTAATTGTTCAAATAAATGTGCATGCACATTTCTATAACTTTTACATATTTAGGATTATTTTATTGCAATTTATTTACAATATGAATTGCGACCATATTTAAATTTGCTATCTTTCGCAAATTTAAAATTTAAAATTCCCATTTAGTGAGTACCATTGTACTTAATAATTTGGTATTTTTTGCAAAATATTATACCTACCATATATACCATAAAATCACAATTTAGGGCACTTTGCTTGTACGCTATGCCATACAAAATGGTGTTCACCACCAATATTGTGATTATACAGTATTATAAATATAACCACATGTTATATTTAATTTGGGTATATATATTCATTCGGATTACAATACTCATATTTTTTCCACATATTTTGCATTTATTACAACATTACCATCCACATTAATTTACCTCATGTAAATTAATCATTTATGGTGTACTTTTCATGTAGATTTTAAATGGCTACCAAAGATTTTGAGCCTCTCACTCTAGATGGTGCCAATTACCCTACATGGGCTATGGATCTTAAAATCAACCTAACCACACGTGGGTTGCAAAGGGTGATATTTGATCCTCCAAATGATCAAATTCCTCTGGATATTGTGAAATATTCCGTTTTGAGCATAATACGGAATCACATACATCCAGATTTGAAGGCCGAATACCTGTATAAGGAGGATCCGCTTACATTATGGTTAGCCCTCAAAAATTGTAACAGCCCAGGTTTTTATGAAAATAAAAATAAATAATTAAATAATTAAAAATCAATTAAAATAAAATCTAAATTAAAATAAGTATATTTGTGCCTAAAGTTTAAATTTGGTTTTGCCTTGAATTTCTGTTTTTGAAAAAGCTGGATTTGAAAAGCATTTTCAGATAAACCTAAAATTATTACTAAATAAAATAATATTTTGATTTTATATGTAAATCCTAATTCAAATTAATTATCTGGATTTATTTGGCTCATTTTTTGTTTCCTGGATTTTCTGGACTTTAAACATCTATTTTTGAAATTAAAAAGTATTTTAAATATGAAACTTAAATACCAACATTAGTTGGAAGTATTTTTGCTAAGTCCAAAATATCACCAGGAGCTTCTGTGAATTTTCCTGAAATTTTTGGAAGTATTTTCATATTTTTCTGAGCTCATTTGAAATTTCTAGGCCTTTTTGAAAATTAGAAAAAAATCAGAAAATAAAATTAAATCCCAACCTCTCCTCCGGCCGCCACGTGGACGGCCGGATTGCGCCCGCGTTGCCTGCCGATCCCGCCTCACCCTTCTCCCTGCCCGCCACGCGTCCAGCCCGGATCGCCCCGCGCCCCGGCCCATCTGGCCGTCCGCCGCCACTTAAACGCCCTGGCCGCCCGATCCCGCCCTTGGCCACGCGGCCTCATCTCCACCACCCGCGCCACTCCATCCCCTTCTCTCTCTCTGCGCCCCGGCCCCACCAGTCGGCGCTACTCCCCTCTCTCCTCTCTCTCGCTGCCACCCCGGGCGTGCGTGTCAGCCACCCCTACCTTCTTCCCCGCGCGGCCCCTTCTTCCTCCTCTCGCACCGCCGCCCGCAACGGTCACCGCCGCCATTTGCGCCGCCCCCTCGGTCGCCCGATCCCCTTCCATTTTCCCCTCCTTCTCTCCCCGACTGACCCCGCCATCCCCGCGTCGAATCCCGCCGTCCCCGCGCCGCTATTTCCCCTAATTCCCTGCCGCCCCGCGCCATCAACGGCGAGCAATCCGCGCCGCCCCCGCGCCCCTCCGCCCCTATAAATATCTCCCCCGGCCTCCCCTCCTTCCGCACTCCCTCCCCCTCCACTCCGCTCTCCTCCCCGAGCTCCCCCTCGCCCCCGCAGCGTGCGCCTTCACCTCCACCGCCGCCGCCATCTACGGCGAGCAATCGCCAGCCACTCGCGCCCCCATTCGCCCAGCCGACGCCCCCTCCGGCTTCCCCGCCTCGGCGCCGTGCCCGTGCGCCCCTCCCCCGAGTCCGAACCCCGCTGGAAGGCCGTCGCCGCCGTTACCCGAGCGCCGTCGCTGCCCCTTCCTCGCCGCCGGCCACCTCCGGTGCCCGCCGAGCCCCGCGACACGGTGAGCCCACCTCCCCTCGGTTCCCTCTCCCTCCTGCGCCGCTCGCCGCCAGCCACAGCCTGCCGGAGCGCCAGCGAGCTCCCTCCCTCGAGCGCCACCACCGGCCGCGGTCCACGTCAGCCGACCTGTCCGCGTGGCAGTTGCGTGGCACGCCACATCGGCGCCGCATTGGCAACCCCGCGCCGTCAGCGCCACGCAAGCGCCAGCCCGCCTCGGCACTCCCTTCTGCCCGTGGACTTGGTCCATGGACCAAGGGTCCACCTGTCAGTGGGGCTCACCCCAGGGCTGACGCCTGCTGACGCAATAAAGCCGAGTTTTCTGTTTAAAAACAATTCAGCTGAAAAGAAATTCCTCACTGACGTCATAATCCCAGATTTTCCTTTACAAAAATAATTCCAGAAAATCTCTTTTTCCATTTTCTCTCTTTTCAAATTTCCCGGAGCCCGTTCTCCTTCGTCCTAACTCCGATTTAGCCTATTCAAATTTCTAAATTCATCAATAATTCCCCTCTATCCATTTCTGGCCTCAATTCAAATATTTGAAATTAATTTGAATTTATTTGAATTTGGTGGGTTATTTTCACGTGTAGACTTCGACGATTCAGGAAATTTCTTCGACGAAGATTCAAGCCAAGTTGAAGAGCAAGGCAAGTTACACTCCTTGATCATGTTGATCCCAGAATTTCAAATAAAACTATGTTATTTAAATTATATTGCTTCATAATTTTATTCAATGTATTTCAATTCAGTTTTAACTTTAGTTAATACATGTTTGTTATTACCTCCTTTGACATTGAATTCCCTGATACCTTGTCACCCTAGATCAAACTCTAGTTAATACATTAGTATTGACTAGAGAACGTTTTATCAAATGCTTAGACCTGCATAGTTGTAATATTTATTTTGGGGATACCTTTTCACATAAAATGATAAGCTTTGAACTGTATTCTTGACTTCGGTGAGTCAAAAAGGATTATGAAACATTTTCAAAATAAAATATAAAATCTGGTTTAGACTTAGGCTAATGGTTAGGTGGTGGGTGCAGGCATGCACTGTTGTTCGGAGACACAGTGTTGATTGTCGGGCACAGGGGGTATGTGGTTGGGCCTAAGTTAGATTAAGGACCGGTCTGTGAGCTACTGTTGCAAAGCCCTATTGTACTACCACAAGGCTGGTATGGGACAGCCCTGGCTGAATAATTTGCAAGTCCCAACCTGGGTCATGTTGTAGGATGAAAGTGAGCGTGGCGTAGGCCATGAGAAGTCTCACTCGGCTCAAGAGGGGGTCCCGGTCTGGTGGATTCCTTACTGGGGTGAAACCTTAGAGTTGGCTTGGCCAGGTTGAAGGCTTTCCATTGTAAAGGCCTTGTCACGACTCCTTGCCGCAGACTTAAGGAAGTGTGTAACTCGCGTGGCACAAAAGGTTGATTGTGTCTTGTGGGTAAAGCTGTACAACCTCTGCAGAGTGTATAATCTATCCTGGATAGCCGTGCCCCCGGTCATGGGCATGCTGAGTAAAAGTTTTTCATGGATTAGACTTTATTTTTTAAAAAAATATTTTCGAAAACCTTGTGGATGGATGGAATCCACGAGAGATGAAAACCTTGCGGATGGATGGAATCCGTGAGAGATTGAAATATGGTGAATGGATGGAATTCATCAGAGTTGCACAGTGAAAGCGTGTGGATGGATGGAATCCATACGTGATCTTTTGGAAAAGATGGTCCGGGTGGGATGCCCGTGGATAGGTTGGTGTTTGGTCGGAGCCTGCATGACGGTAATATTTTCAATTACAAGTACTATCTTTACGTATTGTA
Organism: Dendrocalamus latiflorus; assembly: GCA_017311315.1. NCBI lineage: Eukaryota > Viridiplantae > Streptophyta > Magnoliopsida > Poales > Poaceae > Dendrocalamus > Dendrocalamus latiflorus. Next base: position 17,280,254 of record CM029622.1, on the reverse strand, counting down.
ATAAATTCAGGCTTTTCACTCTATTTATTATATTTCATTAAATGTTGTTTTATGCAAACTAACCCTATAAGCCTTCCATTGAAGCCTTAATCATTATATTGCATTTCTCCGTATGACTTATGGAATACAAGTTTGTATTCACGTTGCTATCTCCACACAGAGGAAGACGACTTTGACTACGGTGAAGACCAGAACAAGTAGGCCACGTCTTGCAGTTGTTTGCCTGTGGGCAGGCTTGGACTTCGCTTTTTCAGTTTCGCTTCCGCAGTTTCTTTTGCAGTTATATTTGCCAATGTGCGATGATGTAAACGCTGGCCATAAGGCCGTACTCTTTAAATTAAATAAATGTCATTATGGTTGATATTTATCTTTGTTGTTCACTGTGTGCACTAGCTGATCCTGGACTAGTGCGATTAACACAGAGGATCCCGGAGTCGTTGCTCCGGGTTCCGACAAAAATAGATATGAACAGCAGAAAGCTGTTATCTTACCTGAGGCTAATCATGAATGGGCACATCTTAGGCTCCAAGATTTTAAATCTGTTGGAGACTATAACCATGCCCTTCATACTATTTTCTCCAAATTGCGGTTTTGTGAAAAGGAACCAACGGATGCGGACAAAATAGAGAAGACTCTCTCGACTATGCTCCCATCTGATAGGGTCCTACAGCAGCAATGGTGTGCTGCAAATTACCAAACTTATTTTGATCTTATGCATACTTTACTTCAGGCCGAGAAGCATGCTGAACTTCTTTTAAAGAATAATCAACATCGTCTCATTGGGGCTGCTCCACTTCCTGAAGTTCATGTTAATCAAAATAACAAAAAGTTCAGTGGTTCAAAATACCACTCAAAGAACTTTAAGGGTAAAAACAAACGTAACATGAAGCAAAAACCAAGTGGATTCAAAAAAGGTAAAGGCAATTCTGGTAAGAAGATTGACAAAACTGAAATTTGTCAAAAATATGGTTGCTACAACCATCCTACCAAGAAATGCCGCACCCCGAAGCATCTTGTGAACCTCTACATCCAGTCTTTGGCTCAAGGAAAAAATGCTCAAGAGAAGAGATTTGAAGCACACTTCAATCTCACATCCAACAATGATGAAGCCGGATGCTCTCAAAAGTTCATTCAAGAACTCAAAGACACATGTGCTTCTCTAAAGAAGGATGATCTCATGTGCATTGACGACACACTTGAAGAATTTCATTCTCAAGACATGTTTGGACATCTCAATTAGACTCCTAGTCCCATAGCTACTAAGTACTATATTGTTGTAATATAAATAATGTTGTCATCTATATTGTAAGCTTGTATGCTACAATCATATATCGAACATACTCGGTATTGTCAATAAAGTTTGTATGTATTCTATATACTACTATAAGAATTTCATTAAATTCTTCTTTGTGTATATAGATTTTTGGAGTTGATCCAATGGAGGAGGAATTATGCTTTGTGGATAGTGGTACCACAAACTCTATACTTAGGGACACAAAATATTTCCTAACTCTTACTCGGAGGAAAGGAAATATTTTCACCATCGCTGGACGCGATGCAACAATAGTAGGCTCTGGTCGCGCCTCTATCACTCTCCCTATGGGTACACAATTGGAAATTGAGGATGCACTCTTATATCCCGATTCAACACGTACCCTACTTAGTTATAGAGATATCCGTCACAATGGTTTCCATGTTGAAACCCAAAATGACAACAAAGAGGAATATCTTCTCTTAACCAAACACAACGGATATGGCAAACAAGTACTAGAAAAAATTCCATCTTTAAACTCCGGATTGTACTATACATACATCAAACCCGTTAAACATATTGCGTACAAAGTAATTTTCCAAAACACTAACACATTCCAAACATGGCATGATCGCCTTGGCCACCCAGGCATTGGAATGATGAGGAAAATTCTTAGCAATTCAATTGGTCATACATACCTCACAACAACATTTTCGGAATCCTCAGATTTTGTGTGCACTTCTTGTGCCACCGGAAAATTGATTTTAAGACCCTCTTATCTTAAAATCAGAGCTGAACCACTTAAATTTCTTGAACGCATTCAAGGAGATATATGTGGTCCTATACAACCATTATGTGGACCGTTCAGATACTTCATGGTTCTCATTGACGCATCTACTAGATGGTCACATGTTTGTCTTTTATCCACACGAAACCATGCATTTGCTAAGTTAATTGGTCAAATTATCCAATTACGAGCAAATTATCCTGAATATCGAATTCAATCAATTCGAATGGACAATGCTGCTGAATTTTCATCCCATGCCTTCAATGATTATTGTATGGCTTTTGGGTTACAAGTTCAACACTCTGTTCCATATGTCCATACACAAAATGGTTTAGCCGAATCTCTTATCAAGAGAATCAAGCTCATTGCAAGACCATTACTACAGAATTGCAACTTACCAACATCATGTTGGGGTCATGCAGTTTTACACGCTGCTGACTTAATACAATTGCGTCCAACTACTTATCATAGCACTTCCCCGCTACAATTAGTACGTGAAAATCCACCAGATATTTCTCATCTGCGAAAGTTCGGTTGCGCTACATCTGTACCGATCTCACCACCGCAGCGTACCTCAATGGGACCGCACAGGAAACTTGGGATCTATGTTGGGTATAAATCTCCGTCAATTATAAAATACCTCGAGCCCCTAACAGGGGACCTGTTTATGGCCCGGTACGCTGATTGCATATTCAATGAGGAACATTTCCCGGCATTAGGGGAGACAACAAGTACCAAACTGAATGCCAGGAAATTAATTGGAATGTACAATGCATTCCTGCCTCAGACCCACGTACCAGAGAGACTGAACTTCAAGTTCAGAAAATCATTCATTTGTAAAACATTGCAAATAACCTGCCAGATGCATTTACTAATTATAAGGGTGTCACAAAATCCTATAATCCTGCAAAAAATGTGCCTGAAAGAGTGGAGGTACCGCAAAATACCACTCAACTCCCAGTTCAAAATAAGAGGGGGAGAAGTACGGTACAAATGGCGGATACAGCTTCTAACAAGCGACAAAGGAAACAAAAGAATGTAAATGCAGATCAACCTCAAATTGATAGACACCAAAGGATCCTTGAACCCAGATCAACAGTGTACTCAAATACTGATCCTGGGACATCGGAATACCCTGACTCAAATGCTTTGGGAAATAACATTGAGTCACTAGGGGTCCAAGAAATTTCCACTAACTATACTGATTCTGGAGAATCATACGATCGTAAGACTACACTTGTCAACATTTATTTCTCCACAACAATTGCAAACAACCTTCAAAATGATCCAGATCCTAAGACTATGGCAGAGTGCAAACAGCGCTCGGACTGGAATCAATGGAAGGATGCAATTCAAGCGGAGTTAGCCTCGCTCAAGAAAAGAAATGTATTCACCAATGTGATACATACACCTCCCAAAGTATTCCCTGTCGGTTTCAAATGGGTTTTCGTCCGCAAACGGAATGAAAACAATGAGGTGGTGAGATACAAAGCAAGGCTTGTAGCACAAGGGTTCACGCAGAGACCCGGCATCGATTTCAATGAAACTTATTCTCCAGTAATGAGTGGAATAACATTCCGATACTTAATCTCATTGGTAGTTAAAAATCATCTATCTTTTCAGTTGATGGATGTAGTGACTGCATATCTTTATGGGTCACTTGATTCAGAAATATACATGAAAGTTCCCGATGGAATTTCAATTCCGAATCCGAACGCAAATCGCAATATGTATTGTGTAAAATTAAACAAGTCTTTATACGGCTTGAAACAGTCGGGTAGAATGTGGTACAACCGACTAAGTGAGTTTCTAACCAAAAAGGGATACTCCAAAAATGATTATTGTCCATGTGTATTCATCAAAAGATCATCAACAAGATTTTGTATTATATCTGTGTATGTTGATGATCTTAATATCATTGGTAACACACAAGATATAAATGAAGCACGTAATCATCTTATGACGGAATTTGAAATGAAGGATTTGGGTAAAATCAAATTTTGCATAGGTATACAACTTGAGCACCTTCATACAGGCATTCTAGTGCATCAATCAGCCTATGTCCAAAAAATATTAGAGAAATTCAATATGGACAAAACATATCCATCGAAAACCCCCATGGTTGTTCGATCTCTTGACATGGACAAAGATCCATTTAGACCCCGAGATGAGAATGAAGAGCTATTAGGACCCGAGATTCCATATCTCAGTGCTATCAGAGCGCTTATGTACCTTGCAAATTGCACCCGGCCGGATATTGCATTTGCGGTAAATCTACTTGCTAGATATAGCGCTGCTCCAACCAAAAGACATTGGGTAGGAGTGAAGAATATCCTTAGATATCTTCAAGGCACTAAAGATCTCGGTTTATTCTTTCAAAAGAATAAAAATATGGGTTTAATAGGATATACAGATGCTAGTTATTTATCAGATCCCCATAATGCCAGATCTCAAACAGGCTTTGTATTTTTACACGGTGGAACAACCATCTCTTGGAAGTCTTCGAAACAGACTCTAGTAGCTACATCCACTAATCACTCTGAAATAATTGCATTATATGAAGCATCACGTGAATGTGTATGGCTTCGCAGAATGATTAACCACATACAACAATCATGTGGTATAGGTGCTATCGCATCACCTACCATTATCTACGAAGATAATGCTGCTTGCGTTGTTCAAATGCAAATGGGTTACATAAAGAGCAATATCACAAAACATATTGCACCTAAACTATTTTACCCACATGAATTGCAAGAGAGTGGGGAAATAAGTATTCTGCAAACTAAGTCTTGTGATAATCTCGCAGACTTATTCACCAAGTCATTACCAACTTCCACGTTTAAAAAATGTGTTCATGGAATTGGTATGCGAAGACTACGTGATTTGCAGATGTCAGGGGGAGAAATCTCCTAAGACTTAACCCGTTCAATACAAATATTGTACTATTTTCCCTTTATGAGTTTTTCCTCTAAGGTTTCTCATCAAGATTTTTAATGAGGCAATATGACAACGTAATCATAAATATATTATGTCTCTATTTTCCCCACAGGGGTTTTTAAAGAGATATAATCAAATATATGCCGTATCATTTTCTCCTTAAATTTTTCCCACTGGATTTTAAAGGAATTTTTCATGGCATATCTACTCTATCGGTTCTCCTCATATTTTTTCCTACAGGGTTTTAGAGGAGTTATTCCAAGATGATGAATCAAGGTGATCATATGAAGATACATTGGTCAAGGGGAGTGTTAAACACCAGTTTATTGCCAACTGCCCAATGTACAGTTATATCAAATGTACAGATGCCTTTCCATAAAGGCACATTTTATGCCACCCATTTATCATCTATATAAAGCAATGTACAGATTCAGAATAAAGGGATGAACAGTAATCTTCTCTCAAATACTTGTCTCAAACTATTGTAACAATATCTAACAGTAGTGTAACACAGGGAGACGCTTAACCGGCGAATGAATAGACAATAATCGTGATTTGGAAATAGTATCCGCACTAACAATGACAGGCTAATTAATTAATTACTTGTTTTGCAGGAGAAAAAAATGAACAATGACAGCAAGACATGCTAGGTTGTAGGTACACTGCATCTGTTCTGAAAAAGCAAGACAGCAGAGAAAGAGACGAGCGATTTAGGTGGAAACGGAACACGGCAAATTGCAGCGCGCCAATTAACTTGCAGCACGCGTGAGTGGATGCGAGTCCCAGTCCAACATTGCGTAACGAAGAATTATCTTATGTACCTCGCAAAAAAAAAAGAATTATCTTATCTATATACATATACCTATTATCCATAAGCACACGCAGTCGCTGTCAGTCCATGCAACGTCGTTCAGATGGCAACGTTAACCCGAGTCCAACCGACCAAATTAATTTAGGTTTGAATTGAACCACCCGCGATCAATTTCGCGTCCACCGCTGCTTCCTGAACGACTGCGACGTGAATTCGATTTCGATCCTAGCTTAGCTACCCGTCGCAAAACGAGACAAACCGTCGGTTAATCAGGTGGTCGCCACATAGACACCGCGTGGGCTCTGCTCGGCTCCCCTCTCCCTCCCGTTAAATAAGGCCAGTCTCAGTGCGGATTTTATAAAATTTTATAGGTATTAAATACGCTAACATAACACTGTATTGATGAAGAGAGAGATGATAAAAGTTTCATGGGAGTAGAGAGAGTTTCATGGGGATGAAACTCTTCTGCACTGTTTCCAAAATATGGGTGTGTTGGAAACTGGGACATGAAACATCAGCAAAAATGTCTGGACCCACCACTGCATAGGCTCCCGTGTGCAGCTTGTTGTTTGCATGAGGGCACTCCTAATGCAAAAACTATGAGGTAGTTTCTATACTTACCAATTAATGTAGACACTACCCATAGAAACTATACTCCCAATGGATAGTTTCTACAAATAAAATTTTCATCCAATCATCTATCTTCTCTCTCCTATCATCTACCTATCACAGTTCTTTCTATCTTGGTTACCGTGTAGACATGGTTTCTTGTATAAGAAACTATTTTCTTATCTCTCCTCCTTAACTCCAATGACACATCAGCATTTTGCTTACTTGGCACCTTATTTAATACCGTAGAAATCACCCATTGGGACTGCTCTGAGAGCCAAGCTCTCCTCTCTTCTCTCCTCCACATCAGCAAAAATGCTGACTAGCTTGGCTATAAGACCCTTATTGTACTTGCTCTAAGACTGGCCTAATTCATATCCTCGAGCGAACAGACAATCAACGGAAGCAAGAGTAATTATATGATAGACAATACAAAAATAAAAGAAGACACAAGATGTAAAAAAGTGTAATTGGGCGATCTCTTTATTTCAATATTCTTCTATACAAATTATAATAGACTTTTCCTAATATGTATAATCTAAAAGTCATTTTGATATACATCTATATATATTTTTTAGAGACGAAGTCAGAACCGTGGGATCCACCGGAGTCGCACGGTGTGCTGGCTAATGGCTTGTAGGCATGTTCTTTTGTGGCTACAACTTATGACTTTTAGCTATAACTTATGACTTTTGGCTATTCGTGTGAAAGATTACAGAGTAATTGGAATTCACGTGCGGCTTTTGCCGATATAAATGAAGTTGGTACAGTATGTATTACAATTAACTAGTAGACCCCATTTTAAAAAGACACTTTATTTAAAAGCTAGTTACTGTAGAAAAACTAAAAGCAGCTTAAGAATAGGGCCTTATAGCTTTTTCGAACAAACAAATAAGACAGCTTCTCTATTGCCGTTTCAAAGCGGCTTATCGGATACTTTTTTTTAAAATAGCTTATGGACTTATCATCATTCAATTTATTCATACAAATAATTATGTTAAGATAAAAAACTATCAACTACAACGGCGTGAAACACAGACGGACGGCCGTTGCCTCCGACGACGACGTCGGGCTGTCGGACTCGGAGAGAGCGATCGGGCGCCGTTTGAGCCTGCATGCGGCTCCCACGTGTCCATTCGCGTTTGCTGAGTCGCCTGGTCGAGAGCTGCCACATGGAGGGACACGTGGGCAGCGACCTCCTCTGTCGGCAGCTAGCATACTGGAGCTCGGACAAAGTGAACGGCGGCTCGTTTGCATATCCGATTACATCTCCTTATAGTTACTACATGCGGGAATCAGCCACCCAAGTTCAAGCTCCCTTCAGACTTAAATTTACTTGCCTTTCTTTCTTTTAATAAAATAAATACCTAGTTTTTCATAGATATTCTATGCATTCAGCCAACTTGTTTTATCTGGAAAACAAAAGAATAAAAGTATTATGGAAAAATAATCCTATAAGATTCAGGTTCCACTTATGTATATGAAGGTCATAAGACCTCACGTCCAGTCAGTATTGAAAATAGATCAAATACGGATTAAATAGTGCTTAAACTATATACGTATTTATATTTTTTTTCTTGGATTCGAATACGAATCAAACAAACGTCGGATACGAATACGGACTGAACAAATGTCAGATACGAATTTGGATCAAAATATACTAAAAATCGGATTTGATTTGATTTTTTTATTCCAATAATTATTTGTGGCCTCTCCTATTTAAAACATGGCACTGAATTATTTTAACATTTTAAATTGATAAATGGCTGACTCTAACATGTAACTGCGCATTAAATGTTGATAGCAACAAATGAATCATTTATCTCATGTATTTGTATAATGTAGTTTCTAAGAACAGTTTCATATCTTATGGCACAATGAAGTTTAGCAAATTGACATCGGCTTTATAGTAATATTTATGCCACTTTTTCTCTAGTTTATCACGTAATCATTGACCATTGGTGTTATTTTATCACTAATCCTAATAAATTCTAGATGTATTGCAAATAAATCAGTTATAAACATATCATATTTGGCTAAAAAGAGTATGCAAAAAGCTTTATTGGAGGATATACCAAAATAAAAAAATATAAAATACCAAATTAGAGTCCATCATAACAATGAGCTTGTGGAGATGATCGAAATGCATATATAATATGCCTAATTTAGATGTCAAATACAAAAGATATGTATTAGCTGCTAATATATCGGCCTAATCCGGACCTTATTCGGATATCCGGTTTCGAATCTGCGTCAGGTCATACTGAATTCGCAGCCGATATCCAGTACTTCACTAGTTTAACGTCTGAATTCAAATCTATTTTCTATTTAGATTTAGATATTGAATATTCGGATGGTAACCGAATAAACTGACTGAATCCGGCTTGGTTCTCGCCCCTACGTCCAGTTACATGGTGCTGCTACTCTTATTTCGGCCACCTAAACTCACCGTTCCGAACGCAAACAATCAAATCAACGCGAATGCACGATCGGTCTTGCTCCCTCTCGAATTCGCACGCGCATGCCCATTCTTATATTTGCAGGAACGCGTGGCTCTTCAGTGATGGTCACGCACGTAAGTTAATTAATTAATTTTCAGAGAGAGGGAGAGACAGTTGGGTGGAATGCCGACCTCACCGAGTAATACCCATGCACCGTACCGGAGATCAGCACGTCTGTGCTTGAAAAATTTTAATAGGTACCGTTGATACAACTCAGTTGATGCAACAAACCAATAAGACAGTGACACATGATAATAAACATTGTAGTGTCACTGTAGTAGCCAATAAAAATAGTTTTCCGTACAGCTACAGTACTACTATAGTCTGCTATAATTAGTTATAGCCCACGTGCCTACACTGAATTGGGTAGTGACACAAAACTGATTGTGTAACTACGACACAGTAAAATCTCTCCTTTGCAAAGTCCACATCGTGGCTCCCGGTCGCAGTCCGAGCTGGGGCCCACCATCCAGCCAATGGTGTTGTGGGGCCTGCACCGCGGAGTGTGAAAGCCATCTCTTGTTGTTGTGTAAGTACTATCAGTTTGCATCAACCATTAGCTAAGTAAATACTATTATAGCTCTCTTGAGTAATACGCTCCCCACCAATGTGCTCATTAGATTGCTTAGTTTATCTACTTTTAATACTCTCTATGTTTTTTATACTTAACCTTTTACAATCTTTGATATGCGTATCTAACTGTTACTTTTTATAACTTTATATTAAGATATATTAATAATATCATAATATTATGAAAATATTTTAATAATAAATCTAATGATATAATTTTTATATAAGCAATCTATATAATTTTAAATTTATTGACGGTCAAACTTTAAAAAATTTGACAACATGAATTCTAAAAAGTCAAGTAAAAAAATGAAGTATGATTTTACCAACTATAGTAACCTCCTAATACTCCCATCCTCATCACTCCCGTCAGTGGAGAAACCAGACCTCGGACTACCTGGACTGTAGCCCGAGGCCGGCAACCAAAACCTATACAAAATTCATAAAAATATCATAAAAAACAGAGTTAGCCTAAGAATCTGTTCAAAAGCAATTAACCTAGACCGGGGCTTAGGCTTGGATTGATTCCGCTCTTGACTCCCGTCAACCACCACCGCTCACCATCCTCTTACCTGTGGATCAAACGACGCCACTGTTGGCCATTGTCATAGTTCCGCCGCCTCCTCCCTCTAAACTTGGTTTTTGATGAATTTAAATCCTAACCGGTCAACGTAAGATGGAAAGGTTAGAAAATCGGTCGAAAGTGAAGAGATATTCGGTTGCGTGCGCACTAACAAAACCGTTAAAATTAAGCACCGCAAGCACCAAACCTTGCCTAATTAGGCTAGCTCCTCGCAGCAACTTTAACTAAAATCCTTGGCTCAAAATAGTTGTCGCTTCAGCGGTGCTTCATGCACGTAGCAACACGTCCTTCAGCTTTGCGGCAGCCACCGCATTGCACGAGGATCGAGAAAAGAAGAAGCGTGTCGAACCATACGAGGAGGCCGCCAAACGAGGCAACGCAGGCACTGACCCGCACCGTGTCGTGGCAAACCCGCCGGGGGGGTGGGGTGCCGCGCGAATCTCCACGCACGCAGCCGCTGTCTACCCGCGGGAATCCACCTATGCATTGCGACGTGTGGCGGCCCGAGCGCAAGGAGACTCCCTACGGTGCCCACCTCGCCACCATCTGCCCTGAAAAAGTTAATATTGATTTTTACCGATAGTCTTTTAACGTATGAATTGTAGCTTAGTACACTAGCTTGATAAACTTAACAAGCCTGGTTCTTCGGACTATGGTAGAACGTGGATCATGATAATAATAGACTTCTCTGTCATGCAATGGTTTAGAAGAGTCACAGTTCAATTCTCCATCAGGCTTTTCCCCTTCTCGACTAGATGAAGGAGATGTTCATTTCATTCAGACAGTTGAAAAAGTTACAGAGAAATACTCACATGTGATTTTAATAAATATAAATAAAGTTACTAAAATATATATTACAATTAATTAGTAGATTTATATTAAAATACTCTATTTAAAAATTAGATATCATAGAAAATTTATTTACTATAAAAAGATAACTTAGAGAAATCAAAGGGAGCATACCGTAGCGGAGCGGAACGACGTGTGGACGACGTCGACTCAGGACCTCCACCTGGACAAGCAAACAATCCGATTTAACGCATCATACGAAACCAGAGATTAAACGGGCGACGATGATACTTATGCCTGAACGGGTTCGGGCGTAAAACGTGTGGGTTTTCAGGGATCTGCCGAGCGGCACCAAAACCCCCTAATTTTTTCCCTTTTTTCTCCTCTTTTCTTTTCACTCTCTTCTTTTCTTTCTTTTTTTTCCTTTCTTTTCCTTCCTCCCTTACCCGTCTCTCTCTCCCCCCAATTTCTTTCGGCCGAAACGGCCCCCCACTCCTCCTCGCCTCCTCCGCCCGGGGCGGCGCGGCGGCGCGCGCGGCCAGCGCGGCGTCGCCGGCGGCCTTCCCGCCCCCTGCCTTCTCCTCTCCCACCCCTCTCTCTCTCTCTCTCGTGCGGCGCTCGGCGTCCCTCCGGCGGCGCAGTGTCGCCGGCCCACAGCCTGCCGCCGTCGGTTCCCTCCTCGCTCGCCCCCTTCTTCCCCGCCTCAGATCCGGCCGGCCCCAACCGGATCCACGCCTCCCCTTGCGCGCGCGGCGGTGGGGCGCCGGGCGCCGCCACCCGGTCGGCACGGCCAGCGGCCTGGCCACCGCCTCGGCTCCGGCCCGCGCCTCTGCCCTCGACCGCCTACGCCACCGCGCCTCCCTCGGCTCACCGGCCCCGGCTTGCAGCCGGCCGGGAGCCGAGCACCCCCTCCACCTCCGGCCACCCTTCCCTTTCCTTGCCGACATGGCCTACCAAGCTAGGGCTGTGGTGAGGGGACCTACCCGGGCTCCTTGCCTCCGGTCACTTCCTTCCTTGCTGCCTCAGAGTGGAGTGGCTACCTGCGTCTTGCTTAAGAGAGATGGCGATGGCTTTCTACAGGATGCAGGGCACAGGTGGCTCACATGCACGCTAGGGCAAGCATGCAACTTGCCACCTCCCTCTGGCAGAAGAAAAAGGCAGGTGAGGTGTCCTACTAGCTGGCATTTTTCTTTTCTGATATTACAAATAGACTTCTCTGTCATGCAATGGTTTAGAAGAGTCACAGTTCAATTCTCCATCAGGCTTTCCCCTTTCTCGACTAGATGAAGGAGATGTTCATTTCATTCAGACAGTTGAAAAAGTTACAGAGAAATACTCACATGTGATTTTAATAAATATAAATAAAGTTACTAAAATATATATTACAATTAATTAGTAGATTTATATTAAAATACTCTATTTAAAAACTAGATATCATAGACAATTTATTTACTATAAAAAGATAACTTAGAGAAATCAAAGGAGCATACCGTAAACGCCCGGATACGGCAGGCAGCCACCGCCCGCGCGCTATATAAACCCCGCAAGGCGAAGAAGACCGCCTCCCTGCTCTGCTCTGCTACTCACTCGCTATTACTCACAGCTCCCATCCATCCGACGACGACCAAAGCGATCGAGAGCGATCTCGCGCGCGAATCGAATCGAGCCTTCCTCTGAATCCCCAGCCGTTGGGCGCAGCAGCACCCGAGGTATCTAATCTACCGCATACTTGTGTTCCTCGCTGCATCGCCGCCCTCGTTTCTGGTCAAATTTTTTTTTCACTCGAGTTCTCTTTCCTCGAATTTTCACTCGAGCTAGTGTTTCGTTTGGGATCTGGGGTTTAATTCGGGTTGGTGCGAGCGGCCGCTGGAGATTTCTATCTGGTGTTTAGCTTGTTGATTGATTTGGGCCTTCTTCTGATCTCGTTGCAGCAAGAGGCTATCGTCGATGGCGCACGACCTGCACGACGACTTGGAGTTCGTCGCCGCCGACGGCGACGACGACGACTTCGAGTTCGATGATGCCGGCGAAGGCGCTTCTGCTTCCCACATGGTATGGCTTCTCCCTTTTTCGCTGCTGTGATGACAAGATTTGTGACCAAAATAAAGGCTTTTGCGTATCCCGCGTGCCGTGATTCCAGGCTATATAATCATGTTGGTGCCAAGTGCCAACTCAAATTCTAAATATACGAGGAAAATTTGTGTGTATACAGTACATGTGTTCTCAGTTAATTAGCATGACGTTACATTAGCTATAGAACATGTACTAATACCCCATCTAATCCATTCTTGGGTACCAACGTACCAGACTTCAAACAAGTAACAACCCATGGCAAAGGAAACATTAAAATCTGCAAACATCTCTCCCAGATTAACGCCTAAGAGAGAGTAATACTGAGCATGAAATTACTACTAAGCAAACTTTAACCAGGCCTTAAATGTCTTCCATTTCTCGTTATTCAGTGACATAGCATAGGGGGGAGAAGAAACTAATGAAAGGCTATGCTGTCGTTAGTTCCACGAAAGATATTCGGTTACACTATGTTCCTTCTGTGAAATAAAATTAAAACTGAAGAATGAACTCTACAAACTAATAATAATAATTGATAAACACTGGGAGCATCTGAAAAGGGCCGTGTACTTTTTTTTTTTGGGTTAAAAAAAACTTGGCAGGGGCTCTGCCATTCAAAAAGTGCAAGTAATAGAAAATTTGGAAGAGATTTAAACAAACTAAAATACCGAGATTTTGAGTAGTTCTGAAAATTTTAACAAATTTATCAAGTATTTTGGGCTATTGAGTGGTCAATGGTAACAACAGAATACTCTACGAACAGACATCATTTGCCAATTTGTTCGTGTAGGCAGCTGGATCAACAAATTGCTGATCATTTTGGGCAAAGATCAGGAAATTGGGCATTCAATTTCCTGAGAAAAAAATTCATTTCATCTTCCAAATCAAACTCGATCTTGAGCTTTCGTTTATCAACGGGACAAACTAAACAGTTTCTTTCACAACCTCGCAACAAATGGACGACATAGCAACTTCTTCTGTTTGCTCTACGGCCTGCTGAGTAAAGCGTTCAAGATCTAACAGGTTTTTCTTTTTTCTACTATAGGATAAGCAGATGGATGATACTTCAGCCTTAGAGTATAAAATGGGGAAAGACATGCAAGGGATACCCTGGGAAAGGTTAAATTATAGTAGGGACCAATACCGTGAGATGAGGCTGAAACAATACAAGAACTACGAGAGCCTCGCTATGTCACGAGAGGGACTAGAAAAGGTGAGATCCCCAGAGTTTTCGTAATTTCTTTTGTGCTTCTCATGCCATTTAATTATGTTTTTAGTTATGCAACACTTGATTTTATTCTTTTTGTTCTCTAGGAATGCAAAGGAGTGGAGAGAAAAGACACATTCTATGATTTTCACTTGAATACAAGACTTGTCAAGTCAACAATAGTGCATTTTCAGGTACAGATTTTTTTTCTACATTTCTTTCAGATACATGCATATGAGAACTGGCATCTGCATAAGTTGTTTGGACGACAGCTGTAAAGTTGCTGTTGAATTGATTTTGCAAATTTTTTTATCTTTTCACCACAAATTATTGATGTTCGTTTGCATGAACAAAATGGGCACTTGCCTTCAGAAATATGGTAGGAGTGATTTACTTTGTCGGTTGCCGACTACTAGTCTATTACACAGTCCTTATTTTTAATTTGAATTCAAAACTTCACTTAATTCAACCTGCTATAAAATTTTAAAGTTATTTGTCTTGTTAAAAAATATGTACCATTTTAAAACCGAATTAGTCTGGAATACATATCTCAATTCTAAGTTTGTACTATTTGTACGAACATGTAAATTCTAAATAAGTTTGTCCTGGTTTTGGAATGAAGTGATATGCCCATATAATACATTACTATTTTAGGTGTGTAAATGAGTTGCGGGTTTCCTTACTACCCATATTTGCATTAAACCAAAAATAACCTCAGTCAATCAACGGCTGAGATTGAAACCCTCTCTTACCTAGAGTGGTAAGTGGTGTACCGTAAAATAGCTCATAACTTCAAGCTATTGTGTGATGCACAGCGCTTCATTTGTTTTCATGTCTGCGTTGTTGTTTAGCTATTGGGCTTGCTGTAAGATTAAGATGACTGGGAGGTTGCTAGCAGGGATGAATTGCTTGGGGTTGCTAGCAGGGATGAATTGATTGTGCCCATAACCCTTATCAATGTTTTGCAGAGTGAAAGTTATTTTCCCTCATAACAATTAGGGCATGTTTAGCCATCTGGGCTTCCTAAAGTAGGAAACACCTACATGATTTATTCTTCATATTTGTAAAATCTCATAAATTTTATTGTTCTGACAAATTTAACATCTAACTAACAGCACATCTTATTTCTAATTATACATGCTTAAAAAAGCATGTATGGGCCATCAACGTCAACCTCTGTTATGCCTGAATTCTAACTCATTCTCAGCCTCTCAGGCCTATGTTGTAATGAGTTAACAGTCCGCATTTTCCATAGCGTTGTGTCCTGTCATCTTGTACAAGTCTCCTAACTGCACCGTTCTATCTTATTTTGTGAAGTATATGTTGTTATTTATGCTTCTTCTGTGTGTATATGCATATAACATTGGCTGCAGGTTATGTGATAAGTCCGATCAGAATATCCTAAGTTGAAGTTAATAGTATTGATGTCAGCAATTAACCTATGATAATAGGACAGCTGCAATATCTCATTTCATCAGGTCTGTAAGCAGGTGGATGAGCATCCTCAGAAGTCGGCGCTATTATAAATCACCTTGGAATATGGTATGACAGGAAAAAATGTTAAATAAATCACCTTGAATTTCCTTTTGCAGGTTGCACACAAGAACTAATAAATTGCCTGCTGCCTTATCATCCATTGTTAATACTTGACATTATTGTGTTTGAATGATACGTTTTGTAATTTTATATGGAAAGGGTGTACAAATATGTTGCGTTTCTTATTATAGCTTGCGTATATGTATATTGTTTAGTAGGCCTAAACCGTTTACTGTTCTTGTGCGGCAACGCATATGAACCATGTTAGCTGGAGCTTGAGGCTAGGCTTCAGGCTACAGCATATTGATTTTGCAAAAGTAATCATTTCATACTTGCAGAGCTCTAGCCCCTTGCTAACCTAAAGGAGCACCTAGTTCAGTACGAAAGTGGTTGCAAGCCGGCAACAGAGTGAATGTTGATAGATGAGGGTGTCGATCTGGCCTTTCTGGTTTGTCCATGCGTGATCAATTTCAGATTTAGCTAGCGTGGTTTTGTAAGGTGGTAGTAATACATCATGAGGATCGGATATGTCTAAGCATCATTCAGATATTTTCTTCCTAAAAATTATCCAAATTATCAAATTTGGGACCGTTGGATTAGAGATCCAACGGCCTCTTATTTTGGGGGGGGGGGGAGATTTTTTGTAAGGGGATTCGGGGCAATTGGATCTCTAATCCAACGGTTACAAATTTAGATAATAATTAGGAAGAAAATACCCAGATGCTATTTATCAACACCCCATGGGATCACTGGAAGATTGGAAGTTCACACTTCTGTCCTCCCTGACTGACACAACTTTTATGTTGTCAAAACACTACTACTATCAGCATTTGGTTGCTAGATAAATGAACGAACAAAAGAATGACATGCTCTGGTTTATAAGTGGAAGCACACTAAACTTAACGTGGTAACCACCTGAAAAGAGTGTAGCTGCCTTGCATGATTGAATTATCACATGTAGCTGCCTTGCATGTTGAATTATCACATCTTTGCATTTTTTCAGATAATTATTACAAATGTACTGACCATATATATTCTGGACATCTGCAGCTGAGAAATCTTCTGTGGGCTTCTTCCAAGCATGATGTGTATGTGATGCAGAACTTTTCTGTCATGCACTGGTCATCCCTGCTTCAGAGGGGAAAAGAAGTTCTCAATGTGGCAGGCCAAGTAGCTCCAACTCAGGTTCGCGTCTTCATATCACGACGAGTAATTAGTAGCTTCAGTATGTTCATCAATTTCTAATCCACTGCACTATATACCTTCTCTATTCAGGATGTCCGCGGAGCTCGGCCATTGTCGAGGGTGCAGATCAGCACCATGGCACTGAAGGACAATCTCATGGTGGCTGGTGGTTTCCAGGGGGAACTTATCTGCAAGGTACGAGGAGTGCACACGCAGTGCAGACCTGTTGATGTTATTATGAATGATGAATCTTAGCTCACGGCTGTACTATCCTGTGTCAGTATGTTGATCAACCCGGAGTGGCGTTCTGCACGAGTCTAACCGGCAACAACAATTCCATCACCAATGCCGTTGATATCTACCAGTCTCCGAAGTAAGCCATCGTCAATTCGGCTTTTACATACGAGTAGTAGCATATCATATACCTGCTAATTGAGTTTGTATCTTCTCGTGATGCAGCGGCACTACTCAAGTTCTGGCTGCGAACAACGACTGCGTTGTTAGAACTTTTGACACCGAAAAGTACTGCCTCCTCAGCCAGTTCCCTTTTCCATGGTCGGTCAATGTGAGTATTCGGTACTCCGGAGTAGCTCAAGCAATCAGTGCTCTTCGATTGTTCTTGGTAACTCAAATCTCCTGACATTGACAAATGCAGAATACATCGGTGAGTCCTGACGGCAAGCTACTCGCAGTTCTTGGAGATAGCTCTGATTGCTTGATAGCTGATTCACAATCTGGCAAGGTACATATTAGTGAACAAACAACAATACAAAATCTTGCTGTCACCTTTCAAATTCTTCTGTAGTTATGTACATCAGAACAAGATAAGATTGTGCGTCTCGTAATGGTTTGAAGGAAATCGCGAGCCTGAAAGGCCACCTTGACTACTCGTTCTCGTCGGCGTGGCACCCCGACGGCCGCGTCCTCGCCACCGGGAACCAGGATAAGACGTGCCGGCTGTGGGACGTGCGCAACTTATCACAGTCGTTCGCGGTCCTCAAGGGGAGGATCGGCGCCGTCAGGGGGCTCAAGTACTCGCCGGACGGCCGGTTCCTGGCCGTGTCGGAGCCGGCGGATTTCGTCCACGTGCACGACGCCTCGGCCGGGTACCGCGCAGCGCAGGAGATCGACCTCTTCGGGGAGATCGCCGGCGTGGCGTTCAGCCCGGACGACGCCGAGGCGCTTTTCGTGGGCATCGCCGACCGGACGTACGGCAGCCTGCTCGAGTTCCACAGGCGCCGCCGGCACGACCACCTGGACTGCTACCTCTGAGGTGCCCCTCCGGCAAGGTGACGGTGATCTGCTGCGACGTGTACAGCGGTTTTTTTTTTTTGGTCGATTTTGTGCGCACGTAACACTGTGAACAGGCTACGTGCAACCTTGCATTTCGCATCCTTTTTTAGCACCGCGAAATGGCAAGGCGTTTGCACGTTAATTCCCGTATGTGTTGGTTGCCTCCCATCTTGTAACTGCGTTTTTGTGCCAGGCTAATTCGACAATGTAATACCAGTATTATTGTGCTAGATCCCATCTTGAACCCTGGTCGTCGGTTTGCGTTGTTCGTTTCGAGAATTAGCCCACGGGTATCTCAGTGAAATTGATGAGCAAGGTTACAAGCTACAGTACACGTCCCTGAGGAGAAGTGGTTCACCGTTTGATCGTGTATCCGTCTCCCTACCTCCGAAACAAACAAACAAAAAAAAGAGGAAAAATCACCATTTTTTGTATCTTATACTACTCATCACTATTCATTAGGACTTGATTTTTTGGGAGGGAATGGCTAGGACCTGATAGCCCAACCCACATAAAATCTTGGCTGGGCCGCCCAGCCCCATGGGGACTTGAGTGCAGTAGCACTTGGAATGTTGGCTTCCTCAAGTTGGCAGGTTGTTCTAGTCGTCTCCTGCCGGTGCTCCTCGAGGCGCACAACAAAGGTCAAAGCATCTCTTTGACTTCAGATCTAGCCCGTCTAGTACATATCCTGTTTTCTATTGCAGCTAATAGCTTTTACTTATAGTTAATTTTATTTATATATATATATATATATATATATATATATATATATATATATATATATATAAAGATAATAGCGAACGATAGAGACACCGATATAAATAATACATACGGTTTTAGGCTCGTTAAAACATGTAAAAAATCAGTTTCAAGAAACCATTATTTATTTTAATTTTTTAGAGAAACTAAAAGTCCAAGATTATAAGATAAAAAAAAAACAGGAGCATAATCTCTGCGCGCATGCCAGTCAAAGATCTCTCCTCCCCTCCTGGCTGACCGACTGACTTTAATCTGGTCAAAGAAAGGAACAGCCAGCCAGCCATAGATGCATAAACGACTAAACGTACGTAGATGCAGCTGCAACTGACTGCATCGATCGATCGCCATAAGGGCGACACGCGTTTCCCGGCATCGATCGCTATCGGAATAGGAATAAGTTCCTTTTGCCTCCTCAATTTTAATTTTTTGAGTGAGTCAAAAACCAACTGTAAACTCTAAAACTGAACATTTAACACGTTCAAACTCTCAAGATCAGGTAAAATACCCTCTCCATCTAAAACCACCATGATATTAGCTGGCTTGCAACCTAGGTATTCAGATTTTACTAACGTGGATGCCACATCTACCACATCATCTCCTTCCTCCCAATGATCTGCACCCGCAGCCCTTGCCAACGACCAAGAATCGCTCCAGTGGAATTTCTGCGTTGCAGCCCATGCCACCTTATCACAACGATTAGAAGTTGAGCTGTTTGCTCTTGGCCATGTAGCAACATGTAGCCATCGATCAAGAACCTTGTCGGAGAGCGACCGGTGTGTATAGTCTTCCATCATGATGAAGTGCGTGCATGTCATCTTCCTTGATCCCCTCGATGGATTAGGGGGCTTTGCATACGACCACGAGCGACAGTCGTAACCTTCGTCTGCTACAGTAACCTCGAGTGCTACAGTATCTCGCGTCCTTCGAGTACCCTGAGTACTCGTAATCTTCCAAATACTCAAGTTTTCTTTGGTACTCTGATTTTCGAGTACAGCGGCGACAACATGAAAACAACTGAAAGGTAGAACAAACGGAATCTTTTAGTGGTGCTCCAATCACCGCACCTTTTCTTGGTTTTCTCCACTATTTATACACATCTTTACATGGTAAACATCGACAATACTTCTATGTATCCGAACATGACACAGATACAGAAATCGACTCTGAAACATGAGTTTCTATTTCTAGACCGACTCGAATTCAACTTGATATAGACTCTGAAATGGATTCAACAGGATTAGTTCCAACAAACACCCCCTAATCCTTATCGACCTAACCAACTTACTTAACACCAAGTAAACTAATTATCTGACCAAAAATGACTCGACCCAATGCCTTTGTGAGTGCATCAGCCCTCTATTCTTCTATTGAAATATGTGAAACAACCACCAGTCCTTCTTCAACGTATTCTTGAATAAAATGATATCGACTATCAATGTGTTTACTTCTTCTATGAATCACCAGACAGATTACTGTCACAAAATTCTTCAAGCGTTGGTGTGTTGTCATGCCTAACATACACTAACTCATAATCCACATTTCCTGCTAAATACCTCAGCATATGTTTTAATGCTTATTTGTGTTGTACTGTTGATCTTTCCATAAATCTGCCAAGCACTCCAACAGAGTATGCAAGGTTTGGTCATATATGTATCAAATATCGTAGGCAACCTACTATACTCTGAAATTCAATCACATCAACATGCTCATCTGTCTCATCTTTGTCGAGTTTCAACTTTGACTCCATGGGGTACTAACAAGGATTGCTACTTAGCATGCCTACCTTCTCAAGAATCTTCTTTGCACAGTTTGACTACTTGATTGAAATATTATACTTACTTTGTTTCACCTCCAAACCAAGCTAGTAAATCAAAAGTCCGAGATCGCTCATCTCCAACTGTTGCATCATCTCTTCTTGAATTTTTCAATTTTCTGAATACAGGTTCTAGTAATAATAAGATCATCAATGTATATGCCAAGTATCAGTATGTCACCATCTGATTTTCTTGTATACAAAGCTGGATATTGCTTGCATATTTTAAAACCAAGGTTAATCAAGGAGCTATCCAGCTTCTTGTTCCAGGCTCTATGTGCTTCTTTCAAACCATACAATGCTTTTAAGAGTCAATACACCTTGCCTTCTTGACCCTTCACTTGAAAACCTTTCGGTTGTGATACATATACCTCCTCAATAAGATCTCCATTTAAAAATACAGATTTGATGCCCATATGATGTACTGTGGTGTACTTCCCATCCAAAGTGAGCTGCAAGAGCAAATATCAATCTAACTATTTCTAATCTAGTAACCAATGCAAACACCTCTTCATAGTCTATACCTTTATCTGAACATAGCCTTTTTCCACAACTCTCGCCTTGTGATGAATAATGTTTCCATCTGTGTCTCTTTTCACCTTGAATATCCACTTTAGTCCTATTGCCTTCTGATTGTGAGGTAAATCTATCAAAATCCATGTTTTGTTCTTTTCTATGGAATCAAGCTCTGTCTTCATAGTAGTCTTCCAATGATTTTCTTTTAAAGCCTGCTAAAATCCCATTGGTTCATTAGCAGTGACCATCTGCAATTCTTTAGACATCTCGATGGGTTCGATCTACTTATAAATTTCAGCAAGACTTTGGTAAACAGGTGTTTTGCTCGATGGGGTCTCCACTTCTTCTTGTTCGTCTTCAAGGGAAGGTAAGTAATCCTCTGGATCCACCTGTAGACTGGTGGATGCACTTGTCATTGGTGTAATTGGTTCTTGAAGATGATCTATTTCATCATTATTCTCTCCTTCGACTGAGAAGGTGATCCACCTCCTTAAGTTGTTTTCTTCTATTAGCTTCGCCTCCCACTCCCATGCTTTATCTTCGCAATAGATCATGTCTCGACTCACCACAATTTTATTTTTATGTGGACTGTACAATCGGCTTGCTTTGGATCCTGGTTCAACTCCCAATTATATCAATTTCTTTGTTCTGTCATCTAATTTCTTTAGATGAGTGAGCACCTTTGCATATGCCAAGCAACCAAATACTCTCAAGTGTTCTAGATTTTGTTTTCTTCCATTTAATGCTTCTTATGAAGTCTTCCCTTTGAGAGCTTTTATGGGTAGTTGATTGAGAATATAAACAGCATATCTTACGGCCTCAGCCCAAAATCTTCTCGGTAGCAGTCGACTTTTGAGTAAACTTCTTGCCATATTCATTATTGTATGATTTCTCTACTCAACTACTCCGTTCTACTGCGGACTATAAGGAGCTATCAAATACCCTCTGATTCCTCTTGTCTTACAAATTGATTCGAGTTCTTGTGCTAAGAATTCACCCCCATGGTCAAATCTCACCACCTTGAGTTAGTGATCAGTCTCCTTTTCAACTAGCATCACAAACTTCTAAAATATATCTTTGGTTTCTGATTTTCTTTTCAGCACGTATACCCACATTACTCTAGAGAAATCATCCATAAGAAGGAATAAGTACTTATTACCGGCATTTGAGTTAGGGGTAATTGGGCCACAGAGATCAACATGAAGCAATTCCAGAGGTTTTGATGCTCTATATTGTGCTTGCTGAGGGAACGAGAGTCTTATTTGTTTTGCAATAATGCAACCTTCTAACACTTGAGATGGATGAATGATGGGCGGCAGTCCATGAACCATCACTTTCTCTGTCATCAGCTTCAAAGACCAAAAATTCATATGACCAAGACGATTATGCCACAACCATGCCATATTGTCCACTCGGGCACTGAAGCAAGCTGGTTTGGCTAACTCTAGTTCAATCTTATACAATCAATTTAGTATTAGCATCACCTTCATTACCAGTTGTCCGTCATGATCATACAGCAACAAGTATGGTCTACTTAGTGACACATCGCAACCTTCCTCAACTGACCCAAACTTATGATGTTGTGGTATAATCATGGTATATAATAGACATCCATCAATGATCTTTACTCTCCATTCTTGCCTTGCAACAAAATAGTGCATTTTCCTTCTATATGAACAACTGATCCGTCTCCAAATTTTACTTTGCTTCGAAAACTCTCATTCAACTCATTAAATTTTCCCATCTGTCCAGTCATGTGATTTGAAGCCGTTGTCAAGATACCAGAGATTGGACTCCACCACCTCTTCTCCAACTTTTAGCAGTTGTAGCTGAACGTGCTCTTCATTTAGCATCATAAATTGTGTACACTTTTCTTCACAGATGGATAGCAGAAGTGCTGGCTCCTGCTCAGTCTTGGCTTGAATCAAATTGCCTCCTCCTTCTTCTTGTATCGGTAGTCAGTAGAATAGTGTCTAAACTTTTGATATTCAAAGTACTTAATATGACTTCTGCAGTCTGCAGCATAATGGCCTTCTTTGCCATAGGTAAAGCATTTGTTTTTTTAACTTGCCTCGGTTGTAAGAGAACTCACCTCACATTGCTTTCTTCCTACAGCCAGTAGTGAAACCATGACCTCCTTGACCAAAGCCACGGCCACCACGACCACGTCCATACCAATTGCCAGATCCTCGGTCTCCTTCTTGGCTTGAGTTTGGTTCCCATCAAGATTTATTTTTAACTTTTGCTTCACTTTTCACTAGTAATGCTTGATTAGTCCTGGCCTTACACCCTTTAAACAATCCCTCGTGAGTCTTGAGAGATTCCATTGCCTCTTCTATTTTCATGTTCTGAAGATCACTTGAATATAGAAGAGTTGTGATCACCGACACAAACCTCTCGGGTAGAACACGTAGGTACTTCTCGACCATCGTAGTTTCCTCCAATATACCTCCAAGAGATTGAATCTCATTGACCACAATAGTTAATTTACCTACAAACTCATCTACTGACTGAGTTTCGCCCATATGCAATGCCTTATATTCTCCTCGAAGAGTTTGTGGTCAAACCTTCTTTACTCGATCCACTCCTCCGTGCATAGTCCGAAGAGCAATCCAAGTTTCTCGTGCTGTATCTTCTTTGATAAATTGACTAAGCATTGAGTTGGGTATGACAACATAGATGAGCACCAAGGTAGTTTGATCGGTCTTCACGTTGACTACTGGAGCTTTTTCTTTTGGATCAACCTTTCTATTAGTGTCGATCGGATCAGCTACAACGTCCCAAACCCCTTGGGCATGCATATTCACCCGCATCTTCATAGACCAAGTTGGATAGTTCTCTGAATTGAGAACTGGAAACGGAAGAGAATTTGGTCCTTCCTTTATTGTCGACGAAGATCCGCTCCCTGCCATGTGCTGCTCCTTCTACGATT